>OX336389.2:1082511638-1083111638 GCA_946902985.2 Meconema thalassinum
TTTACCTAAGGAGGGGAGAGATGAACCCATGTGCCATCAGGTCCATGGATGGTCGAATCCATGCATTTGAGGAAGAAATCAAAGAAGCGTATAGTTTCTAATGTAACTTTAAGAAAGATCAAGCTAGGAGGCCAGTATAAGGTTGTGCAACTAACGAGGACCAGGTGTTCAAGAGGATGATATCACCCCTCTTGACATTCTGAAGGGAGCGAGTCACGAGTATTAATAACCGAGTGGAAATTTCCCAGGATTAAACAAGGAAGCCTGACTCGGAAATCAAGCTTACGTTGCTGGAAAATGACAACACCGCTTATGCGCCAGAAGAGGAATAATTAAATTTAACCCGTTTACAAGTATAATAATGAGGAAACAAGTACAGTACAGTGAATCATTTTGAATGAGAGATTTTTCAGTAAAGAGAAACCATTTAATAATTGCGCAGAAAAAAACTGCTAACGTAAGACGACGTCATTGGGGAAGTACCACGGCCTGTGTGGTGGGGATAGAGCAAAAGAAATGCAACACCCACACAATTGAGGACGAGAAATTAATTAATATCTCCGAATTGCACGATCGATTCTTAGGTGCAATGAGATTATGTGACATTGAGAAGACGAGCTTTCGGAAGGTATAATTTTTATATTTGTGGCACCATTATTTTAGAAGTTGACCACAGAAAAGGCTAGAGTCTTATTTTTTTGTAGTAAAATAGTATAAAGCTTCGGGCTTCACCAAGCCAATCATGCAGTGCAGTCATTCCGACAGTCCGTGAGGGGACGTAACGCTGGATCATCAGCACATCAGTATTCAGACAGCCTTGTAGGGCGTAACTCTGCGTCACATCGAAAACAGCTACCAGTACTCCTTGAGGGGAGAAACGCTGTGTTACACCGCAGAAGTAATAACCGATAGCCATAGGCATCGCAGTATTAACGACTTGCTTGCCTCCATAAGGAGTGGTCAAGAAGAAATTTAAAGTATCGCCGTATTGAAATATTAGGAACATCCTAATTATAGGATTTAGGCCCGACTGTATACAAGTTATAGTGAAAGTTCGTAAGATATAGTCAGAGCAGGCTGCGAACGTCGGACTTAAAGGCGATAGGTCGTTAAATATACGAACGAATAGATCATAACGTACGGAAGTACCGTACAAGAAAGATAAACTGTTATTTAAATTAAAGAACCCAAAAAGGGAAGAACAGAATAAGGTTCGGAACGTATGTCAGAAAGGTAGGAGTGTTAGAACCGTTCAAATAAAGAAGATAGGAGACTATAAACATTATCTCCAGAAAGCAGGCGAACTATTCTAAAAGTACTAGACTCGAGAAGTATTAGCTGCTATAGACTAAATCTATAGGTCTTTGAGGAAACCTCGATCCGAATAGACTTTCGTTAGGATCGATAGACAGATCTACAAAGAAGCCGTGCAAGCTAGATAAATAGCCGGTCATCCAGGATAGGAGTAGCAGAATTTGGACTCCAGGGAACAGTAGATGTTTCGAGACTTTCGCATTCTGCAGGATAGGAAGCCGACATCGAATAAATTTCACCCTTGGAAACGGGAATTTAAGAAGATCACGTGTGATAGGCTCAGAAATACGGCCTAGTGATCGAGAATTGTGAAGTGTAAAATAATCAAGATTGTGTGTTAAATTAATATTTTTAGTGTTTATTATGTGTTCAAAAGGGACACATCAGTGTATAAAAATGTCGTCAATGTTAAGTGTTTTAAATATATGTCAAAAAGTGTTTATACATAAGATGAATTCCTTTAATATGGAGTAAAAAGTTCAAAGTGGGCCCAAAAATGAAGCACCGCACAAGATTAAAGATCATGGGACGATCTTAAAAAAACATGTGAGTACAAAATTTCATTCTATTTTGGTGTCAGAAATTGGTTGTGTACAAATCCACCGGAGTTTTTGAGTAAAAGGGATGTGTTTTAATAAATAAATACTGAATAAGCCAGAACGCGGTCTGAACAATAATAAAAATTTTGAGAAATTATAAATGATTATGTAAAGAATAAATCCCGTAGAGGAAATAAGTGAATAAAGGGTTAATGTATTTAACAAATGTCATAAGAGCAAGCGAAATATCACTAATTATCATGAAAGATATTCAAATAAAGTAAAGTTGAAATGTGAAAGAAATAGCTTTTGAGCTTGTGTAAAGAATAAAGATAATAATAATAACTAAGTATGGAAATATTAAAAAAAGATCAAATAATTTGATGTGAACATAAGAGCGTTAAGCCTTAATGTATGTGTAAGATATGATGTTTAATGAATGTTTTAAAAGGGAGCGATTTATCGGCAATGGAAAGATTAATATGAGAATTAAAATAATATGAATTGTTACTAATGAGATTTATCAGTTCTTGGGAAGACAATTTGGCTTAAAATAATGCATAGCGCAAAAAGAGCGCAAATAATATTAAAATGTCACGCTAGGAACGCGTAGTGGTTAAAATACTTGGTAAATTACTTATGGAGGGTAGTTGATTGCAGTGAATTGATAATTGTATAAGTCCTCTATTTGTGACATAGTATCACGAGGCATTGTGTATGTATAAAAAAGGGAGCTAATATATGGTATTATTGAGCGTATGTCATATGGGCCACGGCCGACTTTAAATCGCATTTTGTATAAGTCCTCTGTAAGGGAATGGTTCCCGAGGCACGTGAAGAGATTCGAACGCAGAATCGTCTTATGATAAAGCCCCTTAATTCTTCGTCGTCGTATGTGTATTAATCTTCCCAATCAATGAGGACCCTCTCATAATTAATAAATGCCAAGGTTACGAAAGTGGTCTTTGAACCAAAGAATAGTTGTTTGAATGAATACGGTACAGTAAAAGCCCGGTCTCTCCCCAGAACTGAATATAATGTGGAGGTTTGTTTTGAAAGCCTTGGAAATAAGCTACTAACGTGGGTTAGACAGGGAGTCGCCGTCACCCCTCGTGTCATAAATTGCGCCCGAGTAGAAGGGTCTAGCTCTCTTAAAGCGAGAGGGACCAGAAACCGTCTCGTAAGATGTTGTAAAGAGAAATGAATACACCAGGAGTGTTTAAAGTTGTTAACGACCCGGGCGTTGAACCGAGGTCCTTGTAGATTGATATTTTCGTTTGCCTGTTCAGATCGTAGTTTCTTATATGGTAATGGTCTTATAAGACATAAGAGATAAATAACCATCCCTATGGTAATAATGTATGGACGTAGGATTCCACGAGTTGATTGAAGGCGGCTAGGTTTCGGGAGTAACTATAGTTTTTTGACTGTGTCAAGTATCTTCACGCTCTGGAGTACACAATGGATTTCCTGATTACCTTAATATATTTGTGAAATAAAGAGAGATGATAACAACTGAATGTGTGGACATGCCCAAAATATTGAGTTAGATAATTAACATAGATTTTAAATATAATTATATATTTGTTTTTGAGAAATAAGAAAATATAAAGGATAGTGTTTGAGGTGTACAAGAATGACACCATTATTATGTAAATGCATGGAGCCATAAGAGCTCGGAGTTATATAAACTTACTGTTAATGCTTTATGGAAGTGAGACTAAGTAGGAATTGTTGGGTTTATGTGGAAACCACATGTTTTAAATACAATATTTGTTTTATTATATTTGTGATTCCTTGTTCATTTGGAACAAGTAGATGATTATGGGTCAGTAATTAAATTGTTAAAGTGTTTGTAGCGCCATTAATTTTATTAATTAAATGTGTTTAAATAGGAGTTGATTTTGTTGTTATTTTTGCAAGTGTATCCTCTAATTAATCCAAAATATGTGAGTCACAGAGTGGGGGAACTTACCGCTGCCCCGAAATTCCGAATTGAGCTACGCTGGCATACTGTGATTGGCATATTTCTTGCTAAAAGGGCACAGTAAATAATTGGGCAAGGGTGGTGTATCCCCTACGGATACAACAATACACACACGCAGACAAAAGTTGATATCATAAGCCTATTTTTTTTCCATAAATGAAAAGGTAAAAAAACACACTCGATCGAGTACACAAGTTTGATGACCACGATAGCTGAACCCATAAATGTCACATTTACAACAAAAACAACAAATTCAATTTAAAGTTAAGACATAATGAATAGAATAAGAAGTCATATCACTGGCCTAGTACGCCTGGTCCACCGCAGCGCAGCGCTGGCTCCGATCTGTGATGTAAGTTAGCATTGGCGCTTACGAGACTTTTAAAACCTTGCGACCTGTTTTACATGTTAAAACACCGCAAGATATCCTCATAGGTGCTAATAAGTTCGACATCTCCACTTACTTTACTGTGCCCAATTATAATTTAATAAGTCGTCTACTGTAATAGTCCAGGTTCGACAATAAGCGAAGACAGAGAGCAAGTTCAAAATGCAATTAGTTTTGCCAGCCATCGGTAAATTTAAAAAAAAAAGAACGGAAAAATTAACCTCGCTATCACAAAGGATTTCTTCACATTGTTACACATTTTACATTCCCTTAACAGACTTGCAACACAGCCAAAAAAACGTATGAACGCAACTTTCAACTTTACCGTAGATTACTATAAAATTCAATAATAACCATAAATTTCACTCCACAAACACCAAAATCAGTATACTATCATCATTTCAGAAGAACTTAACATTAAACAGACATAGAAGGCATAGTCATGACCCTTTCATAGAGTAGGCTATTGCCTAAACCCGATCACGGCTCCTTCAACTTTACCTTATAATATTACAAAAATCAATTATACCCATAAATTTCACTCCACAAACACCAAACTCAATAAACTACCATCATTTCAGAAGCACTTAACATTTAACAGACATAGAAGGCACAGTCATGACCCCTTCTTAGAGTAGGCTATTGCCTAAAACTGATCACGCCTCCTTCAGCATTACGGTAGATATATGTTTTTAAACTCATTGTCGTTTCATTCTCATCCCTTTCTTCACAGAAGTAGTCTTTAATGGCATTAAGAGCATTTTTATTTACTGGACAAATAGTGAGGCAAATTAGGAAATATAGTGGAACAGAATAGTCTTTCAATCGCCAGTTGGTTCTTGGGAGAAGTACTACTTCCTATCACAAATTTGTCAAATTTAACAATTAAATCATCTGAAAGTGAGCATCACAGATGTAGGACTTTTTAGTAAGTTCCCTATCCTTCCCTGGTATGGCCCCTTTGCACTTGATAAAACGTTCCTTATCTTTAGGAGGTTTGAAAACCGTCTGACCTCTTTACAGTCCCCATAGCCAGATCTGCATCTGCATCCTCGTACAAAACAGCAAGGCATCTTCACTACTCACATTAAGCACTCATGAAAATGTAAGGGCTATACTGCTGTTTACTTACATTAAATAACAATAGACTTAACACACGAAGATAACGTCAACACACGACAAGAAATTCAATTCAATTTCATTTAATGCTTCCTACAATAGCATTTCAGGTATTAATACTATGAAGTAATAGTGTAAGCACTTGTATATCAATAAACGTTTGCACAGAACACCACCAAAACACTCAGAACGATTAAATACTTAATATATCGCACATAAACACATAAACATATGTCGAAATCAACAATCTCGAGTCGACTGTAGCGCTGCGTAGCGGCGAGTGCCAACCCGATTCGTATTCATTACATGTTATTGAGGGAGAAGAGATCACACTTTTTATTCTATTCGTTATGGTTAAGAGTAAAAACCGAAGATGCTTGATCTAGCTAGCAGACTATGGTGTTTTGTACTTGTCATAGTTCCCCAGGAACAAGAAACACCGTTGCTCATCACAAAGGAACGGAAAAAAGAATACCCAAGTAGGCATTGCAGACAGTAGGACTACATACTGTATGTAAACATCAGTTCTGTTAACTCTGTGCAGTACGATCACACCAACATTTCAATTGTTTGGGACATCTTGTTCTTCAGCCCTATGTACTTGTGCGTGTGTTGGACTTATCTGTATTTCTGTGATGACTGTATTTGTGTGTGCAAGTGTATTAAGGAATAGTTGCCCCAGGATTTGAAATAAGGTACTATCCTCAAGGGAGTGTCGAAGAACCACTCAGGATAGCCCCTGCCAATGCCAGAATTCAAACCATCGATCCCAGGACTTGCTGCAGCTGCCCATACGGCCGTAGTGCATGACTTATCGAGCATGGCTATGCCGCAGGATGTCATTCCGAGAGAAATGTATCAGAACATCAAAAAATATTTTCTACTACTTTTAGGACTACAATCCACTTTAACAATATGTATCAAATAAACTTTATTATTAGAGTTAAAACCCCAGGAAAACAGACTGTTACTTAACATAGACTATGCCTCACTGCTGCCTAGCAAAACCACATTGCTCGAAGTGCTTTGTAGCATTCTCTTGGACCTAGAGGAATGAGTGATAGCCAGCTTATTAAGAATGCAAATGAAATAGTTTCCTCTTCAGACACAACGGGAGGAAAGCAAAGATAGTAGGCTTACATATATGAATTTATTAACATTTTTAGTAAGAATCACGCAGGCTAATTCCTTGAGAAGCAACGAGGACATGATTCTTTGCCGCACACTAATAAATACCAGCCATAATCATCAAATGAGCACTATAACAAACTTATATGATAGAATGAGACCATTTGAAGTATATTATTGGTGTAACTCTCTCCAGAAGATTGGATCAAAAGCATTTTAGACCAACTGCTGGCGGCGTTTCAGATGGAAAACAGTATCAAGGATTGTATTTTAAGTCTCTAATAGCATTTTAAGTGGGATAAACAGATGAGGGTTCGGCTATATTGGTCACTAGTGTTACGTATGACTGACACGCCACATTTCACCAGCAAACAACATAAATTTCATTACATATGACAGAAATGCTCATTTTGTTCCCCCTAATTTTTCTTTTGCCCAAGAGTCAACATTATTAAAACTATTCCACCATTTACAAAAATCTTTAATAAAATCAAATATCCTGCCATCTTGCAAAAGAAGATGATGATAATCGGCAGCAAGGCATCTCATCAGAGTATACATACCATCTGGTGCAATTCCCTAGATATAACTGAATCATTGCAATTAAATCAAACAATGTAATGATGTTTATGATTATATACGATCAACTTCTGAAATTCATAACAATAGACTAGAAGACCCGTGCTGCTCCGCAGCATTAATTTCAACAATCTTACATCACCTCGTTCCTTATGGTATTTGCTGTTCACATGTGGAGGAATTTTTGCCCTAAACTTTCCCACACGGGAGATCACATCAAGCATAAGCTTGGTCAAAATTGCTACACTGTGAGTAACAATAAGACTGAAAGGAGGAGCAGGATATTGGGCTAGCAGAATGTATCACCAGAAAACAAAATTTAGAGTTTTAAGTTTATTGCTATGCAATTCAGCAATAGTAATTTAGATTTTTTTAGCGTATGGCTTTTAGTGCCGGGAGTGTCCGAGGACATGTTCGGCTCGCCAGTTTTGTAGCTGCTTTGAGACGGACACCCAATGGGTGAGCTACAAGTACCGTTGGGGAGGAAAGTTGGAATGTAAGGACGGGGAGTTGGAAGGTAGCGGCTGTGGCCTATAGTGAGGGATCAACCCCGGCATTTGCCTGGAAGGAAGATGGGAAACCACAGAAGACCATCTTCATTGGTGCCGGCGGGGGGATTCGAACCTCCTCGCCTCCCGGATGTGAGCGACTGCCAGCAGTCATGCCGTAACGACCACGGCTAACTCACCCGGTGTAATTTAGTTATAAAGTAATATAACAGAAATCAATAAAATGCATATAATGTGCTTTCAAGCAGAAGGAAAAAAATTACAAGCAACAAATTTGAAAGGGTATGTTTATAGAAGCCCTTGATTAAGCGAAATAATGTCTTGACTAAAAAGGGATTGAACCCTGATATAGCCTTCACTGAATGAATGAAGGAAAAGTAGTTTTTTTAATAAAAGTTACAAAAATTAAAGTTTGAAATAGAAGACTAAAAATTGTTTAAAAAGGAAGCGGAGATCTTGAAGATCTTTAAAAGTACCCAAGCTAGAGTGGCGGTTAAAAGTCCAAGGCGGTGAGCAATGCTAGAATGACATACTATCAGAGAAGAGTTCCAATGGCATGAGGCGGCAGTGGTCTCGTTGCCGTTGCAGTGCAAGCGACATCCACAGGAGGAGAAGTACCAGGCTTCTTCTTCTCTCTTCTTAGTTGAAAAATTCACGCAAAGTTAGTGTCCGGGCGATGACGTCACAGTGGAAGAAGGTGAGCAGTCCGTTGAGACTGCCGCTAAGATGAAAGCTCGAAGCTTAACACAATATGTAGACCATCATGGTCTCAGATGCTATGTTGTTTGTAGCATCAGGCGGTTGCCGATCAGTCAAGGCCGTCAGGATGGAATGTGCGGTTACACAAGCAAGTTTTCTGTCTTTTTTTTTGCCGTGTGGCCACCTGAGAGGCCGAGTGCAGGTCTTTCTAGTCGACGCCCGTGGGCGACCAGCACGTCAGAATGAGAGATGAGATGAATGGATGAAAGTGGGCATGGATGTGGAAGGAAGCGGCCGTGGCCTATCAGAAGGTACCGTCCCAGCATTTGCTTGGTGTTGAAAATGGGGAAACCACGGAAAACCATTTCAAGGACGGCCGAAGGTGGGGCTCAAACCCACGAGTCTACTGAGTCAGCAGAGAGCTTGACCCCATGACTTAACGTTGCACTTTAGCCAGCGTAGCCACTGCTGTCGGTAAACAAGCAAGTAATGTGTATCCATATGTTGAATGCCGAGCAGCGTGCCTGTGGTTATAGAATATTGCTGCGGGGATGGTTAGAGAAGATTGCTGTAGAATAGTGAGTAGCGGTTTTGTACGGGTTACAATACCTCCACCCCCACCACCAAGATGGCGGCCGTACGATATCCCCCGAACGAATTATTAGCGGTAGTCGTGTCAGGTGTGAAATTACTCGGGATGAAGACCCCGTTCCAGTCCACCATTTGTTTTTCAAAATTTGGTCAAAGCGCCTAACTACACATTTTGAAACTTAAGTTTTTTTTAACGTTTTAATTCTTATGTAAGGTTTTAATTTTTTATTTATATAATTTTTATTCATTATTTTTTAGATCTTGCAAAAGACAAAAACTACTAGGTCATCGACCTCACATTTTCAAAACCAATAACTGGAGAGATATGTGTTAGGGCTCATTTTATTCGAGATTACACATTCTTTTCCGTAGATTATTTATTTTCCCGAATTTTAGCAAACTACATGGTCATCAACCAGAGATTTTGAGAACCCATAATCGTAAAGACTTGTGTAAGAGCTCGTTCTACTCGGGATTACTCCTTATTTACCATGAATTATTAGCCTACTTTCGATTTTTGCAAAAAATGAAAGTAGATCAACACAGAGCGAAAAATTGTGTGTCTGTGTGTGTCTGTGCGTCTGTGTGTATGTGTACTCTGAATGTCTGTCGTCGTCGTCGTCGTCCCCGCCCCCCCCCCCCCCCCCTATCGATTCAAACATGGTGAAACCTAATTGAACGAAATTTGGTACAGAGGTAGCACTAGCAAAGGGCACCTCAGGGTCAAGTTTTATATCGCCGCCCTCTTGGCGGAAACGAAATGGCGGCCACCCAAATGTTCAAAGCTTAAATCAAGTTACGAGTAACCTAATCATCCGATCTCTACCAAATTTTGCAACAACATATACTCATATGGCGAGCGTCTTTTGACTAAACTATAAAGTCATCGGCCCAATAGTTTGCAGATGGCGGCCATGTATGTGTGCAAATGGATTCCCCCTATCAATTCAAACACGGTGGAACCGAATTGAACGCAATTTGGTACAGAGGTAGCACTAGCAAAGGGCACCTCAGTGTCATGTTTTATATCGCCGCCATCTTGACGAAAACGTAATGGCGGCCACCCAAATGTTAAAAGCTTAAATCGAATTACGACCAACCTAAACATCTGATCTCTACCAAATTTTGCAATATTATACCTTTATGTATGAAGAATCTTTTGACCAAACTACACACCATCAGCCCAATAATTTGCGGATGGCGGCCATGTATGTGCGCAAATTGATTCCCCCTATCTAATCAAACACGGTGAAACCGAATTTAACGAAATATGGTACATGGGTAGCACTAGCAATGGGCACCTCAGTGTCATGTTTTATATTGCCGCCATCGTGACGGAAACGTAATTGCGGCCACCAAAATGTTGAAAGCTTAAATCAAATTACGACCAAACTTATCATCTGATCTCTATTGAATTTTTCAACAACATATCTTTATGTAGTAGACATCTTTTGACCAAACTACAAGGTCATCAGCCCAATTGTTTGCAGATAGCGGCAATGTATGTGTGTAAATCGATTCCTCCTATCATTTCAAACACGGTGAAACCGAATTGAACGAAATTTGGTACAGAGGTAGCACGTGCAAAAGGCAACTCAGTGTCATGATTTTTATCGTCGCCATCTTGACGGAAACGTCATGGTGGCCACCCAAATGTTAATAGCTTGAATCAAATTACGACCAACCTGATCATCTGATCTCTACCAAATTTTGCAACAACATACCTTTATGTGAGAAGCGTTCTTTGACCAAGATACAAGGTCATCAGTTCAATAGCATGCATATGGCGGTCATGTATGTGTGCAAATCGATTCCCCCTATGAATTCAAACACGGTAAACATAAATTGAACGACATTTTGTAAAGAGGTAGCACTAGCAATGGGCATCTCAGTGGCATGTTTTATATCGCCGCCATCTTAACAGAAACGGAATGGCGGCCACCCAAATGTTAAAAGCTTACATCAAATTACGACCAACCTAATAATTTGATCTCTACCAAATTTTGCAACAGCATACCTTTTTGTGGGAAGTATCTTTTGACTGATCTACAAGGTCATCAGCCCAATAGTTTGCAGATAGCGGCCACGTATGTGTGCAAATCGATTCACCATATCAATTCAAACACGGTGAAACCGAATTGAATGAAATTTTGTACAGAGGTAGCACTAGCAATGGGCACCTTATATCCGTATAACACGTTTTATTTCAACAAGCTACTACAACATTCAATTATACTCCTTGAAAAGGACAAAGAGTTATAACAACACCCATGCATTTAGGAGAAAGTAGGCTATATGTTCTTTACTGAACATCTTGTTTATTTTTCCGAATTTTAGTAAACTTCAAGGTCATTGACCAGATATTTCTCGAACCAATAATCTTCGAAACTTTATCTAGGATTTAAATTAATGTAATTTATGTAATCTTTTTTATTTTTATGATGATTGATTTTTAGATTTTGCTAAAGGACCAAACTACTACTTCACGAACCTAAGATTTTTCGAACCAATAATCTAGAAACTCGATTATGGATTTAAATTAATACATGTAATGTTTTCTATTTTTATGATGTTTTATTTTCTGAGTTTGCCAAAGGACTTAACTACTAGGTCATGGACCAGAGATTTCTTGAACCAATAATGGTAGAGACTTGAGCAGGGATTGAAATTAATCCATATAGTATTATTTTTCTATTTTTAAGAACTTTTATATTTAGATCTTGCTAAAAGACCAAACTACAAGATCATTGACCTGAGATGCTCCAAACTAATAATTGGGTAAAGTTGTGTGAGAGTACAAACGAAAGGGGTCCCGAGGGACACTAGGCTATTTTGGCCAATTTTGGGCAGGTGCACTCACGGCTCTAACCCTGCGCTGCAAGGGTGGTACTCATAGTTGCTATACGGTGATAGCACTGTTATTGGTGATAGGAAGATGGTAGCTGATTTTTGATTGTTGATTATTGACTGTTGATTTAACCATTAATCGTCAACTACTAGGTCATCCGCCCGAGATTTATGAAAAAAAAACGAATATCCCTCGAAACAATAATTGGAGAACGACTTTTGAGGGCTCAAACGAAAGGTCTCTTTCACCTCTATTTCTAGTACATTTCTTTTCCACCCTACGAAGAAAACTACCCCTACCTTTGGGATAAAGTAAGGTCTTTTGGGGATTTTATGTGGGTTAGCGGCTCCTTCGTGGTAGTTTAGGCTAGGTAAAGTTAAGTAACTGTCGCCATCTTTAAATTCTTTAAAACTCGCAAATGGTCTGTGATGTGTGACTGAAAACAAGCAGAATCTTGCAGCGTAAGACGTCACGCGATGCAGGTGTTACAACCGGATGCGCAAGGTTAAGTCATTATTCAAACAAGGACAAACCTGTTGAGTGGTGGTGGATGATGTCAGAGGAGTGGTATTTATGGGTAACCAAGCAAGAAGTATATTAGTAAATGACAAGGTTAATACTAAATCAGGTTTATTGATCCAAGAATTTTTGGTGCGAAACATGATTCTTGAAAACAAGCAGAATCTTGCAGCGTATGACGTCACGTGATGAAGGTGTTTATTTAGGTTAGGTTGGGTTATGCTAGGTTAAGTTAAGCTACAGCCACCATCCTGGAGGAGAATGGATGAGGAAATCGCTTGACGTCATACGCTGCAAGATTTTGCTTGTTTTAAATAACACATCGCAGACCATTTGCGATGTCATATTCGAGGAGAAGGGAGAAGGAAGAGGCTGTTAGGTTAGGTTAACTTAAGCTACGTACGCCATCTTGGAGGAAGAGGGGGGCTGTTAGGTTGGGTTAGGTTAGGCTATGTTAAGCTTCAGCCGCCATCTTAGTGAAGGAGCGAGGAGGAGATCTTGTGACATCATACGGTGAAGTTAGTGAAGTTAGGCTAGGTGAACTGAGGTTAGGTTATGTAAGGTTAGCTACCTCTATCTCACTCCTAGTAGATCATTTACCTTAAAGTACTCTAGAATTCTTGGAATCTAGGTGTGTTATCGTTGCTTGCTTACAAAAATAGCATTAAGGATTCTGCAGGCATCAAAAGTGCTGCGATACTCCTCCAAGACCAAGAGAATAAGCCACTAACTACATCGAAAAATATTAAACAGCCAAACAAGCCAACATCAGAAAGCGACTAAGGAAATAAACCGCTAAATAAGCTGACAATATAAGCCGCCAAATAAGCCGACATCAGAAAGTGACGTAAGAAATAAACCGCTAAATAAGGCGACATAATATCAACCGCTAACTAAGCTGAAATTAAATAATCCGCTAAATAAGCCTACATTAAATAAGCCGCTAAATGAGCCAACGTAAAATAACCCGTCAAATAAGCTGACATCAGAAAGCGATTGAGGAAATAAGCCGCTAAATCAGCCGAAATAATGATGTTATTTGAGACTTCAGTCTTTTGACTGCTTTGATGCAGATCTCCATTCCTCACTGTACTAGGCGAATCGTTTCATCTCTACATAGCTACCACATCCTACATCCAAGGCAATCTGTTTAACATATCCTAACCTTGGTCTACCCGTACAGTTCTTGTCCTCGTCCCTTCCTTCCATAACTAACCTTTCTATTCCTTGGTGCCTTAGTATGTTTCCTACCAAATTATCTCTTATCTTCATTAGCAGTCGCCAGAAACTTCTCTCCTCTCCATTTCAAACGCTTCAATTCTCCTCTTTTCTGCTGCACAAATAGTCCAATTTTCACTTCCATATAGTGCCACGCTCCAGACAATGGCTTTCAAAAATGACTTCCTAATACCTAAATCTATATTCGATGTCAAGAGATTCCCATATTTAGAAATGCTTTCCTTGTCTGAGCCGACCTACTTTTTATATCCTCTTTGCTTCGTCTATCACAGCTTTTCACCTGCCAATTTGATGTCCATAGAGGTTTCTGATTTATTTCGGCTGAATTCCAATATTTTTTGTTTTACAATTATTAATTTTCATCATGAATGTTTTCCTCAAGACGGAGTCCATACCATTCAAACACTCTTTCAAATCCTCAGGCGTATCGGCCAAGATGACGATGTCATCATAAAATCTCTGAGTTGCAATTATTTCTCCTTGAATCTTCACTCCCACTTTAAATGTTTCACCAATTTCCTTCATTGCTTGTTCAATGTAAAGATTGTAAAGTATGGGTGATAAGTTGCAGCCTTGACTTACACCTTTCTGAATACCAGCTTCCCTCTCATGTTCTTCAGCTCGAATGACTGCTGTCTGGTTTCTGTATAGATTGTAGATCACCCTTTATTCCAATCGTTTTCAAAATGTCAGACAATTTAGCCCAATCAACGTTTTCAAAAGCCTTTTCTAAGTCTACAAATGCCATGAACGTTCTCTTGTCTTTCCTTATTCTACCTTCTAAAATCATCCTAAGACTTAGTACAACTTCCCTTGTTCTTACATTTCTCCTGAAACCAAACTGGTCTTCACCAAACTCCGTTTCTATCTGGCTTTCCATCCTCTTGTGAATTATTCTAGACGGGGTTTTTGAAGCGTGAGTAATCAAGCTTATTGTACGGTAATCTTCACATCTGTCAGCTCCCACCTCCTTAGGTATAAGGATAATTACATTATTCTTGAAATCAAAGGGTACCTCGCCTGTGTCATAAGTCCTACACACCAAGTGAAATAACCTGATCTGACGATCATCACCTATGCAGCGTAGCAACTCAATCGGTATATCATCTATGCCTGGTGTTCTAATCCCGCTGGTCTTCCAATGCTCTGTTAAATTCTGATCTTAATATCAACTCTCCTTCCGCATCCTCATCAATTTCCTCTTCCTTTCCAATTACATGATTCTCAATCTCCTTTCCCTTACACAAAAACTCTATGTAAGCTATCCATCTCTCAACCTTTTCTCCCCTATCTGTTGGAAACTTTACATCTGTATTCATAATATTACAAGATTTAGTCTTCTTATTCCCAAAAGTAATCTAAATCATTCGATAAGCTGTGTCTACTTTTCCTCATTTCAGACTATTTTATATACATGCACAATTCTCTTTCAACAAATCTTCTTTCGCTTCCTTGCACTTCGTTTTAACCTCATTTCTCAGACGTCTGTACTCTGCTTTCCCCTTTTCATCTCTTTCATTCTTGTGTTTCCGCCGTTCATCCATCAATTCTAGTGTATCCTGAGTGATCCACGGTTTTCTGCCTATTCTTACCTTCCTACCAATCATATCATGTTTAGTTGGATATGGGTTTATTTTGTGTGTAGTGCGAGTTTTGTAAAGCGTGTGCATTTAATTAGACAACGATACCAGCTATATGATAGGGTCAAGTCTTCGGTATAATTTCTTAATAGGACTCGTGGGTGAAATTAGTAATCCTTTAAAGCATTTAGGTAGAGGTCAGGTGTGTGAAAAATACTGAACTAATTTGAATTCTTCAAACAGCAAATTCATCATCTGAAGACCATGGCTATCAACACGGACAGAAGGATAGCTTTTGAATCCAGGATCACCGTCATATTTACTATGGAGTAAATAACGCAGCGTGGGATCATGGCAGGCGATATTCATTGGTGTATGCAGAAAGCTGAGTATTCATATGAATTAATTTCATTTATTGTAGTTATTTTGTTTAATGGGAACTGTGTGTATATATATTTTGTGTGTGAGTATGTTTTGTGTTGTACAATAATTTCACCGACTACTATTTTAATGAAGATCATCGTGGCTATTTTGTACTTTATTTTGTTGTGTTGTATAGAGAATGTGTATTAGAATGTGCCAGCGGGTACATCCTCTGTGTCATGTGATATTATAAAACATGGATATGAGCTGTGAAATTGACAAAAGTGGAGCTTGTATTACAGTAAAGTAAATTTAAGACAGATATGGGGGGAATGAGAATTTTATTTGCTACTTTCGGATTACACAGGCTGTAAATATTATGCGATATTGCATATTTGATAGCAAGAAGCCGTCTGCTTCTGTGGTAAAGATTTGAAGTAAATTGATCAAAGAGTTCATTACGTGTTTTAAACACATTTGTTATGTTAGCAAATTGTTTGATCTGGCGCTATTTTTACGGTGGAAATGTATTGTCATGTCGAGGTGGTGTCTACGTGTGTTATATTCTGCGCTGGGTTTGACAAAGGTCATTAGCCTGTATGCTGCAATCGTCGGCAGTGCTCACTCTATGGAGGTAACCGTGTGATAATATTTGGTCTTGAAATTCCTGAGAGAATTTTTGGGACATATTTGTTTGTGTTGTGATCACATGTATTTCAGGTAGCAGTGAGTCTGCAGATTCTACGGTACTCGAAAGCTAGGAGCTTTACGAAGGGAATGTTATTGACACACCTGGCAGTTGACAGATGAATAAGGTATTCCTCTACCGTTCGCGACCAGATTAAAGATAAGAGAATTTGAGGCAATTAGTGCCCGAGCGACGAAGGCCTGTGATCTTGAGGTAAATAATGATACGCCTGTATGATTGCAAATTAATTGGGGATTTAAATGAGGGTGTTCTCCACGTCAAACACACACGTCATAGCTTAAGTTGATATAATTTTGTTGTTTCTTTCAGATAGTGACTGTCTGAATTAATTTGTAAATTCTTGCTTGTGCATATTTGTGTATGCCGGTGTTATGAAATTTAAGGGAGACGAACGGTCGTCCTAGATCCTAGTGTTAGATGATAGTCACGATTGAGATTCTCAGATTAGCTTATAAGACCTGTTTTAGGCAGCTTTATTGCGTGCTGAGGCTCGTTGATGTAACTTCACTTTGAAGTTTGTAATATAATATTTTTAAGGGTAGAGTAGTCGATTGATTGATTTATTTTGTTTAGCCAGCATGCAGAATGGCCTAATGGAAGCGTATTTCGTATTATTTGTACTCATGTATATCTAGCTTACATTTTACCATCTACGCACTCACACAAAAATGATAAGTTATGGACCTGATCCAATACTTATGTGATTGTCAGTATATTTTGATGCTGAGTGGTTTTCATTTATATTTGTCGTTATTTTCGAAGGAGTCATTATGGGAGGTTTTGTTTTATTATTGTGTCTATATCAGTTATTAAAGTTGTTTAATTTTAATCCCGTTTCACTACTTTCTACTAAACTGTCCTTATGTCACCTTGATGATATAGAATCAAAAATATGAAGTTACCAGCCTCATGAACATGAACTGAACACTTCCCCGAAAATAGTCTTGTTTCATGCTTCTTTCAATGGGACATAGGTTGGCGGAGGCCAACGTGGGGAGTTTAATGTTAGGTTGGTTAGCAACCGTGGAAAAACGTGGTTTTTGGAGACTTGGTTTACAAGTTCAGCCTCTGTAGTAGGCTTGAATTCAGTAATTAGGCGAAGTTTTACCGCCAATGTGATGTATTAAAGTAGATTCTTGGAGTTTGTTCTATAATATTAAATACGGTACATATTGTTATTTTGAAATTGCTGATAATAAAATGATGTGCGTCCGGGCGTCCAAAAATATAATAAAAATTAGAATTGTGTAGTAATGATAAACTCCAGTTATATGGTAGGAAGGTGAAGCCTTAAAAGATTTATTATATTTCATAAATAAATCTGTGTGGCAAAGTAACGTCAAGTAAACTTAGGGAAGTTTAATAACTGATTAAAAGGGGTGACACTAAATTAAATTAAAGTACAGAAATACTCAATGATTATTTGTATTGCGGGATTTTAAAAATAAGTTAAATGAGTTGAGTATAATTAAGGAATTTAAATGTGCATTATTGTGTGCGTGACGTCAATGGATATTACCCAATGCATGATCCCTCCATTCCCAGTGAATTGTATTTTGTCATGGCGACACATTAAAAAATTAGGGCGGTTATTGAACTCGCAACAGCGAGGAATTTAGAGCAATTAGCAGAGTTGAAAGCGGAGATAAACACTAGTATTGCCGAACAATCTGCAGTACAGAAAAACACTAGTGATGAGCTTTTGAAGCAGTTAGAGGAAATGAAAGGACAAAGTAGGGAACAATTAGAAGGAATGAAAGTTAATAATAATAAACAATTAGCGGAATTAAAAGCCGAGAACAACAGTAATACCGCGGATCAGACAACTGTACAAAACGAACTGATTAACGACCAGTTATCTAAACATAACGATCAGATAAGTAACCAATTAATAAAACAGAACGAAAGAAATCAGGAACAATTCAACCAGCTTACGACTGAAATTAAGCAAAATACGAAGGAACAATTAGCAAATGAAGTGAGCGACAATAATAATAAACAGATAGGGCAAAATTTAGAAGATTGAGGACAGGTTTCATAAAAAGCTGGAAGAGCTTGATGAAATCGTAGTAGCTAAATTAAGTCAGATCGAGCAGGCATATCTTACTAACACGGAGGAATTAAAATTAGCCCAAGGGAAGTTGAAGAGCAGATTCGAAAAAATAGAATCAAATACGCAAACCATGCAAGAACAAATTGTAGCTGTGAACGGTAACATATTAGGCCAAATTGAGGATATTGAGAAATTAGATATGCAAACCACGGAGCGATGGAATGGTATTGAAACTGACCAGGAAAAGATTAAAGTATCTATTGAGGAAAATAATATACGCTTAGAAGAACGACTAGACAAGATAGAAACAGCTCAGGAGGGATGTATGACTCAAATGGAAGAAAAGCTAGATTTAATGAAGGACAGAATTCGCAAAGATTGGAGTCAGATGAAAGAAGACAGTAAGAAAGAACGCTTAACGATAATTGGAAGATTAGACGATAATTTGACGAGATTGCAAGTTCATGAGGAAAATTTTAAGGCGAAATTTAGAGAACAAGATGACAAAATCGTGAAAGCACAGCTTAAGTCAATGGAGAACGACACAATATTTACTTCTGTGAAAAATGGGGAGAAGCGAGGAAGTACAAATAGCCTGGGGACGTGTAACGCAACGGGAGGTATTCGTAGTAATGAGCAGAGTCCGACAGTTGGTGGCGATACTGAAGCATTTAAAGAATATATGGGACAAACGTCAACTCCACAGCTAATTTCGGTACCTACACAAATTATACAAGTCATAAGGGGAAGTGAATACAAACCCAACAAATACACAGATGGAACTGGTACAACACCAAAATCCTTTCTCAAAGAGCTGGACGATTTTTTGTGGATCAACACGTTCCACAGAATAAATAATTCAGAAAGGTACAGAAATATTTGATTGTGAGCAGTCTTACGTGTTTTCAAAGTTTCAAAAACACCTTTGAACCGATGGACGGGTTTAAAGAAGGTTTCCTGAAGAAATATTGGAGCAAATCTTATCAACAGAGCCTCAGGATGGATTTATATGCGAGAAAATATAATTCCACACATCCTACCAAGTATGCAGATTTCTTAACCCAGCAGATGTTAAAACTTAAAGATTTGGACGAAAACAATAATAGGCTACGTTATTATGAACCACTTTTCATTATCCAGCAGGGTAATAGGAATTAAACTGGAAGTACCTATTAATATTCAACAATTCTTAGTAGCCGCAAACGTTACTACATCAGTACAGGCAGAGGAGGTCTTGCGCCACCTTGACGAAACAACCATGCAGTGACCACACATGGGGAACAGGCAGATAGAACAAGTAAGCACGACAGAAGTCATTAAGGGAAATAACAATAATAATCCGAGCACCAGGTCTCAAGCTACAAATACCGGAACCACACCAAGAAGGCAATAGTATAATGACAGTAGATCTTATGGGAGATATGACAGGCAAGGAAACAATATGAATTACCAGGAAAATAATAGACCATATCGGAGGGGATATCTAAGTTGGAGAAATAACAGAAGGCAAGAAATGCCGTATCGAAGAAATGGCGACACGAGATACAACCAGCAGCGGAGAGAGGAACGGAATCACGACAAAGAGGATCCAAGGGACCAACAGAAGAAGTGTAATGACCGCTACAGGGAGTCGCAGAGATATCTTCAAGAACTTAATGGCACGGAAGAAAATGAGCAGGGAAGATGGGAGGAAGAAAAAATCCAGACACAAACATGGACGAAGGAGCAGAAGGTTTAAGCAGACAGCAGGAGAGGCGTGACAAAGGGGTGTCACAACAGGGTACTCGGGATTTTAAAAAAGTCTAACAATAGAAAAAGGAGATAGCCTAAAACAACAGCATGGTACTGATGACCTGATGGAAGGATTGTAGCACACATTGCAGAGTGGATCGCTTGGCCAGAAGACTGTCTCGAAGAAGTAGTTAAGCCGCAGAATGACAACAAAAGGCAATTACCAGTAATGTATGCTAGGATTGGTAGACTTATGGTTAGATGTCTTCTAGATACGGGTTCTCAGATAAGTTTTGTTTCTGAAGCTTTGATAAAAGAAGTGGAACGGACTCAAACTGTACCATTGATTCCGGTACCACAAAAAAGTCAGGGGCGTATTTCCTGAAGGTTCTGTGGTAAGTAAACTGCAAGCATACTTAGAATTAGATATTCTAAACCACACCTTTGCTCAAAATTTTTGTGATGGCAAGAATGAATTTCAACGTAATATTAGGTGCTAAATTTATTGGCGATTACCAAGTAATTATTGACCTACACAGCAATACTGTTCGCTTCAGGCAAATTGAAGGAATGAAAGACATAGGATTACACATGGATGAAATGTCAAATGGACGTGAGGGGCAAGCACGTGGATGCTCGAGGCGATACCTGAAGAGTCAACTGAGGAGTTACGCAAGGAGGAAGAAGATACGATTGCCATTGCTGTCATGCAACTTGGAGAACAGGAGTATTCTAGAGACCTTTGGGCATTGTTGGCGGAAGAGGAAACCAGCGTATCTGAATTCGAAGTCTTACTTCAGGAGCGGCTCTGAGAAGTAAGGTTAGGGGAGGCTGACAATAGAAAATTGGAACATATTTTACGCTCAAATAAGGAAGTTTACGACACCATATCTGGAAAGATTCTAAATTTTAATTACGCTATGCAGGTTGACAATTGGACTCCTTTTAAGAGCAAATTGTACCCAATGCAAGAGAAACGTCACTCTCAGGTGATTGAAGGAATGCTCGCAGCTGGTATGATCAAGAAGTCACCGACACCATATTTAAATGCAATTTTGACTGTTGCCAAACAAATGGATCAATGAGGCTATGCCTAGACGCACAGAATTTGAATGACAAGCTGATTCCTGAATATGACAAAGCACCGTTAATTAGAGACGTTCTGAATGGTTTCAGAGGAAAAGAAAATTTATAGTTCGGTTGACCTCACAAATAGTTTTCATCATATTGAGTTGGAGGAAAATTCTAAGCTTCTGACAGGTTTTCTCTTTCATAATCAAAAACTCGTATGGAAGCGTATGCTTTTTGGTGTAAAAACAGCTGGATCTGCATTGCTGGATCAGAGCATTGGATCGAACTCTGACCGAGGAGGTGAAAAACATGACCGTTAGATACATTGATGATATTCTGTTGGCATCTGATAGCTTAAATGAACACATGAGCAATCTCAATAAACTTCTGGAAAACTTAAGGACGATGAATTTCAAGATTAATTTTAAGAAATCACATTTTTTCAAGAATGAAATTTTATTTTTGGGGCACATCATGGATCATGAAGTTGTGGGACCGAATCCAGCAAAGATTGAAGCAATAAAGTATTTTCTAACACCTACTAGGGTTAAACATGTGAGAGCATTTCTTGGAGTAACTGGGTTCTTCAAAGAAAATTGTCCTGGATATACGGAGACTGTGGTACCGGTGCAGGAAATGTTGAAGAAAAGCAACAGATAGCAGTGGGATGACAATTTTGAAAAGTCATTTCAAGCAACGAATGATCATTTGGCTAACTGTATAAAATTAGGATACCCAGATTTTGAAAAGAAATTCATAATTCAATCTGATGCATCTTTTATTGATATAGGAGCAATGTTATACCAAGAGAATACGAGCAACTTTCAGGATCGCTCTTATTTAGCGTCTGTAAGTGGCAAATTGCGCAAACATGAGAAAAATTAAACTGTAACCGAGTTGGAGCTTCTTGCTATACTTCACGCATTGCAACGATGGAGGAAGATTGTTTTTGGATATCCAATTGTTGTAAGGACTGACCATAAAGCATTGACGTTTTTGTTTAATACGGCAATGATGAGTGAAAGAGTGACACTCTGGTCAATATACATTCAGCAGTTTAATATCGAAATAGAACATTGCCGTGGAAAGATAAATGTAATGCCTGACGCTTTGAGTAGGAATCCTGAGTCAGATGATGAGAAAACAGTAGACGTCCAACACATTGAGCTGCCAAATAAGGATAAGGAATTTCTGGAAGAACATAGGAATATCAAGCAAGAGCAAGAAAATGAACCGTGGATGATGATGATGATAAAATATTTCGAGAGGGAATTACAGCCTGTAACTCCTGCACATCAACAGCATGTTACACAGATTTGTGGATGATGACCATACAAAATTCAGAATACTAGTTCCTGCATACTTCAACGTGGATTGACGTGGCATGTGCACAATAGGTCATATTAGGATCGACAATTAGCGAAACTTTTACGTGGCCGAGGATGAGAACGACGATATGTGATGTAATAAAAACTTGCGACGTATGCCAGCGAACAAAGCCAAACAATGATTTAATGAGGCAGTATCCTAAGCCTTTATTACTACAAAATCCGTGTGAGCTACTGGCTATTGATTATTTTGGACCACTTCCAAAGGGTAGGCGAGGAAGTAGACACCTACTAGTGTGCATTGCTGTATTCTCTAAGTTTTTTGTTCTGTGTCCAATTCAGAAAACAACATCAAAGCAAATGCTGAGCAGAATAAGAAATAAGGTCATACCAACGCTTGGAAAGGCTGAATTCTTACTCTCAGATCATGGCAGCTACTTCACCAGTGCTGAGTTTAGAAAAGGAATTGAGGATTTAGAAATGAAGCACAATCTATCTTCTATAAGGCATGCTCAAGCTAATCCTAGTGAACGCGCAATCAAAGATGTGGCTAAATTCTAACGTGTCTATATTCTTAACGAACACCATAGATGGGTGGATAGAGTGAGTGATATTGAGACTTGTATGAAGCTTGTAGTTTAACGTGACCGTAAATCTCGCGATCATAAGCCACGGGACCTCCGTTTTACGTGGAATCCGAACCACAGGACATGGCATTTCACATCGAAAATCTCACATGCATTGACCGGGAATCGAACCCGGTCCGCCTTGGTGAGAGGCATACAGCTTGACCGCTGCGCCACCACGCCCCCGAGACTTGTATGAACTCTACAAAACATGAGTCGATGGGACAGATACCGATGGTGATACATCTTAACTGATATTGAGCCCGTGGAAGCTCATGGCTCGGTGATATTAGTTGGAACTTATGAGGAACAAGTCATGTCTGTGAAACAGAACGCGCAGTGGATGAGTTAGTCACCAGAGTGTTTGGTGCAAGTAAAAGTGTTCGCAGGATCTTAGTCCTAATTTTGGTCAGGGAGACCTCAAATCACTTTGATTTGATTAGGTCAGTCCTTCAGATGGACTAGATTAGGAATTTGGGATAATGGACAACCATTATTCGGTTATTTTTCCTAACCCCCTGTTTGCGAACCTCTCTTTTACGCCACTGTTAGTTTTTTAGCTATTTGAGCCTCGTATTATTTTCATGATCGACAGAAGTCATGACCTTTTTGAACGGATTTATTTGAGCTTTAATGTGAGCTTAGATGCCACAACATTTCTGAGGAGAACTATATTTGGGAGCATTATTGTAGGTGCCAGTCCAGCATCGAACCCGATGCCGTTGTATCATTTAAGACGACCTATCAGTTTACGGTAGTCAGTCACCGTATACTTGGTTGTAATTGTCAGTATTTAGCTAGATTTAACTTATTTAAAGATAAATAAGGGAGTGGTACCATCGTAAATTCTTTTGATCTTTGTTGTTGTTAATTTAAATTCATAATTAACCCGTTTCTTTATGTAGGGTGTACTTTACGTGCCACTGCCCTAGCTTGCGGATTTTGCATTTTTTTGTAACTATATCTTTCGCGAGGGTTATTTCAATTTACAGTCAGTTTAGGATCATCAACTTTAACTTTTTATTTAGCTTGCGGGATTAGCCCGAGATTAACCCTCCGAACTAGGATAGGTGTTTGAACATTTTTTAATAAATTTTATTCGAGTTTTACATAAGACTGGATGTTATCATTTTTAATCTAAGTGTTTCTAGAGTGTGCTTCTTGGGTTCAATCACCTTTCTGGCCGTGTCTGCCCGATCGCCCCGGGATGCTGCGTCTTCATGCGCAATGACCTATAGGAAGTACACTCAAGCCTTCTCGGCTTATGCGTCCAGACGGTGAGTTGTCTGGGAAGCCATTTCGGTTAGTGGCAAACCAAACAACTCGTCTGACGGGCTCAATATGCGGAGAGATCGTGGGACAATGTTCTCAACTGTCCTAGATATCCATTGTTGGCACAAGATCTAAGAGTTAGAAACACCATAGTGTATATAAGCCAAACTGATAGACGTCTGAGACGAGTAAGAGGTAAAAGTTTCCACAGGGACTTAAATGTCGATGAACTGGTTCTGGTAAAAAAAAGCACCGATCTTTGATCCTGCAAGCAAAGTATTTGCAAAATTTTGCGAACGCTATATTGGGCAGTTTCGCATAGTCAAGAATCTCGGAAATAATGCATACAGAATACAAAAAATCAGCACGGAAACGATGTCAGTCTTCAATATCGCAAATCTTAAATTGTATCATAAGATTGAACCATATGAGCCGAGGAGAAACATTGCTGCTGCAAATGTTGCAAATTTCTACTAATCCACACTCAAAGATACGGGGCCAGTAGAGCGAGCAAGTTGAAGGAAGAAACGAGTCAGGTTTTTACAAGCCAGAAGAGAGCTACCGATGTCAAGTTTATTTAGAGAGAGAGCGAAGAGTCTGAGGACAGACAGGCTACGGGCAGTCAGCCGGCTGCAATGTTTTGGTGATTCAGCTGCTTGGAGCAGGTCATTAGTGAAGGAAGATAAACACTGGTTCAACAGGAAGAAAATATTGACAACTTGAAACTGGAGGTGTATGATCATTAAAAAATCGACTCAAGTTCCTGAGTTCGATTTTGAGTAAGTAAGAGGTAAATGAACCCTTAATATGAATGCTGCATACTAATGTTTCATGAATTATTTCTGTATGGAAGGAAACGTTACCACTATTTCTGAAAACACCTGCTGTGTGTTGCAGTAAGCTGGGTACATGTGAGCGTCAAGAGGACGGGAGCTGTAACACTAAACATTCTTGAGAACAACAGAGATGATCGATTAAGGTATTTACGACATGCAGGAACACAGGAGATGTACAGTTACTTTAAAGTTCATCGCACTGACAGAGCTTGAGGACGCTAACGAATCAGCAGTGAAATATTTCATTGTCCAGCAACGTGAAACAGAAAAGATTTCTGTAATGTAAGAGAACGATATACTTTCCGTATACGCCCAGTAGGCGTGGTTTGCAAAAACAGCGCGAAACTGAAGATTGAGTTCACGAATGACATAGCAAGACATATCAGATTTGGAGGGAATCAAATTGAAAAAAAAAACGCTGATCGCTTTAAATTCTGTATGATTGAATCAAGCACGTCTCTTTACGACGAATGTTCTGATGTAAAATGCGTGCCTGTTAGATAATTGCTTAAATAGTTAGCGATACGAACTGTCCCCACTCCGTGTATTTTGCCAAATTACTATAAATACTGTGTGAAGCCCTGGTGTGAAGGTTCATTCGATTTTGGGGTGTCTGAGGGCACAGTCTGCGAGTGATATTATACTTGAAGCTCTGAGGACTTACAATTTCCATACTGACTGAGTACAGATTTGAACTTAGTATATTACGTTTGATGACATGAGAACTTATATATTTCAAAGATAATATTTCTACTTTGAAAAATAATCATATCATGTTTAATTATATATGGGTTTATTTTGCGTGTAGTGTGAGATGTGTAAAGCGTGTGCATTTAATTAGATAGCGATATCAGCTATATGATAGGGTCAAATCTTCGGTATAATTGCTTAATAGGACTCGTGGGTGAAATTAGTAATCATCTAAAGCAATTTAGATAGAAGTTAGGTGTGTGAAAAATACTGAACTAATTTGAATTCTTCACACAGCAAATTCATCATCTGAAGACCATGACTATCAACTCGGACGAAAGGATGACTTTTGAATCCAGGATCACCGTTATATTTACTAAGGAGTAAATAACGCAGCGTGGGATCATGGCGGGCGATATTCATTGTTGTTTGCAGAAGGCTGAGTATTCATATGAATTAATCTCATTTATTGTAGCTAGTTTGGTTAATAGGGACTGTGTGTGTGTATATATTTTGCATGTGAGTATGTTTTGTGTTGTAAATTAATTTCACCGACTACTAGTTTAATGAAGATCATCGTGGCTATTTTGTATTTTATTTTGTTGTTCATTCATTCATTCATTCGTTTATTTGCATTTGGGGGTGTGTCCCCCGGTGGCAAATTAGATACAGATAACAAATAAATAATTGTACATAACAATTCACTAACAATTAAACTGGAGTATTTACACAAATAGTCAGTCTTTGCTTAAACACACCTATATGTTTGGGAAAAGGCTGCAGCAGGTAGAGAGTTCCAATTATCAATGGCACGGTTTACGAAAGAATATTTACCATAATTTGTTCGCTGTGGTCGGCCCTTAACTTTGAAAGGATGATCGCTCCTACCCATGTAAGTAGGCTTTTCCATATGTTTGCTAAGCTCACCCCATGCTGGTTGATTTGTATACGTGTTGTACATAGTGCAGAGTCTAGATTTCATCCTCCTAGCCTCAAGTGATTCCCAGCCAAGTTTCTTTAACATACGGCTCACACTGCTCCTGGGATTAAAGTCACTGAGCACAAATCTAGCGGCCTTTCTTTGTACAATTTCCAACTCACTTATGAGCCCCACTTGATATGGATCCCAAACCGCCGAGGCGTATTCCAGAATAGGTCTTACAAGTGACAAATATCCTAATTCTTTAGCAGAGGTACTACTTCCTTTTAATACCCTCATTACAAAGTGCAGGTATTTGTAAGCTTTAGAAACAACACATCCTATATGACTACTCCCTTTCATATCATTTCTTACGTGAACGCCCAAATATTTGCAAGAATCTTCATCTACAAGTATTTCCGAGCCAATGTTATATTGAAAATCTTGCCTTCGCACTTTCCCTATTTTTATTAGACTACATTTTCTTGTGTTTATTTTCATTTTATTTTCAATCGCCCACTTATAGACCAGGTTCAGGTCATCTTGAAATACTGCATTGTTTTGTTAGTCATGTATCTTTCGATATATTACACAATCATCCGCAAACAATCGACAGTCACTGCGAATCCCAATTGGTAAGTCATTTATAAACGCCAAAAATAACAAAGTTCCGATCACGCTGCCCTGAGGGATACCCGACGTTACGGTAATTTCATCCGAAAATCGGCCTTCAACTTTCACTTTCTGGGAACGACCCGTCAAAAATTCTTGGATCCATAAAATTACTCTTCTATCAATCTTCGTCGAAGCAAATTTATGGAGTAGCATGTCATGCGGCACGACATCAAATGCCTTCGCAAAATCTATAACTACGGCGTCGAC
The DNA here is from genome assembly GCA_946902985.2 of Meconema thalassinum. Taxonomy (NCBI): domain Eukaryota; kingdom Metazoa; phylum Arthropoda; class Insecta; order Orthoptera; family Tettigoniidae; genus Meconema; species Meconema thalassinum. The sequence goes on from OX336389.2 coordinate 1,082,539,158, forward strand.
TGAAACTTCATCCTCTAACGATTCGCTAATATCTTGAAAAAGTGATAGCATCTGACTCTCGCATGAGTAACCTTTCCGAAATCCATGTTGCCTATCATTAAACCTTGATAATGTCTCCCACTGTTCCCTCAAGTAGTCGCAAATGAGATGCTCCATCTGTTTACAAACGATGGACGTAAGACTAACCGGCCTGTAGTTGCCCAATTCAAGTCTGCTCCCTCCCTTAAATATTGGGACTACCGTAGCTCTTTTCCAGTCATCCGGGATTTGCGCATTGTTTATGGACGCATTAAACATCACCTCTAAGTATCGTGCCACGGCCCTACCTCCTAGTTTAAGTACTTCACTAACAATATTATCAGGGCCCTTCGATATATTGTAACGTAATTTTGTATTAGCTTTACAATTGTTAACTGGTTTATTTGGAGAAGTGGAGCCCCTGATTCACCGTTAAGGTCCAACACACAGCTATTGGATTTATTGAACACACTACCATGAAAGACATTTAATTCATTAGCAATGGCCTGCTTCTCAGTAATTAATTTACCGTCACCAGACATTATCATCGACAAATTATTTGAATTTCCCTTTCTTCTCCTAACATAACTGTAATTTTTTTCCACCCATCGCCTCCCGAACCATGTAAACCTTTCATATAATTGTCATGAGCAGCCCTCTTTTTTAAGACGAGCTCTCTTGATAAGGACTTAAATTCCAACATATACTTGTCACTATCATGTCTTTTATTGTATAATTTCCTAATTTTCCGTTTAAGACTCCTGATTTCCCGTGTGTAATACTCAGGATCTGTGTTTTGTTTCAGTAATTTAAATGGAACAAATTTATCAATAGCGCTATTTAAAATTTTCAAAAAGTTAGTCCACAGGATATTAATATGATTTCCTTCCGATGCCCATCCTACAAATAGCTCATTCAAATACCCCTGAAATTTGCCCTGATCCACCCTGCGATACAGGAATATGATCTTATTTGCTACTTCAGAGTCTAATTTTGTAATGTCACCGTATCTAATATTTAATTCAACCCCAGAATGGTCACTAATTCCTGGTATTTTCAGACAGTTAATATACAGCTCTAAAGGCCTTACGAGATAAACATATAAGGTATTATTGCCTCTAGTTGGGAAGTCAACCACCTGGGGAAATCCCCCCTCCCTTAAGAATTTGTTTGCAGCGCTCTGAGCTTGACCACAGCTAGTTGACTCACCAGACCAGTCTACTTTGGGGAGGTTTAAATCTCCGGCAATCATTATGCTCTTTTTCATAGCATTACCCGTACAAGTTTTATCATACAGTATGTCGAGAAGCGAAAAGTTATCTTTCGGTGCTCTATACGCCCCTATTACCTGACGAGGGAATTTATTCCCTTTATCCGACATTTGTACACATAACATTTCATGATCTGTATCATCCCACTTTAAGAAACTAGCTATATTTTTGCGCACACAAATAAATAGCCCACCACCTCGCTTCCCCCGATCCCTTCTGTACATTTCGTAGGTCCCTTGAATTATTTCATTACTATTTATATCCTTATATAACCAAGATTCAGTAGCAATGACAATGTCCGGCGAACACGTCTCTACAAGATTCCAAAATTCAATTAATTTATTTCCTAAACTCTGACAATTAACCTACAGTAATCTTAGAGTCTTACCTCCGCAGCAAATATCCCGAAGTAGCTCCTTCTGTTCCCGTCGGCTGGCAACCTCTGGACCTGCTCCTCCTCACAATGGCCGGCACAAACCGATGACCCTGTCATGTAGTCTCCCTAGGTTGGAAGCGCCCCGTCGATTTAAATGCAGCCCGTCTCGGGCGAAGTCACGGCTACCAATCCAGCAGTCAGCATCTACATACACTAATCCCAGTTGTGCACAAACCCAGTCCATGCGGTCATTTACAGTCTTAACTCGCCTTAACGGAACATCTCCCCGCCGAACAATGCCACTCATTATAATTTTTGCATTTCTAAACTTGCTTTTAGCTTTTCTGCCTAGTTCGTAGAGCTCCCCCATGATGTAATCAACTGTAGCCCTCTTCTTGAAATCGTTCGTCCCAACATGGAGCAACAACACTTTAACTTTGTCACAGTCCTCTACATTTGCTTCTTCCACTTGTTGGGCAAGCTGGTAAATTTTAATCCCCGGATAACACCGCACTTTCGCACCTGATTTCCTCGAGATATTCGCACTCCATCGTATCATAGAATCACCCATTACGATAACGTCATCCTCAGTTTGTTCCTGCACGCCCTCTTCCACACTGATCCCAGTAGAAAGCCGTTCAGTCACATCCTTCACCGTATCCTCTGATTCACGAAGCTTTGTTCTAAGTTCCTGTATTATTTGATCCCTTGCTTTGATTTGCACCCTCAAACAGTCCGGCGTATCACAAACTTTACAAAACCAATTCCCAACATCACAATCCTCCTCTTTGACCTTAACACAACCGAAGTGAATCCATTTCTCACATAGTCCACACTGAACACCGTTCTTCAATGTTGTAAATAGATATTGTATTAGAATGTGCCAGCGGGTACATCCTCTGTGTCATGTGATATTATACAATATGGATATGAGCTGTGAAATTGACAAAAGTGGAGCTTGTATTAAAGTAAAGTAAAGTAAATTAAATTTAAGACAGATATGGGGGGAAATGAGAATTGTATTTGCTAATTTCGGATTACACAGGCTGTAAATATTATGCGATATTGCATATTTGATAGCAAGAAGCTGTCTGCTTCTTTGGTAAAGATTTGAAGTAAATTGATCAAAGAGTTAATTACGTGTTTTAAACACTTTTGTTATGTTAGCAAATTGTTTGATCTGGCGCTATTTTTACGGTGGAAATGTATTGTCATGTCGAGGTGGTGTCTACGTGTGTTATATTCTACGCTGGGTTTGACAAAGGTCATTAGCCTGTATGCTGCAATCTTCGACAGTGAGCACTCAATGGAGCTGACTGTGTGATATTATTCGGTCTTGAAATTCCTGAGAGAATTTTTGGGACATATTTGTTTGTGTTGTGATCACATGTATTTCAGGTAGCAGTGAGTCTGCAGATTCTACTGTACTCGAAAGCTAGGCGCTTTACGAGGCGAATGTTATTGACACGCCTGACAGTTGATAGATGAATGAGGTATTCCACTAGCGTGCGCGACCAAATTAAAGATACGAGAATTTGTGGCAATTAGTGCCCGAGCGACGAAGGTCTGTGATCTTGAAATAAATAATGATAAGCCTGCATAATTGGAAATTAATTGGTGATTTAAATGAGGGTGTTCTCCACGTCAAACCCACACGTCATAGCTTATGTTGATATAATTTTGTTGTTTCTTTCAGTTAGTGACTGTCTGAATTAATTTGTAAATTCTTGTTTGTGCATATTTGTGTAAGCCTGTGTCATGAAATTTAAGGGAGACGAACGGTCGGCCCAGATCCTTGTGTTAGATGATAGTCACAATTGAGATTCTCAGATTTGCTTATAAGACCTTTTTTATGCAGCTTTATTGCGTGCTGAGGCACGTTGATGGAACTTCACTTTGAGATTTGTAACATAATATTTTTAAGGGTAGAGTAGTCGGTTGATTGATTTATTTTGTTTAGCCATTTATTAATTTTTAGTTGCCAGGACCCAAAGCTAGTTACACAAATTACGGAGTACGCAACATGCAGAATGGTCTAATGGAAGTGAATTTCGTGTAAGTACTACTCATGTGTATCTAGCTTACATTTTACCATCTACGCACGCACACAAAAATGATACGTTACGTACCTGATCCAATACTTACGTGATTGTCAGTATATTTTGATGCCGAGTGGATTTCATTTATATTTGTCGTGATTTTTGAGGGAGTCATTATGGGAGGTTTTGTTTCATTATTGTGTCTATATCAGTTATTAAAGTTGTTTTATTTTAATCTTGTTTCACTTCTTTCTACTAAACTGTCCTTATGTCACCTTTATGTTATGTAAGCAAAAATATATAGTTACCAGCCTCATGAACTGAACACTTCCCCGAAGAGAGTCTTGTTTTATGTTTCTTTCAAGGGGACATTAGCATGCGAGACCGGGAAGACTGCTGCTTCGATTGCAGCTGTAGGCGTACTTTTTTTTAACGACAGCCCGTTCTCCATTTTAGTAGGTATATGATATCAAGCCACACGTACAAAGCCACATTTCCGCTTTTATTCACTTACGATGTATTTCTGTGAAGAGTACGTTGAATTTGGTAATTTATGAAGAGAATACAATTGAATTAGTAGGTTATGCCACATGATCTGTAATGACAGAAAGTTAAAAGAATACCGTAAGCCATGATTTAAAACGCTGACATGGATTTTAACGTAGCATATCGAAGGAGATTCTAATCGCCAGTGCTCGCATCTAAGTATACGTGTTCCTTAGAATTTCTCTCGGTATTATTTTGTTATTAAATTTTAACAAAGAGAAGACGACAGCTGTATTTGACGTGTGCATATTAAGATTTTTTCGTTTAATACTACATTTGAACACTATGTAACGTACATGAATCCAGCCAGTACTAGTGCCCCCTCCCCAACTAACAACTGGGATCTCTCGTATAATTTCCGTAGTAGGACATGTGTAAAGTGGTCGACACAGACGATCAAACTTGAGCAAAAAATATCCACAACAAGAACCTAACAAGTATAGAACCCCAATTGTTTCAATTGAGAGTCCAACGCGCTACCATTTCAGCTTCGGAGACTCCCACAATGTAAATTGTGCGGATTACATCACAAAGATAGGTAGAACTTTTGCGTTTGACACTAGACTCTCTTTATCTAAAATGTTGGAATACGAATGTTTAGTCGTCGAGCATTGGAAATATTTATGTTCACGTTCACGTTAACGTTCATTTTCGTTTGTTCTGTTGTGATGGCTTTGGAATAAGCAGGTGTTCGCTTAACTCAGGGCCAGCTCGATCGCATCCCGTAGGCACGTGCGTTTCCACTACAGTGTGGGTAGCGGAAACAACATTAGGTTATGGAGCTATGAGAATTAGGAATATTGTAATGCTCTCGCAGTCATGGGCTGTTCGCAGTGCAACTTCCGTGCACTCTTCACACTCAAACGGTCATATCATTGGCATTTGTAGACTAATCAGTGAGGTGTTTACACTGATATGTTTAATATACCCTCATCCACGAATTGGTATTTTTTTCAAGTTCAAAATCAGAGTTTTAAGTAGCTACCATTGGCTGGAAATTACCCAGTGAGATGTTTCGCAAGTGTATTTTCACCATCGTAGCCAATTTTCGGAATATAGTTGCTTCAAAGAACAACCAGTTACAATGTGGAGAAGAAACTTCAAAGTGTTCTTTAATTCAAATTCCGTGTCAGTTGGACTAATAGTGATGAGCCATGAGCCAATGTACATGAGACTTTCATTTTGCTGTTCTCAGCGTCGTCAATATTTGAGATATTTTTTAGAACTTCCGGGGCTTGGACATCGTGATCATCATATTATTGTGTGTGTCTAAATTTGTCTAATAACCTATGTTATTACGATGTTGGTAGTGGTTTGCGTATTTGTAACTGAAGGTAGGAGTGGTAAGGAGGTGGCAGTGGTCTTAAATTTCGAACCATCACAGCATTTTATCTGGAGTAGAAGTGGGATACCACGGAAAATCACTTTCAGGATGACCTCGGTTGGTCTCGAATAGATGACGAAGATTTGAAAATCAATTCCACATGCATGCCAATACACTTTATTTTGTTTGTATCATGATTCTACTTGAAAATTCATTCAACAGACGCTCATTCAGTTAGTAGCCTTCGTTTCTGATAATTTCAGTTTCTCTCGTACCATATCTTTAGGAAGAAAAGTTATGTTAACATTGAATGAACTCAATACGATACGGTTTTCCTCATTAGTGGATGAATTAATACTGTTTTATATTTGTCGAACGTAAGAATGAGGAATGGTTTACAACCCGAGGGTACAGAGTATTTTGACACGGCACGTGCGGTGGCCTGAGTGAGACCGATTTTCCCTTTAAACCAAGATGGCCGACATTTCGAACACTTGCTACCCTGAATATGCAGGATACCTTGCTTTCATTTTACAGATATTTATGTCGTCGTCCAACCTGACTACGTACCATCGGATAAAAACGGTCCTTTTCAGGACATGTACAAAATCACTCGTTGGAACAGGTACATAAGCGGCCATAGTACATCCACTGTAAACGGCATTAAGAAAATAAACATAAATACTAGCCCGGAGTAGCGTGCCAGACGTGATCGCAGGAATGCATGACTTAACCAACTTAGCTACCGATAGCCATAGCGATTTGCTGGCACGTATTGAATCTATTCGTAGCCCCCATAGACACCTGTCCGAACGTAAGGTGGTGTAAATCGGAGCTGTGATCGTTTAAAACATGCATTATACAGTAGTTGAGGTCATTGAAATAACACTACCGCTAATGATTTCTACTACATTTGTGAGCATGAACTGAACGGTAAAGTTGTATTAAGGCTATTAGGATAACTATGATATACGCGTTAATTGGGTTGCCTTCCTACAAAAAAAAAGAGGCTGGTGAATCAATCTGTAGTGCTGCCAAGATAATTATACGTACGCTTATATGTTTCATTTTAAATGAAAGTAACTTCCATAACTCTCACTGTATTTCTGCCAAATTGCGCATGGACAGTGTATGCCATAACGTATAGGCCTACTGTACAGTATATGCGCACATTCTCAGATAGAGCAGTGCTATCAAAAATCTATTAACTCTCCCTGAGCACTTGATCCGTGGACTATTAATATCTCAGAATCCACTGCTGCATTAGGCCACAATAGTACAGTTATATTTTATGCAAATAGTATAATGGCAGTGCTACCAGCAGAATTCCGCAGATAAAGATATTATTCTAAATCGATCTAATTGCAGGAATGAGGACTGAATCTTAAATTTTAAGAAATGTAGACTATTTAGTTCTTCACGGAAGAACTTGTTAAATCATATGTAACTGACTTCGTCTCCGACTGGTCACATATGAATCATCGTGCTGAGAGCACAAACTACCTATAACAACGCGTCCTGAAACAAAATGATAGCCAGCCGCACGGCGCTTGCATGTTGCAGTGGGATAGACCATCTGACTCCTGGGTGCATTTGTGCTACAGAGCACTCGATTCGTTCCTCCGTTCACTACGGACGGCACACATCTTGGCCACAAGAATTATCCTGGTGAAATGAATATTCGCAATTAGCCTATTTTAAAACATGGATGACAGAATCAAGTAAGTTGATTTATTGATTGATTGGTAGATTGATTGATTGTACTTAACGTGCATAGTGTATCAAGCCAACAAACGCAGTCACAGCATAATGACTTGTCAAGATATTCAGTTTTAGTAAAGGTGAAGTTTCTTCTAATTATCTCTACTTAGTATAAAACAAAGTCCCCGATTCTTGGATGTCACGGGTAATCTCGAGAACCACTGGATGGATTTTGATGTTGTTTTCACCATTATGTAAAGGATATCTCGAGGAATGTTTCTGTAGAAAATAATTTATTTATGATCAAAGAAAGCCGAGCAGTAACGATTTCAGTGAAAAAGTCGAAAAATAACCTGACGTCCGTGCGCATTTTAAGCTTACGCTGAGCAAAACGTTAAAAATACCAATATACTATGGGTGTAAGAATTGTTCAGCATGAAAAGTTCTACAAAAAGTCGGTGAGAGCATATATCTATCTTTAATACATCGCCCACTAATAGTGTTTTTACATTTTCATTTCTTCAAACAATATCCATTCAATTACTGAGGCGACAGTTTACGAGCTAGCACGTAATACATTCATAACTGTTCCCGGGCGAAGCCGGGATGGGTCGCTAGTACAGATATAATACAAGGTTGATGTACCAAGTCTCTAAGATGATTACCAATAAACAACCAGAATAACGTACGTGTGCACTGCTCTGTTTGGAAACCTGTGTTATTGTGATGGCTCTAGTAGCGGATGTAACAGTAAGTATTAGGGATTACTGTAAATCTGGCCGAAGTCGTCGGTTTTTTTAAGAGCGTTAAAATCCCTCAGTATGTCTTCCTTCAGAGGGGAAGTAAAGCCGGCGGTTCCATGTCATAGATTTATGGCATGTAAAAGAACCTTCCACTAATTACACTTGTGTGAAGCTAAATTATAGGTTAGATTTGACTAACGCTCTTAGGTTCCAACGTTCGTCGCCAGGAGCTGACTGCGGTGGTATCTAGTTTTAATATATAATAGACAACCCTTGCTGCTCGACAGCATCAGTCGATATTGGAATTCAAAGATACCAGTTTCATAATGTGTATTACGTAACCTCAGATGTTGCAATATTGCACTGGCGAATATTCTCTTTGAATTATTTTGAGTTTTCATTGCCACCAATAAACAACTGTTTAACGTCATCAAGGTTAGTAAAATGTGGAAGTTTGATTTTTCCATCATAGCAACATAGTGTGAAGCGTCCTGCTGTATTCTTTTCAGGATTAAAGTACAACGCAGAGCAATGGTGCCAAACTTCCCGAATACCTCCTATAGAGAAAGGATTCGCATCTAGAATTACTTCTGAAACTGTACACTGAAAAACTACCCTAATTTTTTTTAGCCTACTTTCAATTTTTGCAAACAATTAAGTAGACTTATGAGATCTACACAGGGCCAAAGATTGTGTGTCTGTGTGTGTGTGTGTGTGTGTGTGTGTGTGTGTGTGTGTGCGTGTAGGCGTGTGTGGGTGTGCTTATGTGTGTTCTCTGTATGTCGGTCTCCCCCTATCGATTCATACACGGTGAAACCGAATTGAACGAAATTTGGTACAGCAAAGGGCACCTCAGTGTCATGTTTTATATTGCCGCCATCTTTGCCAAAACTTAATGGTGGCCACTCAAACATTCAAAACGTAAAATCAAATTACGACTAAACTAATCATCCGATCTCAACCATATTAGGTAACAACATACCTTCGTATAGGATGCGTTTTGCACCCAAACTACAAAGTCATCAGTCGTGCCTATTGAAGATGGTGGCCGTTGGAATTATGCAAGCATTATAATTAACAACTTTGAACCCATCAGTTCCGATTATCGAACCAAGAATGGCTCAAACTGTCCAAAAGGACGTGGCCCGTTCTATATTTTAAGTTCATATTATAATATTACATGGTAGCAGTGGCTTTAAAAAGCTGAGCCGTCTCGGTTACAAGACAATATGGCAGCTGATATCTTTTGCCTGACCTATATTTCACTAGTTTGAGTATTGCGTGCAATATAGCCTACTGATAGAAATAATATAAACTTTGTAAGAAATGCTTTATTTATAAAGAATATACTCCAATGAAGAAATCGTTTAGTCCAAATCATTATTTGCTAAGACGTTGTATCTAAGTCAATTGATAACGGCAAATATCGGTGGGCATATTTGGCTGTGAGGTTAAAGCGTTGGCCTTTCACCCGTTTGATTTGGGTTCAAAACCTATCAGAGTTGGGATTTCCTGCTTGATTTTTTTATATTTATTGTTTTCTAATTACTCAGACGCTATAAAATTAAGCATTATATTGTGCATATTACAATGGAATATATATATTAATAAAACAATATTCGCCACCGGATCTGCACGAGACATCTAACAGCAACAAGATAAACTATCATGGCCATGGCCAACTGGTTGCGAGCTGTGCACCGGTCTGCACGTTGTAACAGCATTTATTGAAAAGTTTCCTTTTATGGCCTCTAGAATGCACTCGCCCAATTAGAATTATCGTAAGTGAAACTTTTCCGACAAATGTCATGGTCTATGTGGGACTCCATTGCTTTGCCTGCCCTTGTCATTCTATACGCATCGAATTTGAAGAATGACAAGTTGTTAATACGATAATGCTTTATTTTAAAGCGTTTGTAACAGCCTATTGTGCGTTATTTTAAAATGTGTTTGAACTAAAGAAGGAAACGATCTCACATAGTACCTGTACTCTATCTGTTGGTGCTAGTTCAAGATATTAATTAATACTTTTATTTCAGCCAAATAGCAATCGAAAATAAAGAATGAACAAGTACATTAAAATTGCCCTCTGGGGATTTGAATGGCATAGTCTTTGATTGATTGTTTCCTTTTACTACAGAGCTCTAAGTGGTAGCGTTCACATGCTTTTCCACATAGTTAGCATACACACGTCACTGTAGGGTCATGCAAAGATTTCTTAATGCAATTAAGGTGGTGAAAACCATGGAGAGCCAGACGTGTAAACACATGCCTCAACTCAAAGTTGGATGTTGCCCACGTCTGGTCGATCATGTCTCCAGTTCCATAAAACTTTTGAGGTATGTCTTCTCTTCCTTTCTTCAATGATGGTAGTAGGTTTTCCGAGGTTCTGGTGTTTGGTAAAGGTAAATAGTAACTACGGTCTTCAACCAAGAAATGACTATTATACTCCTTGATAAAGACAAAGAATTATAACTATACTCATACATTTAGGAGACAGTAGGCTATATGTTCTATACTGAACATCTTGATTTACACCAATTTTGCCAACACGCTCTTTCTTGCCTTTGGTACTGGCTTCACGACGATCTGTCAAAGTGGCCCTACACTTGGGCATACTAAGTTTATAAATAACAACTGTAGAACTTATGCCAGAAAGTGAGAAATATCTTTGCAGGGCTTGTCTGTACTTCAATTTACATCACCATTAGACGGTACGTTTATACTGTATAATTCAATTTTCAAAGGAACTTCGACAACACGCATCTGTTTCTCTGCTGCAGTTATACTGCTGGGACTGCTATTATTTTTCTTCAGGACACTATAATGTCCTTTGTCGAAGTTTCCAGAAAACAGTCTTCTGTTCCAAGCTGTTGTTGTTGTTGTTTAAGTCTTCTGTCATTTGACTGGTTTGATGTAGCCCTACATGCCTCCCTGTCCTGAATTGACCATTTCATGTCTACATAGCTTCGACATCCCACATTCGGGACAATCTGCTTAACATATTCAAACCTTGGTCTACCCCTACAGTTCATATCATCGACCCATCCTTCCATAACTTAGTATTCTATTCCTGGGTGTCTTAGTATGTGTCCTACCAATCTCTCTCTTCTCTTCATTAGCAGTCATCAGAATCATATCTCCACTCGTCTTAATACCTCTTCATTTGTTACTCTATTTTCCCATCTAAATTTCATCATTCTCTTGTAACACCTCATTTCTAATGCTCTTATTGTTCTCTTTGCTGCTGCGTCAATAGTTTAAGTTTTACTTCCATATAGTACCACGCTCCAGACAAAGGCGTTCAAAAATGACTTTCTTTTACCTAAATATATCAACAGATATGTCAACAGATTCACTTTCTGTAGAAATGCTTTCCTTGCTGGAACCAACCTACTTTTTATATCCTCTTTGCTTCGCCCATCACTGGTTATTTTGTTTTCTAAGTAGCAGAATTCTCCTACTTCCTTTACCCTTTCACCTGCTTATTTGACATCACTAGGGGTTTCTGATTTCATTTGGCTGCATTACATTAATTTTGTTCCACGTGGGCAATACGAAATTGCGCGGAATAAACAATTACATCACCAACAATGCATATCACTCCGAAACCGTTTGTATTTGAAGATACACATGTCATCACATCAGCATACGTCTGAGGAATTTGTATTTGTTTGATAGTTTCGCTCGTTTCGCATCGTCGTTTTTCACTTAATCACTGAGCATGGTTGGTTTTCCTGCCAAGACCAATAATTAACCACACCCCAGTATATTTTTTCCATACTCGTCCTAACTTTCACAGAAATCAACACCGTACTTTAACTTAGCGCCATTCACTCCTTCCTCTTTACTTTATCCTCTCTGTTAGTCCGTAGATATTCCAGCAACGTTGGCATTACTCCTTCTGTCTGTTCCCCAGACGCAACAGATTTGTGTGGTCAATAACACCAAAGAGAGATCTGGATTTATAAAATATTGTAATACTTAAACTAAACCACCGGTGTAGAGCAATTACAACCTGAGATTTAGTCGCTTAAATTGAAGAAACTCTCGAAAAACATATACGCTGACTTGGTTATTATCTAAGAACTTAACTCAGAGGTAGCCGATTTCAGTGACAAACTGCAACAAAAAGAGATCATTATTTATTAAATATTTTAATACGTAAACCAAGGGTGAATAGCAATTACAACGTGAGATATAGCATACGCTGATTTGGTTGTTACCTTAGAACCTCACTCAGACAGCCGATTTCTGTAACCATGTGTACAAAAGAGAGCCCTTGATCACAGGAGTGTTGGTAGACATAAAGCAACGGTGTAAAGCAGTTACAGCCTGAGATACAGATGATTGAATGAAGGAAAAAGTGGAAAATATCACTCAAGTGAGGTGAGAGGTAGGTTGTTTTATATGACCGAAGACATACCTGGGCATGTTTACTTTTCATTTAAAAAAGAATTAAGGAACTCGACCTGGTAAAACGTCCTGAATGACTGACTTAAATTTCAAAAATGCTTTTAATAATATAGATTTCGTTTTCAAAGAATGCAATGTACGCCTAACACAGATTACAGTAGTAATTATGCAATCCTGGTAGTATCAGTATAAGCCAATCATGCTTAAGACTTAAAAATACACGATCAGTTTGTGCTAACTTCATGTAACTTTTCCAAAGTTGTGCAACCGGATCGTTATTAAAAAATCACAGTGAAAATAAGGTTCAGCCGATCCTGGCAAAGTAACAAAGGCCTGATTCCAGCTGTTAAGGCCAGCCATTTTGGTATGAATCTTTTATCAAAGAAAATTTGTTGCTCATACCGTTTATAAAAGGAAAATATAAAACCACTCTTTATAAAAGATTTCCCCATTAAACTACCATACGTAGTACAATCATTAAATTCTGAGACTTGACCTCTGGAAGATAGGCTACCACACGACTCTGTATGTTGCACACGCTGCCGCATTACCCGGTGTACACCTACACAGAACCATATCCACCCTCAAAATAGTCGCCGTTGGCCGTTATGCACTTTAGTCAACGTTGGTATAGCTGCTGGAAACACCGCTGAAAGCAGTTGGCAGGAAGGCCCAGTATGGCTTCTCTTGTGGCCGTCATGACCACTTGCGGCGACCAAAATCTGCGCTCACGTAGGAGTGCTTTCAGGCGAGGAAAGAGAAAACAAATGCATGGTGCGAGATCAGGTGAGTACGGAGAGTAGGGAAAAACCGTCACCTGTTGCCCTGCAAGATCCTCTTGGACAAGGACAGAGCGATGTTCAGGGGCGTTGTCGTGTTGCAACAGCCAATTCTTTGTACGCCAAAGCCCAGGTCGCTTAATGCGAATTGCATCGCGTAAACGGCCAAGGATCTCCTTGTAGCGGCTTTTGTTTACCGTTGCACCGTCTTGTAGGAATTCCATGTGAACGATTCCATTTAAATCAAAAAACAGTTCCAACATCACCTTGCTTTTTGACCTGTCTTGTCGTGGTTTTTTTCTGCCGTGGTGATGATGGCGTTTTCCATGTGGCTGATTGTCGTTTCAGTTGCGAATTGTAAAGGAAACACCATGTTTCGTCTCCCGTTATTATCTGGTTGAGAAACGTCGGATCATCGTCATCACTACTGGTGAGGTCACCACAAATCGTCATGCGATCCTCACGTTGGTCTGGCGACAAGATTCGTGGCACACTGTTCAGGGTAACACGAGACATGTTGAGGTCATTCGTCAGAATTTTTAGGCACGTTCCATGGCTGACCCCTACTGCTGCAGCGAGAGCGTCTACCGATTGGGAGCAGTTAGCGCGCACCAACATAGCAACTTCCTGGATCTTGGGTTCCGGTCATACTGTTTGTGGCCGACCAGTACGTACATCATCTTCCAAACTCTCCCGTCCTTGCACAAAACTTCGGTGTCACCTGAACACAACACTGCGACTCACTGCGTCCTCACCGTACACCTGCTGCATCATTTCAAACGTTCGGCAGTGGTTTTGCCTAATTTCTGGCAGAACTTAATGTTGCCCTTTGCTCCAACTGTGACATGTCCAACTGGCGCATTCAACTCACCGTCACAACAACGACCGTACGTCTGCTGCCAGTGCATGCACTCAACTGTCTCTTGCAGGGACGAGATACTAACTGACATTGTACAATACCACGGCGCCATCTATGCGCTATAGTGCACCACAGTGCCGTCATGCAGTCAGTCTCAGAACTTAATGACTGTACCACGTGTTGTGCCCATTTGACGAGGATTTCGGGGAGCCATTGGCCTTAAATGACCCTTCCGAAATCCCCCTCTATCGAGAAGACATATAGGACGGGGAGGAATGCATTCTTGGACTGGGGATGCACAAGGAAACTTAACTTGGGGGTGTCGGGTATACTGAGAGATCAAAACTACCAGTCCAGAGGAATACAAACACAAAATACAATAAAGAGGCCAGGCTTACACTTAAATCGTACTCATTTTATTCAAAAAGTGGCAGACCCGTAACCTACTTCAGAGAGGTGAAAAACGGCTAGTTCGTGCTAAACTGTCCTAATACGAATTTACTCATCTCCGTACAAAATATCCTAAAATGTAAGCCTCTCGAAGTCCTACTAAAATAATACAGGCACGAATTTACAGCAAAGAAATGTAATTACTTGCTTACAATGCAAAGATTTCGTTACGTTTACTGCACAATAAGTTTAAAGACTATGCTATGATGGTGCCATCTCTAAAATTTAACGTTACAGTAATTTAAGCTATTTCCTATCTGACATTAAGTTTGGCAACGATGTAAAGGAGAAGCGTTTAATCCAAAATCTATTGCAAAAACAAAGCTAAGCACATTGTGTTCCTATATCATTAAATGGAAAAGCTAAACTATTTTACAACACAAATATTTTACAATATGACCCTTCAAAATTCCGCAATTGGCACCACTGACCTGCCTACACGAATATCCACTGTTTGTGAAGTATGGTCATAAGTGTACGGGAGAGTGTAAGTTATGTCGGCAACAGCATGAAGTAGATCATGACTAAAGTTGCATTGTCTGGTTAACTACCGTCTTTAAACACGTCGTTAACGGACCGTCGTCTCACCAAATAAGGAATACCTATAATTGTATCAAAAAAGTCGCAGCAGAGCAATAACTAGTCATTGGTCAACAAGGTTGCATTACATTTAGGGGTTTTAATCATGTTTAAAGATACTGCCTATCAATTCATTTAGGTTTGCGTTTAGAGAGAAAATCCTATCACTTGATTATTATAATTAGGTTTTATTAATATCATCTTTAGTCCTACCAGTTTCTCTGTATTACTTTAGTGACCATTTTAAACTCGTGAAGTGGACGATTTGGTGTAAATTGACAACCAACATTACCTCCAGCAATTGGAAAAACGACAACACACTTTCCAAACTTTCATCAGCACCCCTTAAGTGCTCAACAATAATACATGACCCGTGATTCGCTGCCGGTCAGTAACTCAGCAGACAACACAAAATGTGCTTTTCACTAGCAAAATAGTACCATAAAGCGTACATCGCAACTAAGGGTAATCACATCCTACTGCTGTAGTGCTCATTAAATATAACAATGATGCTCACTAATTTTATACAATTTCCAGCCTGTGGACAAGGATTCTTAAGCTGTACAATGAACTGTGGATTTGAAATGTACTCTCTAATCTACACAAAGTTTGGATGGACTGCGATTATATCTTAATCAGTGAATTGTGCAGTCAAAACATGTATTACAGTAACTCCGGGGCTCCCCAATAGTTATGATATGACCCCTCACATCGAACCTAAGACTGCTTGCTAAGCTCATCTTGACTATCATAGCGTTCCTTCATAGTCGTCTGAATGTCAACTTATGCAAAAAATAAAACAAAAGAACACTCCCATGTGTCTCTGCAGCGCCAGAAACAAGTTTATGCGGTGCCGGCTGGCAGCGCAATAGTTCACAGCCTTCTAGATCTATTCACACAGACACAGCGTCTCGTGCTCGCAATAACTGAATCAATGAAATAACATGCCGGTCTTCGGCCTTCAACACACCTGCTTACTAGGCTAACAGTATCCAGTGGAATGCAGTTCTGACAGTATGTGACATAATCGTACTGCGTAACTGGGCTTAGTTTACCGCACTGTTCTATAACCATGAAAAATGTATTTACAATAATTTTGGCAAGAGCTTTATCCCTCAGGCTCTGGCAATGATACGTTATCGTATAACCATAATAAATTGCGAAAATGAGGACATAAACCCTACATAAAAAATGTGCTGTAGTAAGGCCTTTACAATTAATCATCCTGCGTCACGACCGTACATAAAAAGATTGCGGCTTTACAGTCGGACTCACGTGACCACCTCAAGTGTTTCCAGTGTGTGCGCTTTGCCTGATACCATTGGCAAATGCGATGGCATGGTTGGAGTAGCCTTTCCGCCTTCCTTCCTTCAGTGAGTATCAATCATCGCTCTTCCCCGCCATAGTGGGTTCTACTCCATAACGGCTTCCATCAGAATTGGAATTATCATATCCACGTGGTGTTGGACTAATAATGTGAGCTTGATTACATTTTCGGCGTTTTCACTGAGTTTAGGCTTATCGTGGTTTTGTTCCGCAAATACACTGCTTCTACACAAATAGCGGCTTATTGCAAAAATGACCATGTGTTTCTCCGCTGACAGATGCCAGAATGGTTGCTTGTGCAACTATACTCACTCCAAACTTTTATGTTATTTAAACACTCCTATTAATTCACACTAGAGCCATCCGCTTACTTCAAATTCACCTTTATGCTCAGGTTAGTGTTACACAACGAAATAAACTTAAGCAATTCTTCATTTCGGCCTGCAACCCTGTGCTCGCCACGTTGTTCAGTCCTGGGTTGACAGAATTTCTACCCAATTTTACAAATGTTACACATTTAAGCCAAATAACCGTTCTAAATTGTGATGGCAGCTTTACTGCGTCTATTTAAATGTTATTCACACTTCGATGACGTTGAAATTCACGTCCGGTCAGGACCTCGCCTGAATCAAGAGTGTGTTTGGCAAGATGCCGGAAGCTTCGACTATTAAATGTTCATCGCATACTCTGCGAGGTTATACCTTCATTTACATTCAGCAACAAAAATCATAGAATTCTTCAGTGCTTCCAATTATTTACAAATATCCACTAATAAATGCAGTCTCCAAATAAAATGGCAAAAATTAATATTAGTGGCGCGGCAACGTGTGGTGCATCAAATGAGGGTTACTCCCAATGATAAAACACTGCTGCTTTGGAGTCCTCGGTTCATCCATGGTAGATTGACTTCTCATGAACTATCGATGTCACATCCCAGAAGTGCTCTCGGGCACAGTATATTGTATAAAAGATCTTTGACAGTGTAATATACCGGCCTTTTAACTCTGAGGAACTACAGTTCAGCTGTTCTCAACGAAAACCGATCGGTTCTCTCAGCTGTTGTTCGCTGATTCGAAGCCATGACGCTGTCTGTCTGTAACGTCAAGTGTGTTATATAGCCCTCAGTGAATGATGATCATAAGATTGGAATAAAACACATACGAAAGTGAAGTCGCAGAGGTTTTCACCCCAAATTACTTGGAAAGGAGCGCAAGAGAATAAACTATAAAATCTCTCCACAATTGGCATCTAATGGCTAGCACCGGCATACTCATCCAAACACAGAACAAGGACCTATTGCAGTGGCAAAAACTGACGACACCATTATTCGTTTTGCAAGGGCAGTCCGAAACCCAGACTGTAGAATCTCTCACTCCTTTATAGAGATAGGTCGGAGAGCTTCGGCTGCTTCCGTAGCTAGTCTCCGTCTCGGCTTCCGCCTTTGTACGCCGACAGGATTTAAGGTCTTCGATCTTCCAATGCAGACAGCGTAAGAGCTGTATAATATCAGAATTCCTCCAGCTTTCACTTAATTACTTAATTTGACGTAAAAAATTAACTTTAATTATATGGATGATAATAAAAAAGTATAATAATTTATGTTTCACGTATTGAAGCACTAAATTATTAACTCTCGTAAAACTGCAATACCCAACGTCATCAACTGTCGTCATACAAGCCCCATTCAACAAACGCGTTCCTTCAACCACTACGCCATTACGCACTGTAACTTAATATATTAAAACTGCAGTGTGTTTCATCAATCATTCATCAATCATCAATATCATTCTTGAAATCATACTCTTTCTGCGCTTCTCACAGACGAGCGTACCTGTGCCGCTCGATGTTCACCATCTGATTAGCCACAAGTGACTTCATATTCTTCAATACATCGCCAAGGCTTAAACTCATACAATCATTCAATCATTACCTCGTCTATTCCGAGATCTTCATCCATCCATTCTGTTAGTATTGTACTTGTTAACGGCAATCATCATACATAGTGTACACGGCATAGCCCGTTATCACACCACACTTTATTCATCGTTCATTTTTCATTTTTCAACCTTTCATCACGCACACACAAACTACTATCGTAGTCCCACCTCTATACCCCACATCCCATACCTTTAGAGGCGACGATCCTTCCTTCTCCTACCCTCGTGTGGCTGTATAGCGAACACCACCCCACTATCATTAAACACCTATACCTATTCCTATCACTCACACGACCCACACATCATCTCATCTCTTACGAAGTACCGGTATCCACATCGTCCCACATATACTGTATCTTCGTGTGAGGAACCACTTATACGGTGCGAGATTGTCATCAGTACACATCATCATTCATTCGTTCTCCGCATAACCCTACTATTACGGACCCCCTTGGTGTATTTCTCGAAATACACGTTCAGTCAGAGTTAGCTCTTGCTGCTCTTTGTTTTTGTATATTAATTTATATATTTAATTTCCCTTACCGCAGACACCAATCGCGTACCCTTACATTCAATTTTCTCCGTGCACTTGCTTATGTTTTGTATAAGTTTGTTCTAGAGGTGCATTTTCTACGGAACCAACCTAGCAGCATCTTACAGCTACCCTCTGAAGTTCTTCAATTTCCTCAGGTCAAGAGGACTTCCTCAACACTCCACCAGGCGTCGTGTTCGTCGCCAGCTAACTACTCAATGAAGAAGACTTACTTTCACAAGATATGTTGGTCTTGTAATGTTTCTTATACTTGTATAAACTCTTTTGTTTCCTTCCCCTTCCCCTCGTTTACCTCCTCTGTCGTGTGAGGTATCGCTCGTTCTCACTTCTCATAGTTCAGCCGTCGAGTACAGTGCATAGCCCTCCCACGGGCCAGTCTCCTGTCCTTGTGAGACATTTTAAACTAGACGCCATGCCAATTTTTTTAACCAACCGTCACCAGGAACCATCGCCTGCTCTACAGGAAAAGAAAGCTAAGTACAAAACTTCAATGTTTTTAAACATATTTTAATGGTTTTTAAAGAACTAAATGCTTTTTAATTTAAATTTATAGACAGTGTGTGGAATTGCTAACTATTGTGCAATTACCATCTTCGAGGGATTTTTCTGGTCATGCTTAGCTATCTAAGCTGACTTTAAAACGTGAAAATTTAGTACTTCTTGTACAAATTAAATGGGAATACCTTCCCCTACCGAGGGATTCATGCTAAGCTAACCACTGTCTATAAAACTTAGCTTTCCACCGCGGGATCTCTTTTGCCCCATTTAACTGTCATCATAACTCCAGAACTTTCTATGTCAACCAATTTTTCTACTCTTCAAGCAATCTAGTATTTTCCACGCCAAAATATGGGAATACTTTTCCTCACCGAGGAATTCATGTTACATTAACTGCTGGTCAACACGTAATTTGCTTTCCACCGTGGGAACTTTACTGCATCATTTAACTGCAACCCATAAACTTTCAGACGCAATAAACTGATTCAAGCTCAAATTACACTAAGTGTTCTTCATAACTGCAATAACTTTCTCTTGTTCTACAACCTACATGCACTACGATAGTGAAGTTTTTCAACTTATCAAAAACCATCAGTGCTTCGAATTTGCGTGTGCCAAATATTTTCCGCGCTGCGTTCGGTTGAGAGAAAATAAATCTGGCCAGGACTCTTTCCTAAAGCTCCTATTTCCCTTTCCCAAATACACTTACTAACCAAATTAATTTTAACTATTGTTTTTTTTTTCCTTTTTCTACGAGGCTTAGCCCACAGAGGCTCCCTCCCAATTTGTTGGATTTACAATATATTCATTCTGTATAAACTGTGGCTAGTCCACATTTTAATATGTATCTTTCCCTTCTAAAATTAGGGAATCGTACTTTTTCTAATTATAAAGGAGTTAACTAATTGTAATTCAGGCTTCGTTAATACGACCTGTGCAATTTTTTTTATATTACCTCTAGTAATTTCTATTAAAAACAGCGGTAATTTCCGTTTGTGATTTGTTCTTCCTTTTCTGATACAATCAGGAATATAATACTGAACCCTTATTGATCTTCGATAAATAAGTATTCATATTTATTATTATTATTACTACGGCCCAGGCAGTACTTGAGGAAGTCGACATGGATATAAGGGAGGCTAGCGTTTCGTAATGATTGCAACAGCAGCTGAGCTGGTAGCTATTCTTGGGGGACGGCTAGAATTAGTCGGGTTCAAGGTCAAATTGAGCAACTACTGTACCAAAATTGGAAGCATAAAGGAAGGATCACGAGTCACTTGCAACGAACATACGATTGAATCAGCCAATCACAAGAGACCAAGCCATGACCACGCGGTGGACAGCGTCAGTAGTAAAAAGCCCGCGGAATTGACTATCTAAAGAACCGCCGAACGGATTAATCTCCGCACGAGTGAATTGAGACGTTTGATTTATTTGAAGAAGAATGACACTAGTCCCATCTTTGTGAGACAAAAACTCTGGAAGTTTTTATCCGATTCCACCCCACTCCTCCGCCCCCTGTCAGTTTCTAATAAATAGTTTGGCATGACGCTACTCTAAGTCATTCTTTGTGGAGCCTTGAGAGGCTTACTTCACGCCAGTTTGTATCGTGATTTTTACGCTCTGAATTTAGTGAAGTTAATTTAGTTGTGAGCTCTGAGGACCTAGAGTCACATCAGTGCATTAACGAATTTTAAAGCTCTAATACATTTTATTCTGGAATCAACGTTATTTTGTGAGCTAAATATTTCACGCCAGTGCGTGGTAACTTGTAACATTTACTTAAAGACGACCATTTCATCTCTGAGGGGCAAGTCTTGTAACACCCTAATTAGCGCTCACCGGAGCGAAGGTCAACAGTACAATACGGAAATACCGAGCAAGATAGCGACTGCCAGTGCAGCCAAGATCTTAAACTTGTTATCGAGTCAGTGACGTGGTCTCGAGGTGTATATTTTATGTACAAATTGCAGTGTATTTTATATGTGTTTTATTGTGCGTGTGTGCGAGATATATATAGGGCCAGTCTTCGCAATTAATCGCATTAGGACAATTGTGGGCGAACTGAGTAACCTGCAAGCGATTATAGATAGGTCAAATAATTAACATTGAACTTTTCTGCCAAGGAGTCGATACCAAGATGATCAGCACGTGGTTTGGAGTTGGGATGAACTTCAACAATTCAACGCAGACGACTACGATGGAGTGCTAATTTGTCCATAGGGCAATGGGCTGAGGAGGATGTCCTTAGTTCTACAAGCAGATCGGTGATGTACAAAAATTGGATTATTTCAATTATGTAGTTAGATTTGGCCGGGGAACTTTTGTAAATAGTCATGTTTCTTTTCTTGTTGTTTAGGGTTTTTCTTGCACCGACACTAAATGTTCTAAATGTCCGTTGGCGCGTGGCCAAAGTGTTTGTTGATATTTGCTTTTCCTTGAGTCATATGTAATGTGCGCGGCGTGCGTGCGTGCGTGATTTTGTCCATGCAAATGCGGAACCCGTTACATTCGATAAATGGTGCTTTATTAACGATAATATTTGAAATAGGAATGGGAGGAAATTACTGTGAGTTATTTGCTGAACAGGTTATTATTCATATTAGGGTTGCCTAGCGCACCAATTTAAATGTAATTTGTAGAACACCTTCGTTCCAATTTTGATAGATTTTTTTTAGTCCTTTTCAGGTTGACTAGTCACGGCATAGAACGGTGGCGCCAGCATGTGGAAATTATTTGTGTCTTTTTATTTCAGGGTCTGTCAAAACCCATACGTGTGTTTCTGTGTTGTTACTGTGTCATGTGTGTGTTGATTCTACGTGAGGAGGGGGTAGAGGTCCTACCGCTCTCATATTTTTGCTGCTGTTGTATTTTTGATGGAAAGACAGGGTGCTCTAGGGAGACCGCTGTTTCTTGTCCATATTTATTCTGACACACACACACGTATTGTTGTGCTTTGGGGCACACTTCTCCGAGATTCGACCCCATGTCCTGGGAGGTCGAGGTATTGACACGTGGGTTGACAGACATGCAGAGTTCCACAAATCGCCCGTTTTGCCTGTGACTTATTTGATAGGCAGTCCTGATTGTCCGACTGACCCCTGTAAGCTTTCATGTAGCAAACCTGTTCATTGTGATGGTTATTTTTAAGCCATAATTAATTGGGGAGTTCGCCATGTGTGTAACGGCTTGTTGTACGTTGTATGGGTAAAATATTGCATTATTAACGTAAATGTTGGCTGTGTGCCTATTGCTTTGTTTATGACTCGATTCATGTAAATTTTGTGTGTCACACCTGTGCGGTGTAGTGGTAGAGTACTTGTAAATTTTGACAGCGGACATTTCTGTAATTTTATTGGTCACGTGTTAATGTACTTGTGTTGATTTGTGTGAGAAGTCCTAAGTTTTTAGGCAGTAAATGTTGCTACGGCAATTTGATTCCAATTTCACACGGATATTTTGTGTTTCTTTATATTAGATTTAGGAAGTGTCGGTTTAATTTTAAGTATTGTAGTTGTGTTCCCCCGTGTCGGTCTAGCTCTAAGAAATGTGGATTCGTTGTCTGAAGGATTATTCTGGATGATGACGAATCACGCATTCAATGTACACATCGTGATGTATGTAGAACGGCATACGCACATATATGGTCACTTTTGTATTTTTATCTTAGGGACACTTGGTCCAGGTAATTAATCTCTCCAGAGATTTTCGCCTAGTTTTTTTGGCATTTTTATTAAGTGGGAGTCAGATGGGAGTTTTTGTTGTTTATTTGTTAAGTGTAAATATGGTGATTTGTTATTAAATTCATTTGTTTTAACCCTGGCTTCACTCTTTCCTGCATGTTATTTTGTTATATGTTACCCTGCAAGTTAATGAAGCGCCTTGACAACAACTTACGATATGAACCGTTACACCCCCCGAAACTAAGTCTCATATGCTTCTTTGCAAGGGTTCATAAAACAAAAATGGCTGCCCAAGTGGGACTGTTGTTGTTGTTGCTTCGCTGACCTCATATTTATTTCGTTGAGAAATGATGCCAGGTCAAGCGGACATGTAAATTCAGTAAATTGAGGCGATGTTGTACCGCCATGTGCATTAGTAAAATCACTGAGTTCCTAAAGTTAGAGATATTGACCTAGGTTAGAATTTGATATTGTATTTGTTATTGACTTGTTCTGGCGCCCGACATTAAAATTAGAAATTTGCAGTATTATTGAACTCAGTCAAAGCAGGAAGGTGTTGCCTTATATTTGACATTTAATTGACTTCGGTTAATTGGTGTTTCGTAAATTCTGTTGGTTAGGAATTTAAAAGCAGATCACCAGGGGTTATTTTGTTGTTTGGGAATAAGTGTCATTTTATTCAGTAAATTTTGTTACTGAAATTTTTATTAAATTAGAGCCAGTAATATTTAAATGTGTGACATGTATGTGTGTATATGGCTGAAACCTTGGCCCATGACACTGTTTTCTCTGAATATATTTTTGTGTGTGATATGGCGAGTGTTGATGAGATTAAGGACACCTTGTAGAGTTGAGTGATGAAAAAATCGATTTTTTTTTTCTATGATAAATGTGTGAGGGAAGGTCTATTCTATAAGCTGGCATATGATTTTTGCACCTTCCGGCCCTCTAAATGCCTTTTTCGGGGCATTGAATTATGGTGCTCAGCTGACCACGCCCACCTGGCGTGGACTGTCACCGAAAGTTGTTTTTCGGCATGCTAATAGGAAGTCTTGTTTTGTCTGTTGGTATTTCTGGTAGCTTATATAATCTCCATGGAAACATCTGAGTAGTTCTGGTAGCTGCCTTGCTTATATAATCTCCATGGAAACATCTAAGCATCGGTTTCCGCGGAAACTTGTTGATGTTTTGAATTTTCAGTGGTAACCTCGTGTAGATCAGTCGTCGTTGGTTTTATAATATTTATTTACAGTTTTCTGTTCCCGTGTGTTATTATGGGTCGAATTAGGAAGTTTGGTAAATGTAAACATTATCGCCGTGTTGCCAAAGGTGTGAAGGGCGATTTTGGATTGCCTTCAACCGACTCAAAACATGTCATTGGAAGAGCAAGCAGTGCCTCAAAAAGGAAACTATTATTTGGAAGCCGAGAGTAATGCCAGTTCTACTGTCAGTAATGCAAGTAGTTGTGATAGTTATGCAATTCTAGATATAGGTGTACTTTCTGCATTGCTACACTCATTTGCTAAATGTAAACACTGTGATGGTGTAGACTGTTTTGAACTAAAGGAAGATGAAAAAAGTAGAAGGGGCTTAGCCACTTGATTGGAAATACAATGTAATTCATGTGGCAGCAATAAATCAACTATGACATCAAAATTAGTTGAGAAGAAATATGAGGTTAATTTGAGGTTTGATTATGGCATGAAAAACTTGGCATTGTACCAGGCAATGACATGGCATGTGCGCTTCGCCAGAGTGATATGCTGCGACTGAAGGAAGCTGAAAAGAGTGGCCAAGAGATGACCAAAGCAGCCAGAATAAAGAAGAGAGCTGAAAAGAAGAAGAAAGAAGATGAGAAAACCAAGAATGAAGAGGAGTATGGAGCTGGACAATTCTAAAAGGCTGATATGTGTCAAAAACGCATGTCTTTGTTTTTTTTGTCATTTACCGTAACTTATATTTTTTGACATTCAGGTACACTTTTCTCTGAAAATACTGAACTTATTGTCATGATTTTTTATGGGTATGCATGGGGTCATTATTAACACACTAGGTGAAATATAACTGGGTATTAACAGATATGAAGCCCTATAAAAAATTTAATATTACAAAACATTTACCAAAATTTGGTACATCAAATATAATATTTTTTAATTGGCCAAATAATATTCTAATGAATAAAATCTTTCACCTACTGTGTAAATCAAAGCCTATACGACATATATGGGCAGTTTAGTTGCTCTCTGTCTGCTACTTTCTGAGAAAAGTGTACCTAAAGAGATTATAACATTCTCAAAAATTATTTTTCAGGTAAAATTTAAAATGTATTTTACATAAACTGGGCATTTGGATCTTTCCATAATTCTTTCCCTGTGTTGAGGAGATATCACTAACTGCATGTGCAAAGTTTCAATGCTTTGAAGTTAATGGTATAGTAGTAAGATAGCCTCAAAATGTATTGAAATAGTGTGGTCAGTTTCAAGGCGAACTCTACATGGTGTCCTTAAGGCATTGTTAGAACAAATGTCCGTAAAGACGGAAGAACAATTAAAGAACATGAGGGAGGAAATAAGCGAAGACAATAATAAACAATTAGTACAGATGTCCGTAAAGACGGAAGAACAATTAAATAAACAATTGAAAGAACAATTAGGAGCTCAGCGTGAGCATAGTGAAAAACAATTAGAACAGATGTCCGTAAAGACGGAGAAAAAATGAAAAGAACTATTAGGAGCTCAGCGTGAGCATAGTGAAAAACAATTAGAACAGATGTCCGCGAAAACGGAGGAACAATTAAATGACATTTCGGTCCAGTTACAAGCGCAGAAGATAGACTGTGAAAAACAATTACAGGATATGAGCGGTAATATTTCGGTCCAGTTAGAAGTCCAGAAATTAGACACGGACAAACAATTAAATGAACTAAATCACAAATTGTCGGAACAGGCGGTAACACAAATAACACAAACCGAACAATTAGGAAAAATCACTAATGACATTAATCAGAGCGTTAAAAAGTAGAGAAACTGGCAGGCGAGGTTGCGGAGAACAACGTCAAACAGTTAGGCGAAATTAAGAAATTGGAGGCGAAATTTGATAACAAATTAGTACAATTTGACGAGATGGTGGCAGATAAACTCAAACAGATAGAGGCAGCATGTGTCAGTAACACTGCGGGAATGAAGAAAACCCAAGAGAAATTGCAGCAGCAAATTAATTCGGTAGACAGCAACGTGCTGGAATTAATAAAGGAAATTGATAAAGTCGAGGTTAAGGCTGAAACCGAACGGATACACTTGCGGGAGAACTTAGAGGAGCAATTAGGCAAAACACAAGAGATCATAAGAAAAGAGATGGAAGGCCAGCTAATAAAAACACAACAGCAAATACAAGAATTGGGAGAGCAGCTCGTCAAGACTCGGGATAATCTGGGAGAACAGCTAGTAAAAACACAAGAGGTCATAAGAGAAGAAGTCGGGGGACAGCTAATAAAAACACAAGAGGTCATAAGAGAAGAGGTTGGGGAACAACTAGTAAAAACGCAAGAACAGATACGTGAAGAGCTAGAGAAAAATCAGGAAAGGAACGAGGAGAAAATTAATAGCTTGAAAAGTAGGATCCGGCGAGATTGGGACCAGCAGGCTCACGCAAATAAGGAAGACCGCTTGACAATTTCAAAACGCTTGGGGGAACACAGTTCAAGAATGCAGGCATTGGAGGAAAATATAAAGTCAAAATTACAGGAACACTCAGAGTTAATCATCAAAAACGAGATTAGATCTTTAGAGAATGCGACATTATTTTCGACTGAAAATATACCGGAGAAGCAAACAAGTATTGGAAGTCCTGCAGGTTTGAAGTTGGCTGAGGATACAAGTCGGGGTCAAAGTCCCAGACTAACGAGTAATGCATTCCAGTAATACAGGGGAGAGACTTCAACACCGCAACCGAACTTGGCACCCGCCCAAGTCATCCAAGTCATTCGGGGTAATGATTTTAAGCCCGATAAATTTAAGGAACATTCAGGAACCACTCCCAAAGCATTTCTACGACAATTAACTGATTACTTTAACGACCAGCACATCGGCCCTGAGAAACAATTAAGACTAGTGGAGAAATTTTTAGAAGGACCTAGCCTAACCTGGTTTTTAAGCTTTAAGTACACGTTCACTGACATGGCTCAATTCCGCGAGGCATTTTTGAAGAATTTTTGGAGCCCTTCGTTACAGCAGGGGTTGAGAATGGACCTGTACACGCGCAAATATCATAGTACGCATCCAACCCGTTTTTCAGAATTCTTCAGCCAGCAATTAGTAAAATTCAGAGATTTTGACGACCCACCTAGCGAGCAAAATATGGTTCTAACCATCGGGAAACAACTCCCAATGCACATCCAACAACTATTAGTCGCAGGAAAGATTCAAACCGCAGTCCAAGCCGAAGAATTACTCAGACACTTAGACGAGACGAGTATGGTGAGCCCACAGACAGGAAGAAGGAATCTGGAATGTGTCAACACGGCAGAGGTAGTTCAGGGACTCCAAAATAACCACAGCCAAGGGAACCAAACCAAGACACAGTCCACAGGGACACAATTCACACCAAGACGGCAAGATTTTGACGGCCGAAACCAATTCCACAATAATAATCAGAATTATCAGAATAACCGCGGGAGATACAATCAGAATAACCAAAATCAACACAATCAGTGGACGTACCAGCGGGAGTACACAAATTGGAGGGGAAACCAGAGACAAGGTAGACCTTACCAAAGAAATGGGGATGGTAGATGGAATAACGGCAGGGACTATCGCCAAGAAAATAGGGGAGATTATCGGAACAACTGGGACGAGCGATATATTGAATCACGGAAATACTTGGATCAATTAAGTACTGAAGAAGCGGAGAAGGAGAAGTGGGGGCGTGCCATGGCGAACAGACAGAGCCCAGACAACCATCAAGGAGAGGGGGCAGAGAGTTTATTGAGGCAACAGGAGCGACAGAATGACAACCGGCGAAACACAACAAATGGGTCCCGGGATATAAAAAAACAAATGAACTGAAAGGTGATAGGCTGAAAATGGAGGTCGCCAGGGAGCGAGCAGAGATGATAGTGGCCAATATAGAAGAGTGGGTAGCATTCCCGGACGACTGCCTGGAGGAAGTGGTGAAGAACCGTGAAAATGTTATCAGACAGCTACCAATTATTTACGCGCATGTCGGAGGCATGAGGGTGAGATGTTTGATTGATACAGGTAGCCAGGTGAGCTTGGTCACTGAAATTTTGATAAAGGAAATAGGAAGGAAACAAACTGTTCCTATTATGCCGGTACCGCTAATGAAAGTCAGAGGTGTTATTCCTGACAAAACTATGAATTGTAAACAGCAAGCATTTCTGGATCTGGAAATATTGAACCATACTTTCTCACAAACATTCATTGTTATTCCGAAGATGAACTACAACATAATTTTAGGAGCCAATTTCATCTGCGATTTTCATGCTGTAATTGACTTACATAACAACACTGTAAGCTTCAAACAAGTAGAGGGGTTAAATCATGTGGGTTTAAACATGGAAGAGAGTCCGTTGGAGAGAGAGGCCAATACTTGGGTTGTTGAGGAATGCACTAATGAGGCCGGAGATAAGATCTTGATGGGGGAGCGAGTCAGCCAGACAGCAGTGCTAGAAATTGACAGCCGAGATATTTCGCAGGAACTTTGGGTGCATTTGGCAGAAGAAGAAATTACCGGAACCAAATTTGAAATTCTACTTCAGGAGCGACTTAAGGAGGCAATCGTAGGGGAACCTGATCGAAGAAAACTGGAAGAAATTTTAAGATTACATAAAGGAGCTTTTGACACCATACCTGGGAAAGTTTTAAATTTTCAATATGCTATGCAGGTGACAGATTGGACGCCATTTAAAAGTAAATTGTACCCGATCCCAGAGAAGCATTTTTCTCAGGTGAAGGACATTATTACTAACTTATTAGATTCTGGCATGATAAGGAAAGCGGCAACCCCTTACCTGAACGCAATATTGGCTGTGGCCAAGCCAAATGGATCAATTAGGCTATGCCTAGACGCGCGAGTTTTGAACAGCAAACTGCTAGTTGAGCATGACCAAGCACCCAGGATCAAAGATGTTTTGAAAGGCTTCCGTGGGAAGAAGATATACTCAAGTGTTGATTTGACGAATAGTTTCCACCATCTTGAACTTGAAGAAAAATCCCAACTGTTGACGGGATTTTTATTCGATAATCAAAGTTATATCTGGTGTCGAATGCCCTTTGGCGTGAAAACTGCGGGTTGCGCACTCATTAGAGCACTCGATAGAAATCTGACTGAGGAGGTCAAGAACTTCACCACGAGATATGTTGACGACATATTAATTGCTTCTGAGACAATGGAGGAACACCTGATAAATTTAAATAAACTGCTGGACAACTTGAGAACCATGAACTTCAAAATCAACCTAAAGAAGTCACATTTTTGCCAGAGTGAGATTTTATATTTGGGGCATATAATTGATGTCGAGGGCGTGCGGCCTAATCCAGCCAAGATTGATGCTATTAAGAAATTTCCCACACCTACCAAAGTCAAACATGTGAGAGCGTTTTTGGGAGTGACAGGCTTCTTCAAAGAAAATTTCCCTGGTTACACAGAAACAGTAGCACCTATGCAGGAGATGTTGAAGAAGGCAAATCGATGGTCGTGGAACGAGGAGTGCGACAGGTCTTTTAAAGCAACGAAGGATTTATTGGAAAACTGTGTGAAACTTGGATATCCGGATTTTGAGAAGCAATTTATTATTCAAGCAGATGCTTCATTGATTGGAATCGGTGCTATGCTGTACCAAGAGGACGCTGAAGAACCCAAGAAGAAATCCTATTTGGCATTTACGAGTCGTAAATTACGGAAACATGAAAGGAACTACACAGTTACGGAACTTGAGCTGCTAGCAATTCTATATTCTCTTCAACAGTGGCGTAAGATGATCTATGGTTATTCCATCATAGTTAGAACCGACCACCATGCACTGACATTTTTATTCAAGACAACAATGGCAAGTGAGAGAGTTACGCGCTGGTCCATCTACATACAGCAGTTTGACATCACAATAGAGCATTGCCCTGGAAGGATGAACGTCATACCAGATGCCTTGAGTAGAAATCCTGAGGACGGAAACGAAGTAACAGCGGAAGTTCACAATATTACATTAACACCTAAGGCTCGTGAGTTTTTGGCGAGATTGAAGGATATTCGGAAGGAGCAAGAAGCAGACCCATAGATGATGATGATAAAATTCTACAGGAAGGAATTACAACCAAATTCACCGGAGTACCGAGAAGCCAGTGCTAAACAAGCGAGATTTCACTACTTAAATAACTTGTTACATAAGTACGTGGATGAGCATCATACTAAACTGCGGATCCTAGTTCCAGCATCACTACAGAGGGGATTGACTTGGCATGTTCACGAGAGCCTAGCACATATCGGCACGGATAAGACTGAAGCTACGATAGGGGAGACCTTCACTTGGCCTAAGATGAGATTCACCATTGTTGAAGTAATTAGAACGTGTGACGCATGCCAGCGCACGAAACCGAACAACTTTATTCTGAAACAACCTCCAAGACCACTATTACCTCAGAAACCATGCGAGATGCTCGCTATCGACTGTTTTGGCCCTTTAGTAAAAGGAAAGCGTGGATGCCGACACCTTCTGGTGTGTGTCGACGTATTTTCGAAGATGGTCGTGCTATGTCCTATTCAGAAGACGACATCAAGACAAGTCCTCAGTCGAATTAAGAACAAAGTTATTCTGATGCTTGGGAAGCCGGAATCCATTCTATCAGATCACGGTACCTATTTCACGAGCAATGTTTTTAGGCAAGGTTTGGAGAGCCTAGGAATAAAACACGTATTTTCAAGCATTCGTCATCCTTGTGGAAATCCGAGCGAGAGAACAATTCGCTGTGTTGCCAAGTACTACCGAGTAATGATTCCTAACGAACACAATAAATGGGTTGACAAAGTAGGGGAAATTGAGATGTGCATGAACACCACCAAGCACGAGTCGACGGGTCAAGTCCCACTGATTGTACACCACAACAGGTTGCCAGAAAGAACTTGGGACAAGATCATTCCTTGCCCAAGGGATCCATTATTAGCGCATGACTTGCGAATCCAGCGAACGAGAGAGCACATGAGGAACCAAGCGGACCGAAGGCTGAGACGGTACCGAGAAAAGAAGTTTCACCGAGAGTTACAAGAACAAGAATTAGTGCTGGTTCGTAGACCACCGATATCCGACCCTAAGAACAAAGTCTTCGCAAAATTCGGTCCGAAATTTATTGGCCCGTTCCGGGTAATTAAGAATCTGGGTAACAATGCCTATAGGCTTGAGGAAGTGAGCACTGGTGCAAAATCTGTTTTTAATAGCGCCAATTTAAAACCGTACTACAGAAGGGAACCATTTGATAACTAGGAAAGATGATGTGTGCAGAATCTGTATTGCAAAAATTTTATTTTGAGAGCCAACACTCAAATCTACGGGGAGCGCCAGAGTACGCACTTTGTTTGTAAACAACGAGCAGCTGAGACGACAGGAGTGGCAACCACTTGAGGAGAAGGGGGAGACCTAGTGAGGAAGTATGAATGACATTCCAGCGAGAAGGGAGCACACTAATTGAGTCAGAGGGGCGTACACTCGAGCAGCTGAGTGTGATTTAAAGAGATGTGTTGTAACTACAGTGGATTTTGTTTTTGAAATCCAAACCAATAAATTGTTTCGAATTTCAAAACCTTGCTGAGGATAAATGAACCCTTATTGATCTTCGATAAATAAGTATTCATATTTATTATTATTATTACTACGGCCCAGGCAGTACTTGAGGAAGTCGACATGGATATAAGGGAGGCTAGCGTTTCGTAATGATTGCAACAGGATCTGAGCTGGTAGCTATTCTTGGGGGACGGCTAGAATTAGTCGGGTTCAAGGCCAAATTGAGCAACTACTGTACCAAAATTGGAAGCATAAAGGAAGGATCACGAGTCACTTGCAACGAACATACGATTGAATCAGCCAATCACAAGAGACCAAGCCATGACCACGCGGTGGACAGCGTCAGTAGTAAAAAGCCCGCGGAATTGACTATCTAAAGAACCGCCGAACGGATTAATCTCCGCACGAGTGAATTGAGACGTTTGATTTATTTGAAGAAGAATGACACTAGTCCCATCTTTGTGAGACAAAAACTCTGGAAGTTTTTATCCGATTCCACCCCACTCCTCCGCCCCCTGTCAGTTTCTAATAAATAGTTTGGCATGACGCTACTCTAAGTCATTCTTTGTGGAGCCTTGAGAGGCTTACTTCACGCCAGTTTGTATCGTGATTTTTACGCTCTGAATTTAGTGAAGTTAATTTAGTTGTGAGCTCTGAGGACCTAGAGTCACATCAGTGCATTAACGAATTTTAAAGCTCTAATACATTTTATTCTGGAATCAACGTTATTTTGTGAGCTAAATATTTCACGCCAGTGCGTGGTAACTTGTAACATTTACTTAAAGACGACCATTTCAGCTCTGAGGGGCAAGTCTTGTAACACCCTAATTAGCGCTCACCGGAGTGAAGGTCAACAGTACAATACGGAAATACCGAGCAAGATAGCGACTGCCAGTGCAGCCAAGATCTTAAACTTGTTATCGAGTCAGTGACGTGGTCTCGAGGTGTATATTTTATGTACAAATTGCAGTGTATTTTATGTGTTTTATTGTGCGTGTGTGCGAGATATATATAGAGCCAGTCTTCGCAATTAATCGCATTAGGACAATTGTGGGCGAACTGAGTAACCTGCAAGCGATTATAGATAGGTCAAATAATTAACATTGAACTTTTCTGCCAAGGAGTCGATACCAAGATGATTAGCACGTGGTTTGGAGTTGGGATGAACTTCAACAATTCAACGCAGACGACTACGATGGAGTGCTAATTTGTCCTTAGGGCAATGGGCTGAGGAGGATATCCTTAGTTCTACAAGCAGATCGGTGATGTACAAAAATTGGATTATTTCAATTATGTAGTTAGATTTGGCCGGGGAACTTTTGTAAATAGTCATGTTTCTTTTCTTGTTGTTTAGGGTTTTTCTTGCACCGACACTAAATGTTCTAAATGTCCGTTGGCGCGTGGCCAAAGTGTTTGTTGATATTTGCTTTTCCTTGAGTCATATGTAATGTGCGCGGCGTGCGTGCGTGCGTGATTTTGTCCATGCAAATGCGTAACCCGTTACATTCGATAAATGGTGCTTTATTAACGATAATATTTGAAATAGGAATGGGAGGAAATTACTGTAAGATATTTGCTGAACAGGTTATTATTCATATTAGGGTTGCCTAGCGCACCAATTTAAATGTAATTTGTAGAACACCTTCGTTCTAATTTTGATAGATTTTTTTTAGTCCTTTTCAGGTTGACTAGTCACGGCATAGAACGGTGGCGCCAGCATGTGGAAATTATTTGTGTCTTTTTATTTCAGGGTCTGTCAAAACCCATACGTGTGTTTCTGTGTGTGTTACTGTGTCATGTGTGTGTTGATTCTACGTGAGGAGGGGGTAGAGGTCCTACCGCTCTCATATTTTTGCTGCTGTTGTATTTTTGATGGAAAGACAGGGTGCTCTAGGGAGACCGCTGTTTCTTGTCCATATTTATTCTGACACACACACACGTATTGTTGTGCTTTGGGGCACACTTCTCCGAGATTCGACCCCATGTCCTGGGAGGTCGAGGTATTGACACGTGGGTTGACAGACATGCAGAGTTCCACAAATCGCCCGTTTTGCCTGTGACTTATTTGATAGGCAGTCCTGATTGTCCGACTGACCCCTGTAAGCTTTCATGAAGCAAACCTGTTCATTGTGATGGTTATTTTTAAGCCATAATTAATTGGGGAGTTCGCCATGTGTGTAACGGCTTGTTGTACGTTGTATGGGTAAAATATTGCATTATTAACGTAAATGTTGGCTGTGTGCCTATTGCTTTGTTTATGACTCGATTCATGTAAATTTTGTGTGTCACACCTGTGCGGTGTAGTGGTAGAGTGCTTGTAAATTTTGACAGCGGTCATTTCTGTATTTTTATTGGTCACGTGTTAATGTACTTGTGTTGATTTGTGTGAGAAGTCCTAAGTTTTTAGGCAGTAAATGTTGCTACGGCAATTTGATTCCAATTTCACACGGAAATTTTGTGTTTCTTTATATTAGATTTAGGAAGTGTCGGTATAATTTTAAGTATTGTAGTTGTGTTCCCCCGTGTCGGTCTAGCTCTAAGAAATGTGGATTCGTTGTCTGAAGGATTATTCTGGATGATGACGAATCACGCATTCAATGTACACATCGTGATGCATGAAGAACGGCATACGCACATATGTGGTCACTTTTGTATTTTTATCTTAGGGACACTTGGTCCAGGTAATTAATCTCTCCAGAGATTTTCGCCTAGTTTTTTTTTGGCATTTTTATTAAGTGGGAGTCAGATGGGAGTTTTTGTTGTTTATTTGTTAAGTGTAAATATGGTGATTTGTTATTAAATTCATTTGTTTTAACCCTGGCTTCACTCTTTCCTGCATGTTATTTTGTTATATGTTACCCTGCAAGTTAATGAAGCGCCTTGACAACAACTTACGATATGAACCGTTACACCCCCCGAAACTGAGTCTCATATGCTTCTTTGCAAGGGTTCACTACATTTGTTTATATCCTTTTCGATTGCCATAAGGGCATTCTAAAAGTGCTTGAATTATACACTTTAAACTTTCAAAGTTACAATTGCTTTACAAGTATCGTCACAAACTTCAAATTTCTTAATCGTAAGCACACTTTTAAAAAATCTTTGTAAGATTTTAGTGCTTTATCAGGTTCGAAATTTGTACTATATTTAATATTGTTCATTGTAAACCTCTTATTATTAGGTCTGAGACCTTGGCATTTAATAAACAATTGTTATTCTTAACTCAAATTAAATCCCAACCTAAGTATTGTTAAGTTTCTAAATTCTATACTTCTTGTTAAATAAATTATTTCTATTTTTTGCTTTATCTTTCTCGCTATAATCACAATTAGGCAGGACCTTCTCTTCCCTGATTCTTCCTCTAAGCTTAAGTCCTCTTTACTAAAACGGATAATTCCTCAAACAATGAAGTCTTTACTACTTGTTGCATTTAAACTAAAACTTCAAGTAACAACATTTTCAAAGTTTCTCTTGGTTTTCATAGCCAATTCTAACAAGCCATTGAGGCAAGTATAGCTAACTCCGCAAGTTTTCTACTTGTAGAGATGTTCTCTCTGACTTATGGTTTGTTTTCAAAATTTAAGTTTTGTTTGAGTTATATTTGAGGTCTTCCTCTGCTCTAAACTTTTATTCGGCATCTTGCTGGGTAAAAGCTTAGTTTTCCTTAAGTGCAACAATTGATATTCTTGTAAGATTTTCTCAAAAATCAATAACAACATCGCTAAAATCCTTAAAACCACATTGTCTCTTCACTCTCTGGGAGCATTCGATTGGTTTGCAAGAGATCCAACAGTGCCCAGAAATAAAATTATCACTCCAAATTCAAATCTTTCCAGCATTTTTAAATGCATAATAAAATCCAACCCTTCTGAAGGGAAAGTTATTACATCCTTTCCTTTTGGCTTACTTTGTCTTGCCAGACTACCACCCGTCCCCATAGTACTGGAATATCGGCTCGAGAGGGAAAGAGCATATCCCAAGCGCTTGCAGGCAACCTCTATTCACGCTGCGCTCTCCGCTTGCCTTGTGCGAGTCCCCGCTAAAGTTAGACAATTCATACGGTTTGCACGGCTAAATTCCTTTTTTACATATAAATTTACTTAAATTTTTGTGTTGGATCCTCATCCTATCTACCAATGCTCGTCTCTATGCCGAAACCTATCTCCTTGTCTCTCTTATCATCTTCCCTTAGGTAGTTTTAATCCTCAGCAAAAACCTACCACCCCTACAATACCCTCCCCCTCCCATTATACCTTTTTACGCCCTCGAGTCTTCCCTCCCCTTCCCCAGTGGTACATATAGTGACCCGAACATACCCTCACGCCCATTATCCACCAACCTTCTGGACACTACTATCCACGACCCCTAACAATACCTCCGCTCCCCTTTATTCCCTTTTCACCCTTATTAGTGGCTTAGTGCCCCTAATCCCAGGGGTCTTAAGCACCTACATCCATCTCTGGTGGCCAACGAACCCCGTTTCAACTACATTGTCTTCACCCCCACATCTTCGCAATGGGTCGCGGCAAAGGCCGAGTCTCGCCCCATCGTGCCAGTAAGGGGACTACTACGCGCCCTCCCCCCAAAAGCGGCATCCCCAAACACAGCAAGACGACCCCTTCAACCACCTCCACTGCTTCAACTTCCTCCGGAACCCACACCCGCCTCCCCCCAGTAGTTCTTCAAACCGCCAGCTGAATGGAGAAGCGCCGTGGATTCGATTACTCGGACACTGTGGCCTGAGCTCAGCACGCCCGTCGACGCGTCGATGAGGGGATGGAGGAAGGGGGTAACCCCGCTATCTCCTCTTTAGACTTTGCGGCAAATGCCGGCAACATCCCTTTTCTTTTCGACTCCCCCCTCTCGCCCCCCCCCCCCCCTCTCCTCGGAGACTCTACCATTTCAGGAGGGGACGAACCTCTCCCCCCACGCTCCATATCCTACGCAACCAAGGCTGCCCAACCTCCCCCAAAACACTCCTTCCTCATCTCTGGTCTCCAACCCCTCTCCCGGCAAGAAATTTCGGGTGCCTTGGAGACGCTCATTCCCCCTAATCTGCAGTTTCTCCTGGTCTCCGTGTCGAATGGAGTAATACTCAAAACCGACGACGACAGATTAGCCATTAAACTACAGGGCCCCAATGCAGCTGCCCATCTTGGACCTGCTGTGACGATCGGTCTCCTCACCTCCCGCCAAACTCCCACCTCTGTTCCCCCTCCCCGTTCACAACTTTTCTCCTGCGTCATCCATGGTGTTGACCTCGAGGTGCCAGAAGAGGTGGTAATCTCCGAATTACTTCGCGATCAAGTCCAAGTAAAAAAAGGCCCTCCGCATAATATGCGCCACTGGACCCACCTGGATGGTCAGGATTCTCTTGGCCACCCAGGCTGAGGTGGACCGCCTGCTACAGCTGGGGCTATGGATATTTAGGTATGACCATCGCGTTGAACCCTCAAAGGCCCCACTCCCCATGGCACTTCGATGCAATAGGTGCCTTGCCAACAACCTCCACTCTACCAACCAGTGACGTGCACCCCGCATCTGCCCCCAATGCTCCAAACCAGACCATCTGCTTCAACAGCACCCAAACCTGGCCCAACCCCCTAATTGGCATCAGTGCGCTGGTTATCACCCAACCCACTCGTACAAATGCAAACGGAAGTCAGCCCCCCCTCTCCAGACCATCCGGAGCTCGTGACCCCAGTTAAGAATATAGACCCCCCAACTGAATCAACCAACACCCTATACCCCCCCTCTAACGTTTGAAAACCACCTCCTCTTTCTGACCATCTCCCTTCAAAACCTGATGCCGTTCCAACGGCCACTAGTTCTAACCCAAATCCAACAAGCTGCCCTCCAAATTTTCAGCGTCCGCTTCTTCCCCTCCTATGCCGGTCCCCTAACACAAGTCACCTTCCCCACCCCCTCCCCCACCCCTCCTAATAACAACACAACATGGCAATTAAGACCACCCCGACTGGACCACCCAAAACTATATTCCTGCTCCACAACAACGTCTGTTCATTTAATTAAAAAACCGCCCCCTAATTAAATACACCGTCGCCGCACATTCAGCAGATGCCGTTCTCCTGAATGAAATATTCCTCCGCCCCCACCAGTCATCCAGTCTCCTCGGATAAACAATCCATAGAGCAGATCCCCGCCGTGACATTGGGCATGGTGGTGTCGGCATCTTACATAAAGATCGTATCCCCATTCGAGTCCACGTCCCCCCTTCCCCTCTCTCATTCCTAGAGAGTCTCATCGCAACCTTATACGTATTTTCCCTCCCGCGTACTTCATGTCACAACCATACACACCCGTCCCCGTCATCCTTTCCCCCCGAGGGTCATAACTCATCTCCATACCACCTTTCCACATTCCCTCGTGCTTGCCGACCTCAATATGCACGCCCGGTCGGCAACAGAACTGACTGATTTCCACATCCTCCTGCAAGCCATCAACTCCTCACTTGTCGCCATCCCAAAGCACACTCACCCATCTCCAACAGCACACCGGATGCAATCATAGCACACAATCGCCTCGCTCACCTCCTCACTGTGGACGTCCCGCCTCAGCATAGGCAGCGATCATCTCCCCGTTCTCGTCACCATCCCAACTCGCTCCACCCCACTCACCCCTCCTCCACCGGATCTCCGTCAAAATTTCAAAAACGGTAACTGGCCCGCATACAGAGGCCACATCACATCATATCCACACATACTTTCAACCAAAGCAAATTCACCGAACACATCATCATTATCTCTCAATCCCCCCCAACTCAATCATAGTTTCAGTAGTCTCTCACTTTTTCTACTTCATCGCCCACTCTCCTCACCCCATCTTCTCTTTACTGTCAATCCAGTTCACATCATCTCATCGCACAAAACATCACTCATCTCTCAATTCATCGTTTAATTTCACTTCTTTCATCATACTTATAAAAAAACTCTCTTCCTCTTACTCTTATCTCTCCCTCTCCACTTCAATCACCCACATCATCTCATCAACCACCAACAACCCATCCATCTTTCATGTATCGTAGATTTCAAACCATTGTTTCATCTTACTTCCTTTTCTCATTCTCATCATCATTTCAATTTCATCCACATACTCCTTCTCTTTTACTCTCACCTACTTCACTTCTCCAAAACACACAACACAGCATCATAATACCTCCACACTTCAATCAAATCACCGAGTCATCTTCTTTCTCTTTCTCCTTCAAATAAATGAAACAAACAATCAACCCTACCTAATCAATTTCAAATTTAGAACGGAACACTACACCCTCAATTTATAAAATCTTAGTATCTTAGTATCTTCCCTTATCACACTTCCAAAATTCACCACCATACTTCTCCATGTAACTTCAAACTTCCCCAACATGCCCTTTCCCTGGCCCAAGAGATGGAGCGGCCATCTATAGGGGCCCGGCCACCCTATTTGGGTGGGAATGAAATGACCTTTATATTTATATTTTTATGTGTATAGTATCTTGCACCAGGTTAGTGCATGCAATCTCCAACGCCCAATATCTCTTATTCTTGGAGACCCGATCTCATGTTGAGATCAACGGGTCAA
Source organism: Meconema thalassinum (assembly GCA_946902985.2). NCBI lineage: Eukaryota > Metazoa > Arthropoda > Insecta > Orthoptera > Tettigoniidae > Meconema > Meconema thalassinum. Next base: position 1,082,578,628 of record OX336389.2, read on the forward strand.
TTAGCCAAAGGAAACATAGTTCAATAGTACCCCCAGAAAAATACAATAATAATAATAATAATAATAATAACAATAATAATAATAATAATTATTATTATTATTATTATTATTAGATGAGCCAGCGCTGGAATCGGTAGAACCGATTTCTGGGCCCTGAGGTTCGATTCTCTCGATACTGGAACTGGTTTCATACGTACTCGTAACGCTATCAATAAGTACAATAGTGGACAACGTGAAAATCGGACAGCATGGCGGTAGACTAGACACAAGCCTACTGAAAATTTTTATATATTAATTTAGCTTATGGCAAAGTACACAATGCATATAACAATTACAAACAATCCGAATCTAAAAATGTTGTTAACTCATTTAGGGGCAATGCGGCATCATGGTCATTTATTTCCGTGTAGGCCTACTTGGGTGTATATTTAGATAGAGTTGCTCTGCCTCTGAGTTATGGGTCTATGCACTTTAATTCTCTTGTCAAGGGTGCATCAGTGTCATTGGTCTATGCATTAGCATGTCCAACGTATTGGCACAGTGATAGGGCAACAGCAGTCAAAGTCGGATGTCACAGGTTTGTATTCCACATGGTTTCACAGTTTTTACTTTTATCTTCCATGCATACGGCTTTGTACAGTACAACACATAACCTAATAGCCTAGTTGAAATATTCTTGATCGTCTTCAACAAATAACAAATATGCTGTTATTTGGGCTTTTATCACATAAAATCAGAGAAAAAACACAACATAACAATATAAATATCTGATGCACAAAAACAAAAATTTGTTAGCTGAGACGGGAATGGAACACGGGACTCCGTGGTGACAGCCAAGAGTTCTACGCAGTCCAGTGTCTAATAGTTCAACTCAAGCAATGTGGCACGAATGTAGTTGATATGCTTTATTGGGGGAGTTAATCACCATTCATTCTGGAATCAGATAAAAGAAATTATCGTTATTATTGATCTTCTAGGAAGCAAAAACTAAGGGCCCCTCCGGGAATTGAACCCGGGACCTCCTGCACCCAAAGCAGGAATCATACCCCTAGACCAAGAGGCCCAGGTGAAGTCTCTGTAGAGAGAGAGGTTTATATAGAACGTTCCTATGCGAATGGAGATTAATTGGAAAATACACTATAATTGGCACATTTTGAAACCATTGTTTTGTAATATGGATGATATTTCCCATGCTGTTTGGTAGAACTCTGCATTGCTCACATTTTAATTATAAAATCGATACTTTGTAACCTGCAATGCCAGGGATGCCAACCTCAGTGCGACGAGTCTTTAGGTTGCGTATTCCTATCGAAATAATAGAATGAAACACAACATGATAACATCCACATTTAACCCTCAAAATCAACATATAGTGTTTGGAGATTTGTTAAAGATCACCTCTATGGCGATGTAGTTCCGTAGTATACGTCTACTATCAGGCCATCATTTAAGCTGAGGACTGATAGACCTGGGCGTAGGGGGCGGTAATTCTTGATAATTCAAATATGAAAAGATGCCATATTAAAGCTGGTGTGCCGACAGGGCGAAAGCATTTGTCCCGAATTGTCACACCACTTGCCCACCGGGTCTCGGCAGGTAGCTTTCGTTGTCGTTTATTCATCTTAGGGCTTGGGACATCTTGGTCATCAGCCTCATATGTGGGTGTGTTGAACTTTTCTGATATCCAGTATTTAGGTGATCACTGTGGTAGTGTGTGTAACTGTATAGGGACAAGTAGATACCACCGAGAGTTGAAACAGGGTACTATCGCGGCATTCGCTTGGAAGGAGTGTGGGAAAAAACTGGAAAAACCACACTCAGTATACAGTAGCCTCGTTAAGCGCCGGGATTCGAGCTTGCGATCTTCAGACTTGCTGCAGCCGTCGTCGCGCCTGCGTTGCACGATGTGAGGAGCACGGCTACGCCTGCGGGGCTTGACAGGTAGCGCCCAAGGGTGTTATAAATTACAGGGGAATGCGGATAGAGAACACATTTTTATACAAATCGTAAATACTAGTGTGTCGCCTCCGTGGTGTAGTGGTCAGCGTGCTTAGCTGCCACCTCGGAGGTCCAAGGTTCGATTCCCGGCTCTGCTACGAAATTTGAAAAGTGGTATGAGGACTGGAACGGGGTTTACTCAGCCTCGGGTGGTCCAAATGAGTAGAGGGGGTTTGATTCCTACCTCAGCCATCCTCGAAGTGGTTTTCCGTGGTTTCGCACTTCGTCTCCAGGCAAATGCCTAACGTAAGGCCACGGCCGCCTCTATACCTCTTCCGTGCCTATCCCTCCCAATCTTCCCATCCCTTCCCATCCCTCATAAGGCCCCTGTTCGCCTTGCAGGTGAGGCCACCTGGGCGAGGAGCTCGTTCCAGCTCCCCAGTTGTATCCCCCGACTCGAAGTTTCAAGCTCCAGGACACTGCTCTGGAAGCGGTAAAGGTGGGATCCTTCGCTGAGTCCGAGGGAAAAAACATACTAGTGTTCATTTGGAATTCATTCGGTTTAGACGGCATCACCTTAAGGTTCGTTTAGACGGTGCCTCTTTTCACGCATCGCCGCATGCAAGAGTCATTCCTCTTCCTTATTTGTGTTTACATGAGCAACAACAAGGTGCATAGACCACCTCGTGGTGTAGCGGCTAGCTTGCTTGGCTACCGCCCCGGAGGTCCGGGTTCGATTCCCACCTCAACATCTTGGGAGTGGTTTTCAGTGGTTTCCCCACTTCTACTCCAGGCAAATACCGGGATGGTTCCTAACTTAAAGTCACGGCTTTCTCCTTCCCAATCCTCACCTGAATAAGTACACACACGAACGCATCCATCACAATAAAACAGGTTATCAGACAAATACCACTCACTCACAAGTACACGGGGTTGCATGACCACGATGTTGCAAAGCCCGTAAAGGAATCAACAACAACGAGGTGCTTGCAACTCCAGCACAGCAGCACATAATATCTTCTAAGAAGCTTCAGTGGCGTAGTCGGTAGTCGAGTAGAACCTTTCATAACATTCCCAGACACCACTCATAACTCAGTAGCTTCCATGTAATCACAGCTATGAGTAGGACTGTTGTTGTTCTTGTTGATTCTTTCAGGGATTTTGTGACATCGTGGTCATATAGCCGCCCAGTGTACTTGAGTGTGTGTAGAATTTTGCCTGATAACCTGTGCCACTGCGATGTCTATACTAGAGTGTGCATTTATATTTAAGGTAGGATTTGGGCATAAATCGGCCGTGGCTTTAAGTTGGGTACCATCCCGGTATTTACCTAGAGTAGAAGTGCGAATCCATGGGAAATTACCTCCAGGATGGCTGAGGTAGGAATCGAAACCGCCTCTCCTCAGTTTGGCCTCACGATGTTGAGTGTACCCCGTTCCAGCCCTCAGACCAGAATTGAATTTCTTGGCAGAACCAGGAATCGAATCTGGGCCTCCGCGGTGACAACAAAAAACGCTAGCCACTACGCAACGAGGTGACACCTACAGTATGAAATTACACTATAAATAACCAATGCTTTTAGTGATGGGGGACAAATAATAAGGTTACATTGGTGGACTAGTAACTAATTTAAGCTGACGTAGACTAGAAAACCATTAACCATTTAAACGTACTAAAACGCTGAAACATACAATTTGCTTTACATACGTTAGAAGGAAATGATATTCATTTCGGTTCCGTATTGACAGTTTGATATGAAGAATAATACTTTTTCACTTTCCGGCTATTCAATACGTTTAATTTTACCCCCACTCTTATGGGTACATGTTTCGGGGCCTGTTTGGTCCCTTCATCAGCCCATGATACTATATTTTGGGCGCATCAAACATAAGTAACATCGAGCCTCTCAATAATACCACAAAGTACACTCAATATACGTATTAAAAACATTAAAACACTGGTTCTGTCAGGACAGAAACGTGGGCAATTAATTTGTACCTGAGAATTGTGGCACATTGCATGTTGTTTTTATTAGATTTTTAACCAGTGTTTTAATAGTATCATGGGCTGATGAAGGGACCAAACAGGCCCCGAAACATGTACCCATAAGAGTGTGGTAAAATTAAAGGTATTGAATAGGCGGAAATCGAAAAACTCTTATTCTTCATACGTTAGAAGTCCGTGGTGATCCTAATTTTGTTATAAGAGTGTGGCAGTTCTGTTGCGCTCTGGCATGGCTAACTCATAATTTTAAACAAGTGGTACCACGAAGAACTAAATAGCCTATTTTCATATATTCTTCTGGTCTTTTCCATTAAAAACTCTCCTTCCATGTGATGTACTAAATACGTTTTGGCACATGACCTACGTTGTCATAAAGAATAGAGAAAGGAATTCAAACTCAAAACTCTATATTAAGTCATTTTTGCCTATTTTCATTATATGAATAAATTGGCTTATGAGATCACATTTTGTCCGTGTGTGTATAAGCCTATGCGTGTGCGATCTGTTTGTGTATCCCGAATAAAATCTAAACGATTGGAGAGATTTCAATGAAACTCGGTAAGGACATAGTAAAATTTTGTTCGACTGCGACTGTGCCCTTCAACTATAAATTCAATTCGCCAATTTAACATGGCCGCCTAGCAAAATATTTCACTGGTATTCCATATCTCGGTAACTAATTCTAGTATCACCCAGAAACTTTGTATGGTGATAGAAAATACTAAGATAAGTTCAGCTATGTGACTTAGTGAACCCATGGGAACGGCACAGTATCGAACCCATATCCTTGTATTTCAAAAAGAATGAATAAATGCAGGCTTTAGAACGGAGTTCTGAAGTTAGTTGAGAAGGGTAATTCTGCATCATATTGCGTGATGCGTGGATACGTTGTGTAACCACAGATTGCCAGGCCACAGCTGCAGGGTGATGTCATGAACAGTCACCGGAGACCAGGTTAGGCACTCGATAAATATAGATTTGAAAATATTCCATTGAGTTGAGAGAGATCGAGTTTCGGAAATAGCCCTTACTCGAAAGTTAAATGGCATCGCCGCTTCAAGGGAGGAGTCATGAAATCAGAGAAATAATTGAAATTAAGCCATTTGCGTGCATTAAATTAAAGAAAGGACTCCATCAATGTTAATTATCCAGGGAAAGAGATTTTTAGAGTGGATAAAGTCAATAGTAATTGTACAAGAAAGAAATGCACAATCAGCATTGCGTAGTTGGTGATTTCCCGAACCAGGAACTTGTGGTGTGGGACAAAACGAAGACACCGCCCACATAATTGAAGAGATCATTTTAATTAATATTAAGGATTTGTACGATCGATTCTTGGAAACTTAGATATTGTTGAGACGTTTAAAACCTCAGCTTTTCAGAGATTTTTTTAACATCTTACGACGATTATTTTGGAAATTGGTGGTGGAGAAGATGAGAAATTTATTTATTTTTAGCAGAATCGAATATATAGGCCGTGAGCCCAAGGGAAATCATGCAGTTTTCGTCAGCCCAGTGGGGGTGATAGGCTGTATCAAATGCAGTTTACAACAGGCCTCGAACGGAGGTGCTGCATCACGTCGTATGAACCTCAGGGAAGGTCATACTGTTTGACAAGTATTCAACAGTACATGCAGTAATCATCAGACCACGTACGGTCGTGCTGTTCATCAGCACCGACAGTCTTATTCAGTCCGTTGGGACTCGAATCTGTATCACGACGTGGAAGTACTCTTAAGAGAAGTACTATCCAGCGTTCATCAGTGTCGCCGCGCATTAAAACATTGAAGTTCTTTTCAAAAGGAAAGTATCGTCAAAACTTCGAACAATTAATATTCTACAGACTTAGGCCAAGTTTGAAACGGTGAGCAACATACGTTAGCCGGCGAGGGTAATCAAAGCCCAGACACTAGAATTTGAAGTTACATCGTAGTATCTCGAAAGTATACGAGATATCAGCAGAGAGTGGAAGCTCTAAACGTTTTTCCCTGTGCGTTAAATAACCACAGTAGGGTCAAAAATAGCAAACACTTAATTTTCCTGAATTGAGGAGATAAGCGTGACAAGTGGCAATAGAGTAGGAGTCTACAAATAGACATCAGTAGCCACGTGGAATTACAGGGAAGCATTCCGCCAAGAAAATACAATAGTCGTCAGGAGTCAGTTCAGACGCGAAATACTAAAGAAAATTGTCGAGCGCAGTACAGTGACGCCATGGTTATTGTAAGCCATAGACCGTTTACCAAATAGACAATTGCATACTGGAAGAGACAATATTATCGTGCAGTACTGTAAGTGCCGATATTTTCAACACCAGAATCAGGAGAATATTCCTAGCCAAGGAGGGGAAATTCGTACGAGACTGTCATTATCCAAATAGGAAGTAGACGGCAGTGGTCGAAACTTGCACCCCTAGGATTTGGATCGGAAAGAATTCAAGTGTGTCAGGCAGTGTTTGATGCCACAAAGTGAAATTCTGTGTGTAAATATAATTATTAATGAAATTTATAATTTTAGTGATTTTTATTTTTATTTTATTAGTGTTGTGAAAAATGAGTGTAATCCCTCATATTAATTTAAATGTGTGTAAACTAGAGGGCAATTTAATTAGTGATAATATGTGTGCCACCATGGAGTGAGAAATTTAGTGTGGGCTGGGTAGGTTTTTGCTACGAATTAACCCTACCGCCAAGGGAAGATGAAGAAGAAAGGAAAGGGAAGTGGGTTTCGGAATAAAGAACAAGTGTGGGTAAATGGGACGAGAGTCCAACACTAAGCAAACAAAATAAATTTGAATGAGTTAGTGACGAGTGTCACTGCAATGCCCGTGAAACACCTAAAGTGGGTATGGATCTGGCCGTAGCTAACGGGAAATGCGGCTAGAGCTTGAGCTATTTGCAAGCAAGCAAGCGGCGTTTGTGTTTTCCCTTCCCAGCTTAAAATTGGGTAATATGGAGAAGAGTGGTAGTCTGGCAAGACAAAGAATGACAGATTTATTGTATATCCTTTCAAAGGAGTTAAGTTTAATCGACGGTTTTGAAACGCGAACATAATTTAAACTGGCCGTGATAACTTTATTTTTTGGAAATGTTGGATCTCCGTTACACCAACCAAATACTCCCAAAAAGGGAAGCGATGAAGCAATATGAATGCTTTTACTAAGGATTTTATTTCTTCTTGGTGAGTTGGAAGAATTCCAATTGTTGCACGTAAGATAAGTTGAGCTTGTAACCAGCGGAGTGCCGATTAAAAGATCAAACCAGAGGAAAACTATGAATTTGGAAAACAAACCATGAGTTATAGAGAAAATCTCGACGAGCAGGAAGTTTGCTGAGCTAGTTATGCTCGCCTCGATGGCTTATTAGAATTAGTTATGAAAACTAAAAAGAGTTTTAAACAAGATTTTTGAAGTTTCAAGTTAAATGCAACAAGTAGCGAAACTTTAATTACTATTTAAGTAATTTTTTTAAAGAAGGCATAAGCCAAGGAAGAGTTAGGGAAGACAAGGACCTGCCTGACCGTTATTCTCTAGGAATTTATTAAACGAATAAATGGAATTTAATTTATTTTACCATACTTAGAGTTGACGTAACAAACCATATAAAGCCGATTAAGATTCCAATTAATAACAATGAACAATTTTAACATACAAAAGTCTGAGACTTAATGCTAACAAATTGTATTTTTTTACGATGTTAAAGGGGATGCAAGTTTAAAACTTGCTTCGAGCACAAATCTGAATAAGATTTTAAAAGTTGTGCTAAAATAGCAAACTTTAAAGTTTATAACGAGGATTATAAATAATTAAAGCTATGATAGAGAATCAGGTACAATATATGCACTTTGAGAATTCCTATGTGGAAATCTTAAAGTATGAATAAATATTAAATTTGAAATTATAACAAGAAAAGAGAGAATTAAGAAGAAGTTTCTATAACTTCCCGTATTGAAGCAGGGATCAAGAGAAAAATGGGGCAAGTTACCCTTTCGTGAAACCTGGAAAAGGAGAGTTAGAAAACTCACTTGTGAGTAGAATAATTCAATTCCCTAACAAAAGAGGAAAAACAATATGATTTAAGGTGTGTACTAGACACAGATTATACAGAAATTAATTCATTGAATGCGAAGCAAAGTTGGGAGGGCGCTTGATAACAAGCGAGGCCACTTAGAAATTGACATAAGTTGGAGTTTAAACAGTTAGGTACATCAGTATTTATATTTAAAACTTAATTAGATAAAGTTAGTAAGGTGTTTAGGAAAAGGAAATAGGAACTTTAGGAGAAAGTTTATGGCCGTATTTATTGCTTTCGTTCGAACGCGACACGGATGGTTGTTGAATGGGCACTGTTATGCACTGTAGTCCGTTGAAAAGTTCACTGTTGCAACACGGAAAGTTTATCAGACGAAAAGTGATTGCAATTGTTGAGATCACTATTTGAATTTTAGTTTGAGAAAGTTTATTGCGTTGTGACGTTTATAGATGGTAGTTGAATGCAGCGGACAATTTCCAACGAAGGAAGACAAATTATATGCTGATCAGAAGTATTTTCAACATAAATTCCTCAGTGAGGAACAAGCGTTTCCATATTTAGGTGGAAAGTACTTGACGGTTTTACTTGTAGAAAGATAAATTGATGTAGAAAGTTCTAGAGTTGTGATAACAGTAGAATTGGGCAGAACATCCCGCGGAGGAAAAGAGCTAAGTTTTTGTAGACAGTAAGTTTAATAAATGTCCCACGGTGTGAGAAATCATTCCCAATTAATTTGTGCAGGAAGCACTAATTTTCCAAGTTGGAAAGTCAGCTTAGATGGATGCAGCATGACTAGAAAAGTCCCTCGAAGGCGGTTATAATGTTGTTGATAGCAATACCGCACACTGTCTAAAAATCTTATTTAAAAACTATTAAAACCATTAGTACTTAGCTCATTTCTGAAGAGTAGGCGATCCAGGCGACCGTTAGCTTAAATCCACATCATGGCGTAGCAAATTAAAACATGTCTCACATGAACAGGAGACGAGCCTTAGTAAGGCTCCGACTGTGAGCTTTGAAGACTAACACACAAGTGGGGACCGCTCAACGAAGCACAGAGATACCAATGAGGGAAGGGGGTGGGGGGAAAAAGGAACATACATATGAAATACCAACTTAAGAAATAAAACTAAAACTAATCTTCAAGGAGTTGATAGTAGGCGTCAATAGCGAAGCCTGGGGGAAGGGTATGTTGTAGAAGTCCTCTTGAGCATGGAGATGTTAGCTGAAGATAGCGGCGACATCTTATGGCTGGGTTGGGAAGGAAGTCCTCTTGAGCATAGAGATGTTGAGGAACTTCAGCAGTTAGCTGCTAGATGCCGCTGGGTTGATCATGGAAGTTATATCTACAACAAACTTTTAAACGGAGTGAACAAGGTGCGCACATAAAAGAAAAGGTAAGAAATCACTGTTGGTGTTTGAGAAAAAAGGGAAGAAATAAGTTAAGCAAAGAGCAGCGAAGGCTAACTCTGTCTTACCGTGTATTCCAAAGAATACACCATGGGCCAAATGTCGCTCCGCTGGAATCCGGACAGTTTTGCCGGATAATTCAGGTAAGTAACACCAAATTTTATTATGTGTTTTGGATTCGGGAATCTCGTGTAACAATAGTAACCATGGAGAAAGTATTCTCCAACATTGAAAATCATGGATTTAAAACTGTGTGATAATGAGAAGTGTGGGATCTAATAATTAAAGTAAAAATTACTAAAATGTAAATGTGTAATCAAAAGACATCGTATTCAGTGGAATACCAGTAAATAAAAAATGTTATTTAAAGGTAAGCAGGATAATAATAATAATATTAATGTATTGAATGAATAAGTTATTGAAATAATATTCGAGTATGAGCCGTTATGTGCTAAAAATAATGATAAAAATAATGATAATGATAATTATTGAACCAGTTGTGTTCGTGTAAATGGAAAGTCAAGATTACGTTAAAGGCAATACTATTATTTTTGGACGAAGAATTTAATCATGTTGGAATAAATATTGGACTTTGAAAGGCATCACGAATGTATTGATTGTCGCCAATGAGCGCTATATTATTAATGGTCACGCTATAAATGCGGTGAGAATAATGCCAGGAGATTATAATTACGGGGATCAGCTGGATAGAGTAAATGATTATGTGTGTGTTTGTAATGACAAACTTTAAAGGGTGCTTAGTTTACTCTCAAGCGCGGAATTGCGTGCGAATACCTTTCCAAAAGTCGCTATTATTATTCGGACGAGTGGTCAGATACCCTCCCTCCAGGTGAGAGCCCTACGTCCTCAAAAATGGAAATATCCTAGAGGCTGACCAGAGAATCGGACCGGAGTTCTCTCACGTCGAAAGCCCCTAAATTATTATTGGTTTTATTGAGTTCTTACTTGCCAGTGTTAAAGCTCCGGAATTATAATTATACCTGTGCCACAGAAATAGGTCATTAGAACCTCAGAGTGTTGTTGTTAAATGAAAGTGATGTGTCGCCTTTCCAAGTCTCAGAAGTCACGCTTGTTTGAAAGCTGTTGTAAAGTACCGTCCAGGAGGGAGGAAGCATTGACTTGTCCTCGCCCGTCATAAATTTAAAGCCTAAAGTGTCTTGACGTTTTCTTAATGAAGGCCAGTGTTGGGGTAGACCAGTAACAGAGCCAGACACCGTCTGCGTTCTGCTGTAATAAACCTCTTAATGGATCGGTAATTTGTACCGAGTTTTGCTATGATTATTTATCCTTGCCGGTGCATTATAGATCCACACTTCATGAATAATTAGATTGTCATTGAGACAACAATGAAAATCCCTTTGTATTGTTGCATTATAAATGTTATTGTTCCCAAGTTATTGTTGGAAATATCAGGTAGCTGGGAGTCTACTTTGAATTGAGTAAGTCAGTAGTTTCCAAAGCTTGTGGTGCATGAGGTTCCCGAAGACAAATACAATTTGGTAGTGTTGGAAAGAGGGATGATATAGTGTGAATATCACGTGGTACCCAAATAAATGATAAGTGTTGACACCATTTATTTTTATTAACATTAACTCAAATTTATAAAATATTCAAGTTAAGAATATTTAGTGTGTTTTTAAATAGAAATTTATATGTAAGAATTTTTACCGAGACTTTTAGAGCTCGTTTTGAAAGAATTTTGTAGTGTTGCTAAATGGAAGTGAGAGCTGTATTGATAATTTTGTTTATGCTTCAGTGGAACCTCAAATATTGATTTTTGTAGATTAATGTTGTATTTGTTCCTTGTTCGTTAGAACAAGTGTGAAGCTGATTCAGTTTATTTGTGTGTATTTGTAGCGCCTAATTTTGATAATTAAATAGTTTTATAGTAGGATTTTGAATTTCATTTCATTGAAGTGTTTTCCTAAGCTTGATCCTATAATGTGTGAATCACTCAGTGGGAGGACGTTCTATGCCCCGGAAAGATATAGACTGAGCAGTTGGACAGTGATTTGCATATTTCTTGTACGAAAGGGCACAGTAGACCTATATAATATGTTAAGTACAAATCCAATATGGTGGCCAAGCGAATTTAAGGTATTTAGATGACATTTTATCGAGTTTTAATCAGCCGAGCGCACTGAAACCTAGCACTCTTCATTTCTAAACACGATTTAATCCACTGGCATTTAATTCAATAAATTTATTCTCATAAACGCAAGATGGCGTTTGTGCGAAATTTCAAAAATTAAGGTTTTATTTATTGTGTCCTAATCATGTGATCGATGTGAACGTTTTAAAATGAACCTACACAATAATCTTCATCTAATGGTTCATAATTATATAGCCTACATATTGAGCCCGTTAGTCCGAAGTTCCGTGTGACAGGGAGCCACTTTAGCCATAATGAGATTCCTTCCCTATCGAATCATATAAGGAGAGGTTCAGATGTGCATCTAGACTAGCTCCACACAAGAAAATTAATCTCGGGCCGTTTCCAGGGCTTTTTGTAAAAGGCGCTAGCTCAAACTATCCCAAGATGCACACCCACAAGTTTAAAAAAAAGCTACCAAATTATCCAGGCTGATATAAAATTTACGGGTCAAGGAGAGATTGCGATCAATTTCGGTTAGTGGGATTTTAGGGTCCCCGTGACGTCACGGATGACGTGTTGATGTTGATGCTCGGTAGTTGGACGTTTTCATGGAGTTACCGTGGTGTCTTCCATTTTTTCAGCTGTCAGTGTTTCGTTAGATTTTGGCATGTTCAGTCATGTGGCGTGAGGCGTGTGGCGGTGAGTTACAAAAAAATTGTTCATACATTTCTGTTAGTTGTTGAATTCAATTGAAATGTTGCACTGTACTCTTCTAAATCCACAAACAAAGCCATTGATCTGGACGAAAATATTACGTAGGCACTGTGTGGACGAAAATTACTGCTTCTACGACAAGGAAGGTTTGTTTTTGTAGGTAAAGCCTTATTAACTAAATGGCGGCATTAATGTCATCGACGATATCACGAAATACAGTAAAAGTTTATTTGGCAAGCTTACGGGAATACGCCTGGGCAACAATGGGTGGGTAAAACAGACTGAAATTGGTATTTACAAAAACACTTGATAAGAGATATGATAGTTTTCTGTATTAGACCCATATAGGTCTATAGAGCGTCTCTACCTTAAAAGACAGTATGGAATTAAATGTAGTATTTGTCTCTCACTCGCAGTCCTATGTCCTGCAAATGGCATCGTCCTCTTCCACCCCGGCGATGTTGCCATTTCCCGATAGTTGAAAATGACAAATCTAAGAAAATGTTTGCCTGGTCTTATAGAGAATTTTCCGCTCTTTATGATGATGTAAAAATAAAAGCCATAAATAATTAACACATGGCCCAATTTTCACAATATCGATATTTAAGCGCAGATCTATATTTTTGCAGATAGAAAACTTATCACGCCATAGATAATGAACTAATGATCGCAACAGATCAAGAATTTATTTTTAGATTGCCTGATGTTGGTAGAAGATACTGTATTTCTCAGGGCAGTAATTATTTTATAATAAGAAAGTTATGATTTTTTTCTTAAAAGTTACTTGAAAAATCTGAGATGGTATCACAGAAAAGTTAGGTAGTGAGAAACGTTTTTGCTTTTGACTTTACGTTGGTGACTGAGGGAGAAGAAATGTTCATTAATGTCTGAAATAATGTTTAGAACAAACCAGAGCTCGATATTAGATAGCATTCATAAGTTATCGCACATAATCCTCCCGCCCAGCGATGACTCTGCGAAAGTGTGTTTACTCAGGTGCCAGTATCTCCACGACTGCGTTTGATGGAGGGTAGGTGATGGTGTGAAGTTAAACTGTGAAATGAAGTGGTCCTTGTGTTCTTTAAACACTGTCCACCTCGTTGCGTAACGTAGTGGCTAGCATTCCTGGCTGTCACTGTGCTGTCACCGTGGAGGCCAAGGTTTCAATCCCGGCTCTGCCAAGAAATTTAATTCCGGTCTGAGGGCTGGAACGGGGTGTACTCTACTTCATGAGACAAAACTGAGAAGAGGTGGGTTCGATTCCTACCTTTGCCGGGAATGAACAAGGGTTTGTTAATGGTGCAGAGTTAAGGTTTCTGTGCCAAAAGAACACGGCTGAGCCCCACGACGAAATGACAGGTGACGTGTACGAAAAGTGGTTCGCCAAGCAATTGTTGCAAAATGTTTCTGAAGGATTTATCCCAGTAATAGACAATGTAGGCTATCACAGACAGAAAATGGAACTTTTACCAATAACGGAGAAAAGACCGGATTATAGATTGGCTCACTCAAAATTGGTCCCATTTCGAAATGATATGTTAAAACGGGAACTTCGTTTTATTGTGACTCAAAACAGAGACAGATATGATAAATACATCATTGACGAAATGGCTAAATCAGCTTGCCAGGTGAACTTAATCCCATCGAAATGGTATGGGCGCAAGTGAAAACTATATAAAATTGAACATCTCATTCAAGAAACAAGAAATGAAGAATTTAATTGCGGCTGCATACCACCACTTGACCACATAAAATTGGGTAAATTACGTGGACCATAATATATATATTGAGCCCGATTAGCTCATGCTGGTGATGGCTTGTACACGAACCATGGAATTTATAATGTTCAAGAATTATGAATGCATCCACAGATGTATGCCACTACATCAGATGTTCCTTTGACTTCAATAAGAAGCTATGAAAAATTACCCTACATGATCAAAGAAGTTTTCTTTGATGTGCAATCTGAACTTATAATAAGAAGTCATTCAGCTTAATTAGCCACATTTTCATGGGCTGATAATATTTATTTATGGTTTACAACTGAAGGTATAACACCGCAGACAAGCGGAAGGAAGGAACTTGGACGCTAAATGACTAGGATGTGATAGAACTGAGCACACCTACTTCCGTGAAGATCGACTCTAATCCGTGCTTGCATGGCGAGCAGATGTTAAATTGTGAAGGTCCAAGGTGACCGAGTCTTAGTATCATCGATATTCAAATCTGTGAAGTGAATACGACTGAAAGTATTGATTATAGCACGAAGTGTGATGGTGACGCGAAATGTCCGTCCAAAGATCTTGAATTTTGTTATATTTCCACTCAGTGAAGTGATTGACCACATGGTTGCAGCATGTTTAATGGCTGACCAGTGTGACAAGTGAATTGTGTACCTGTAATACACGAGTGGAGAATCTGATCGAAATATTCAGCAGTTTCAGTGAAGTATTTACGAGCCGTGCAAAGGCCGAATGTAAAACGAATAAGATTGAGCTGATACACTTAGATAAGATATCTAAAGCGGGTGAAGTTGTTAGCTTCAGTGGAAAGACACGTGTTTGGTGCCAAAGCTAGTTTCTGTGATCTTAGCAGACAAGGCCATTTTTAATATAGTCTGCTGGCTAGAAAGTGTAAAAGCTGTGAATTTAAATACGCTAGAAGCAGTGTCCACTATTCTACGAATTTCTACGATTCTACAAGATGCCTTCATTTCACCATGTGCTGAGGCATAATAGTCCTATACTCAAGAAGAAGATGACTATGGCTTAAAATATCCAAATGGGAGGAATGCCGCACACCTAAGCCACACTACGACTATGGAGAACCACCAGTGGATAACCATGCTTATGGCCAAGCAGAGAAGATATTTGTGGTTTGCCTGGACGAAAGGCAAAATCCTCAATCTTCGTGTCTGGATAATGAATGACCTGCAATAGCTGTGAGTCATGATTTTATAATCTATTTCTGTACGGTGGATGGCCATGGGTGGATTAGTATGTAGCATCAGTATCTCATTGTCAGTCATCAAGGTAGGATTCTTTCATTCTTTTTGACCACCTTCTTAAGGTGATTTTCACGCTTCTAAATGCTTCTTTTTGCATTTTGTTACTCGACACTGAGTTAGTCACCTGATTGTGTGCGTTCACACGGTGCAATATTGTTCTTGGAAAGTAATTCCGCATGACGGAAGATCAATTTAGTCATTTGTGACAGGGGCATATTTTTAATTCAGCTCCAGCTGATTATTTGTCAAAGTTTTGAAGTCCCCATTTTTCTATTATTTTGTACGTCACTGACGTCTTTTATTTAACATTATGGCGTATCGTTTAGGCATGGAAAGGATCCAGCCCAATTGTTATTGCAATGTACATTTTTAAAGAGTGAGCAGTTTGCCACCAGAATTCAGGTAATTCACATCGCTGTGCATGAGTTAAGTAATGTTTTGAACTTACTCATAAATTTTCTGTTACACGATATTCGTATCATTTCGATTATCTCCACCTCAGGTTAAGGTGTGAAACCAGTATTTATTCTCATTTAAACGTGTTTTGTGCGCAGCACCCATTTACTGTGAGCTTCAGTGGTGCTACACAATGTCAAAGCCTTTCAAAGGGAGAGAGATATCTTTCCGCTACGTCTATTTGGGATTTAGAAGCCAAACATATCATTTTTATTGAAATTCATTCGTCTTTAATGACATAATAACCTTTCTTACATGTGTATAATCTTATAGAGTGAATGCCAAGAACACTCAGCCTACATTTATTGTGAATTTAATGTGTTTTAAATATCAGTGAAAGACATTTCCTTTAGAACTCACTGACACGCTATGATGCGTAGTGCAGATGCTTGTCCAGTTTCACGCCGATGACATTGCCCAAGGTTATTTACGATCTCTCTTGTGAGACAATTGACTAACGACTTCGTTTTCATTTATATTTCTAGACCTGCTAGGAATGTTCTTACGGGCCATGCTTTGTTTATGCTCATGCTATTGACCTTGATTAAGTATCGATTTTTGTAAAGTTGTTCTGGTACAGGTGTACTAATAAGTAATGCTAAATATTTAATATACTCGCAGGTATTTGTGAGTGAGCCCCAATAAGTTTAGTCATGATTTATATTTGACTTGAGTAACCATTTGATAGGTTGGACCCTTAAGGCTATTGTGTATTC
Source organism: Meconema thalassinum (assembly GCA_946902985.2). Taxonomy (NCBI): domain Eukaryota; kingdom Metazoa; phylum Arthropoda; class Insecta; order Orthoptera; family Tettigoniidae; genus Meconema; species Meconema thalassinum. The sequence continues at coordinate 1,082,595,020 of OX336389.2, forward strand.
TCACTTGTAAGTGAATGATAATTTATCGTGTTTTTAATACACGTCATCGGGTTGGTTACCATGTTTATTACAGAATGCCGGTGAAATCTATGTTACAGAACAAGTTTGACCGAGGAGGAAAAGGGATGGTCTCTTTCGAGTACCGATTGTGTTATTGTTAACGTGCGAGACACGTATTCTTTATCGAGGGGTACCACGCGTTGGTAGCACACTCTTGCGAAGCCTTGCATTTGGTCAACTATCTTAATAATAATGGACTCATAAATCTACAGCATTAAACTTAGGACTAAATCATGTACCATCAATTTATTTCCTATACCGTTGATGCTAATAATACAATTAAACTTTAATCGTTGTTAAATCTTGATCTTGTTTCTTTAGTCGAGCAGACCAATGCATTGCGCTTTCGTTCGTTCTTACTAATAAGTTTAGTAGCTAACACTGATAGATTTTTGACAGAGATCGCACGAACCCAAAGTTCAGAACTCGTGGGTCGTGACCCGAACAAGGGAATGCTGTTCTTGCACAGTTTGATTCTCAAGTCTAAATACACTGATAGATGACGGCGGACAACAAACAGCTGTTCATCTGTTGCAGGCAGGAATAATAAGATGATTATTTGTGTGTACAACTTTTCTTTACTGATATGTTTTCCCACTGTTACCCTACTGTCTCTTGTAATATAATATCTTTGTTGTTGTATATAATTGTACCATTGTACTGTAAATGATGACTGACAATCATTAGTTTTTGTTTAGTTTGTTTATCACGGACGTTTAACGCCGTTGATCAGCTTAAAGCAGGCTTAGTTCAAATTAATTAGAGCATAAATGTAAATATGGGATGGTACCAGTCCTTTAACTTTGCTGTCATGTTTGACATGTTTTGATGACATGATGCCTTCTTCCTAGAAGCATCAGTTTTTTTTCTTGTATAATTATTTTTTCTTGCGGTACCATTTCCCGAGCTTTGCTTTGTTTTGCTGTATTTAGGACCTTTCGAGGGGATTCTACGTTAACTTTAGGAGTTGTTTTTTTTTTGCTTATTAGCTACGGAATAGCAGTTTTACCAAACCCTCCGACCGTAGGACAGGGGTTTGACATTTCAAATAAACAAACCATGAGTATGTCTTAAGTCTGGATTTAATTATTTAGTAGTTTTGACCTTTTGGGGGTGCATTTTCTTTGGGTGTCTATGACAATCACTGTGATGGGAACCTGATCCTTAGGGAAGCAGAGTCTTTTGCCGGCTAGTCCCATAAGAAGTGCATTCCGATCCTCTCCTGCAATATGTCTCGAGGTAGGGGTCATCTGGGAGGCCACGTTACGTTTGGTGGTAACCAGATAACCTCGTCCAACGGGCACATAACCTTTCTTCATTCTTTTGGCGCCCAACCTGGTAAGCCAACGTGGACATGTAGGCCATCAGCAACATGTCATTTTTGAGAGGATCATGTATATTGATTATTGACAAATTTGTCTGTGACGAACTTTAGAGGTCGTACTGCCGTACAAAAGGTCACATGGCATTCTGTTTTGATATCAGACCATGGGGTGAAGTCTAACAGAGTTAAAATTAAGTCGAGGTATTTTATATTGCCAGTACTTCATCCGTAGTAAATGTAACTTCTTTTGTGTTGCTTTGCCTGTTGTTAAATGTAAATGTCGAATCATTCTTTGTCGTCGAATCCAGCAGAATTCACGGGAGTTTATTAGGGATGGCCAAGCTTTCCACCATGGCCATTCATCCATAATGTAGTGTTCGCTGGGTGTAAGGTGTTTCTTCCTCATATCATCAATTGAATTTGTGTAATGGAGGAGGAGTGGTTCCAAGTGTTGATGAACCAAATGTTGGTTCAAATTAATGCCAATATGGAGGCAAACATTACAATATTACGAGCTGATTTTAATGAAAATACAGCGACATTGAGAAAGGATCTAGATTTAGTCCGAGCAGATGTGACTAATGTAAATGGAACATTAGGTAAAGTTAGGCGCAACATAACTGATAATGTTGCTAAAATAAATGAGGCTATGGCGACTAATACTGCCAACCTTAACAAAACATAAACACTAGAGTCACCACAATTAACAACACACTGACTGAGGTCAGAGGTGATATAACCACTGTTAGAGGAGACATGACTACTAATGTTGCCACAATTACCAACACTCTGACTGAGGTCAGAGGTGACATGTCTACAAATGTCGCCACAATTAATGAAACTATGAACACCAATGTTGACACAATAAATGAAACTATGGCCACTGTTAGGGCTGACATAACCAATGTGAACACAAATGTAAACAATGTTAGGACAGACTTAAGTGATTCTATCAATACTAATGTTGCAGCAATTAATCAAACTATTGATAATCATGTAGAAGCACTGAATGAATCCATTATTGCTAATGTTGAAAACACTGTTGCTTTAAATTGTACACTAACTCAAGTCAGAAACAATCTGGAAACGAATCGTGCAGAAGCAAATGCTAATATTGTCGCAGCGTTAGGGAAGGTTGATACACGCTTTGAAACCATGACCAATACTATCGATGCAGGTAGATTGGAGGTGCAGACACGGTTAGATGCGATTGATGTTAGAACTGAAGAGGTAAGCGATCGTATGGATGAAGGGAGGAGTGAACTCCAACTTGCGATTGCGACCGTGAAGGAGCAGTAAGGAATTCGAGTTTCTGCTGTTGAGGAACGGATGGATGAAACTCAAACGGCTACCGAAGAGATTAGACGTCAAATCGAACTTGTCAGCGCTAGTACGAGAGTTATGAGGGGCGTAGCGACTGCTGTTCACAATAATATGAGAACAATAGTAAGAGACATGGGCAGTTTTCGAGAAAACTTAGATGACAGTAAGAATACTATAGCGGAACTTACTGCTAACACGGAAGGGTTAAGGCTGGAAACTCACGAAAATTTGAAGGAATTGATGAGGGAGATGAGTTTAGCTAAGGAGGAAAATAAGAAGGATCAGGGCGAAATTAAGAAGGCCGTCCACGTGGGAAGATAGCGGGAATCGAGCTACAAATAAATGCAATAGGTTTGCCAGGCAATATTTCTAATTCGCCTGACATGCATGATCTTGAGCAGCGTTTATTAGAACGGATTGGAGCTCAAATGAAATCCACGACATTCATAACACCTCCGTTTATTCCAACATCATCAACAGTGAGACCACAAATGATGATGACTGCTGAGGCATATCTTACCACAACCTCAGGGCAACCCAGTACGTCACATTATTGGCAGTCACCACTTAATGTTACTTCCACCGCGGGAAATCCACTGCAATACAATTATCAAATGCCCATCAATACAACCGGATTATCTACTATGACTACTACTCCGAATGTCACGACTATGCCTGGTAATTGCTATCCAACTGCCATGGAGCAACCGACCATATTAAATAGTCAAGCACCGATCTTTACACCGACACGTAGTTCGGGGAATCAGAACGTGATGATAATACGTTCAAGGGAGGAACAACCTGCCAGATTCTCAGGAAGTGGAGGAGGCGTCACACCCGTTGAATTCCTGAACAATGTTGAAGCGTATCTGCGTGATACGATGGTAACACCGGAACGTGAACTCCGGGTAATAGAGCGCTTGATGGAAGGCCAAGCCAGCACATGGTTCCGCGCTTTTAGGTACTCGTTCACTGGTTTCCGTGATTTCAGAGAGGCTTTATTGCGCACATATTGGTCTTCGGATATTCAGCAAGGGATAAGAGCCGAAATGTACACGAAGAGGTACAGCTCTACTCAGCCTACGCGCTATGCTAATTACTTCTACTCTCAGTTAGCTAAGCTGAGATGCCTTCAATCCCCACTAGCGGAAACTGATTTGATCCAAACGATAATCAGGCAATATCCCGCAGATGTTCAACGAGTCTTGATCTCCGCTGACGCAACATCTTTCGTACAATGCGATCAGATTTTGAGAAGACTCGATTCGACCAACGAACAGTTTCTTAGTCAACGACCTCGTGGTGAACCACGTAATGATAACAGACCGGCAAATCGACAAGTTAACATAAACACTGTCGACAAACACAGTCAAACACCTGAACCAACGTTCAATGTGGGAGCACGGTATCAGCAAGATAATTCAGGACCTGACCGGAGAAATTGGAACCAGCAACCGTATAATCGTAACTATGATAGAAACGATAGGTTCAGAAACCAACCGTATTGGGAACGTCGTTTCGAACGACCAAATGAAGATCGAGGAAATTATAATGCTAATCAACGACGGGATCATCAGAATCAACACAGAGGTAATATTCGTCGAGATTAGCGATACTCGGGAGGATATCGTCGAGTCAGAGATCCACGACTACAGGAAACGGAAATTGATCAAGATTGGAGAGGTACTTCGCTGGTACTTCGAATAATGGTAAGGGTAAACAAAAAAACGCCAAAATCTCAATGATGTATAAGGAGACGAATTCCAAAGTAAGGGCTGTCATACTTCTTTGGGAACCCCTCCAGGAAGACCTACTTTGTGAGAGGCAAACGACGAACGACGTACAACTGACGAGACTACCAGTTATATAAGGGAAAATTAACGGGTACCCTGTAACATTACTGATAGATGCAGGAGCCATGATCAGTGTTCTGTCAGCAGATTTTCATGCCATACTAAAGATTAACACCAAGTTGACTGAACTGCCAGTATCAACGGTGAAAGTGCGAGGAATTATCCCAGACAAGAGTGTCAAATGCACTGTGCAAGTTTATTGTACCGTGGAAATTGCCAACCACGTGTACCTACATCTATTCCTTGTGTTGAGAGATCTACGATATCAAGCCATCATAGGGGCCGATTTTATGAGGACACATGTTGGAATCATGGATATGGGCCAGAATACGATTTGTTTCAAGCCATTTGATCCTATTCCGATGGAAGTGCATGAAGAAGATGAAGCTAGGAATGCTAATGTCTATGCTGAAGAGATACAGAATGCAGAGGGCATAAGAATCACTGAGATTAATGAAGAGAGCTCGGAAGAAGCTAACGATGAAAACGCTGACGAAGAGAGTGAAGAAAGCATCAAGGAAGAATGCAAGAATACCAATCAGGAAAACTCAGTGCAACCCAGTGCTGGAGCAATAGGACCAGAGAATGACTGGCATGCAAAAGCCTTAGAAAGTCGAGCTTACATCATGTAGTTAAACAGAAGAAAGGGATCTGATGATTCATCTCAAACTTCGAGGGATGAACCTTGCCAGAGTCATCGCATGACAGTTGTCGCCGATGCACATCATGTTGAGACGAGACCGTCAATGTCCGACGAACAGTTCGAAGAGATTACGAAGAGGATGGATGATGCCAGAGATCAACGCCTGAGAGAACGAGAGGAAGAAATTGATTCTGGAAGCTCCAACTTGGATGAAGCTGATATTCACTACTTTGAAGCTACGTCAAGCGAAGAAGAGCTATAATCTGATGATGATGATGATGTTGATGGTTATATTCCGGAGATGAGACTGTCTGAAGCACTATACCACCTGGAGAAGATAAGCCGAAGATATGGCATGAAGCAAGTTGTCAATGTTAATAATTTTGGAGGTACAACCGATGATGAAGACTCCGACTCTGACGTTTCAGCTGAGAAGAAACGGGAGAAATGGCAAGAGTATATGAGTGATATGCACCATATCCATGGAAAGAAGAAGGAAGAAGGAGCACATGTCCATCATATTGAATTTACGGGAGATACAGAACAATCCGATTCGGAGGATGATTGTTACATTCCATCGATGAAGGAATGGGAAGCATGGGATAATGGTATGAATTCCATTAGCAAATCAGCTACGAAGAAAGACTAATTTATTTATTTGTCTGACCACCGAGAGTGGAGATTCAGGAAAAGTATCACCAGAATTAAGAAGTACTGCCAAGTCAAAGAAAAATGCTGTCATAATTTTTCTTTAAAACGACGAGGGGATATATGAGCACGAATAGCTCATGCTGGTGATAGCTTGTACACGAACCATGGAATTCATAATGTTCAAGAATTATGAACGCATCCACAGATGTATGCCACTACATCAGATGTTATTTTGACTTCATTAAGAAGCTATGAAAAATTACCCTACATGATCAAAGAAGTTTTCTTTGATGTGCAATCTGAACTTATAATAAGAAGTCATTCAGCTTAATTAGCCACATTTTCATGGGCTGATAATATTTATTTATGGTTTACAACTGAAGGTATAACACCGCAGACAAGCGGAAGGAAGGAACTTGGACGCTAAATGACTAGGATGTGATAGAACTGAGCACACCTACTTCCGTGAAGATCGACTCTAATCCGTGCTTGCATGGCGAGCAGATGTTAAATTGTGAAGGTCCAAGGTGACCGAGTCTTAGTATCATCGATATTCAAATCTGTGAAGTGAATACGACTGAAAGTATTGATTATAGCACGAAGTGTGCTGGTGACGCGAAAAGTCCGTCCAAAGATCTTGAATTTTGTTATATTTCCACACAGTGAAGTGATTGACCACATGGTTGCAGCATGTTTAATGGCTGACCAGTGTGACAAGTGATCTGTGTACCAGTAATACACGAGTGGAGAATCTGATCGAAATATTCAGCAGTTTCAGTGAAGTATTTACGAGCCGTGTAAAGGCCGAATGTAAAACGAATAAGATTGAGCTGATACACTTAGATAAGATATCTAAAGCGTGTGAAGTTGTTAGCTTCAGTGGAAAGACACGTGTTTGGTGTCAAAGCTAGTTTCTGTGATCTTAGCAGACAAGGCCATTTTTAATATAGTCTGCTGGCTAGAAAGTGTAAAAGCTGTGAATTTAAATACTCTAGAAGCAGTGTCCACTATTCTACGAATTTCTACGATTCTACAAGATGCCTTCATTTCACCATGTGCTGAGGCATAATAGTCCTATGCTAAAGAAGAAGATGACTATGGCTTAAAATATCCAAATGCGAGGAATGCCGAACACCTAAGCCACACTACGACTATAGAGAACTACCAGTGGATAACCATGCTTATGGCCAAGCAGAGAAGATATTTGTGGTTTGCCTGGACGAAAGGCAAAATCCTCAATCTTCGTGTCTGGATAATGAATGACCTGCAATAGCTGTGAGTCATGATTTTATAATCTATTTCTGTACGGTGGATGGCCATGGGTGGATTAGTATGTAGCATCCGTATCTCATTGACAGTCATCAAGGTAGGATTCTTTCATTCTTTTTGACCACCTTCTTAAGGTGATTTTCACGCTTCTAAATGCTTCTTTTGCATTTCGTTACTCGACACTGAGTTAGTCACCTGATTGTGTGCGTTCACACGGTGCAATATTGTTCTTGGAAAGTAATTCCGCATGACGGAAGATCAATTTAGTCATTTGTGACAGGGGCATATTTTTAATTCAGCTCCAGCTGATTATTTGTCAAAGTTTTGAAGTCCCCATTTTTCTATTATTTTGTACGTCACTGACGTCTTTTATTTAACATTATGGCGTATCGTTTAGGCATGGAAAGGATCCAGCCCAATTGTTATTGCAATGCACATTTTTAAAGAGTGAGCAGTTTGCCACCAGAATTCAGGTAATTCACATCGCTGTACATGAGTCAAGTAATGTTTTGAACTTACTCATAAATTTTCTGTTACACGATATTCGTATCATTTCGATTATCTCCACCTCAGGTTAAGGTGTGAAACCAGTATTTATTCTCATTTAAACGTGTTTTGTACGCAGCACCCATTTGCTGTGAGCTTCAGTGGTGCAACACAATGTCAACGCCTTTCAAAGGGAGAGAGATATCTTTCCGCTACGTCTATTTGGGATTTAGAAGCCAAACATATCATTTTTTATTGAAATTCATACGTCTTTAATGACATAATAACCTTTCTTACATGTGTATAAACTTATAGAGTGAATGCCAAGAACACTCAGCCTACATTTATTGTGAATTTAATGTGTTTTAAATATCAGTGAAAGACATTTCTTTGAGAACTCACTGACACGCTATGATGCGAAGTGCAGGGCGCTGGGAGCATAATGACAGATGCTTGTCCAGTTTCACGCCGATGACATTGCCCAAGGTTATTTACGATCTCTCTTGTGAGACAATTGACTAACGACTTCGTTTTCATTTTTATTTCTAGACCTGCTAGGAATGTTCTTACGGGCCATGCTTTGTTTATGCTCATGCTATTGACCTTGATTAAGTATCGATTAGTGTAAAGTTGTTCTGGTACATGTGTACTAATAAGTAATGCTAAATATTTAATATACTCGCAGGTATTTGTGAGCGAGCCCCAATATATTTTGTAATTATTTATATTTAATTTGAGTAACCATTTAATAGGTTGGAACCTTAAGGCTATTGTGTATTCTCACTTGTAAGTGAATTATTATTTACCGTGTTTTTAATACAAGTCATCGGGTTGGTTACCATGTTTATTAGAGAATGCCGGTGAAATCTATGTTACAGAACAAGTTTGACCGAGGAGGAAATGGTATGGTCTCTTTCGAGTACCGATTGTGTTATTGTTAACGTGCGAGCCACGTATTCTTTGTTGAGGTGTACCACGCGTTGGTAGTACACTCTTGCGAAGCCTTGCATTTGGTCAACTATCTTAATAATAATGGACTCATAAATCTACGGCATTAAACTTAGGACTAAATCATGTACCATCAATTTATTTCCTAAACCGTTGATGCTAATAATAGAGTTAAACTTTAATTGTTGTTAAATCTTGATCTTGTTTCTTTAGTCGAGCCGACCAATGCATTGCGCTTTCGTTCGTTCTTAGTAGTAAGTTTAGTAGCTAACACTGATAGATTTTTGACAGAGATCGCACGAACCCAAAGTTCAGAACTCGTGGGTCGTGACCCAATCAGGGGAATGCTGTTCTTGCACAGTTTGATTCTCAATTTTAAATACACTGATAGATGACGGTGGACAACAAACAGCTGTTCATCTGTTGCAGGCAGGAATAATAAGATGATTATTTGTGTGTACAACTTATTTCTTTACTGATATGTTTTCCCACTGTTACCCTACTGTCTCTTGTAATATAATATCTTTGTTGTTGTATATAATTGTACCATTGTACTGTAAATGATGACTGACAATCATTAGTTTTTGTTTAGTTTGTTTATCACGGACGTCTAACGCCGTTGATCAGCTTAAAGCAGGCTTAGTTCAAATTAATTAGAGCATAAATGTAAATATGGGATGGTACCAGTCCTTTAACTTTGCTGTCATGTTTGACATGTTTTGATGACATGATGCCTTCTTCCTAGAAGCATCAGTTTTTTTTCTTGTATAATTATTTTTTCTTGCGGTACCATTTCCCCAGCTTTGCTTTGTTTTGCTGTATTTAGGACCTTTCGAGGGGATTCTACGTTAACTTTAGGAGTTGTTTATTTTCTTTCTTTGCTTATTAGCCACGGAATAGCCATTTTATCAAACCCTCCGACCGTAGGAAAGGGGTTTGACATTTCAAATAAACAAACCATGAGTATGTCTTAAGTCTGGATTTAATTATTTAGTAGTTTTGACCTTTTGGGGGTGCATTTTCTTTGGGTGTCTATGACAATCACTGTAATGGGAACCTGATCCTTAGGGAAGCAGAGTCTTGTGCCGGCTAGTCCCATATGAAGTGCATTCCGATCCTCTCCGGCAATGTGTCTCGAGGTAGAGGTCATCTGGGAGGCCACGTTACGGTTGGTGGTAAACAAATAACCTCGTCCAACGGGCACAATATATATATATATTCTATAGACTATATAATATTCATGAAAAACGTCATGTTATAATTTCTTATAACCCATGGTATTTGAGAAAATGTAATATTATAACATTCATGAATAATTGAAAAATATAAATTGTTATAATGTGTGCATTAAAATCGCACTCCGAGGTTCGGCGTATCATATCTAAATATTGTAGCGTTGTTCGCTGCAAGGTATGAGGTACAGTTATATACAAGAAACAAATATTTTGGAAATTTCCCGAGATTTGCGTAAAACCACGCTTGTAATACGAGTTATGTTACATCATGTGCCCGGCCTTGCAGAACTTTGTATATGCAGTATTGTGCCCGTTTGACGAGAATTTCGGAGAGCCATAGACATTAAATGACCATTCCGAAACCCCATCTACCAGGAAGACATATAGGACGGGAAGGAATGCATTCTGGGACTGGGAAAGCACTAAAGAAACTGTACTCGGGGGTGTCGGGTGTAATGAGAGGTGAAACAACCAGTCCAAAGGAATACAAACTCAAAAATACAATAAAGAGGCAAGGCTTACATTTAAATCGCACTCTGTTTATTCAAAAAAGTGTCAGACCCCTAACTACTTCAGAGAGGTGAAAACGGCTAATCCGTGCTAAACATTGGTGATAATAATTTAACTGGTCTCCGTGCGAAAATCCTAATAACTTAAGCCTCTCGAAGTCCTACGCAAAAATGGAAAATCCAAGAATGCAATATAAGAGAATGACACGTAGTTCTTCCCTCTGCAATTACATTGGAGATCCAATAATAATAATAATACAAGCATGACTCTACAGCAGAGAAAGTTATTTGTCTACAATGCAAGGTATTCATTACATTTACAGCACAATAAGTTTAAAGCTACGCTATGATGGTGTCATCTCCAACATTTAACGTTATAGTCATTTAATCTAATACCTATCGTACGTTAATAGTAACAATGATCTAAACGAGAAGCGTTTCATCCAAAATGTATTTCCAAGCAAAATCTATGCACATTCTGAACCTAACAGAACGCATGAAAATCTATTCTAATTTGCAACACAAATAAGTAACATGTAACCCTTTTAACACTGCGCAATGGGCGCCACTCTTCCTGCCTACCTACATCGCAGCTTCACTGTTTGTGAAGTTGTGTCATGATTTGTGTGGGGAGAGAAAATTAGGTCGGCGACTGCATGAGTAAAACATGTCTAATGTCGCATTATCAGGTTAGAAGAATCAAATCTAAGTACTGGTCATCAAGGTTCCATTAAGTTTATTGGTTTATTTGCGGTTTATTATACTTCCTGGCTCTTTGTTTATGCTCATTATTAAGTAGAAAAGCCTGATATTTGATTATTACTTTCTTATCTATCAGATTAGTTCAGTCCTATCAGTTTCATTGTATTGTTTAGTGACCATGTTAACTTCGTAAAGTGTGAAAAATTGGTGTAAAAGGCATCCAATAACAAACTCATCATTGGAAGGAAAAACAATTCTAAACTTCAAATAGCACCTCTGTGTGCTGATCAATATCATTGATCCAGCGATCAACTGCTGCAATAACGAGACAAAAGTCGTTCACGTTATCAGCTCATATAGTACCAAAACTTGTACTGGGCAACTAAGGGTAATCAAATCCTACCTCTGTAGTGCATTCTAACATAACAATGGTTTTACTAAATTTACACAGTTCCAGCGTGTAGACAAGATTTTATTCTGCTGTAATGACAGCTGTGCATTCTGAACATATAGAAAGTGTGCATTATGTGCTCATATATCAGACATCTAAAGTCTGGTAAAACTTGTATTAATAAACCTGGGTCTTTCGTTTACAGTCCTAAAATGACCCCTCACTTCGAACTCAAGATAGCCTGCTTGGCTCATCTTACAAAATATACAGTTCATAGCTTGTATAATGGTCGTCTGAATGTCGAGTTTAATAAAGTTACACTCCCACTTCTCCACATATCGTAAACAGGTTTTATGCAGTATTGGCTAGTGTTCACTCCACTCACAGCCTTCTAAATAATATCTCAAGAAAAGAGTGCGCTGTAGTCGCGTTTACAAGGTCAATAATATAAAAAAATGTGACATTGGCTTGTTTCACGGCCAACAGGTGATTGCTGGGTTTACTGTCCCAGTAAGGATGCAGTTATTCAGACATGATTATTTAACAAAAATACCTACACGTTAAAGAGTGTGGGTTCGATGCACTGTCGAACTAGAAAATGTTTATTTACAAAAATGTTGGCAAAAGCGTTTGTCCCAAGCTTTTGCAAATGATACGACAAAGATTGTGGTTACCTAACCACTAGGGAAACGTGTTAATTAAGGGCCCTACCTAAGAATGTGCGGCGTAAGGTCTTAATAAAACTAATCCCAATAACGAGATCGTACATAAAAAAGGGTTTCGGCTTCTAGCCAGACTCACATGTGTGCTTCACATTTCCATGGTGAAATGACTTGCCTGGTTTAGGTTGCAAGTAAGGCATGGTGGTAAGATGCCTAGGATACTCGTTCCTTCCTTCATAATATTATCCAGCCATCACTGAACCCCGCCATCATGATTTTTTTATTCCATTTCCAACTCCATCATAATGTGAATAATTAGCATTTCTTCGGCATGTAGAATGTGTGTAATTAATGCCAGGGTGATGTCGTATTTGTAGGTTTGCACTGAATCTATTATTAAATTATAAGTTGCAATTTCTCACTGAAGCTACACTTGCATTACCGGGTAAGCAATAATGGCCATGGATTTTTCCTCCGCTCACAGATTTTAATTCTAGCAACTTTTGCTACTATACTCACTCAAAACTAGGTGAATTAAATCACACGTGATTCGTTCATTGACATTTCGCACTGTACCTTTTACCTGGTAATATCGTAATACTTTAGCTACACGCGTGTTCGATGTCAGCGTGGACAAAAATACTATAACACCGCAAATATTCAGAATTTGCCTTCACGAATAATTTCAAATTCACTCAGCAGCCTTGCTGCGTGCTAAAGCACATCACTGTTCGTCGGATTAAGTTTATTTCACTAGATATTCGTCGATTTCGACGATCACAAATTTTCACGTTATGTCAGGACCATACCTGTAGTAAGAGTGGTGGTTAGCAAGATGCCGGTTGCGCTATCTAGCTATCAGTCAAATGTGCAACTGTAAAATATTTATGGCATTCTCTGCGGGTTTCGTCTTCATGTTTTCGTCACATTATAAATCAAATCTTCCTCCGGCGCATCGAAAACATGTACAATAATGGTTAATAATAGTCTCATGAAATTACAAAAATTATGTACATCAGCGGCGCGGCAACTCATACTAAATCAAATGAGCGTTACTCATGCCTTCTCCTTGGAAGTCTTCGCTTCTCTCAAGGATGGTAAATTCCTCATGAGCCATAGAGGTCAGATGTGATTTCGGGCTCAGTATATCTGGCATCAGCGCGCCCCATTTAATGCGTACTGTCTTTTAAGGTAGAGACGCACTATAGTGAAGATGGGGAGACATGTTGTGTAAATATAAGGTAGAATGCAAAATTTTGGATGTGTATCAGGATCGTTACCAGACCTATATAGGTGAAGTATTGAAGGGGATACATGTTTTCAACTACTACTGTATCTAGGTGCATTCATTGACAAATTATGGATGTTACGAATATGTAGCCCAATGATATGAAATAGGCTAGATCATGACATAAGGTCTGTTATATTTATGATTATTCCCACTGATTATTCTCCAGGTTAGGTTCGTGTATTCCTGGAAAGCCTTATTAAGAAGGAAATTAATGCGTGTGCTACAAGCAAGGGGGTCTGGGGCATAAGCCCCAGGTTAGGTTCGTGTATGTATGGAAAGCCTTATTAACAAAATGACTGCATTGATGAAGTATCGACATCACGAAGGACAGTAAATGTTTACCTGGCAAGCTTATGGGAAAATGCCTGGGAATAAAAGGTTTTGGGTTGGTGAAACGTAAACAGAAATTGACATTTAGAATAACACTTAGAAATGACATATGTATCGTTTTCCAAATTTTTGTATTGTCGTTTATAATTACAAAATATCTAACCCATCGTTACTTTACCTACATAGGTCACATTGAAATTTTGGCATTTCAGCTTATATTTAATAAATATTTATCCCCATCTTTACTTGACCTATATCTAAAGTAAAGATGGGGATACATATTTTATAAATATAAGCTCAAATGCGATATTGTCGATGTGTATCGCGATCTTTACTTGACCTATATTGCTCCAGTAAAGATGAGGATACATATCTCTACTTAGTATAAAACAAAGTCCCCGATTCTTGGATGTTGCGGGTAAACTCGAGAAGCACTGGATGGATTTTGATGCGGTTTTCACCATTCTGTAAAGGATATCTCGAGGATAATTTCTGTAGAAAATAATTAATTTATGATCAAAGGAAGCCGAGCAGTAACGATTTCAGTGGAAAAGACGAAAAATAACTGGCATCCGAGCGCTTTGTAAGCTTAAGCTGGGCAAACCGTTAAAAATATCTAAATACGATGAGTGTAAGAATTGTTCAGCATGAAAAGATCTACAAAAAAGTCCGCGAAAGTATATGTATATCTTCAATACATCGCCCACTATAAGGTTTCTTACGTTTTATTTTTTCCAACCATGTCCATTCAACTAAGGAGACGACAGTTTACGAGCTAGATAAGGGCGAGCCCATCATCTCTCTTACAGCCTAGCTAGCGGGCGAACCTGTTGCCCCAGATATAGCCAGCAGCAGACCGGTGAGTCGTGTTGAGTTAAGACTCCTGAGAAGGGTGGTTGTGTTTGGAGTTTCCCTGGAAGTGCAACTCGGGTTTTCTTCATTTCGCCTGTGAAACACAGTCAAGTAAGATTGGACGGCAGGGGGATTTCAGTTTCATTCAACTCGCCATTCCCTTCGAAGTGCCACTCTCATTACGCCTGTGAACTAGCAGTAGTGCCCAACTTCGCCCGGTGGATTTTTTTGTCTTATGGATGATAATGAATACTACTACAGAACTGGCACATGATACTTAAACTAACAGAAAAATAATATTTTAAGAATATAAATTTTTGTGGTGGTGGTGGTAGTGGGGGTGATAAGTAGTACAGTATAATGGACGTAACATTCAGGTCATTTTCCCGTAATGATAATAATGATAATTAGGAATAGGGAAACAGCTATCAACTAACTACAGCACTGACATATGTAATTTACAAACAAATTTAAGAAGAAATGATTAGAAAGAGGAGTAAGTGAAATAAAAGACACTGCCAAGGGCCTATCCCTCATTGGCTGTTAGAAATGTAGAGACCAATAGTGTCGTCTTTTGTCGCATAGCGCCGTAGGAAAATAATCAGAACACTTTGGAAAACTTCGGCTGTCCCGAGCTAATGAGGTAGCAATAGTATCATTTATCGCCACATAGCGCTCAACGATCAGGTTCTGAATAAATGAAAGTAAATTTGACGGCACCAACGCTTATTGCAGCTGGTAACCTCAATGTACTGCACCAACGCCATTGCACTTATACAGAGGCATAATATTTCCATGATGATAACTGTTTTAACGGGCCTAAGAAATATTTTTGCACTGATTACTCCCCGTAACTGTAATTTATAAACAGCGCAACATGCAACTACTTTCGCAATTCTGCACCAGAACACTGGTAGAGGTGACGTGATGCAGCCCGAACAGCCCGTCAACAATCGAATTATTAAAATAATCTTACAGTTACACTACTAAGGACATGAATGGTTCGAGGGCCTTAATACGTGGTTTTCAAGTTCATTTTGTCTCTTATTCTAAATGTAGGGAATGGAGAGCTTTGTCCAAAATATCAAGTGGATAGAGTTACCAGCAGGGTTTCAAAGTGTATGTATAATTTGGTGCAATTAGGAGAAACAGTGTAGATTTGTGTTAAAGGGCCTTAATGCAGGGAATGGAATGGTCTGTCCAAAATTTAAAGTGGACAATGTCACCCGCAGGGTTCCAAAGCGTAGGTATATAAAATGTGGTTCAGATCGGTGAAACGATGTAGATTTGTGCCAAAGGACCTAAATGCAGGGAATGGAGTGGGTGTCCGAAAGTTCAAGCAGACAGTGTTACTCGTCGGGTTACAAGTGATAAGTATGTAAAATTTGGTTCAGATCGGTGGAACGGTGTATATTTGTGCCAAAGGGCCTAAATACAGGGAATGGAGAGGTCTGTCCAAAATTTCATGCAGACAGTGTTACTCGCAGGGTCCCATAGGGTAAGTATACAAATTTTGGTTCAGATCAAAGGGCCTAAATGCAAGGAATTGAGTGGTCTGTCCGAAATTTTATGTAAACAGTGTTACTCGCAGGGTTCCAAAGGATAAGTGTACACATTTTGGTTCAGATTGGTTAAAAGGTGTAGATTGTGCCAAAGGGCCTAAATGCAGGCAATGGACTGGTCTGTCATAAATTGCATGCAGGCAGTGTTACTCGCAGGGTTCCAAAGGGCAAGTATACAAATTTTGGTTCAGATTGGTGAAACGGTGTAGATTTGTGCCAAGGGCCTAAATGCAGGGAATTGAATGGTCTGACCGAAATTTCATGCAGACTGTGTTACTCGCAGGGTTCCAAAGGTAAGTATACAAATGTTGGTTCGGAACGGTGAAACGGTGTAGATTTGTGCCAAAGGGCCTAAATGCAGGGAATGGAGTGTTCTGTCCGAAAATTCAAGTAATCAGTGTTACTCCCAGGGCTCTAAAGGGTAAGTATACACATTTTGGTTCAGAACAATGAAAAGGTGTAGATTTGTGTCAAAGGGCCTAAATGCAGGTTATGGAGTAGTCTGTCCAAAATTTAAAGTGGACAGTGGTACTCGCAGGGATCCAAACGGTAAGTATACAAATTTTGGTTCAGATCGGTGAAACGGTGTACGTATCACTAACCATAACGCCAGCGCATGCGGATAGAGCTGATCGGGAGCGCTTGTTCTACCGACTTACTGAACAAAAAACAATCTTTAAGGTTACCTGAGAGGTGTAGCCTAATGCTACATAGCCTTAACTATTCCTCTTGAATCTGGCTATCATATAAAAAAGAATTTTTCGAATCGGACTGATAGTTCCACAGATTAGCGCGTTTAAACACACAAACACAAGCACATAAACACACATACAAACAAACTCTTCAGCTTTATTATATTAGTATAGATTAAATTATACTGATTGGCGTATATCTCTACTTAGTATAAAACAAAGTCCCCGATTCTTGGATGTCACGGGTAACCTCTAGAACCAATGAATGGATTTTGATGCGGTTTTCACCATTCTGTAAAGGATATCTCTAGGAAGGTATCTGTAGAAAATAATTTATGTATGACCAAAGGAAGTCAAGCAATAACAATTTCAGTGAAAAAGTCGAAATAAACTGGCGTCCGTGCGCTTTTTAAGCTTACGCTGGGCAAACCGTTATACATATCTATATACTATGAGTATAAGAATTGTTCAGCATGAAAAGTTCTACAAACAAAAGCTCGGGAGAGCATATCTCTATCTTCAATACATCGCCTACTATAAGTGTTTTTACGTTTTTCATTTCTTCCAACAATCTCCATTCAGTTACTGGGGCGACAGTATACGAGCTAGCTAGGGGCGAGTCTATCACCCCAGTTACAGCTTAGCTAGCGGACAAGCTTATTGCTCCAGATACAGCCAGCAGCAAACTGTCGAGTCGTGTTGAGTTAAGAGCTTTAGAGAAGAGTGGTTGTGTTTGGAGTGTCCCTGGAAGTACAACTGGGCTTTTTTTTTTTCATTTCGCCTGTGAACTTTTCGTTCCGCAAAATTCACAGTCAAGTTAAGATTGGACGGAAGGGGGATTTGTGTTTCATGCACCTCGCCATTCTCAAATTACGTCTGACAAGAATTTGTTGCACATGCTTCTCCATGATAATATAATTAATAGTCCAGTCAGTGATTTTAACCCATCATGTCGAGACGTAAAACGGATATTGGTCGTCGTTCATTGACATTGAAGAAAAAAAGCGCTTATCACGTAATGCATTCATAATCCTCCCGGGCGAAGCCGGGTCGGATTGCCAGTTTCATAAATATAAGCTGAAATGCGAAATTTTCGGTGTGTATCGCGATCTTTACTTGAGCTATAAAGGTTAAGTAAAGATAGGGATACATACAAAAGCCTATATTGTAAATGAAGGTAAAATGCGAGAATGTTGATGTGTATCACGAAATTTACTTGACCTATATAGATCACTTCATTTCGAAGGATTATTGTAAATGCTAATTTCTGTTTATGTTTCCCCCACCCAAAACCCCCTATTCCCCAGGCTTTTCCCGTATGCTTGCTAAAGGAGTATTTAGTGATTTCATGTCGTCGCCGATGACGTCATCAAAGCCGGCATTTTGTTTAAAGGAGAATTTTATACGGAAATGTATTGCGATCTATACTACTCCCAAATTTCCTATCAGTTTATTTTAAAATTCAGATCCTTATCCTACTCGATAAAAGATCCCCTGGCTAATCCATCGTTAATCTAGCTCAATAATAATAAAAAATAATCCCTTAACTAAGTCTCTATAAAATTATCCTCTAACGAAATCCTATCAACAAAAACAAACAGCAATCAAACTAAGTACGCGACACGTAAAGTCATCCCCAGACAAATACAAATAATAGTAATGATTATGATGATGAACGTGTGGCCTCCGGAGAGGCAGAGTGCATGTCTTTCGACCTGCGCGTCGTAATGAGTATGAAGTGATGATGAAGACAGTACATACACCCAGTCCCCGAGCCACGGGAATTATCCCCAGGGGATTAAAATCCCTGATGGTTCAGCCTGGAATCAAACTCGGGGCATTTTGGGCCAATGCCTAGCACGCTAACGATTTAGCCACGGAGCCATACAGAATAATAATAATAATAATAATTACACCAGATCCTACTAGTAAATCAAAGCTTCGACCTTCTACAATAATTTCAAGTTGCATTTAATTAAATAGCAATAATAATAGCTAAGATACGATTATGTCCCATAATACATTTATTTTTAAGTTAATCATACTAGCTAGTCCTAATTTACGTTAAAATAATTAATTTATATTTAAAATCCCCTCGGGGTGAAAGTCAAAACGAAAGAAAAAAGAATCTAAATAAATCCATGACATTGGACAAAAATCTATGCACTATATTTACACAGCATGGGAGCATAAATAAATTTAAAAATCACACACACAAATAAATATCAAACACTCCTAATGCCGCTCAATTTGACTTGCTCTGGAATATCACGTGTACTAAGTTCGCGGCTAAACGTCGAAAAATAAACAAATAATTAGAAATGATTATTATCATCAAAAACGATCTTATTTAAGTGGGGAGTTGTGAAGGTAAATTTTTAAATCATTTTTTATGATGTTACGAATTTATTATTATTATCAAATGTATTTATTAATTTACCAAATTTATTTTTTGTATTAACTTACTTAACGGTTATTATTCTCCATTATTGACTATAACAGCCCGCCACGCTAAAGTGAGCAGCCGATCCATCAGTCGCTATCTAGCCCAATGTGCTTTGTTGACAGCGTATAAGTAAATCAGTTTCGCAGTGGTTATGACTGAACATCATACAAAGAAGATGGAGTGGTGAAGCAGCAGCCTTTAAAGCAGAATGGGAACTTTCATTTTTCTGTACAGCCTATAAAGGAGCAAATTCACTCAAGGTCTGTACTATCTGTTCATATTGGTAAAATGTTGTTGAATTTTCCTCTCTAATATGTTCATATTTCAGTTTTGAATAAATCACAGTATTCTTTACTTAACACTTGCGTTCGTTTCATGCACATTCCATACATCGGAGTACCATTCGATTCGTATATGCGGTATATTTTATGGCAAAACAGCTTTATCAATATAATATCAACAATCCCACAATCCCACGTACGACTGTACGTACGTATCTAGTCAGCGCGGTCCGAACATCGTCCGTTTGTCTCAGGTCTCCTCGCTGCCACAGTGTAGTGGTAGTAGGGGAAGAATTGCCAATCTGACTGCCCAGTGCTCCCCGAGCGCAATGGCTGGATAGCCCAGGACTATAACATCGAAAACCAACTCACGTCGTCGTAAATAACAGCTGTTGATCGCCTCACATGCCACAAGGCCCAGTGAACATCACTTCATTGCTACAGTATTTTCCACGAACATTTACTTCAAAGAGTCGTCATGGCTTCAGTCCGATGACGCTACACTTGTTCAATAACATATTTCACCTCTCATATTACTTCATTTCATTCGTACTATCACCAGATTCCTGCTACAAGGATATCAAAATACTTAAATCAACTCCTCAAATGACAAATTATGGCTCTACCCAGCATTCCTAATTGATATAAGGTTCAGCATGTTCTTCAAATAAGTTATTAGGTATCTTAGAAATTTTCTCTGTTTTGTTTTACATTCATTTCCTTAACATAAAAGATTAAAAGAATTGTTCTTCACAAGAACGATGTTTCATGTCCTCGGCCCACGAACTGTTCGTACATGTTCCTATTATGCTTGTATTTTCTCGTCAATGTCTTTCTTTGAAGACAATAAGTGTTATCATTTTATTTGTGCGTTTACAGTTTCGTTCCAATATTCTTGCAGCTTTCAAGGCTATACAGACATGGAATCGGTTTACCATACGCCTGCATAGAATGCACGGCTCGCTACTTTCAAATAATACTACTCCTTGCGATACTGCTTCTTAAATTAGAATATTTTCACCATCTCTTTACTGCTACAAATGAAACATAACGTGCTTCCTGGCACTCGCTAAATGATACGCATTTGCTACAGCATTTAACTTAAACGTGTTATAACTGAAATATGGTAACCCTACCTGCAATGTCATGGTTATAATGAATTATTGAGGCTCTCTAAAATTGAAATCTGATGTGTCAACAGTTACAATAACTTAATAAATTGCCGATGGCATCAACTTACGTTTTACTGCTCGGTTGAACGGGTCTTGAAGCAATGACCCCGTGTTTTCCTCCATCATCAAGCTGCAATTTGTCGTCTTCGTCCTCGGATCTCGACCATTCCTCCTCCTTTATTACAGGAATGAAGACATGTTCCTACCCTTGGGTAGAATGTAAACCGTGTTGTTATGTGCCATTGGACTGGCACAATGTACTGGGTTTGACCTCATACTGTACGATGCACAGAGTTTAATTAACGTGCTGACTCGTTCTATATTCAATGCTTCGACACTTGGCAGGTTAAACAAAAATCACTTTCACACTCCTGCCTATAACCAGAATCTAAATGAGTGCTTCTGCGCTCAAACAAAATTCTTACGGGCAACTTTCACCCAAAAACCACACGAACTTCCGCTCTCAAACGAACCAAATAAGTGTGAGAATAGTTTGTAGGAAAAATATGCACTTGGTTGGTTGACTAATCTGTTCAAAAAAACATAAGTTACCGTATTGCTGCGCTTTCTTAGCATACGTTTTCTCACACGTCATATGTCCGTTTTACGTGAAAACTTCACCTATTAACTGTCCATGAAATATATAACTCACTGTGTTCAGCACTTTATACCTATAACTGTTTCAAAGATCACTCTGCCCTTGGCAGAAACGTTACCTTCACACTAGGACTAACTTGATCCTTTTATGATTTAAATACAACTCTCAAATCGCGATTTCGTGCAACTTGTTCGCGACTGGAACACAAACCTCATACTGACAGCTGATATAATGCCAGCCTACCATGTGGAATGATAGTCCATGTTAATACTACATTTAACAATTTCTCCCTTCCGGATTTTAATAAGCAGTCTCATAAATATTTACGTATTATATTCTTGATTTTCACACAGTATTTTCTCATTTTCAAAGCTGTATTCCATATTTATAAAATTACTAACTTCCGCCCTAGGTTGGTTGCTGACGTCACTCTCTCAGGTGAGTGGAGTGCGTTCGGTGTTTTTCTCCGCTTATTCCCTTGGCTGTAAGACAATTTAATGATAGTTTTAAATATTTCACGCTCTCGAAAATGAGACTACGGTCTCAATATAGAACAATCCAACATGGCGATCATCCGAAATATCTGCGATTCTATTACACCAATAAAACTGAAATTCGGTATGTTGATACAGGCTATTGACATAAGTTCACCTATGGACCTTGCAATTACCTTATGAACACAAATCCAACATGGTGGCGACGAATATATTAAATAGCCGATTTATATGGATTTTTCGGGCGACTTAATTAACTGAGCGGAGTGAAACTTAGCATGGTAAATCATCATGCAAGGCTTAATATAATGCCATCAAACTTTATTAAATTTCTATAAGAACTTGAAAATGACGGCTGTAATTGATTTTTAAAATCACGTATATATTTGTCGTGTCTAAAATGTAGGTTCGTATAATGAGCCACGATTATAATATTCATCTGCTGGCATATAATTATCATCATCATCATCATCATTTTCATTTCCCCTTTTCCAGCTGACACTGGGTGGGGGCAAAGATGGTTCCTCTCCAGTTTGTTCTGTCGTTCCACTATTCCTCTTCCGACACGGTGTTCCAATCCAGGTTCCGTTTTCTAATGCTATTCTCCACCGAGTCCATCCAACGCATTCTTGGTCTTCCTCGTCCTCTCTTCCCTGTCATTCGTCAATCCAGTGTTCGTCTTGGTAGGCTTACTTCATTCATCCGTTTGACATGTCCAAACCATCTCAATCTGTTTTGCTCCAGTTTGTCATTTAGTTTCTGTACTCCCAGTTCTTTCCGTATATATCCATTTCTCACTCTGTATCTCCTCGTTTTCTGGACCATACTTCTCAGGAATCTCATCTCAGCTGCCTGTACTCTGCTCTCATCCCAATTTCTGTTGTTTCTAACTGTCTTGAAGTATTTCTACCCCCAATTATCCATCTATTTAATTTCTCTCTACAAAGTGGAATATACCCGTCTCTTTGGAAGTGTGCTATCATACGTCCAGTGCCCAAAAATAAAAACCCCACTTGCTGTAGTGACTTCAGACCAATAAATATCCTTTGTGCCCTTAGTAAAGCGCTTGAGAAAATAGTTCATGAACAAGTAGGCTATGTGAATACCTAACTAAATTTAATATCTTCAATCCTTACCAATCTGGGTTTAAAAAGGGTCATAGTACCACCACTGCATTGTTAAAGGTCAGCGATGATATACGCTCAGCTATGGACAAGCGTCAGCTTACAATACTATGTCTTTTCGATTTTAGTAAGGCTTTTGACTGTGTGAATCACAATATACTTCTTGCAAAGCTGAAGTCTTTTGGCTTCTCTCAGAGTGCTCTTTCCTGGTTCAAATCCTACCTTTCCATGCGTACACAGAGAGTGGTCCTCGCGGATGGCTCCTCCTCAGACTGGAAATTGGTAGAAAGTGGAGTACCTCTGGGATCTGTCTTAGGTCCACTATGCTTTTCGCTATATATAAACGATGTTTCTAATGAATTCCGAAATAGTTCTGTTCATATATACGCTGATGACCTCCAAGCCTATTTTCACCTCACGCCTAACACTGCATGTGATCGTATAAATCTCTTTAATGAAGACATTGACAGGCTTTGTGAATGGGCCCTAAATCATAATCTTAAATTGAACATATCTAAAACACAACTTATATCCATTGGATATACAAAACTTCTAAATTCAATAGATTTTAATTCACTACCACCCATCAAGATACTTGATAATAATATTAAATATAGCAACACTGTCAATAATCTCGGAGTGATATTTGATAGAACACTGTCGTGGGCAGAGAATACGTATAATGTGGTAAGGAAGGTTGTATCAACTATGCATCTCCTGAAAAGAACTGTTTCTTACACCCCACCTAACATACGTAAGCTCTTCGTCCAAACTCTCATTTTTACAATCATTGATTATGGCTCTGCTGTATACAATGATTTACCAGAAACACAGAACATCAAATTACAAAGCGTCCAGAATGCATGTGTTCGGTACATTCAGGATGTACGGCGAGATGAACATATCACACCTTACTACGTGCAGCTGAAATGGCTGAAACTCCACGAGCGCAGGCAGTTATCAGTTGCCATTCTGACACATAAAATATTACATACCAAGACCCCGTTATATCTCTACAATGCCTTTACACCAATGCATTCTGTTCATAATCGAGAAAATAGATACACAAAATTAAAACTCCAGATTCCTATACACCGAACCATGAAGTTCAATAAATCTTTTGTTTGCACCGCCTCACGCCTCTTCAACACCTTCGATTTATATAAGTTCGTCAACATTGCAAGCACTGCAGCTTTCAAAAGACATCTTACGTCTTGCTTCTTGGAGCAGTATACCTCTCACATTTGATTACTGTATTATGTTAAAATACTTTTTTAAAGTTCAATTATAACACAAGGACAATAGCTGACAACCTGTGTACTTCAATAGCTTTTCTTGTACAGTATATGGTGTTTGTTTTTTGGGCTGATAGTCTGTATGCACTCTCACTCTTTTGTATATAATTTGTCCATTATCATTAGTATTATTATTGTATTGTTACTATCTTTTTGTTACTATAATTGTTAGACTATGATTATTTATATTGTGAATGTAAGTGAAATATTTTATTTTTATAAGCCCTAATCTTATTTTATGTAAGGCGCTACTGTAAAGGAGCTCTTAAGCTCTAAGTGTAGCCGTGAAAATAAAATCAATCAATCAATCAATCAATCAATCCCTCTTACTCATTGTCCAAGTTTCTGCTGCATGTGTCATTTTAGGAACATAATAAGCCTTGTACTGAACCCAACGGGGTTAGGCTGACTGGTGTCGAACGTGGATCTCAGAGATAGTTGAGCTCAGAATAGAGGTTCTGGCAAGGAACGATCACGAGATCTTTTGAGGGAGTTTAAGTTATAAAAACCCCTAGAGAAAATACAGTATATAGTAAATCACTGTTGTGATATGAACTAATGCTGACATTATTTATTAATATAATGCAGAGAATATTAGTAGAATACGGCATTATTGGGCTGTATGAGGCATACAATTCTGGACTTGAGCACAGAAGTTGGAGCGCTTGGCGTTTGTCTAATGACTCTGGAAAAGGGGCGGAGATTCTTGGAGCCGTGTCACTCTACGTGACCTACTTAAGTCGTCTGGAGCAGGTCAGGGGGCTAAATTATTGTCAAGTTATTCCCCGTTTCAGAATGGAGATGCTAGTGGAGTGAGGAGATACCAGCGCAATTTAATGATTACTCGTGATTGGGGCAACGCAGTGACATGAGGTTTGCACCCATGTGAATGTTTAGCCGGGAGGCTAATTATCAAGCCATTAAACATTGAAATCGAGGCAGATTTAATGGAACGCGCAGTGACACAGTAATTGGAGGTTAGCGGAATGATCTAACCATGGTTTCTGGGGTTTTTAGATGACGCCGCGTGGGCACGCGCTGGAAAAGGCAATTACTATTAATTAATTGGACGATCGATCCTCGAGCACGCATACAGATCTGTGACCAGCGAGGAAAAAGGAACCATATAAACGTTAATTCAAGACCAGAATCATTCTGTGAGAGAAGATGACACTGCAGAGGAATTCTCGGTCTACTTTTTCTCTCTAAACGAATATAAGGGGGTGGACCCAGGACAGAGTCAGTCGAGTCAGATGCAGTCAGTCGAGGCAGTCGAACCATACGTGAGAGCGAAGAGCACGTCACCCCAGCTCAGAGAAAAAAGTTGCGGACTGTAACATTCTAAGTGCAGCAACATATAATCATGCATTAAGTCATGAAATAATAACGAGTAATGTAACCAGTTGAACCGCAGTCTAGTGCGAAGTGCGCGTTACTGAAGTCGAGAAGGGATGCTCGGACTTCAACATGAAGAGCCGTGCAGTAAGACATTTATTAATACCATTTATTAAGGACAGTCGCACCATATTTGTATAGTAGGCATTACGAGCGATTGTTATTGTGCTCGTAGGAAATGTACCGTGTGATATACAAGGTAGGACAATTGAGAGTGATAATTTGTACAAGTACAATGTACAATGGTTGAGCGCAGTATGTAAACTAGTGGTTAGACAGATCATAGGATGTTGGACTGCGCAGAGATAAACTTTATTATGCGATTGGTGAAATTTCATAAGAATACCAATATAATTAACGCTCAGGACGATATGCAAGCATATTTATGCGATCTCAGGAAATGTATCGAAGGATAGAGATTGATAGACAGTTTGGGGAATCGATAGGAATTCTGAGGCAGAAAATCGAGACTTTCAATCAGGATACGGATAGCAGCGAGTAGGAGTTCTTCAACGTTGCATTTCTGATATCTTGCCAGGAAAAGTCAACCAGTAAGAAATGTAAATAGTGAGCGTGTGATTGTAGTGATGATCTGTTAAATATCTGTAAAATTAATATTGTAACAAGTGCTATAAAGTGTTGTGTGAATAAGGAGGCAACAGCTTCAAAATGGAAAGGAAAAGTGCCGTGTGTCTTGTAAGGCAAAATTATGTAAAATGTGTGTTATCAGTGTAAGAATGCCTTGCTAATTTTGCAAATAATGGCGGGCATAACTGGAAGAAATGCGTGGTTGGAGCCACCAGACTAGCCGATGTAAGCACCCAAAAACCATGATGTTAAATCAGTTATAGTCCACTGTATGTTGAGTGATTTCAAAATTATAAAATATGCCAATAAGAGTCAATCTTAGGAGGTAGAGCCTCAAATTAGTATTGTTGTGTTGATTTTAGTCAAGTTGAGATGTTTATGTACATCATTGAGTGGATAAATCGTTACCACTATTGTAAAATGGCAATTCAGTTATATAAAACTTAACGTAACGAACACGGATGTTCGGTTATTAAAATGGTTACGTTGTGTCGGGTTATTGTAATTCATGTCAGTAATAATAATAATAAAAATAATAAAAGGAAGAAATGAATACACATCAGGGAAAATGGTTGTAAGAAAAATATATATGCTAATTGGAATATTTATCTATCCAAGCAGTAATATTATACATGAAGGGCTAAGAAAAGCAATTTAATATCAGAGCATATTATGATAATGGGAATAAATATGCAAGAATCTAGGGAATGGAAGAGTTTAATAGAGAATTGAATTTGCAGCTTGTGTATAAGCTTGTAGAGTAATTGATAGATTTATCTTATTAATTAAAGGACGAGATCATAGCACATAGTCACGGAAGCCAGGTAATCTATTCGACGTGTGAAATCTCGTATAGCCTAGGGCGTACAGAGATATTTATTATGGCCAGAGCGTACTTTAGTGATTGACCCTAGCTCTGTGGATTGCCATGAAATGTTCCGGGTTCGAATCCTGTGGTGTATGAGAGGATAACAATGGAAACCTCTGCATGATACCTGATGTCGACCGAGAACTTGTTATTGAAATAAATTCAGCTCCTGGGAAGCAAATTTAATTGGCGGCAGGATGTGCCTGACCGTAGCATTTAATGAGATGCCGGCTAGCCAGTTCGACATGTGTTTGATGAATCTCGTTTCCTTCATATAAATGAAATGGACCTATTGAGGCCAGTTATTAATATCCTAAGGTTAGGAATAAATATTTAAACACGCCCTAACATGTCTTGCATACAATTTAGTTGAAATCATATGGGATATGTGGGTCATTGAGACTGCACTATTGTATTTAAAATCTTGTTACTGCTTGGAGGATAAAAGCAGGAGGGAGTCAGGAAAGGACGTCGCACGTGTTGTGACCGCTCGACTCAGTCCCCTTGTATACAAGTAGCTCCGGGGGGGGGGAGTTTTAAACGACCATTGAAGGTTGACATTTAGAAGGGACAGTCTTTGAAACCCTGTCTGTAATGAAAAGAGTCATTGTTGTATTGTAGAATGAATTTGTGTGGTTTGAAACACATTGTTAATTAAGGATCGTTCTTATAACGTAATACTTGGCAAACTAATGAGTTGTTGGAAGTTACATTTTTTTATACTGACAGTATTACTTAGCTCTGAAGGTCGGCACTAGATGCCATAGGCTACGCCCACGCAAGGGTAGCATAATACCATCTGACACAGCGGTAACGGAATTTTTGAAATTGAAATCACAACGGCATACGGTGGAACTGTAGAAAAAGGGGGCTGCAGAAGGGAACTGCAGAACGGGGTACGTTTACATATAATTGTGGAGTTGCAAGTAAATTTGATGTGCAACCCATAAATTGGTTAGTGCATGGTAAAGCATTTTGGTGGGAAAAGAGATACAAAACACAAGTGTACACATAATGTGAATTAAGATGTGTTGACAGTAAACAATTAAGCTTGTGAAATGAAAGAGGTCACAACAGGTGACATAAGATTATAAGTACAGTTTATGTGTAATTTACATGTGCATCAGCGCACTTGAGAATGAATTTTGATGTCAATCTCAGGGTAAATGAATGTATAATCATCTGGATTTGCAAGGATAAAGTGTGAATATGAGTGGATTGTAGGAGTAATTTTGCTTTGTTTATGTTATATTGTTGGGTTTGTGTTTTTATGTGTTTGAAGCCATGATTTAGAGATGAATTAAAGTCTTTAGAATAGAGTTGTGCTTTATCATTGTAGAGTTGATACCTTTTAGTCTCAGATCAAAAATATGCAACTGGTCAGTGGGTGGACGGTACACGCCTGAGGACTGATGCTAGCTGGAGGCAGAAGCATGTTTTCCATGGAAATTACTCACATGGGTACAGTACATAACTTCTTTAGCCTCAATTTTTATCCTTGTTCCATACTAGTCCCCGTATCTGTTGGTGGAAAGCACTCCCGAGTTGTATTCTTCTGCTAATTTCCAAATCTAGTCTTCCATCTTCAGTCAGTTCACTTCCCAAGTATTTGAAGTGTTTCACCACTTCCAATTCCTTATCTCTTACTTTGATTACTCCTTTTCCTTATTTCTTACCTCTACTCATCACCACTGTTTTACTTTTCTCCACATTTATCTTCAATCCCCATTGCTCAATCTTTTCATTCATAACGTCTCACTGTTGTACCTCCATCTCATCCTTGCCTCAGATCACAACATCGTTTGCAAACAACATTACGTTCATCTTTTCCCTATTATAGTCTTTCATTGCTGCCTTCATGATGTCATCCATCACCATTAAGAACAATAATTGTGACAACACACTTCCTTGCTTTAGTCCAGTATCAATTTTAAACCATTCCGATGTCCCGACTCTAGTCTTCACACTACTGTAGCACTCCATGCACATTCCTTTTATCATGTCTCTCAGTTCCTTGCCCATCCCCCTATTTGTTAGGCTTTCCCAAACTTTTGTTCTAGGGATGCTATCATAGGCCTTTTCTAGATCAATAAAAATCATTACCATATCCTTCCCATATTCCCAACTCTAGTTAGTTAGTTATTGTTGTTTTAAGGGGTGGAACTACGAGGTCATCTGCCCCTATTTCCCAACTCTTTTCAATGTTCTGTCTCAGAATGAAAATGGGTTCCACTGTTACCTGCCCCCTCTAAATCCAAACTGCTCCTCCTCTACTTGGCTGTCTACCTTTACTCTAATTCTTTTTCTAGAATTCTTTCCATTACTTTGGCAACTTGCGAGGAGATGGTGATTCCTCGGTAGTTACCACACTCCTTCCTGTCTCCTTTCTTGAATATTGACAATATTACTCCCTTTTTACAGTCTTCAGGAACTTTCTTCTCTCTCCACACACTCCTGAGAAGTCTGTATGTCCACTGCAGTCCCACTGGTCCTGCCGCCTTGATCATTTCTATTGCCACTTCGTCGATTCCCACAGCTTTCCCCATATTCATCTTCCTAACTACCCATTCCACTTCTGCCATAGTAATGTCTGGTTCTTCTTCTATTTCTTCCTCCACCGTTTTGGCTGTTTGCGTAACTTCTCCGCATACCTGGCGTCTCACCTTCAACAGCTCGCTGAAATATTCTTTCCATCTGTCCGTTATCTCTTCTGGTTTTGTTAATATTTCACCTTCTTTGTTTTTCACGAACCCAGTGTTCACATTTTCGTTCCTTCTGCTTTTTATAATTCCAAACAGCAATTTCTGTCCACAATTTAAATCCTCCCTTCTTTCCTGAGTGAATTCTTCCCAGCTTTTCTTCTTTTCCTCTGCAATTACTTTCTTGCAATCTCTGTTTGCTTCTATATATTTTGCTCTATTTTCTTCAGTCTTTTTTGTTTTCCATTCCTTCCAAGTTTTTTTTCTTCTCTCTTACCTCTTCTTTCACTCTATCATTCCACCATTTTGTCGCCTTTTCCCGTACCTTTCCTGATGTTCTACCACATGTTTTCTCTGCACTGTTTACAAATGCACTCTTAAACTTTTCCCATTCTTGTTCCACATGGGTAATATCCGACCTTGGTATCTGTTCTTGTAATTCTTTCTTAAACTCTTCTGCAACCTCCTTTTCCTTTAGTCTCCAGACCTTAATCTTTCTTTCCCTTTATTCTGGTAATCTCATGATATTTCCTACTTTTAATTTTGCTACCACTGCCCTATGGTCTCCTCCAAATGCTACCACTGGCATGGCTGTAACATCCATTAGCACTTTCCTATGTCCTTTTTCGACCAATATAATTAATTATATAGTATATACCGTATATATATACAGGATGTAATTGATATAATGGAAGCCCGTTACGCTGGTGATAGAAGGGACTATTGTAAGCTTCCTAGGCAAAACATTTTTCACCTGTCTTTAAATTGAAAATTTATCATTAAAAAGTCAATGTTTTTAGGATTTTCCGAAATTCTTCAAACAGAAGGTGAGGCAGCAGGCTGGGGTAAACGAGGCGGGGCGAGGTAAGATGATGCGCGGAGGAGAAGTTGTTACGTAATCGGAGCGTTAACCTTACTAGTTGAGGGGAGGTATCAGCTGTTACGAGGTAAGCGAGCGATGCCCGTCTCGTAAGAACATTTGTATTGCTGTTGTTGTTGATTTTGCTGTTGCTGTTGTTGTTGTTGTTGTTGTTGTTGTTGAAATTGCACGCAATATCTAGGGACATTATGACCGGTAGTATTGTGTAGCCTACTTTGTAAGTGTCATTGCCGTCCGGCACTTTAAAGTGTGTCAAAATTCCGACATCCCGCAGTCTGTTCATAACTAGCATTTAAGACGGAAGGAATATACTTGATGTTTTGTTTGAGAGGCTTGGCAATTTTGGTAATTTAGCCCCATGTGGTTGGGTGTGGGAAGAATTTGTCTGATAACCTGTTTTTTGTGGTTTCTTTAGTAATGTGGGTATTTGTAATTCAGGCGAGGATTGGGAAGGAGGCGGCCGTGGACTTAAGTCAGGAACCATCCCAGCATTTGCCTGGGGGTAGAAGTGGGGAAACCATGGAAAACTACTTCCAAGATTTAATACTAGTATGGTACCACATGTACATAGTAATAATAATAATGATAATAATAATAGCCGGCCTTGTGGTGTTGGGATAGCGAGCCTGCCTTTCACCCGGAGGCCCTGGATTCGATTCCCGGCTCCGTCAGGGATTTTAGAAAGTGAAGTGAGGGCTGGAACGGGGTGCACTCAGCCTCGTGAGGACAATTGAGTAGCTGTCTGACAGTGAGGTAGCGCCCCGATCACGAAAACCAAGATTAACGGCCGAAGGGACCCGATTCGCTGATCACGCGTCACCCCAATATCTGCAGGCTGAATGGCTGGGCAGCGGTCACTTGGTAGGCCTAGGCCCTTCGCGGGCTGTAGTGCCAGAGGTTATTTATTATTTTTAATAATAATGATAATAATAATAATAACATTAAAACAAATATAGCGAGTTCGTTGGCTCTATCAAAAGGCAATGGCATATAGAACGCGTAAAGACCATACATATCATTATCTCAAATACGGGCGTGATCTCAAGTACCTTGCTCCACGACCTTCAAGAACTGGTTCTGGATACTCAAATTGATAAACTAATGCAGAAGGCAGTAGTTCTCTCAACAACCCGAATCGTCCGGAAATTCATGGGTAGCGATTTCGACTATCCAGCTTAGAAGTGGCTGTTTCAGTAGCAATACTTTGGTTCCCTGAAGCCCGTAGAGTTATGTTGTGATGTACCAGCAATGTGTTATATGTACTGTATAAAACAATAATAATAATTTAATGATAGTGAGGCTGTGAGCTCAGGTATTAGACTGCTATCCTTCTCGAGGGTTCGATCTAGTCTGAGTCATGTAATATATGAAGGTGAACAAATACGACAGCCTTATGCCGATGGATGTAATGGCACGTACATGAAATTCTGTGAACACAACATTCCGGAATCTCGACATCCCCGCCAAAAAATTAAATAGTGTGTCCAACAATATATTATTATTATTGTTATTATTATTATTATTATATTTATTATTATACACATTATAAGAGATTATATCTTTGCTGAATGTTATTTATTTTTAAGTAGGGTTCTAATTGATTAGGACGTTCAGGAAATAAATATTGTTGGTTACAATGATGATGGAAGAGACTTGAAAACTTGTTGTGAAAAATGAAAATCCACAGCCTGCTTCCAGTCTCCGACCGGGTCAGGAATGGAATGAATGAATCCCCCAACTAGCGGCGAGGATATGAACTGTGCCGGCTGCCGAGGCCTGACGCACTCCTCTGGGGCAATGATTAAATGAATAACAGATGAAATGAAATGATAGTGGAGAGTGTTGCTGGAATGAAATTTTGACAGGGAAAACCGGAGTACCCGGAGAAAAACCTGTCTGCCTCCGTTTTGTCCAGCACAGATCTCACATGGAGTGACCGGGATTTGAACCACGGACCCAGCGGTGAGAGGCCGGCGTGCTACCGCCTAAGCCACGGAGGCTTCGAAAACTTGTTGTGATTGTTGTTAATTCATTTTAGGGGCTTTGGACATTTGTTTATCAGCCCCGTGTAGTTGGGTGAGTGTTGGATTTGTCTGATAAACTGTGTTTCTGTGGTGACTGTAGTAGCATGTGTAGCTGTAGTTATTAGGGTCGTGAATGAGGTTGCTGCTCCGGAACTCCAAGTACCATACTGTCCCGGCATGTGCTTGGAAAGCGCGTGGAAGAATCCAGGGAAATCCAAACTCAGGATAGCCACTGTCGGTGCTGAGTTTGGAGCTCCAATCACCGGACTTGCTGCGATCGTGGTGTACGATTAAATGCGCATGCCTACACCGCGGGGGTAGGAAAGAAAGCAGCCGTGGTTTTATGAAGGGACATTCCAAATTTGAGCTCGTGGGATGCCACGGGAAATCATCTTGTGGCAGCAGATGGTGGGAAGTAAGGAGGCTTGTGGTTTTACATGACCGTAAATTTCGTGATCGTGAGCTGCTGGACCTTCTTTTTATGTGGAATCCAAACCACAGGGCATGGCATTTCACTTCGAAAATCTCACATGCATTGACCGGGAATCAAACCCGGTCCGCCGTGGTGAGAGGCCAACAGCTGGACCGCTGAGCCATCACGCCCAGACTTTCATATCGGCCGGTGATGGTAAGCTGCCTCAATACTAGCACCCCATGTAGATGACTATGATGATAATAATAATAATAATAGCCTAATAATAATAATAAGAGTGAGCATGTGTAATTCTGTTGGTAGAGTGCTAAAAATAGAAGTCCTGCAACTCGACATACCAAAAAAAAACATAAAGGAACTTAGGTTTGTTCCATAGTTTAGGGGCTGCGACAACGTGGTCAGGTAGCCCTGTATTAAAGAAGTTAGTGTGTCTTAAGATTCTATTATTACAATTATTAGTGCAGTAGTAGTAGCCTAGTATAATAGTAATAGTATTATTAATATTTTTGTTACAGTTGTTGCACTGTCTTCACACAAAGATAGACCAACAGTTTCTTAAATTAATTTACCAAATCTTTAGGAATTCCATTTTCTATGCAGGGGCCATGAGGATGGCAAAATCCTAAACAGATCCACCATCACTAGTCATGTAGCCACTCCCCATGAAGGTGTGAAACAGCTGTTCATAGGCTCAGTTTGTGTATTTCTATGTCATTGGCAGACAAGACGAGGAGGTCACTCAACTTCAGACTCTTGTCAACATTCCTTAGCGTTGGAGGGGAGGGTGGCGGGGAGAAGTCAGCTGTGCTGCTGAGGGGAACGAAGTGTAAGCCCGTTTCCAAGACATTGACCGACGATTTTTGTGATTTAATTCCACCTACACTAATTAAG
This sequence comes from Meconema thalassinum, assembly GCA_946902985.2. Taxonomy (NCBI): domain Eukaryota; kingdom Metazoa; phylum Arthropoda; class Insecta; order Orthoptera; family Tettigoniidae; genus Meconema; species Meconema thalassinum. The sequence goes on from OX336389.2 coordinate 1,082,628,991, forward strand.
ATTCGACTGAATATCATGACGATATTTGCTTAGAATACCATCTTCTATCACCAGTGTAACGGACTTCCATCATATCAAATACACCCTGTATATATATACGGAGGTCGAGTCATAAGTCGTGACAACTTTTTGTTTTCTCACGAACAGGAGACAACACTGAAAATCTACGATATGCATTTGGAAACGTACAGTATGTACCACCCAACCTGCGAATTGTTTCCGGTGGCGGAAATCGGAACTAATGCGCTCCGCCCGGCCACATGCCTGCGATAGACATACAGTTGTCACCAGCGAAACATCATCTCGTGTCACTTGTGTGCATGATTCATGCTGGCTCGTGCGCTGTGCGGTGTGTTCTCATTGTATGCCAGTACATGTTTTCCCCTCTTGCCCCGGAACCGCTCGCTGCAGCCCTAAAGAGGCGAGATGACGTAATGTATACACTACAGCTGCGCTCCACAGCTAGCGGTAACAATTCCCTGGTAGGGTAGTACCTGCGTAGGATGCCACTAGATGGTGTATGTAAATAACAGTGTGGGTCTGTGCTTGTCCCCAAGTTCAGTGAGTGAATTAGAGCATCACACAATGGAAGTCAACAAGCAGGAGCAACGATCGCATATTAAAATCGCAGTTCTCCGCGGCAGAATTGAACGCCAATGCCATGCAGACCTGCGTGAAGCATTAGATGTGAATGCCATGCTCTATAGAACAGTGGCGAGGAGGGTGGAAACGTTCAAACGGGGTAGAGTATAAACTGCCGATTTGCCTCGCCCAGGCCATCCAGTGTCCATGGACAAAGATGTACGGATAATTGTGATCGATCAGTGTTTACAGGAGGACAGGCGCTGGACTATAGCGGAATTGCAAGAACATACAGCAATACCAGCGGCAACAACACGGCGCATTTTACACAAGGACCTACAGATGCGTTAAATTTGTGCAAAGTGGGTGCCACATAACTTAACGGAGGTACAGAAGTGGAATCGTTACGAAACATGTCGCATATGCAGAGATTTCAGCAGGAAGGGCAAGCCATGTTGAATCGCATTATTGCTGTCGATGAAACATGGACACGTGCATATGAACCTGAACTGAAGAGACAGTCAAGTGAATGGCGTCGTCAGGGGTGACCACGGAGACGGAATGTTCGACGAAATCCGTCGCCCAATAAGGTTATGGTCATCCTGGCATACGATGTTCAAGGTGTTCTTGTGTGTCATCCAGTGCGTGAGGGGCACACTGTCAATGCAGTGTATTACAATTCCTTTTTGTTGCACCAATTGCGCCATGCAGTGCGAACCAAACGTCCTGATCGTTTGGACGACGCCATAATCCTACACGATAACTCGACAGCTCACACAGCAGCCATCGTTCAGCGTCGCTTACAACGGTGGGGATGGGAGGTTCTTCCACACCGACCTTATTCGCCTGATCTCAGCCCATGTGACTATGATCTAATCCCCAAAGTCAAGAAGCCACTACGTGGACGACGGTTTGCTAACAAAGAAGACATCGTAACAGCATTTCGGAGGGAGGTGTTACACGTTAGCAATAGACATGCAGCGAATGTTATTCAGCGCCTGCCCCACCGCTGGCAACGCACAGTAGACACCTTGGGTGATTATTTCGAAGGTCTGTAACCAGTGGAGACCTGTCCTTTGTATGTAGTCTTGTGTATTTGCTGTCTATACCATAATAAAACAATGTTTACCAATGGCCTGTGTTCTGTCACTTACCTACGAGCATCTCCTGATGTCAGAATTTATCTTCAGGCACTATGCATAGGTACGTGCCCTATATTTCCAAAGGCATATTGTAGATTTTCCGTGTTATGTCCTGTTCGCAAGGAAAAAATAGTTGCCATGACTTATGACTCGACCCTCGTATATATACAGGATTATTCACCCAAGATGTTACACGCAAGTATCTTCTAAACCGTTAAATATATCAATATTGTGTTTTCACCTTTGGGAATGGTGCTAAGGGGGCTCGTGCATTTCCTAATACTATTTTGTTCTTTCTTTGTGAATAGCTAAGATATTGGTACCAACTTCGTTTTCTTTAATGAAACTACACTATTTTTTGCATACAGGCTAACGGATTTCACTGAGACAAATTCAACGGTGTTATTATTTCCCAAATCGGACGAGTACTTATTGAGAAATCGAGCATATGCAAATTGTGCTAGGCCACGCCTTCTTTCGGTGACGCGTTATGCGAAAGCGAATAGCCAGTACGTGGCGGCTGAGTGTGATTTAAGACTTGGTGGTGCACTTCAATAGCGTCACAGCTATAGTCTGCTTCAAAACAAAATGAATATCCTGAAATCAGAATCGTAGTCGTTATTATCTTATTTTTTTTGAAATGTAAATAAGTGATGAAAATAAATAGAAGTATGAAGTTTCATTTCTTATCTAACAATTTATTCCGTCACTTGATGTTTGGTATAATGGGACGAAGTAAAATATGGTGGCGTACATTGCTTTTCATTTCCTATAACATGTGGCATAAAAAGGGTTATTCACTTAAGATTTTACACGGAAATAACGTCTAAACCTTAAAGATATCAGTATTATGTTTTCAAATGTGTAAATGATACTCAGGGGCTTGTAAAATAATGTGGTACTTGTTCTCATGGGGTAAGTAATAACCGAGATATTGATACTAACTCCATATTTTTGAATGGAACAGCACAAATGCATACGGACTCTAAAAGTTCAACTGCGTACAAGTTCAAGTATGTAAGTATTTTCAAAACCGGAAGTTAGTTTTTGAGATATCAATAACAACCACATGCGCTATTGTGCATGACGCATCAGACAACGTGCAGTCGGGCAAGCAGGTTCCTGGGTGTGATTCCAGCCACAGAATGGATACCCGGCATGGAAGCATATCGTACACATGTGATGGGTTTGCAAAGTGTGTATAACAGGACAGAGAGGGTGGATGTTTTAAAAGGAATGGAAATAATTTCCTCGACTTCAAGGGAACATAACGAAAGCTATTGTCACTGGTTTGAATGTAAAGTAAATACTACTTTATGAATTGAGAAATAAACATAACACAGGATACCTGAAGAGCTCTTCTAGAAAAGCAATGAATAATGTCCGAGTTAGACTTCATTGGAAAGGCCGTGGGCACGGGAACATAATAACTTCTCTTCAGTATAATTAGTATTACGCTGACATTTTGCATTTAGAGACCGTGTTCGGGACTTCATGTGGCAAAGCCACTCTTGGCAAATCGTTACTTGACTGGAGGCTGAATTATGACAACAACAATGAAGAAACGAGGTCGGTGATGTTTATAAACGTGAGTCGCAGTAATCCCCATACACAATGTTTCTATTTGATTTTATTACATGCTCGAAATGTTGACCATCAAAGGCAATGCACATTTGCGGTCGTGTCGTGAAGGACGATGTCACAGACCGAAGAGTTCCCCTCGATATTGCAGCATATGCTGCGATGATACGTCGCTTGAGATCCTCTGGTGTTGTTGGAGCTTGCGCGTAGACTATGTCTTTGAGATACTCCAGAGGAAAAGGTCCAGCGGTGTCAAATCAAGGGACCGTGCTGGCCACCTGATGGTGCCACCACGTCCTATCCATCGACCGAGGAATATCTCGTTTAGAACATGCCGGGCCACCAGCGAATAGTGGGCAGGACACCCGTCATGCTGGAACCACATATCCTGTCGTATATCAAAAGGGTACGTATTCCATGGGAAACTGGTAACATATCTGATAGGAATGCGGCATATCTATTCCCCGTTAAAGTACCGTCAAAAAAGTATGGTCCTACTACTTGGTCGCCGATTAGCCCGCACCACACATTGGCACTCCATTGCCGCTGATTTTCTACCTACCTGAGCCAGTGTGGTTCTCACAAGCATATTCCTTACATTGACATGACCATGGTTGGTGAAGGTCGCTGCAGGAAGTTCCTGTCGTCCCGCAGTCGCATAAGAACAGCACGGCAGAAATCCACACGTTGTCCATAATCTCGCTCATCAAGTTGTTGATGCAGGGATACGTGATAGGGATGAAATGTAAATAAGTGATGAAAATAAATAGAAGTATGAAGTTTCATTTCTTATCTAACAATTTATTCCGTCACTTGATGTTTGGTATAATGGGACGAAGTAAAATATGGTGGCGTACATTGCTTTTCATTTCCTATAACATGTGGCATAAAAAGGGTTATTCACTTAAGATTTTACACGGAAATAACGTCTAAACCTTAAAGATATCAGTATTATGTTTTCAAATGTGTAAATGATACTCAGGGGCTTGTAAAATAATGTGGTACTTGTTCTCATGGGGTAAGTAATAACCGAGATATTGATACTAACTCCATATCTTTATGTATGAAAAATCTTTTGGCCAAACTACAAGGTCATCAGCCTAATAATTTGTGGATGGCGGCCATGTATGTGTGCAAATCGATTCCCCCTATTAATTCAATCACGGTGAAACCGAATTGAACGAAATTTGGTACAGAGGTAGCACTAGCAAAGGGCACCTCAGTGTCGTGTTTTATATCGCCGCCATCTTGACGGAAACGTAATGGCGGCCACCCAAATGTTAAAAGCTTAAATCAAATTACGACCAACCTAATCATCTGATTTCTACCGACATTTGCAACTTTATACCTTTATGTACGAAGAATATTTTTCCCAAACTACAAGGTCATCAGCCCAATAATTTGCGGATGGTGGCCATGTATGTGTGCAAATCAATTCCCCTATCTTTTCAAACACGGTGAAACCGAATTGAACGAAATTCGGTACAGAGGGAGCACTAGCAAAGGGCACCTCAGTGTCATGTTTTATATCGCCGCCAACTTGACGAAAACGTAATGGTGGCCACCCAAATGTTAAAGGCTTAAATCAAATGACGACCAACCAAATCATCTGATCTCCACTAAATTTTGCAACAACATATATTTATGTAGTAAGCATCTTTTGACCAAACTACAAGGTCATCAGCCCAATTGTTTGCAGATAGCTGCCATGTATTTGTGAAAATCGATTCCCCCTATCAATTCAAACACGGTGTAACCGAATTGAACGAAATTTGGTACAGAAGTGGCACTCGCAAAAGGCAACTCAGTGTCATGATTTTTATCGTCGCCATCTTGACGGAAACGTAATGGCGGCCACCCAAATTTTAAAAGCTTAAATCAAATTACAACCAACGTAATCATCTGATCTCTACCAAGTTTTGCAGCAACATACCTTTATGTGAGAAGCGTTCATTGATCAAGCTACAAGGTCATCAGTCCAATAGTTTGCATATGGCGGCCATGCATGTGTGCAAATCGATTCCCCCTATCAATTCAAACACGGTTAAACCGAATTGAACGACATTTGGTACTGAGGTAGCACTTACAAAGGGCACCTCAGTGTCCTGTTTTATATTGCCGCCATCTGGACGGAAACGGCATGGCGGCCACCCAAATGTTAAAAGCTTAAATCAAATTACGACCAAACTAATCATTTGATCTCTACCAAATTTTTCAACAACATGCCCTTTTATAGGAAGCATCTTTTGACTGAACTACAAGGTCATCTGCCCAATAGTTTGCAGATAGCGGCAATGTATGTGTGCAAATCTATTCACCATATCAATTCAAACAGGGTGAAACCGAATTGAATGGAATTTTGTACAGAGGTAGCACTAGCAAAGGGCACCTCATATTTATTTTAATATCCGTATAACACGTTGTATTTCAACAAGCTACTACAACCAACATTCAATTATACTCCTTGAAAAGGACAAAGAGTTATAACAATCCCATGCATTTAGGAGAAAGTAGGCTATACGATTTTTACTGAACGTCTTGTTAAATACTATGTCTACTCCAGAACAGTAATGCATATACGGTCGCAACACCAGTAATGCGTCTTATTGTACGGGGTCCTCTCCAGACGTTCGTGACGAAAACACTCGAAGTGGTAGAGAGAATACTTGTTGTTATTTCATTTCCGGGGCTTGGACATCGTGGTCATGTGCTTTTGTACTGTTTTTATGTTAGAAAGAGTCTGTTAACCTGTGTTATTGTGGTGTCTGCAGAGGTGTACTGTGTTTCTAATTTAGGTGAGGAATTGGAACCTTCCCGACATTTGTCTGGAGTAGCAGTGGGAACCCACTGAAACACTCCCAGGATAGCTGAGATGGGTATCAAACCCATATCTTCCCAGTTTGCCTAACAAGGCGGAGTGTACTCCGTTCCAGCCCTCCGACCAGAATTGAATTGCTTATCAGTGCTGGGAATTGAACCAGGACCACCGTAGCGTCAGCTAAGAATCCTAGCCGCTGCACGTGATTAAGAAAGTCAACGGGATACGAAGAAGAGTGGCTGTTTGTTGTTACAGTATTTCATTTCCAGGGCTTTGACAGCGTGGTCAGGTAGCCCCGTTTGCTTGGGTATGTGTGGTGAGTTCGCCAGTCATGCAATAACGTTGCGCACCCAGGGTATGTTACGGTACATCACAGTATGTGTACGATAGTTTAGAGTACATGGCTGGTATCCATTCTGTGGCTGAAATCACACCCAGGAACCTGCTTGCTCGACTGCACGCTCTCTGATGCGGCATGCATCTTTTCGTAAATCATAATATTGCCGTGCATTTTACTTTTCTAAAAACTAATTCCCGTGGTGGTTACAGAAATATTATATCTCTCGGGAATAGTTTTAATCACCGATATTGAAAGCTACATATTCTAGCACATAGCCTAACTTGTCAATGTAATGGTGTTGGTTAAGACATAGGTCGTGAACAAAAGCTATCACATTAAAATACTTTGAATAGGCAGGAGTATTTTAATGGAATATAGGCTACCAGTTGAATATATGTAAATTGGCTATTTTGTTCTTCACAGAACTGCTTGTTTGTAATGTAATATTTTTCCGTATTTATATTTTGTTTCTTCAAGTTCGTACACGCTTATATTTCATAAACTGTGTAGTTCTTTGCGCATGTGTTCCAATATTTGCAACACTTCTTACGCTTGACATTCATTGGCTGATGCCAGAAGTTACCATGGTGTATCATTCTGCAACTCATGAAATTTTTCAACCTTCGTATATGGAGACATTTCTATATTTGTCTTACTAATTGGTTGCCCAATATTTCGGAAGGGATGAAACTTGTGATTTCTCTCCCCTCCTACTACGCATTTGATATCTAGCAGACTGCAGCCGGCTTCCGCATGTTAACTCAGCTCCCTCTTAGCTCACGCTCTGTCCTGTGAAGTTGACGTGTTTTTGGACGAGTGGTCTATATTCAAATCCAACTATTGTAATTACAACTTACAGCGTAATTATTTTAACTATTATGTAATCATTGCGTTCCATTGTTTTACAATTCAATTCAATATTTTTTTTCGTGTGTGCTTTCATGTGTTTTGACATATAACCTATCCTTAAATCCGTATCCGTTCCATTCCATGTTATTTCATTGGTGAGTTTTTCATTTTCTTTCTTTCTGTTATTCGTTACGTACCGGTAACTACGTCGAAGGGCTGAAAGAGGCTTATTTTTGTCTTTTGCCTACGGAATATGCTCAATGTTCGTGCCTCAAGTGGAGATTAAAACGTTATGCTAGACTCTTCTATGCCGTCTTCATTGGGTCACAGTCGAGCTTATGCACTTTGTGAACATCACCACGGAAATATCGACTATTTGTCGGGTTTAATGTCAAGTGTTTTTGTTGCATATCTTATGAGTAAATATGATGATGTTACTGATTCATTTGACAGTTCCTTGATCTTACATTTCTCAGTGTCATTTGTGTGTCGTGTAGATGACATCATTTTTTAAATCTTGTTCTTGCTGTTGTTGTTTGAATCTTCAGTATCTTGACTGGTTTGATGCAGCTGTCCATGCTTCCCTGTCCTGAGCTAATCGTTTCATTTCTACATAGCTACCACACCCTACATCTGAGGCAATCTGTTTAACATATTCTAACCTTGGTCTGTGGTAGGTTATTACTGACTATTAACACTACCTAAGGGAAGATGATGAGAGAAAAAAGAGTTGGGTTTAGGAGTGGAAACAATTTTTAGGTAGAAAGGACGAGAATCCAACACAAAAGCATAAAAACCAAGAGAAATAATTATTTAGAGAAAGGTTCCACTGCACAAAGCCTGTGAGATACCTAAAATGTATAGGGACCTGGCCACGGCTAACGGGAAATGCAGCGGGAGCTGGGGTTGCCTGCGAGCAAGCGGTAAGCGCTCTTTCCCTCACAAGCTGAGATTTGGGTACTATGGGGAAGGGTGATACTCTGGCAAAACAAAGTAAGCCAAAAGTAAATGATTTACAAACTTTCCCTTCAGAAGGTTTAGATTTTATTACGCATTCGAAAATGCTAGAAAGATTTGAATTTTCAGTAATATTTTTATTTCTGGGCACTCTTGGATCTCTGGCAAAACAACCGAATGCTCCCAGAGTGGGAAGAGATAATGAACCTTTGGTGCTTTTAGCAATATTTTACTGTTTTTTTTGTGTGAAAATCCTATAAGAATACCAATTGTTGCACTGAAGGTAGGCTAAGCTTTTACCCAGCAGGATGCCGACTAAAAGTTTAGAACTGAGGATACCCTCAGACTTAACTTAGACAAAACTGAGATTTTGAAAGCAAAACATAAGTCAGAGTGATAATCTCTACAAGTAGGAAGCTGGCGGAGCAAGCTATACTTGCCTTAATGATTTGCTAGAATTAGCTGTGACACTAAAAGAAACTTTGAAAACTTTGTTATTTTGTCTTTTGTTTCAAATGCAACAAGTGATAAAGGTTTTCTTGTTTTAGAGATAGCCTTTCTTATTTTGAAATAAGCGATAATTTTGGGAGAAGAATCAGGGAAGAGAGGGTCCTGCCTAAACGTGATTCTAGCGAGAGAGATAAAACGAAAAATTAAAAATGATTTATTTAACAATAGATAAACTTTTGAACATTCAAAATAGATAATTTTTAATCTTGTTTTTGATATTAAAGTAACAACTTAGCTATTTTGAGCTAAAATAAGAAGTTTACAAGTTGGAAGTCTAAGATCCCTATTAGTACAAACTACTTACAATTGTTGTTTAAGAAATTTATAAAGAAAAGCTTTGAACCTTTTGGATTAATTATAGGATTGCAATTCAATGCAACATTTTGTTAAATGAGTTAGATAGAACACTAACAAAATAGAATGTTCTTTTGGCAAGCGAAAAAGCTATGAAAAATAGATTAAATTCCTGATCGTAACAGGAGAAAGAAAGGAAAATTGCAAGTGGAAATCACCGCTATTTTAAGCAGAAGTTAACAATGTGATATGTTCAAAATTGGTCAGGTCGAATTAACGAAGCCTGGAGCAAAAGATTAGATACAAAGTTTAATACTTAGAAAGTTAACAATTCCTGTGATAGCAAGATAAGAAAAGAAAGATTAAAGAGAAGTTTCTACAACTTCTTCTACAGAATCTAAGAGATTTTAAACTCTTAATAGGCAGGTCACCTTTTGTTAAGCCTGGATTACAAAATTAGCTAACTCTTTTATAATTAAAAAAGTAGAATTTCCTAGTTTTAGAAGGGAAGAACAATACATATTAAAATGTGGGCTAGCCACATATGTTGAGGCAGAATGACTATATGAGAAGTAGAACAAATTTGGGAGGGCGCTTAATTATAAGCGAGGCCTCGTTGTGTTTTAACTAAATTAAGATATTAACCTAGATTGTGTTAGTAAAAGGTATTTGGGGAAAAGGAGTTGGGAGTTTAATGTTCTGGCCAGTTTTATTGCTCTCAGTCAAACGCGGTGCGGTTGAAATTAGCACACACAATTCGAAGCACTGATAGTTTGTTGATAGGTTGAAAAATTTCACTATTGTAATGTATGTAAATTCGTAGAGCAAGAGAAAGTTATTGCAGTTATGGAGAACACTTAGTAAAATTTGAACTTGAATAAGTTTATTGCCTTTGAAAGTTTATGGTTTGCAGTTATCAGCTTGATTCTACTTGAAGTTCCAGAAATTTGACGGTATTGAGCATGGTTCTTTGCGGTTTGAAGTATATTGGAAATTGAAAATTCTAGAGCTATGATGACAGTTAAATAGGGCAATAGAGAACCCAAGGTGGATAAAGCTAAGTTTATAGACAGAGGTTAATTTTACTTAAATCCCTCGTTGTGGGAAGGTATTCCCATTTATTTCGTACAAGAAGTACTGGATTTCCTGTTATAAAGCCAGCTTAGATAGCTAAAGCCTGACAAAGAAAATCCCACGAAGACTTTTATTGCACAATAGTGAGCAATTCCCCACACTGTCTATAAAATTGTATTAAAAGCGTTCTGCATATTAAAACCATTAAAACAAGTTTAAAATCATTGGAGATTTGTACTTAGCTTCTTCATGGCTGAAGAAAGTAGATGATCCTGGCGACCGTTAGCTTACATCCACAACATGGCGTCGATTTAAAATTATACCTCTGGGGAGAGGAAGTAGCCTCTTAGAAAGGCCTAACTCACACGTTGACGACTCGATTAGAAGTGAGAGCCGCTGAACGGCGCGCGGAGGGAACAGGGAGACGAAGGAGAGGGGGTAAAAGACAAGAGAACATATGTCAGAAGGGGAAACATAACAACAAGAAAAATCCATTATACAATAATGTTCCTTCATGGAGCAGTGTCTTCAAAGAGATGTTACCTGGCGACAAGGACGACGCCTGGTGGATTGGTGAGAAAGTCCTCTTGAGTTCAGAGAGGTTGAGGAGCTTTGGTGGTTTGCTGCAAGATGCCGCTAGGCTTTCCATGGAAGATACACATCTAGAACGGACTCAAAGACACAATAAATTCCTGCTCAAAGGAAAGAAGAAATACAAAGGGATCACTGTTGGTGTCTGCGAAGAAAGAAATGAAATAAAGAAACTAAACAAAGAGCAGCAAGAGCTAACTCTGACTGCACGTGTATTCCAAGGAATAAACTAGTCTACCCCAAACGTTCTTGTCCTCAACGCTTCCTTCCATAACTAAGCTTGCTTTTCCTGGGTGTCTTAGTATGTGTCATACCAACCTATTTCTTCTCTTCATTCGCAGACACCAGAAACATATCTCCTCTCCCACTCGTCTTAATACCTCTTCATTTGTTACCCTATATACCAATCTGATCTTCATCATTCTCCTGTAACACCACATTTCAAACGCTTCAATTCTCCTCTTTTCTGCTTCACCAGTAGTCCAAGTTTCACTTCCATATAGTGCAACGTTTCAGACAAAGGCTTCCCTAATACCTAAATCCATATTCGATGTCAACAGATTACTCTTCTGTAGAAATTCTTTCTTTGCCTGAGCCAACCTACTTTTTATATCCTCTTTGCTTCGTCCATCACCGGTTATTTTGCTTCCTAAGTAATAGAAGTCTCCTACTTCCTTTAGCTTTTCACCTGCCAATTTGATGTCCATAGAGGTTTCTGATTTATTCGGCTGCATTCCAATAGTTTTTTTACATTTATTGATTTTCATCATGAATACTCTCCTCAAAATGGAGTCCATACCATTCAAAAACTCATTCAAATCCTCGGGAGTATCGGCCAAGATGACGTTGTTATCAGCAAATCTCAGAGTTGAAATTATTTCTCCTTGAATCTTCACTCCCACTTTAAACTTTTCTCCAATTTCCTTCATTGCTTGTTCAATATGAAGATTGTAAAGTATGGGTGATAAGTTGAAGCCTTGCCTTACACCTTTCTGAATACCAGGTTCTCTCTCATGTCCTTCGGCTCGAATGACTGCTGTCTGGTTTCTGTATGGATTGTAGTTCACCCTCCTATCCCTGTACTTTATTCCAATCGTTTTCAAAATGTCAGACAATTAACCCAATCAACGTTACGTCTACAAAAGCCATGAACGTTCTCTTATCTTTCCTTATTCTACCTTCGAAAATCGGCCTAAGACTTAGTACAGCTCCCTTGTTCCTACATTTCTCCAGAAACCAAACTGGTCTTCACCCAAATCCGTTTCTATCTGGCTTTCCATCCTGTTGTAAATTATTCTAGACAGGATCCTTGAAGCATGAGTAATCAAGCTGATTGTACGGTAATCTTCACATATATCAGCTCCTACATTCTTTGGTATAAGGATGATAACATTCTTCTTGAAATCAGAGGGTACCTCGCCTGTCTAATAAATCTTACACACCAAGTGAAATAACCTTGTCATACCTTCATCACCTATGCAGCGAGCCATCTCAATTGGTATATCATCTATGCCAAGTGTTTTGTTCCTGCTTAAGTCTTCCAATGCTCTGTCAAATTCTGATCTCAATATTAAATCTCCTTTTGCATCCTCATCAATTTCCTCTTCCCTATCCATTACATAATTCTCAATCTCCTTTCCCTTGTACAAACACTCCATGTAAGCTTTCCATCTCTCAACGTTTTCTTCCCTATCTGTTAGAGGCATTCCATCTGTGTCCTTAATATTACAGCACTTAGTCTTCTTCTCCCCAAAAGTACTCTTAATCCTTCGATAAGCTGTATCTACTTTTCCTAGTTTCAGACAATTTTCTATACCTGCATATTTCTCGTTCAACCATTCTTCTTTCGCTTCCTTGCACTTCATGTTAACCTCATTTCTCAGACGTCTGTATTCTGCTTTTCCCTTCTCATCTCTTACAATCTTGCGTTTCGGCCTTTCATCCATTAATTCTAGTTTATCCTGAGTGATCCACGGTTTTTTACTTATTCTCTCTATCCCGCCAATGTTTTCTTCTGCGGATTTTGTTATTTTATTCTTCAAAAGTGCCCATTGGTCTTCAATTGAAGTATGTTTAGGTTCTTTCATTAGTGCTTCCTTTATACTCCTCTTGAATCTTTCGTTTACATCCTTCGTTTTCTGTCTGTCTATCGCCCACCTTTTTGGCTTTTGACTTTTCTTCACTTTCTTCAACTTTAATCTGTATTTCATAACCAGATTGTGGTCAGAGTTTTTTATGTCAATCCGAAATCTGGTTTCGAAATCTCTGCTTGACCATAATGAAGTCGATTTGGTAACGCCCTGTGTATATTCTTCTATTGTGGTTATTGAATAAGGTGTTAGCTATGACCAACCCATGCTCAGTGCAGAATTCCATCAGCCTGCTTTCTTTGTCATTCCTTTCACCTAATCCGAAATCTCCTACTATCTTCCCTTCCCTTCCGTTTCCTACCACAGCATTCCAATCTTCCATTACTATAACATTTTCATCACCCTTGACATACCTCATAATTTCATCTATTTCTTCGTAGACCTTTTCAACATCTTCGTCATCAGCTTGACTGGTAGGCATATTGAGCCCGATGAGCTCATGCTGGTGATAATTTTTATGCCAACACTGGAAATTATTATGTCAGAAAATTATTGAACGCGTCCAGAAGCATTTCATCGCTTCAGACTTACTTTTGACTCTGCCAAGAAGCTGCAAATATTTATTTCACATGATTAAAGATCTCTACCTTCAATGCGCACTTTGTATATATCATTGAACGTATTTCTGTTTAATTTGCCATATTGGAATGGCCTAATAATTGTTTATTTCACGTATGAGATAAAGGTATAATCTCGCGGAAATGAGAAGAGGATGTAAGTAGTCACTCAATGACTCAACTTGACTCGAAGCCTGAACGCCAGCTTCCGTGAAGAAGGACAACCCATAGTGCGTTTGAATCGCACGGACGTGTATCACAGTCCGGTCTCGTTGACCGAGGGGAACTTGAAGATTAAGGTATAAATTATGTGTGGAAATCGATCAACATCGAGTATATATTTGGCACGAAGTGTGCTGGTGATTACTAAGTTGTGAAAACAACGTGTGCATTATTATTTCCAGAAGGAAATTGCGAATCATCATCGTTTATTGACCGAGCACATGGTCCACATTTTCAATACCACATGGCTGACCAGTGTGCTACTTATAAATTCTGAATCAAGTGAATCATTAAAGTTACAAAGTGATATGTGTAACAAAAGTGTTAATAATTGAATTAAAATCAGTGCTGTGCAAAAGCCGTGATTTTACAGTATAAGATTACGCCGTTACTGGGCGATATCTATTTTTCACTCAAAGTGATAGTTTTTGTGATCAGACACGTGCTGTGTCAGAATAGAATCAGTGCCGCAGACAAGGCCATTTTATATATCAGTCTGCAAAACTAGTGTAGAGCCAGTTTTGTTAGTGAAAACGAAGCTAGAAGCAGTGTTTTGCCATCTAAATTCACTAATCTACAACATGGCGGAACATCGCCATAACCTATAACCTATAACCATGCTGTCTATTATGACTTAAGCCATTTTCTATGGGGGAGACGCTGACCACCTAAGCAGCATTGCGATATGGAAGCTGACAAATGGATAACCATGTTCATTGACGAGCGATGGAGCTATTCGCTAAAACACATTTGGAAGGAAGAACCCCTCAAACTTGCACTTGTGAATGTGGTGAACGACGCATGCTGTGAGTCTATTTGTCAGGGAATTGGTCATGGGTGGAGTAGATTAGCAACCGTACTAGATTTATAGTCATCTAGGCTGGGTGTTGTCTTCTTATTTAGTCACCTTCTTTGGTGAATTTCACCTTTCACGAGCTTCTACACGTTTAGTTTTCTAAGCTCAAAGTTAGCCACCACATAGTGTGTTTGCACACGGTGCATCATTGTAATTATTGAAATATCCACATCATGAAAACCTAACTATGTCATTTTGAAAGGAGCAGTAATTTTCCATTGATCAGCTTCAGCTGATAATTCATATTTTTTAAAGCTCCCTTTTTGTACAAAGCCAGTACGCCACTGACGGGCGTATCGTTTGATGGAAGAGCCTATCCATACAAATATTTGATTATTGTAAATACCTTTTGTAGTGGTAAAGAAGCCACATGTTTCAACTGCAATCTAATAATACGTGTGAAGTATGTTACAGATTTGGATTACATTCATAGTCCCGATTCACACTATTTCATATCATTTAAAATTTCACTTCAGAGTTTAGGGTTGAGGAACATTCTACTAATCATTTCAAGTGCCTTGAGTGCACATGTTTGTAATACCTTAACCCGCCGTAGTGGGAATGTCTTCCAAAGACAATACTAGAGGAGACATATCTTCATGTTTAGTCTCTTTGATGTGCCAAGACAAGCACATGAGTGTAAATATCTTTTTATATTCTTCTGCGACGCTATCATTATTATTGTGTGTGTTTATTATGAACTGTTAATGCAGGTCACTGAATGAACACTATTTGGAAGTGAACCTAGCACGTTTTGGAAACAAGATAAACTTTTGCTTGCCAGCAAATTATACTAATTTTGAATGAGGTTAATGTAACCGCGCCTGGAGCAGGATGACAGCTGTTGCCTAGGACGCGCAACAGTTACAATATTACCCACAAACCCCAGTATCTCGAGTGAGACCTTGACATTTGACACACATTCATTGCAATAATTTTATGGATTTTCTACGCTCGCATTGTAACCTGATCAGACAACAGCAGTTGTGGAATGTTATAATACAGGGTGACAGTGAAGTCACAACCCATTTTCATATTACTCGCACATTGTAAGCGAAGGAAGTTTTTATTGTCAATGATATTTTTGTATACAATCTGAGTTGTTATTAGACAGACCTGACATTCTATTCAGGCTATTTTTCTCACATTATGTGAATGAGTTATTCCGTGCTGAGACACGAAGGATTGGTTATTGTTTAGTGATGGCCGGTAGACCTCTGTTGTGTTACAAGTCTAACCGAGGATTTTCTGGTGAGCTTAGAGCCACGCAGATCACTTATGAATTGTAAACGGAGCCTTTTGTAGCCCGTAATAGTGTTATTGTGAATTGATGTGACATTAGGTCACGTATATTTTGGTGTGTGTGGACCAGTTGGTCACTCACTTGTTGCAAGCCTTGCGTTTGGTCATTCGTCTTAACTAATACTCTCATAAACCTACGATCGTAAAAAGAGCTAGAACTAAATCATGAACAATCATTTATTTAAATCGACGACAGTTAAAATACTCGTTAATTATTAACCCACTGCTAAACTTTGATCCTTTTCAATCTTGCAAACCAATCCATTGCGCTTAAGAGGTTTATTCCAGAAGGGATGTATAGTTAGCTGACATTTTTCGACGGACAGAGATCACTGGAAACCAAGAGTTCGGAACTCGTGGGCCGTGACCTCAAGGATGAGATTGACTGTTGATGAACAGTCCATTCTTGTTTTTTCTCGTACACATTCAGATCACGAATGGAAACAAAGAGTTACCATTTTGCTGTTGGAAGGAATAATAACAAGATTTTGTGTGTGTTATTTATTGTTGTGTATAACCCAAATTGTTACCCTACTTTATTCTACTTTGTAGATTTCTTCCTGTACAATTGTTGTAATAATTTGTGTTTTATGATGATGATTGTAAATCTAACCTATATTTTTATTTGGTTATCACGGATGCGTATCGCCGTTGATCAATTAAATCAGGATTAGCTTGAACTAGGTCAATGTAAATGTAAATATGGGATGGTCACAGTTTGATTTAGATTTTTGCTGTCATGAATTGACTGCCTGAAACATCATGATTGAACTATTGTATCTTTAAAATAAGGGTTATTTTGTACCATTTCTCAAGCTCTGTTTGTTGCTTTCATGTATTAGGACTTATCGAGAGGGTTAAATTTTCATTTTAGTTAGGGATTGATTTTGTTGTTGTTTTTAATAGATAGCGGATTAGCCGATTGAAACCGTCCGATACTAGGATAAGGGCTTGGTATTTTAATAAACCATTCCACGAAATTTACTTCAGTCTGGATCATTTAGTAATTTGTGTTTTTTTGGGGGGTGCATTTCCTTTGGGCGTCTATGACATTTTGCTATAATGGGAACCTGATACTTCGGGAAGAGGAGTCTTGTGCCGGTCAGCCCCACAAGGAGTGTATTCCGATCCTCTTTGACCAAGGTGTTCTGTGGACGAGGTCATCTGGGAGGCCACATACGGTTGGTGGTGACCAGATAACCTCCGCTAACGGGCACAATATAGACTTGTACCAATGTGGTGCACGTAGATTTTGTATTGATTTTTGCTACAATAATCCGTTCACTATATTGCTCATAATATTCCACCCACGGTCCAAGTTTCCTACGTAATATGAGACCAACTCCCGCATAGCCGTTGTTTGATTTAGTGCTAATGACCCTATAGTCTCCTGACCAAAAGTACTGTTCTTCCTGCCAGCGCACTTCACTAATCCCAACCAAATCTAACCTCAACCTATCCATTTCACATTCTAAGGTTTCTAACATTCCACTGCCTATCAGATTTCTAACATTCCACGCTCCGATCCGTAGAATGTCAGATTTCCTCTTTGTCACTTCTGTGATGTTAACCCCCTCTCGAGTGGTCCCCACCCGGAGATCCAAACGGGGCAATAGTTTACCTCCGGATTGAAATTTAACAAGAGAGGAGGCCATCATCATATGTAATTATGCATATAGAGGTGCATATCGTCGGGATTAGCATTGCGGCTGTGGTTTCCCGTTGCTTTCAACCATACAGCAGTACGCAGTGTAGCCAATAGTTGGCTAATGTTATCAATATATTAACCGTCTATAAGACACGTAAATAATTGATTTATTCTGAAAGGCTGCTACTCCCTTTCAGAATAAAGTACAGTAATAGAGCAATTCTACTAACAAAAATACTAACCTTCTACTAACAACTAAATACTAAATATCTATTAACGAAAAATACTTACGTTCTACCAACAACAAAATACTACCACTAAAACAGTCCGTCACCAGGCACACTTTATAGGCCCTCACACACCACAGTCTAATGAAACAATGAACTATATCAAATAAACAATGTAACTGTCACCAGGCACACTCTTGATAAGCCTCGTTTTTTAGCATACTTCCAAATTTTACAGTATTCATGTTAGATTTCTTTTTAAAATAATTTTGCGTAATAAATTTTCTCTTGCATTGTGTTTCAATTTATCCTCACCTGATGTCACGTGTTTTGTTTGGTACGTCCCCCCCCCCCTGTACTTTTCCCCTTGTATCTCATCCCCTCCTTCTACACATAAACCCCCATGCACCATGTTTCATCACTCATCTAAGCACGCAATTTTATCTAGTTAAGTGTTTTGTCTGCTATTAAGAAGCATGTGTTTAATATTGCGGTACATTCTATTTTCTTTCATTGTTCAGTTTTACTTATAATTAGTTGATTATCTTTTAGAATATTTAAAGTTTAATTTTTATAGTTTGAGTTTAGTTTTTTAATACTTTTGTGACTATGACTTGATATTGCGCAACTCCTGTTGTGCTTAGTCAATAAACATCTATTTTAAGTTATTTTCGTCTCATTGGTATTCTCGTTTAAACTTTAAGCACTCTTTATCTACTATTCTCCTGTAGTAAGTAATTATTTGATTTCGTCTGTCTTAGCTTCGTGATTGTTAGGTAGTTACGTCCTACGCTCCTCTGAGATACTTGTTTAAACTCTTGGGATTTTCTCTGCCGATTTGCGTTATGTAATTTTACCAGTTTAACAAGAGAGCATGGATTTTTGGAGATTCAGTTTGAGGAAACCTTTCTCCGGGTCACGTCCCCGAGATGATTTTGAATCTCATCCTGCCGGAAATGTTCTTCTGTCCAAACTGAATCTCGTCCGCAAGTCAATTTAATCAGTGTTCTTGTTTTTCAACATTGGATTGCGATGTGTCCGCCGCGCAATCCAATTCGATGTTGGTTAACGGATACAGTAGTCCTAGCCGCCTGAGTGCAAAGAGTGCCACGAATCAGAATATGTCCATGATGTCCACTCCTATTCCATAGTAACTGCTATCCCGACTGTCAGGACCACTTACTATGGGACTCAGTCGTTGCCCATGGTTCACGAACTAGGTCGTGACTACACCATGAAGCATAGAATAATAATAATAGTAATAATAATAATAATAATAGAACGAAAGCCTATTGAACTGTTGGTGCGTTACAACATTAGCGTTAACATATTAATTACTGAAGATGAAAGCCAGGCTACTTCAGTTTCCTACATAATTCCTTAATTCCTTGGAATTAAGTGGTTTGCCTCCACATATTCTTACTGTAAACGTTGGAGCCATAGTTATGTTCCTTAGAAATCTGAACGTTTCCTCAGGGCTCCTATAAGAAACTAGATTAATTCTAAGAAAAATATATGGAAATTGCTTGGATTTGAAAATAATTTGGAGATAAAATTGGGCACAGAGCTCCAATCCCTCGAGTTGATTTGACAACATCCGACAAAACACTTCCATTTTATTCTAAGAGGAGCAAGTTTCCAATTTGCTTGGCATTCAGTATCAAAAGCAATAAAGCTCAACGGGAAACTCGGGAACGTGTAGGTCCCTATTTACCTCAGCAAGTTGTTAGTCATAACCAGTTATATATTGCAATGTCGAGAGTGCGATTCTTTGATGACCTTAAACCTTCAAATGTGCCTAACAGTAATCGTACAAAGAATGTCATATATAAGGAAATCTTCAGTGAATATTTGCATTGATCGTCATGTTTTGACGAGTTTAAAATAGTAAGTTATTATTACTGTATTATTGTGGTGTCAGAGCGGAATAAAATGTAACCGAAATCACGCAGTGCTGAGCTGGTGATTGCGATCACATACGAGCAAATAATAGATAGAGGAGACAAACCAACGGATACGAAATGAGATCTAAATTAATATCTCATGGGGGAAATAAAAGGAAAATTTATTCAGGAAATAAAATGAGGATGAAGCGAAAAACAAATTTAACGAAACATAACAGCTCAAAGGGGAACCCATTTACATTGCAAGAGGGAAAAAATCCTTTAAGGGTAGCCAAACAAAATTTTAAATAATAAATACAACTTTTCCGATCAGCATTTTGCAATTTTCGGAAATTAAATCTAAACATAACAAATTAACATTTCGCATTAAAGCGTAACTTAAAATTATCTCTCCTAACATAACTAAACAGAAACCTCCTAAAACTTACACTGGCAATGAGGGCAATCTCGTTCGAGGGTAGTGGGACAACAAATTCATGAGACATTATTAATGTTAAAGGGAAAAGTGTCCCCGCAATAAAAGCAAACATGGTGGGAGAGAATCACTTTAAGCAAGACCTCAATCACAAGATAACAAGACGTTAAGTCTTAATCCACAACAAAACAATATCATCGAGCAATACATACAGTACAGCACTTACCTTCCATATAACTCTTGTGCCACACAGCCGAGGGTTCACGTCTGCACTTGGGACCAGCGTACAACGAGCATAAAGCACATTGCTCTGACAAGACACCGAACAAACTCTACTGCCACATTCCCATAGGTCGCAGCACATAACCTGACGATGGTCCACGATGAACGCTCTCATATTGGTTCACGCAACAATCTTCATCTTCAGGAGCCACAAACATTACATTAGCGAAAATGAAACGTACAACAATCATTTGGACAATGTCTCCAGAAGGGAGTATTATACAAAGGAAGAATGAGTAATCTTCAAATCAGGTATCCCAATCTTACATTAAGATCGCGGGAAAAATGTAATTCTGGAAAACAAACTAAGAGACATGCTCAGTGGTTGTGAATCATCCAGTGGTCGATACACAATAAGCGTATACAAAGCACAGATAATATGTCAGGCAAAGCAACAACACACAACCACCTTCACCTTCAGATAATCACCCCCCCCCCCCCCTAGTAGCATAATTGTACGAGAGATGAATAATACCTGATGGATATCACCCACATAACGCCGACCTACAATGAGACACTGCCTTGCTTCCTCACTCAGCACAATATTATTCAGCTCTTCAAAAAAAAAAAACATACCTGAAAGGAAGGACAAACAGGAAAGAAACCACAAAACGAAAATTACACCATCCAACACCCTACTGTAAATACGCTCCCAAAATATTAACAATTAATTTATCAGAGAAAGTGGTGGGCTAAATCCGGCTCTCATTACCCAGCAAAATTACGCTGGTATAAATGACAGGCAAGAAGAAAACTGACTAACCCTTTTGGAATGAGATGTCGCTCCGAAAATACACAATAATCCAAGCCATGAAAATAAAACCCTCAATACACTTGGAGATTGCCATGAATGATACTGTACCCGACGGTGCATGTTGTTTTAAATTCAAATACGCACCGGATTTCATCACGCCAATGATCGGCGAGCACAAGGAGTCTCTACCAATGTAGTCGCGTGGAACGTGTTGGAAGAACTCGTATTACTAATTCTACAGCTGTATTGATGACTAATTATCTAACTTCATTATTGTTCTTAATTTATATCTCGTGCACGAGTAAAAATCAATGAGGATATGGAATATTATTGTGAATTATGGAAGGTTATATGAACCCCCACTATTGAGTCAAGTGACGTACATCTTTCTGACGTCAGTCGAGCTGTATATAAGAGCCAGCTGGAGACCACTATTGGGATGCTTTATCAACATGAAGAAAATCAATTGTTCTGTAAAACTTAAGTTTTTATTTTTAGTTAGTAAGTGCGTTAGTAACGCTTGCTTACACTATATTTATATACAACATCTTTGAGACTAGCAGGCTGTGACTTCTTGTATGCATTCCAAGGTGTCAACATATATGCACTGACTTGTGTTGGAGTGTGTCAAAATACATCTTGTATTCCAATATCAATCCGTGTGCCATTTAACTGGCCAACAGGTTATGGGCCCAGACTGCACTAGCACTGCGTATTTGAAACCAATATTCGACGTCACTCAATGAATACTTAGAAACGGTGTAGCCTATTTTCACATCATGGCAGCATTGAGTAGTGAATCAAATGCCACAACCACGCTTTCCTCATCGACTTGTGCCAACTCCAGGATTACTGTTTCATCATCCGTGCCCAATGTAGGGAAACTAGAAGGATAGCAAAATTATGGAAGCTGGAAATTCGCAATAGAAATGTATCTTATTCTCGAAGGATTGTTTGCTTATGTTGATGGAAAAATACCCGTTACTTCACATGTGGACACAATTTGTGACCAGAATGTGCTGTCTAAAATATGACTGGAAGTTAAACCTTCTTGCTATATCCATGTGCATAACGCTACCAACTCGAAGGATGCATGGAATAACCTCAAAATGACCTTTGTGGAATGTAGCACGGCCACTAAGTTCCAGCTGAACCGGGATATTTTCATCGTGTGCCAAGAAAGCAGCACAATGGCGGAGTTCATCAAAATCATCATGATGACCGTACAGAAACTCACCGATAAATGTGAAACTATTGAAGAAAAATGGGTGTCATTAGTTAAGAGGAATGGTGTCTCAAGCGACTATGAAAATTTCGTGGAGGTGCTGAACCAGCAGTTGAAAGGAGATTTCACTTCAGAAGATGGAAGGTTGCTCTTCAGGGTGAAAGCTAGTGGAGAAGAGTGAAGGGAGAATGTGTATCATCATCTGCCACTGCTTTGTTCTCCAATCAATGTAGGAAGAAAAATTATTATAACAAGAAATACCCAGGCGATCCAGGATTTATATGTTACTAGTGTGGCAGCCCTGAACATAGTCGACCCAAAGTCCGAAGTTGAAGCAAAGCATGAAATTTCAGGCAAACCGTTCATCGACTGCTGAACAAACATCAGACGGGCAGAAGACACTCCTCACCAAGGCAAATAGTAGTCATTTCCAAATAAAGGGAAAAAGCTAAGTCTAGATGTTATTCATAGATAGTGATGTGCAAGGTCCCATGGAGGTGCCATCGTGGGGCGGAGCCCGATATTGTTTGATCTTTAGCCTATTTTCATTTTATGAAAAAAAATGGCTTATGAGATCACCTTTTGTCCGTGTGTGTGCGTATGTGTGTGTGTGCGCGCGAGTGTGTGTGTGTGTGTCCCTCTAATAACTTCAAAACTGCTGTAGCACTTTCAATGAAACTCGGTAAGATCATAGCAGCATTTTGGCCGACCCCGATCGTGTCCTTCAAACTTTATTGCGTCTCACCAATCCGACATGGCGGCTGTGCGAAATATTTCACCAGCATTCAATATCTGCAAAACTATTACCGATATCGACCTGAAATTTTGTACGGTGTAAAGGGCATTACTGGACGTTCACCTTTGAGACAATCGAAAACTTGGTAACAACAAAACCAACATGGCGGCCAAGCGAATTTGAGCCTTTAAATAGACTTTTATCGCGACTTAACCACCTAATCGCAATGAAACTTGGTATAGCAAATGTTAATACGCATTGTAATGCACTGGCGTCTAATTTCGTTGAAGTGTTAACATAACCTCAAGATGGCGGCTGTGCGAAATATTTAACCGGCATTCAATATCTCCGAAACTATTACTGATATCACTCTGAAATTTTGATAGGCGATAAAGGGCACTATTACAAATTCATCTATGTTACATTCAAAAACCTGTCAAGTACAAAACGAACATGGCGGCGAAGTGGAGTTGAAATATTTGAATAGACTTATCACGCGATTTAACAATCTGAGCGCAGTGAAATATGGCGCAGTAAATATTTTACATATTGTAATGCACTGGCATTTAATTAAGCTCAATTGTTCACATAACCTCAAGATGGCGGTTATGCGAAGTTTTAAAATTAAGTTTATATTTCTTGTGTCGTTATCATGCAATCGACATCAACGTTTGAATAATGAACCTACGCAATAATTTTCCTTTAATGGTACATAACTCTATGGCCTATACATATAGCAATCCAACATGGTGACCGTCCGAAATATTTAGTTGGTCCTCAATATCTACGAATCTTTTACAGCTTTCAAACTGACATTTTTTTATGTCCATAAAGGCTATGGACATACGTTCACCTATAGGACTTTCAATAACCTGGTGAGCACAAATCCAACATGGCGGTGACGCAAAGTATGAATATTTTAATGGACGTTTCTCTTGATTTAACCATCCCAGTGCAGTGAAACTTGATAAGGTAAATGCTTATACATATGTTAATCCAGTGGCATCTAATTTATTTCAATTGTTTTCATAACCACAAGAAGGCAGCTGTTAGCGAAATTTAGAAATCTCGTTTTTACTTCTTGTGTCCTAATCATGCGATTGAATTTTGAATACTACACGTACACAATAATCTTCATGTAATAGTACTTAACTCTAAGACCTGCATATATAAAAATCCAACATGGCGACCATCCGAAATATTAGATGGTTCTCAATATCTACGAATCTGTTACAGCAATCATACTGAAATTTTTTGTTATTCGAGGCAATAAACATAAGTAGGATATATGAAAATAGGCTTTAGTTCTTCACGGAAATACTTGTTGTCGATGGCTTCACTAGGAAAGTCTTTGGACGCATGATTGCTTCCAAATCTGAAGTTTTTTCAAAATTCCGCCTCTTCAGGGAGATGGTAAAGAATCAGCTCAATAAACGCATTAAGTGTCTAAGAACTGACAATGAAGGAGAATATACTAGTGAGGATTTTGAGTTGTTCTACAGAAGAATGGACTTATTCATCAAACCTGTATTGTATATAGTCCTCAGCAAAATGGTATTGCTGAAAGGACTGACAGCATCCTGGCAGAAAGGACTCGCTGCACGTTGTTTCAGTCAGGTCTAGGTAAGAGATTCTGGGCTGAGACCACGAAGACTGCTATGTATCTCAAAAACCGACCATCCTCAGCTGCAGAGAGGGATCTCGTGCTAGAGGAGGCATTGTCTGGAGTAAAAGTTGATATTTCCCACCGTAAATATTTGGCTGTAAGACACTGGTTCAAGTCCTCGATGTTAAAAGACAGAAGTTTGACAAGAAATCTGATGAAATCGGCTATTGTGAAAAAACAAGATGTTCAATAGAGAACATATAGCCTACTTTCTCCTAAATGCCGGATACAAGTATAACTCTTTGTCCTTTTCAAAGAGTATAATTGAATGTCAGTTGTAGTAGATTGTTGAAATTCAACGTGCTAGAAAGATACTAAACGTTCATTGATTGAATCCTCACCTGAATTATATATACACACACTAATACATCACAACAACACAGGTTATCAGACAAAATTCTACACTCAGTCAAATACACGGGGCTAGATGACCAAGATGTCCATGCATCTCAAATAAAACAACAACATCTTCCTAACCAAATCCTTCCTCGTATAAAAGTACACACACTAGTAAGCCTACAGACCTCACAGTGATAAAGGTTATCAGACAACATCTACACACACCCAAGTAAACGGGGCTACAAGACCATGATGTCGCAAAACCCCAAAGGAATCAACAACAACAAACTCTACCGCGGATCAAGGTCAACGAATATTAATCGTTATATTCGAGTGTTGAAATATGTGGTGTTATAAGTATATTATATAATATTTTCGATTGTAAATAACTTACACACTATATATGCTTAACATTATAACGTGTGAGTAGTTATAAATCAGTAAATACCAAAAAGTTTTGAACCTGCAGGGATTTGATCCACGAACCCCCAGACTATGAGCCCAAGTCGCTACCACTACGCCACGGATGCGCTACGATAATACTTGGTAAGCAACTGGTTTAGTATAACTGTTTCATATTTTGTGTTGAAATCAACGATTTCATTAGCGTTTTCTGCAGTTTCTATAAACCATTTGATACTGTGCCCGTCAGAGGAGCTGTCAGGGTTGCCAACAACCGAAATGACTTCCCAGACACCTCACCTGCCGAACCCATGAGCCGAGAGGATCAGATGCATTTCTTATAGGACAGAGCACCACGAGAAACTATGATCCAAGGGATCTGGGGTAACATGGTGGCTAGTCATAGACGGCCTAAGAAAATACACCTTAAGAAACTAGACTGAGAAAGGAAACATCCAGACTTAAGTAAAACTTGTGAACACATTTATTTTAAAATTTGCAAGCACCTATCCTAGTTCGGAGGGTTTATATCGGCTAATCCGCAAACTAATAAACAAAGAAAAATAAAGAACAGGGCCCTACCTGTAAACTAAGGTAAACCCTCGCGAAAGATCTAATTACAAAGATAAGCAACAACAGCAACGCTAGGAAAATGGTACGAAAAGAAACCCTAATTCAAATTACAAAGTTCAAATTATTAACAGAATCTACATTTAAGAAGGCGGCAAAAGCAAATCTAAGTTACGATGATACCATTTCCTTATTTACATTTAACGTTAATCAATTTAGCTAAGTCCCGACAATTAATACAAAATTTACGGCGATGACGTCCATAAAGCAAAAACAATTTACATCAAAAGATACATGACAAGCCATTTTAAAAAATGTTAAATACCCTCTTATAATCTATGTGTTCCTCAACACAAATAAGGTAAACATTGGGATTTACACACATTGTAATAATAAATAAAACACAAGACAAAATTCATATTATATTCCTGCCTACACGTTGGAATACTCTTTGTATCCAATGTAATCTAAGTGAGTGTTATTTAGGTTGGCAATGGCGTAGTTATAACTACGACTTATATCGCATGAGTGTCGTGCTCCACCAGCTACAAACTAACGGTAAGCAACACTCCGTCGATTCAAAATAGTGTCATCTGTCCTAAGTCATTCCCGCCAGGAAATGTATAACATCAACAAGGTGTAGGTCAGCAGGTCCAAAATGCATGTATCTCAAGTTTAGCAGAAATAAGTAATTAGTTATTAGCTTGTTTAAAGTAATTATGCGCTTGATTATTATTTTCGTACGTTTTAATTCATCGTCGGTTTATGGCGATAGTGCTGACAATCCTAGACACCTGGGCTCAGCAGTAGCGTCTCGTGCGAGATCAATTATCTGCTGTCACATCGACATAAAAGTCGGAAATACCTCCATCGAGCTTCCATCGCTCGGACCAACAATAACACAAGTTATCAGTGGCGCTCGGCTCATCTGATTAACCTCGAGCAGGCCTGGGAAACACTTCAGTCACCTCCCGTAAACAACAGGTCTACAGAACAAAGTCTGGACATACGTGCATTAACAGCACTAAATACATGAATAGCCCCCAACAAGGGTGTCTAACACTAGCCTCACAATAAAGAATAAACCTTAACAGAATAGAAATGGACACTCTCAAATAGTGTCATAATTTAGTCGCTGCACTAGCGATCAAGCGTGTGGCGTTTGCCAATCATTCATCATAAGATCGAACATCTGATTAACACAGAATGGCCGCTTAGACCTTGACCCATATAAATGAAACACCAAAACTAACAGAAAGAATGCTCTAAGCATCCGTCTAGGGTCTGAATAAGTCTATCTCACATCTGAGTGCGTTCGGTGTATGCTGCGAAATATCTACACCTGTTCATGACAATGAGCTTTGGCTCGTAACCTGCGTCACATGGGACGGCTATAACAACACACTAGATTCAACTGTAGGCAGCAGCTCTCTTCAACGAAAGTCCTATGAGAAACTGGCCTTGTAACTTATCCCAGTATAACATTTTAATCACATAACTGTACTACGTAAAAGCACGTCGTAAAAATATACACTATAAGACGTGGTATGTCTTTTCAAACAAAGAATAGTAAATGATAGTAATGTCACTCGATCTGAGCGTCTTTGACATTGACAGAGATGTCACTTCATGAATGTTTATCATATTACAACCTACAAAAACCTATGTCTGATCACTTGACACAAATAAATACAGAAAAGTACGCAAATTCTCACATCTGCTGAGTTTGCAAATGATACGTTGAGTACAGGGTTCGATGCGCTACTGCATACAAGGTAATTCCCTGACTGTGTTCTTCACTAAGAACTGGATGGCCTCAAAACTCATCAAAAATTGACATAGTATAGCATAATTACAAAACTGATGGTTACAGTCAACCACCTACTGACACGGTCTAATCTAAAGAGATCAGTGCGTGATATAATATCAAGAAAATAGGTGTCACGGAAAATAACACTGACAATGACGGCCAATCGTCACGTCAACGAAAAAATACACAAAATCTCCCATACCAGGGTTAAACAAAGTAGTTCAAAGACTACAGTCACGTTTAGTTAGCGAAGAGACTTGACATCTCTTGACGCCCAATAGAATGCACCTGATTGAACCAAGTTCAATCACAAGGGTGTCTGACAATCACTGAAAGTGAAAGACAAAAATGAGTGCTAAAATACTAAATCCTAGCTAATGGCTGTCACGATAAGTTCGGTTGGTTTTACTAATCTACTCTACCACAAAAAGAATCGTACAAAGAGATGGAACTGATTCACTGAATTAAGGCATCTTCACCTCGTTCTTTCCAACGAACTGAGGGGTACAATTATCCTCTGGTTTCCGGACAAGGGTTGTCCAAACTAGGCCTCCATCATAGGCGTTATCCATGACCAGGGTCTTGATGCGCCCTCGTCGTTGACGTAATGATGTCGTCTGCTTCTCTCGCATTGTGGTAGTGGTCATTCTTCTTGTTCCGGCACGTTCATCTTCTTCTCGTGCGGTACTCCTATATCTTCCGTCATGTTGTAGTTTCTTAGAACGGCTCCTTCACATCATGGGGCTCCTTATCTCATCATCCCCATCGAAGATAAGTAGATAATCACTCTGTGCACGTGGTCATTAGAATGATGCATTGTAGATGATTAATTTCGCTTGAAAATATGCAATTGTGACACACCATTCACTGAAGCTAATATTTTGATAGTAATAAATTCAAAGATTCTACACAGCGCAGATGTTATCAAAATGGGCATGGGCATGCACTATCTGATTTTCACTTCACAGATATCGACAGTAGTGGCTACGCGGACTAAAGCGCTGCGTTAGGTCAAGGGGCCAAGCTCTCTGCTGACTCGGTAGACGCGTGGGTTCGAGCCCCACCGTCGGCTGTCCTTGAAATGGTTTTCCGTGGTTTCCCATTTTCAACACCAGGAAAATGCTGGGACAGTACCTTCTGACAGGCCACGGCCGCTTCCTTCCACATCCTTGCCCAGTTTCATTCATCTTCATCCATTCCATCTCTCATCCCGACGTGCAGGTCGCCCACGGGCGTCGACTAGAAAGACCTGCACTCGGCCTCTCAGGAGGCTACACGACCCAAAAAAAAAACTTCCCAGATTTTGCTGTCACAGAATCTCGTGGCATCTAAGTAATCCACGGTTGAAATTGCTCGTATTAGCGGCTGTAATAATTTTCACTATTTGTGGCGTTCAAACAAAACCCTTGAACGATTATTTGTTCACAGATTCTAATATATTTCGTGTCCCTCGTGGACATATAATTTTATAGAGCACGTAGTTAAAATGTGGTGTTCCAAGGCATAAAGATTTTCACTGTTTTTCACAAATTCACTGATATTATCATTTAAGCACATACAGGCTTTAAATTCCACTCGATTGCACACAGTAAATGCATAAAGACACAACGATGAACGTTGATTATATTCTTCGCCTACTGGCGGACTGTTTCCTCGTCTTAGCAAGACGGACTATACAACACGTCCTATATGGACGATAAACTATACTCGGGTGCAAGGTGCGGCGTTCCTCGTTGCTGGATCTAGTGAATACTTGAGTCACTCAGCGACTAGTTCCTTCCGGTTCGCGTTTCTGCGAAGATAATACCTTACCGTAAAATAAAAACACATTCACCTGAATGATTAGAATATGCAGAATGACGAAATGAGATGATCTGAGCCTTATAGAAAGTTGAGACATGTTAATAAGGACTCATATAAAGTATAGCAGATTTCTTCAAAGTCAAAAGTGCAACCATAATCCTCTCCAGGCATGTCACCGGCATGGCTGGTCTTCGGGTGCGTTCTAGGATGACGCATCCCATTAACTAAATGCGTTGCAATGAAAAATATCACTGAGCATGAGCTTATTGGGCTCATCTGCCTCTCCGTCGCTTCAAATAAAAATGAAGGAATGCATTTTTATTTGATTCAAAGTCCAAATCAAGCTTGGTGATATTTTCCTCATTCCCTCGGTGGTTCATTTCTTGAAGATCGTCGTTCGTCAACAAGAAACAAATTCCCTCGGTGTTTCAATTCTCTTCTTCTTCGTAGAGTCGTCGTTCCTTTGCCCTTCTGGCAGTGTCCATCCTTTCGGCGATCCTGTTGAACTCACGTTCATCCATCACTGGTTCTATGTATTGGTTGTCGGCTACAACCTTCTTCTGGTTCGGTCCTAGGGCTTTCTCCTGGGTTGTGTTCTTCTGTTCCCTCGGAGTAACATCCCGTTCTTCTCGTCACTCTCGTCCTCGGAGTTGGCGTATGTATTCACGACTTTCTTCCGCTCGTCCTCGCCCATCACGATCTGCTTGATACCTGGGGTCACGATCACGTTGATATCCCCCGCTGTAACGGTAGTCTCGGCGAATGGTCCCCGCTCGTGGATTGTTCCTGTTCCCACGGCGGTCGTTATCTTGACGACGGTTCTCGTTCGTCCCTCGATCGAACCTTTTATTCCAGTAACCTCTCTTATCTTGCTGTCGATCTCTAGCGTACGGAGTTTCATTCCAATCTCGCTGATTCCGAGCGTAATTCTCACGCTGTTACTGATTGTTTTGCGTTTGAGTCTGTTGAGGTGTCTGACTAACCTTATCCACGGTTGTCAAGTTAATTTGGCGTGTCTCTCCCCTCACAGGTTTGTGAGTTGCGAATTGTGCGGTATTCTCATCCAAGCGTCTAAGTATTTGGTCACATTGTTGGAACGTTGTTGCTCCTGCAGCAATCAACACGCGCTGAACATCAGCTGGGTATTGCCAAATTATAGTGTTGACAAGATCCTGTTCTGACAATGGAGGTTGAAAAGAGCTAAGTTTCGCCAATTGCGTTGCAAAGAATTTGCATAGCTTGTAGGTGTGTTTGAGCTGTATCATCTAGTGTACATTTCAGCACGGATACTCTGCTGTATGTCACTTGACCAATACGTTCTGAGCAAGGCTTCTCTGAAGTCTTGGTAGCATGTAAAGGAGTATCGAAAGGCCCTAAACCACGTACTGGCTTGCCCTTCGAGAAGACGCTCTATGACTCTGAGCTCTCTCTCTCCGGTGTTACCATCGTGTCTCGTAAGTAACTTTCGACATTTGCCAAATATTC
This sequence comes from Meconema thalassinum, assembly GCA_946902985.2. NCBI lineage: Eukaryota > Metazoa > Arthropoda > Insecta > Orthoptera > Tettigoniidae > Meconema > Meconema thalassinum. The sequence goes on from OX336389.2 coordinate 1,082,660,082, forward strand.
CACTGGGGTTATCCCACTTCCAGTGCCTGAGAAACGAGCTGTTTGCTCTTCTCTGGAACATATAATCATAACGTTGCCATTACTCTGCTGAGTATGTGCAGGTCTAAATGGATTTGCAGCGTAATTCAAGGTTGGCATGTCTGTCCCATTAGTAGTATCACCAAAGTGTGGTTATGAAAATGATGATGTTGACATAGGATTCGGTGCCGTATTCGCAAACTGAAATGGTTGCCGTTCAGGTGGTGCGCTTGGTTGGAACAAGTCGGTGTCAAATCTATGAACTGTGGTCCTGGTGTAGTTTGAGCATCAGCCGAAAACATAGTAGTGTGTGTTTCTTACGGTTGGGCTTCTATCTTATCTAAACGCCTTTATATCAGTTTTAAGCCTGGAATAGTCATTGCATCAGTTTTCCTACCGAGTTCATCGAGTTGCAGTTCAATTTTCTCTATCTTTCCCTTGAGACAAGTATCAACTTCTCTAATAGCTGTTCTTAAGTTGTAACTGAGTTGCTATCGTTCAGTCATGGCAACTTCCTCTAACCTATTCCTCATGGATTCCACCTCTCCTTTAACTTTGGACACGTTGTCCTTAACTTCAAATACATCATCTTTCACTACTGCAACGTCTCCTCTAAGTTCTTTGACTTCGTCGCGAACGCTGGCTACCTGTGCCACCACAATATGCTTGTGTTCTGTGAGGCCACCCCTCAAATGAGTAATGTCAACGTTATTTTCCTCTCTGTCGTAATTTGAATTATGCTTTGAACATTTGGGTGGCCACCATTACGTTTCCATCAAGATGGCGGAGGTATAACACTTTGGTTTCACCGTGTTTGAATTGATAGGGGGCAGACATGCAGAGTACACACACATACACACACACAGACACACAAATTTTGGCCCTGTGTGATCTAATAAGTCTACTTTCATTTTTTGCAAAACTCGAAAGTAGGCTAAAAAGGAATACCGCCTTGTAAGAGAAAGTGACCCAAAGCGTATTGTTGCAGATAAGAGTGTTGTTTATCTTGAATATTATGTGATCAGTCCATCATTCTAAGTGAATGCAAATATTCCAGTAATTAACCCATATAAGTCCATATCTTTTTTTTCTAATTTTTTCAAGTAAAGTAGTCCTTAGAGGTACACAACTTGACACATGCAATATATGATGATATTAGTTACATAAATTGTTTTATTAATATAGGTCGTTAACGATACGGCGGGCAGATACCATGCAATGTATTCGACGTTTTCTATTTCAATTTGTTTGTCTATTCTTCAGTTGATACCTACACTAATAATTTGCTCACTTTACACTTTTCACTAATGTTTTATTATAAAATGTGATTGAGCCACAATTTGTTGATCAAAATGCTCCAATATTACATACTACATACCATACATAATAACGAGTTGTGGCAGAAGATGTTTTCTTCCTTCAAAAATGTATCTTTACAATAAATTGTTTGATTCTGTATCCAGGAAGTTAACAAATTCAGTCTGAATCCTCTTAAGCACTATGGAATTCCAAACAAGTAGTTCCGTGAATAACTATACAGCCTATATTTTGTATATCCTACTTATGTCAATTGCCTTTATCAATATACACAATTTCAAATTGATTCCTCCAATAGATTCGTAGATACTGAGAACCGTCTAGATATTTCGGATGGTCACCATGCTGGATTGTTATATATTGTGCCCTTATGTGAATTATGGGACGCAGCTTAGAGGCTGGCGTGACTCAAGGTTTTGAATCTAGCACGCTGAAGCGAGGCCGGAGTCGTTACATGGTGTCACCCTGCTATGATTTGAAGATGGCGCTTGGCACGAGAAACCGCCAGGAAACACTGAAGCATATACACACATCAAAAAAAGTTTTGCATCACCTCGGTTCCAAGAGTTCCGGAACCTTTAAATACAAAGGGAATAGAGATCAACACAAACAACATTTCAGCTCGTTTTATTGCTCATGAGACCCACACATTGCGTGTTGTACCATCATACAGCTAGACTTTCAGCATTTGTGGTCCAGATTGCAGTACACACCACTACCTCTAATACCCAGTAGCACGTCCTCTTGCATTGATGCATGCCTGTATTCGTCGTGGCATACTATCCACAAGTTCATCAAGACACTGTTGGTCCAAATTGTCCCACTCCTCAACGACAATTCGGCGTAAATCTCTCAGAGTGGTTGGTGGGTCAAGACGTCCATAAACAGCCCTTTTCAACATATCCCAGGCATGTTCGATAGGGTTCATGTCTGGCGAACATGCTGGCCACTGTAGTCGAGCGATGTCGTTATCTTGAAGGAACGCATTCACAAGATGTGCACGATGAGGTCGAGAATTGTCGTCCATGAAGACAAATGCCTCTCCAATATTCTGCCGATATGGTTGCACTATGGGTCGGAGGATGTCATTCAGGTATCGTAAAGCCGTTTCGGAGCCTTCCATGACCACCAGTGGCGTACGTCGGCCCCACATAATGCCACCCCAAAACATCAGGGAACCACCACCTTGCTGCACTCGCTGGACAGTGTGTCTAAGACGTTCAGCCTGACCAGGGTGCCTCCAAACACGTCTCCGACGATTGTCTGGTTGAAGGCATATGCGACACTCATCGGTGAAGAGAACGTGATGCCAATTCCGTGGGGTCCATTCAGCATGTTGTTGGCCCCATCTGTACCGCGCTGCATGGTGTCGGGGTTGCAAAGCTGGACCTCGCCATGGACGTCGGGAGTGAAGTTGCGCATCATGCAGCCTATTGCGCACAGTTTGAGTTGAAACACGACGTCCTGTGGCTGAACGAAACGCATTATTCAACATGGTGGCATTGCTGTCAGGGTTCCTCCGAGCGGCAATCCGTAAGTAGCGGTCATCCACTACAGTAGTAGCCCTTGGGCGGCCTGAGCGAGGCCTGTCATCGACAGTTCCTGTATCTCTGTACCTCCTCCATGTCCGAACAACATCGCTTTGGTTCACTCTGAGACGCCTGGAAACTTCCCTTGTTGAGAGCCCTTCTTGACACAAAGTAACAATGCGGACGCGATCGAACTGCGGTATTGACCTTCTAGGCATGGTAGAACTACAGACAACATGAGCAGCGTACCTTCGTCCTGGTGGAATGACTGGAACTGATCGGCTGTCGTACCCCCTCCATCTAATAGGCCCTGCTCATGCATGGTTGTTTACATCTTTGAGCAGTTTTAGTGACATCTATGAACAGTCAAAGGGACTGTATCTTGGATACAATATACACAGTCAACGTCTATATGCCGGAGATCTGGGAACCGAGGTGATGCAAAACTTTTTTTGATGTGTGTATATACTGGTATTTTTCTTATATAAGGAAATGGATTATATCAGCGACTTGGGATATCATTTGGAGTTTTTCTAGTATTTATTATACAGTGATTAATTGCAGAAAAGGAATCCTTCTAGTAATTTCCACCGCGGGAGCCAATAGCAAAGAAGATATCGCATTACGTAATGTGGCTACGAGAGTCGATATCTGACCTTGGTGTGGTATGAAAACCAGCTCTCCGAGTGCCAAGGATGTTATTCTGACGTTATTGTCTACATGTAGTGGTCGCGATACATGTTGACTTGTTTGTGACGCCACGCTATTCGTCATTCTGCAGAAGTGCTGTGCGATGCTAGACCTATATTTTCGTCATTACGACGTTACTCTGCGCGCCGGTTCGTAAACTTATTCTGTGGCAAAGTTATTATTTTACACCAGTGCGAGGAAAAGTAAAGGGTTGTTGTGCTTTACAAATTATTCTGGTGCTTGTGAAAAATCTACATCTCATGTGATATTGGAAACCTGAAGGTATGTGGACATATATTTATTATACAACCACTGACTGTATATTTGATTGTTTATGAACGTCGTCAAAGCAATTTACACTAGTGGACTGGAAACATATGTCGAACTGTGAAGTAGTAGTGATCCAATGCCATGTCAAGGACTTAAAAAATGTCACGATCAATTTGTAAGAAATTCTGTGCTTAATATAGGCCAGGCATATAATATAACCCGCACACTTGGAATTATTTACGAAATATTCCAGTATACTCGAGACAGACAAATTCATAATTTATTTAAAATCTGTGGACTATACCTTCAAAATGCCGGACGTGCGTAAGCATATGTGGACCAGCCGAGGACGACTAGATAGGAGTCAGACGTCTCACCCAGCTGTTCGAACGTGATGGTCGGCTAGGACAAGCCCCAGGCAGGATGAGCGAGGCCAATATTCCATGATGGAGGACCGAGCGCCGTGCATTTTCCGTGCATGTTGCTGTGAACGAGGATACAGCATTAAGGCGAATGCTGGGATACTACCCTTCCCTAGGATGGAGCCATCACAGGTCCGTGGTGCCAGGTTCCAACCCGCACCGAGGGATGATCCTCCCTCTTATTATGTGAATCTTATTTTCGAACCATGAATTTCCTTACATTCCGTTGAACTTCCCAACACATCATTGACTTTGTTAATTTATTTATTTATATTCCGTCTATCATGTCAGGCAAACAATTTAAACTTGTAGGTGAGGTAGATCCTCGAATTTCTTTCTTGCAATATAATCTAGTAGGCTGGGATGTCTAACCCATACTTATTAAGTGGCAGTAGGATTATTGACACCTTTAAACGTTGACACTGTTTAGAACACACCTTCAATTATATAATATAAAATATTTTTTTCCATAATTATAATAATAATTCTACATGATGATAATGATTGAACACGGTATTCTATTGAACAATAATCATTCGCATTGTACAGATATTCCATAAACAATAATGGTATTTGCTACAAGCAAATTGTGTAAAAATAAGAGATCTCATGATCCTTAGGTTATTATTGGATATTATAAATGAAGCATAATGGTTCTACTTGTAAGTGGAAAGTGATGGCATTGGGAGAAGTATGAAATCCCCTATTCACTATGGTTATTTGCTGCGTGTAGCTCAGATGTCTTGAGGGTTTGTCCTCTGAGAAAATGGAAATTAATGTGGGTGTAATTATCCTGTCCCATGTTTTATATTAGTTGCTTCAGATGTTTGAATATGTCAATCCAATAACATAAAAATACACATCCAAGGAACTTTAGAATGATCATCAAAGTTATCTAGAAAATATAATGACGTCATGTCTAATGATTATTGCTAATTCCCGTGATGGCTGATTATGAAGGGTATTCTAGTGTTCTTTAACCACTAAATCTAGTGTTGAGCTATAGAAAGTACAGCCAGGTGTTATGGAATGCATTAGGAAGGGCATAAACGTTAATATTATTATTATTCTCCAATTTACTATTCATCGAAAGCGTGTGTGCATCTAATCACTGGTAGTGTCAAGTGTCAGACCCAGGAAAATGTTGATATGTTGTGTCAATTAGTGCCATTCCTAAAAATAAATTTTGAATCTTCGAATTAATGATAATTACGTCATAATAATAATAATGTTACGGCTGTGAGTTTGTGTCATCGCTCGCCGCATGAGTCACAACTGCCCCAGGGCTGGGCTGTGCCTCATCTGCCGTACCTGGGAGAGCACCGACGGGAAGACATCTCGGGAACAAGTCATCGTTCCAAAGGCTATGACGGAGGAAGTCCTGAAGGAAGTTCATGGAGGATCATCTGGTGGACACCTAGGGATAAAGAAGACACTGGAGAAGCTGAGAGAGCGGTTCTTCTTGATCGGATGCCGAACAGACGTGGAGAACCACTGCGCGAGGTGCCACGATTGCGCAGGCAGCAAGGGCCCAGGACGAAGACGACGGGGTCCACTGAAGACCTACAACGTGGGCGGCCCCATGGAGTGAGTGGCCATTGATGTTGCTGGGCCATTCCCGTTAAGCGAGGCAGGGAACCGCTACATATTAGTCGTCAGCGACTACTTTACCAAATGGCCGGAGGCGTATGCGCTCCCTAACCAAGAAGCCGCGACGATTGCAGAGACCCTGGTGAAGGAATTCGTCAGCCAGTACGGAGTACCCCTGGAGCTGCACTCCGACCAAGGGAGGAACTTCGAGTCGCAGGTGCTCCAGAACCTATGCCAGCTGCTGGGAATCCGGAAGACAAGGACAACCCCGCTACACCCTCAGTCCGACGGGATGGTAGAGCGATTCAATCGCACCATCGAGAACCATCTCCGAATAGTCGTCAGCGAGCACCAGAGGGATTGGGACAAACATCTTCCACTATTTCTCCTGGCCTACCGCGCCGCCCTGCATGAAGCCAGCGGGTGCACACCAGCCCGGGTCATGTTTGGGAGGGAGCTCCGTCTACCTGTCGATCTTGCCTTCTGCCGATCTGGGAATGATCCGATCCCGGTAAGCCAGTATTGTCAAGAACTGGTCGACCAACTGGACGACGTGCACGCGTTCGCGAGGAGGAAACTGCGGATCGAGACCGACCGAATGAAGACCCGATACGACCAGCAGACGGATGCCGGCGGATTCCACGAGGACGACCTGGTCTGGCTCTTCAACCCATTACGGAAGAAAGGCCTGTCACCCAAACTGCAGAAGTCCTGGGAGGGCCCGTACCGAGTCGTGAAACGGATCAACGATGTCGTCTACAGGATCCAGCGGAGCCCGAGGGCGAAGATGAAGATCGTGCATCGAGATCGCCTGGCAGCCTACGGAGGGGCACAGACGGACCAATGATTGATCGGGACGATCAGCCTTTTTAGGAAGGGGGTGGTGTTACGGCTGTGAGTGTGTGTCATCGCTCGCCGCATGAGTTACAACTGCCCTGCCTCGTGTATTGCGTGGGCCTTATGCAACAGGGCTACTAGGACAAAGGGATAGTCCAGAATATTCGTGACTGAGCCAGCGATGGAAAAGTCGAGAAGCCGTGAACCCTGGATGGATCTAGAAGCATTTATTGAGTCACCGGCCTGCTATATAAGTGCGACCTGTCAAGCGGTTGTTGTTGTGTTTTTATGAGCTAGTGCGAGCGTTTATCCTGAGCGACAGAAGTGTGGTGACTTGCGAAACCCCTAGTGAAGCTGATTATCTTGACAGCGAGGAAGTGAGAAGCCTACAGAGGAACTGTGTCTTGAACGAGTGTGTTTTTCGAGTGCGACATAAGTGATTGTGGTGCATTGTGAAACAGTGTGTAGTACGGTGACAGGCTGAGTGCAGATATTTCCAGCCAACGCACGGGGCCACCTCATTACGAGGGATTAACTTCTGCGGCTTACTGACAAGTGAAAGGGGAAGTGTTCTCGCCGAGGGGGAAACTGGAGTAAGGTAATAATTGCTTGTATTTACTGATGAGTGCTGAATCTTTCTGGCCACAATAAAGTTAATTATTTAATTTAAAGGAACAATCTGTGTTGTGCTTCAACCCACCGTAATCCAGTTAACAAAAAGTGCCACTAGGGGGGTGGCACGTAACAATAATAAACATCGAACTGTGTGTGAAACTACTTCAAACTTATTAAAAATGTAAATATAATGTAAGTAATAGAATAGGAAAGTCATAGGGAGCATCTATCAACGTTATATATATTTTTCATGTCGTTATATGATTATGCAATCAAGCCAGTATAGATCAAACATTATTGTTGTTCAGCGTCTACCATAGTCAACCAAGGAACTATATCAAGATCGGACTATGTTTCAGTTAGTAATGTGCTCAATCACGAGCCCCATTGCTAGCACCGTTGTGCATTGATTCCATAAGCACAGGGCAATTATTATTAGGATTATCGTGTTTTTCATGTGTTGCTGGAAGAAAGTGTTTTTTTTTAATAATACATTTGGTGAATTGATTTTATCTTATGCTTGTGTTCTCACTTCGTGTTTGTGTTGTCTCTTGTACCTTTATCCTTTACGGGGAACATGAGTGCAGTGTGTAGTAATCTAGCAAAACCCTGGACGCCCTGAGACCTGATCTCGTGCTCACACTGTGCTCATGTATCCTCGCATGTGATCGCCTGTCCATCCCAGGTGGACAGACGGGCACATAAGGGAGAGAATAATATGGCGCTCAACTGGTGAGTTTTCGATGCTAGGAATATAGCAGCCCAACTATGGTTTTCGATCCATTGTTTGCATTAGATTTTTGTTTTTTGTTTATAACGACACAGAACAGAAGTGAGGAACATTTTCTTAATGTGTAAAATCTTTCCGCTCGGTGGCTGGATAGTATTGTGGGAGTGATTTTGAAAATTGGGGATGGAAGTGGGTCGGAACGATCGAGCTGCAAATGGTGGATCGAACGGAAGTATGCACTGCCCGCTCGATCGATCGAACGGAAGTGAACTAGCTGGCAGTGGTGGAAAACGGAAGTATGTACTGCCCGCTCGATCGATCGAACGGAAGTGTACTAGCTGGCAGTGGTGGAGCGAACGGAAGTATAAGTTGCACTGCCAACTCAATCGATCGATCCAGCGGGCGGTGGTAAGACCCATCTGGCAGTGGTACGAGAAACAATGAGTGCACGGTGTCGGACATTGATACCATGACGTACTCTCGGCCATGTGGAATGAATATGACATACTGAACGGAAAACGCTCATGCGAACTCTGGTGTCAAGTGATTGAAACAAATGACATGGTACATGTTCGAAGTCTTCGTATCAGTATTTAAATGGTAAAATGCCTTAATATCAAACATTGTAAGTAGTCGGCATTGCCGGTATTATGTTTCTGCACAATGGCTATTCACATATTAACCCACATAACGGTAATGCGGTCATCAATATAATATAATCGTTGTGGTTATACGAGAATTGAGCAAGCCTTCATGAACTATTACTGAATACATTCTCTTTACTCACAAGAGGGCGTATTCATAAGGCATTTTAAACTCAATTTCAAGCAGGAACATTATCGAAACAAGCAAAATATAAATGAAACTTAATTCCGTAATGCAGTATTATTGGAACGTGGAAATAAGTCACCATCTTGTGCACAATACTTGCGTAGTCGAAATAGCCGTGGGATTAACGCCTATGACTGTGAATCTAGAGATCTCGGGTTCGAATCCCGGAAGGGGTAGATTGTTTTGCTACCAGATTATCATTTTAAACGATATTTATCATATCAATATGACTCATTTTAACAGAATCCATATGAAATTACGTGTTGGTTTGTGAATGAAGAGGAATTTAAGGTTATGAGCGGTGTCGCGTCTATTAATCTAGTTGATCCATATCGTATTCTTTATTTAGGCCAGTGCTGGTGGAAGCTACAAATCATCTAATAAAATGAGTTCCGTATTATAAACTACAATATCTGTAAAACACTCCCCTTTACAATAGATTAATATTTGTGCCAATAATAGTATAAAATACCGGTGTATCAACAATTTCACGTGAGGTTTCTTCTATGTCAGATGTTACACATCATATGCGACTACTGTAAGGCTCGTAATTTTTTTATGATGGTTAAGTAATATTAATTTCTGATTAAGCGCATCAATTCACGTTTTGCGGAAGGAAATTCATGGCCCAAAGATTCCACATAATTCTACCGTAACTCTAAGTCCATTGTATGTCTGGTATTCGCTCATCTCGCTGAATGCCATTTGTTGTGATTTTTTGTGATAAATCGTATCTGGTGAGGAGGTGAAGACATTGCTGATGTCTCTTAATGACAAAATGACAGAGAACTCTATAATTCTTAGTGTTTTAGAAAATAAGTTAAAATACACTACTGAGACTATTTCTGTAGTAGAAGGTAAAATTGAGGAAAAAGGAATTCAAGCTGTCCTAGAAACCATTCAAGCCACTTCATACACCCTTGAAAATTAAATGGAACCCGCAATCCGGGGTAGTTCAGAATTACTTGAAAAACATATACTAAGTATTTCCAATGTACTTGAAAAGAAAATGCTTGAAAATTCAGAATCCCTAGAGAAGCAGATTAAATTGGTAGAGGCTTATTTAGAATCTCAGATAGTTGATAATTATTCTGCACTCACTCTAGTAGAAAAGAAATTAAGAATAATTACCATGCTCATGAAACACGAATAAAATTGGTCGAAAAAAAGATTCAGGAAAATTCTAGTACTATAGAAGCTCGAATTGGTTTAGTGGAAACTCAGGTCCACGAAAATGGCTCGAATTTAGAGAAGAGGTTGGTGAAGACTAACGAAGAATTTACCAATCAAATAGAAAAATTAGAAGATGCGATACTTAAAAAGGCCCAAATATACGTTGTTAAATTAGAAGCTGATCCTCTCAGTATGGAAGCTAGATTAGAAACTAGGACCGATACTAACACGAAGAAACTCCAAAAAAGTATGGATGCTCTAGAAGGCAAGATAGGTAAGGTCGTGGATGGTCTTAAGACAGAAATACAGGAAAACGTTAAGTCTCAACTCACTGCAGAATTTAAAAATACTATTTTTAAAAATATGCAGAAACAAGCAGTTGCCTGCGTCGCCAAGGAAGTAGAAGACGATTTGAAGGACGTTCATAAAGCTATTAAAACTTGCGATTCTCATCTTAGGCAAGAAATAGATGCGGTTCAGAAGGATTTAGGGAAAATTGATAAAATAGTCATGAGTGCAGTGTAAAGTAATCAAGAAAAACCCAGGACGCCCTGAGACCTGATCTCGTGCTCACACTGTCCTCATGTTTCCTCGCATGTGATCGCCTGTTCATCCCAGGTGGTCATACGGGCAAAATATGTAGACCATAGAGTTAGATGACGATTTTTGCGTAGGATCATTGTTCAACCGTTCACTTCAATTGCATGATTAATACACAAGACACAGAAACTTAATTTTCAAATTGCGCACAGCCGCCAACTTTAGATTATATGAACAATTGAACTATATTAGATGCCAGTGCATTTCAATATGTATAAACATTTATTGCACCATATTTCACTGCGCGCAGATGTTTAAATCACGAGAAAATTCTACTAAAATGTTTCTCATTCGCTTGGCCGCCATGATCGTTTCGTATTTTACAGGATTTTTGAAGTATCATAGACGAACTTCTAGTAGTAGGCCCACTCTCTACCACCGTACAAAATTTCAGGGTGTTATCAGTAATAGTTTCGGAGATAAGGAATGCCAGTGAAATATTTCGCACAACCGCCAGCTTGGGATTATATAAACAATTGAACTAAATTAGATGCCATTGCATTACAACCCATATAAACATTTGCTGTACCAAGTTTCATTAAGTTTGGATGGTTAAATCGCGAGAAAGATCTACATAAAAGTTTCAAATTCGCTTGGCCGCCATGTTTGTTTTGTAGTTAACAGGGTCTGAAAGTCACATAGGTGAATTTTTATAGTGCCTTTTATCATCGCACAACATTTCAGGGTGATATCGGTAATAGTTTCGATGATATAGAATACCGGATAAATATTTCGCACAGCCACCATGTTGGATTGGTGAGACGTAATAAAATTTGAAGAGGATATCGGAGTCGGCCAAAACGGTAATATGATCTTACCGAGTTTCATTACCGGGTGAGTTAGCCGTGGTCGTTACGGCATGACTGCTGGCAGTCGCTCTCATCCGGGAGGCGAGGAGGTTCGAATCCCCCCGCCGGCAACCTTGAAGATGGTCTTCAGTGGTTTCCCATCTTCCCAGGGCCGGTCTTAGGGGTGTGCGACATGTGCGGTCGCACAGGGCGCCAACTGTTTTGGGGGCGCCAAAGGCAAATTTCGATTTATTTGCTATTGAACAAATGGCAAGATAGGTAAATGCGAGTTCGTCAAACAAATATGGAAATCAGTTTTTTCAAATAGTTCAACCGGGGTTATCTCTCACGACTGAAAGCCCTACGCGCACCTTAGACCGTGACGGACCGAAGTTAAACTCTGTGAAATAGTGATTAGCAAACACTATATCTTTCTCTCCCTTGCCGTGCCTTTTCACTATCACGGAAACGCAACCCGACTCGACTCCCGGGCCCGGGACCAACCAAATCGCCCTTCGGCAGCGCTCGGGCATTTTCGTTATATTTCGGTTCGGTTCGCTGCTGTAGCAGAGCTGCAGCAAGGCGAAGTAGGGAGAAAGAAACATGGAAAGAAAGCGAGGAAGGCAGGGAGAGAGGGGAGTTAGGTTGGAGAAAGGGGTGTGGGTGTGGCACGAGTTGAAGACAGAGGCAAAGAAAGAGAAATCAAAACAAACGGCACGTGTGGCCGGGCGAAGTCAGCGTCGACCCGCTCGTAGATGGCAGGACGTATTAGCACAATACACGGGATTGTTTTGGCCCTTGCTAATTGTCGTTCATTCGAGTGCGTGGTGCGGATGGTGTAAAGTCGGGGCGAAGAACGAGAAACCCTACAATAATGGTCTACTCCGGTAAAGCTAGTGGTGCAGCAAACAAAAAACGAAGGTTGCAGCATGCGGAAGAAGACAAGAAGGCAGCCGAAGCTTTTTAAAAAATCGTCCGACCTTCAACATCAATAGACGGGTGATCATCTCAAACAAATCCTACTGATCAGTCCAATAATGTACCCGTGAAAGTTGCAGAGCAACATGAAGATATATATTTTAATCTCAACAAGAATATTTTATTACTCTCATAAGAGAGTGTTAAACTGTGTCTTTTCCTTAAAGCACATTCTACATTGGTCGTGGTCTAGGTCATAGTCGTAAAATCGCAACGACTGTTTTAAGCCCTGCTTGTGCGGATAACGCTAAGTAAACGCAGGCCGCTATGTTATTTACCTTCTCAAGTGTGCTATTTTAGATCTATTCGGTAATTCTTGTTTAAGCAATCATAAGAACAAAGTAAAATTACGTTTTTAGACCGATCCTTAAAATTGGAAACAGTTCCCTTATTACCACTAAAACCTCCAATGTTGAATGGGCGTAATAATCCGTGTAGGCAGAAATACGTTTTGACTTGGTGCCGGCCTGATTGTTGATCTCCTTTTAGGTGCGGTGACGGGTGCGAGCACCTTAATAGGAATTGGCTCTGACTGTGGCACTGCTGGTGGTGGGGATGGTGTTGGATCTTGTGACAGGGGTGAAGGCGGGAAGGATTCGAAGAAACCTTTCGACTCTGGTGATTGACATACAGTCGAAAGTGGTGAACGTGGTAGTTGCGGTGCTGATTTAACTTGTGTCGGTGAAGCCAGTGAAGCTTCTGGTGTCGGTTCTGGTGCTGTGAATGGATTATGCATTGTGCCCTTCATTAGTGATAGCAAACTTCAAGACCCTGCCTATTAGCCTCCGGTCCGAAGCACGGAATGTACCGATAAAATTATCTTTGAAGGGCCAGTTAAAATAAAAGATCGGATCTTTAAAAATGATGCTGGAGGTGGCCGTCATTTTACTGTTTCATTGTTATCGCGAGTTGCGGAGTGGCGAAAAAGTACTAGGACGTTGGCTCCAACATTCTGACTCTCTAAAAAAATATTTTGCTTTTGTTGTAAACTCTTCGACAGAAAGTTCACAGCAGATCTCGTCACTTCGGGATTTTGTGTTTGGACAAATCTTTCGCAAGCCTTAGAGTCTCATGAAAGATCCCCTTCTCATTTTAAATGTTCTCAATTATGGGCCGAAACAGAGTTGCGTTTATCCTCGAAAAAGGGCGTTGATGATGCTAATCAACTAATTATGTGTGCTGAGGTAGAATATTGGTGGTCCGTACTCGAACGATTGTTATCGCTTCGGGTGAACGTAGCTTTTCAAAATTGAAGTTGATTAAAACCTACCTGCGTGCTACAATGGGCCAAGAGAGACTGTCAAATCTTGCTTTAATTTCAATAGAGAACGATATTGCGCGTTCACTCGATTTAGCCCAGTTACTAAAACAGTTTGTTTCAGTCAAAGCACGGAAAGCTCCCTTCTCATAAGGTTTTGGGTTTTAGTGGGTTTTCTCCTGTGTGTCGTAGTGGTTTGAATTGGTAAAGCTAGATTCCTGTAAGTGTATTTTTCCACTGATTCTGTTATGTTGACATTTTGCATCACAACTGAAAAAATAGTTATTGTAATATGTTACGCCTCACCTATTAGATAATAAAATCCAGAATTTTTGCATCATGCGAACGTACAGCCGATATTTTGTATGTTACCTTGACTATCCCCTTACTACAACGCAAGTAAAGCATGTTCAAGTGATATAGTAATTGGATAAATGTAGGCTACTTTAGTTTCATTTTATTTAATTTCATCCGATAACTCTGTGCCTTGCCTTTGCCTGCATTTTCTACTTTATATTTTCATGATTTCTCTTTATGATACCGCACAATTTTTGCCAGAGTTAGGCAACCCGCCTCGCTTAGAGGGGCGCAAAATCGAATTTCGCACAGAGCGCTGAAACCCCTAAGACCGGTCCTGCATCTTCCTCCCAGGCAAATGCCGGGGTTGGTCCCTAACTATAGGCCACAGCCGCTACCTTCCAACTCCTCGTCCTTACATTCCAACTTCCCTTCCCAACGGTACTTGTAGCTCACCCATTGGGTGTCCGTCTCGAAGCAGCTACACAACTGGCGAGCCGAACATGTCCTCGGACCCTCCCGGCACTAAAAGCCGTACGCTAAAAAAACGAGTTTCATTGAAATCGCTCGAGCCGTTTAGAAGTTATTAGGGGGCTCTCACACACACATACGCACACACATACACACACACACACATGGACAAAAGGTGATCTGATAAGCCTTTTTTTTTAATAAATAACAAGTAGTTCCGTAAAGAACTAAAGTCTATTTTCATATATCCTACTTATGTTATTTGCCTCTATCAACAACAAAAAATTCAGTTTGATTGCTGTAGAAGATTCGGTGATATTGAGAACAGTCTAATATGTCGGATGGTCACCAGGTTGGATTTTCATATAGCCTATATGTAGGTCTTAGAGTTATGTACTATTACATGAAGATTATTGTGTACGTGTAGTATTCAAACTACAATTGCATGATTAGGACACAAGAAGTAAAAACGAGATTCAAAATTTCGCACAGCTGCCATCTTGTGGTGAAAACAATTGAAATAAATTAGATGCCAGTGAATTAACATTTGTATAGCATTTACCGTACCAAGTTTCACTGTACTCGGATGGTTAAATCGCGAGATACGTCTATTTAAATATTTGTACTTCGCGTCGACGCCATGTTAGATTTGTGCTCACCAGGCTATTGAAAGTCCTATAGGTGGTATTTTACAGGTTTTTGGAAGTATCATAGCCGAACGTCTAGTAGTACTCTTTACCACCTTACAAACTTTCACGGTGATGTCAGTAATAGTTTCGGAGATATAGAATGCCAGTGAAATATTTCGCACAACCGCCATCTTAAGGCTATGTAAACAATTGAAATAAATTAGATGCCAGTGCATTTCAATGAGTATGGAAATGTGCTGTACCAAGCTTCATTAAGTTTGAATGGTTAAATCACGAGAAAGGTCTATTTAAAAGTTTCAAATTCGCTTGGCCACCATGTTTGTTTTGTAGTTAACAGGGTTTTGAAAGTCACATAGGTAAATTTTAAGTAGTGCCCTTTATCACCGTACAAAATGCCAGGGTGATATAAGTAATAGTTTCGGAAATATTGAATGCCGGTGAAATAATTTGCACTGCCGCCATGTTAGCTTGGAGAGATATAATACAATTTGAAGAGAACGGTCGCGGTCGGCCGAAATGGTAATATGACGTTACCAAGTTTCATTTAAATCGCGCAAGCCGTTTACAAGTTACTAGGGGGGAAAGAACACACGCATACGCACACGCATACATACACAAACACTGACAAAAGGTGATCCCATAAGCCTATGTTTTCATAAATAACAAGTACAGTAGTTCCATAAAGAACTAAAGCCTATTTTCATATATCCTACTTAAGTTAATTGCCTCTATCAACATACAACGTTTCAGTTTGATTGCTGTAATAGATTTGTAGATATTGAGAACCGTCTAATATTTCGGATGGTTGCCAGGTTGGATTTTTATATACTGGGTATGTAGGTCTTAGAGTTATGTACTATTACATGAAGATTATTGTGTGCGTGTAGTATTCAAACTTCAATCGCATCATTAGGACACATGAAGTAAAAACGAGTTTTTAAAATTACGCACAGCTGCCATCTTGTGGTTATGAAAACAATTGAAATAAATTAGATGCCAGTGGATTAACATTTGTATAAGCATTTACCGTGCCACGTTTCATTGCACTCGAATGGTTAAATCACGAGATAAGTCTATTTAAATATTTATAGTTCGCTTCGCCGCCATGTTGGATTTGTGCTCACCAGGTTATTTAAAGTCCTCTAGGTGAACTTATGTTCATAGCCTCTATGAACATAAAAAATTTCAGTTTGATTGCTGTAAAATTCGTAGATATTGAGAACCATCTAAATATTTCGGATAGTTGTCATGTTGGATAGTTATATGTACAGGCCATAGAGTTATGTACCATTAAAGGAAAATTATTGCGTAGGTTCATAATTCAAACTTTCACTTCCATCGCATGACTACTACACAAGAAATAAAAACTTAATTTGCAAATTTTGCACAGCCGCCATCTTGAGGTTATGTAAACAATTGAAGTAAATTAGATATCAGTGCATTACAATATGTATAAACATTTATTGTACCATATTTCACTGCGTTCAGATGGTTAAATCGCGAGAAAAGTCTATTAAAATGTTTCAACTTCGCTTGGCTGCCATGTTCGTTTTATACTTTACAGGCTGTTGATCCTTACATAATAAACTTGTAGTAGTTCTCTTTAATACCGTGCAAAATGTCAGGGTTATATCTGTAATAGTTTCGGAGATATAGAATGCCGGTGTAATATTTCACACAGCCGCCATCTTGAGGTTATGTAGACAACTGAACTGAATTAGATGCCAGTGCATTACGATGTGTATAGAGATTTGATGTGCCAAATTGCATTGCGTTTGAATGGTTAAATCGCGAGAAAAGTCTATTTAAAAGTCTCAAATTCGCTTGGCCGCCATGTTCGTTTTGCAGTTACCAGGTTTTTGAAAGTCTAATAGGTGAACTTCCAGTAATGCCCTTTAACACTGTACAAAATTTCAGGGTGATTTCAGTAATAGTTTCGGAGATATACAAGTAGAATGCCGGTGAAATATTTCGGAAGGAAGGAAGGAAGGAAGCTTGTAGTTTAACGTGACCGTTAATCTCGAGATCATGAGCCACGGGACCTCCTTTTTACGTGGAATCCGAACCACAGGACATGGCATTTCACTTCGAAAATCTCACATGCATTGACCGGGAATCGAACCCGGACCGCCTTGGTGAGAGGCATACAGCTAGACCGCTGAGCCACCACGCCCACAGCCATGTTGGATTGGCGAGACGTAATAAAAATTGAAGGGCACGGTCAGGTCAGGGTCGGCCAAAATAGTTCTATGACCTTACCAAGTTTCATTGAAATCCCTCCAGAAGTTTAGAAGTTATTATGGGGGGACACAGACAGACACACAAATACGCACGCACAAAGGTGATCTCATTAGGCTTTTTTTTTTCATAAAACGAACATAGGCTAAAAATAGGCTAAAAACACTTATTATGGAGTGCAATACCTCACTTTACACAGGCCTCTGTTGTCTTATTTTGAAAAATAACACCACCGTCGTGATTGCTTCATGGCAATGATATGTCCTGCCCTTTCCTATCGTACTGACGTAGGTATTATCTGAAAAGTAGGTAGGAGGAGATTTGGTCCTGGTAGCGATCTTGGTGAACCATATTTCAGTAGTGACCTTGCAACTTCTCTGCGGAACTTCAACATGTATGATGAATATCCCATTGATTTTGCCAGTTGAATGGTATTGTTCTGTGGCTTGTCAAACCTTCAGAAGATTATAGAAATATACAACTTCTTTCCTCTCATTGCAATCAGGTAAGCGAAAATGTTGCCATCCATCTGATCAACACCCCCCATGTAGGTGTTGTATCTTTTAGCTACATTTGGTTGATCTACATCTATCTTACGGTATGAACATTTCTCGGCAGAGGAGGAACCCATTCGGTATCAGGCACAATGAATGTTTCACTATGAGTCCACTCTGATGTCACTCTCACACGTTTTGGTTCCAGAACAGAGCCGTTTGTAGAAGTAGTACCTGATGATCGTTGTCCTAAGTCTAGCAGGTCTCTGGATATTGCCTCTAGAACACAAAGAGGTGGCAAATCAGGCTGGCTATCATCATCTTCACACCTATTTATCACGTTACTGTTGTCGATTCAACTTGTCTGGATTACTACAGTCTTCATCTCCTGAGTCACCGTCTTTATCATTTCGTTCGTCATTAGGTGGCTCGATAAATACATCAATAGATCCCACTACGTCATCATCAGCCAGAGTATCGAGTTGCTCGAGTATTTCAAAAGTAGTCAGACTTCGCGAATCGCTGAAAAACCTCACGAAGCCATGTAATATACAGCATAAACACACAAATGAATAAAAATATGTAGATAATCATATGTTTATAATTGTTTTCCAGAAGATAATATGTTCTTGAAGTCCATCGTACATAAAATAATTGAAAACTGAAAACTTTGAAAAGAAACTAAGTGCTACGGTATTTGCCCACCGGGTCGTTAACGACCAAAAAAAATTCACAGTCAATAAACGAATGGTTATGACTCAACGGAGAACATTTTCTAAATATATAACTAATATGAATACACTTTTATCCAAGCCAATCATTGAACTACATATATCATTCCATTTGTCAACGATACTTGCAATTTTCATCAGTACTACATTTTCTGTGGATCGCGAATGAGAGCATGCATCTATAAATAAATAAGCCACACACACAATGTTGTCGTGAATGGCACCAAGACTTCGAGGTACTAACAACAATACGTAAGATAATACTGTGGAGCGTCATTGTAGTAATTCAGATAGTGTACGAAAGAGGAGCGGGCGATATACACCCATGGGTCGTTAACGACCCGGCTGGCATATATGGGTTAATGCTGTACGAGCCAGTGCCTGTAATTAATACCTTTGTTGATAACCATAATGATAATGGCAATGTTGATGTTATAGATGTTGATATTATGAGTGATGAAACTGAAAGGGTTGTAACAGTGTCTAATGAAACTCCACTAGCTGAATCATCTGATGGTGATAGCAGTAATGGCAGTTCTAACGTCTATATCGGTAGTGATGACAACTCAATTGAGGATGTTAATAGTCATGAGCCTGGTCCCCAGCATGACCGTCCTGATATGATGGGGGGCAGATATCCCCAAAGTACCTGAACGGCCAAGAGGGATGGGGAATATGAATACTCATTTCTGACTGTTGGCCCACAAGGTCGTAAAATATATTCAGAAGTGTGTTCGAGGTCAGATCAGAACCTGTGAAGGGATACAATGCAAGTGGAAATGCTGTCATTAACTAACAATCAAACTTGGAGATTTGTGGTGTGTCCGTTAGTCCTGAGACTAACGCCCACATATGCGAGAACCTCGAAAACGAGACTCAAAAAATCTCAGGGAAAACTGGGTATGGGCTAATGGTGCGAACTGAATTCCAGATTCCCGCTTGATTATAAGAAGGATGAAAAATGGCACACAAGATTTGTACGCAACTTAGATGAAGTAATAGTAATAAACATATACTTACGTACGCAGCAGACGTCAGTGGAAACGTAGCTGAAGCTCTTCCCCTATCCCCGAAGAAATATAAAATAAAATAAAATAGAAGAAAGAAAAACGGGGAGATCGCAGTCTTGTTTGGCTTTCGCTGGGCCCAAATTTTAAAAGGCAAACCAGAAAGCAATCCCAAAAGGAAGGGGGAAAGCTAAATAAAATTAAACTACAGTAAAATCCAAATATGAACAAATTTAAATCAGAGGCCGTGTAGGTCGTATTAACGTCACAAGTACGCTAATAAGACCGACAAACCAAAATATAGCAAAAACCAGAAAAAACTCGAAGAAGGTTACTAAAATTGAAATAAGGCGTGACGCAAAAGCAGAGATACTTAGGCAAAGATAAAATGTATTAAAATAACAACCACAATGTACCACGATCCCAGAGATATTAAAAGCAAGAAGAGAAATGACCAACAAATTAACCACAAAATTAGTTTACCGCAAGAAAAATACAAATTAGGAATAAAATCGAAAATATACTAAATTAAATTATATTAAAATGAAATAAAATAAGATAAGTTAAGATAACGTGTTCAAGGCAAGATGAAACGATGACTAAATGTAAGTATGTCGCAATTAGATAAAAAAGACAAAACTCAGAAACGACTACACTCAACGAAGTCAAGATACGTTCTAAAAATTTAGACAAAGCTTGTCAAAGGGATGAAAAAAATTGGAGGGGGTACAATGGTTCAGAATGGGGCGGAGAGGGGTGAGAGGGAGGGGAGGCATGAGGAAAAAAGACGCGGAGGCACATGCAAGTTCGAGTGAGTTACGAGAAAAATAGGAATTTAGACAAAAGGAAAAATTACATTAAATTATCGGCAAAACCAAAAATATACTTTAAAAATTGAAAGTATGCGTAGGAGATAAGGGCACACAATGCCGACAAAAATATGTGATGCGCAAAAATATGGGCATGCACAGATACAAGAATATCACAGGTTAGGTCACCAGCAAATAGCAATTGTGAGACCTCCTTTTGTGAACTCTTTAAGATAAAGAACAATGCATTACGGGAAGCAAGAAAAATAATCTCCAATCCCGTTATGTTGAAGGTGCCCCCTACAAGGTAGGCAAACCCACCGTCAAGCACTCCAGAGTAAAACGAAGACAGCCCACATACATAACTTTCAACACTTAAAGTACAAAAACTACGTTATCAAAATAAATGAAAATAACACTACCATACAAAACAAAAACTCACCAGCAATTACACGCACACAAAGGGCGGAGGGAAAATATCGGGAGGGGGGCAAGTACACGCGACCAAAAGAAAATAACACAGAATAAGAGTATTAAATTGCCGAAATATGAAACGGAACTACAGTAAAGCAATATTGATTACGACATACAGACACCTCGCCATGGTTTCACCTTGAACACGGGCACTTCCCCTAGAATATGGGAATACGTCTAGCCTACTTGGCTGCAAGAAAGATATGCCTCGAGACAAAGCAAATGACGACGCAACACAAAGGTAACTGCGTGGTAAAATTTGATTGGTCACGACCCCTTCCAATATATAAATCACTGGCCAATAAGGGGACAAGATGTAGATATGTCCATATATGGTATTAAGACATCAGAGGGCTATTAATAGCTTCACAGACCAAGGTTTCACGCACCACAAAGGCGTAGATTCATCACATCAGATAAAAATGGCACAAAGAAGTAAATCATAGTTCTCATAAAAATGGCTCAGATTCATAAAAACCCTCCACTTTTATTAAATAAAAGAAATAAATGTCATGGCACTCCTGCCTAAATCTCAAGGGCAGCTAATAATGGAGTCTCTTGCCCTGAGATTCCTACCATCTATACTCGATGAATAACACTTCAATCTAAAGAAAAGAGAGACTTATACACTAAATAAATGTCCAAACGTGTCAATATCACGCCTCACTCTGATTTTACATACTTTCTAATTATCACACGGTTCATATCGTAGCACAGTTATTAGATTTGGATCAACTTTATCACAAATCAATTACTGTATGTTGTCAAATATATTATGAAGAATCAGATTTTATCAACAAATTAATATTCCGATAAATAACCTCACTGATTTTACGTTTAGTGACTGTCTCAACCTCATGTTTGCTTAGATACTGATTTGACTGTAGAAAATCTTAAGCTCATAATAAAAAGGGAAATTCTCCTTGCAATTTATATCAACTGATTTTACATGAGTAGGATGAGTTTAGCAAGGTCGTGACATAAAACTCCAGAAAGCTACACTTTCAAAATACTGTGCATTCATGTTTCTGAAGAACATTTGCGTAGTTCGAAAGTTACATTCTTTAAATTATTCATGGAGGTTCCGTATTAATATGCTAAAATAATTATTAATAAGAACAAGAAGTTCCGTGACGAACTAAAGAGCCTACTTTTCTTGAAATTTAAGATTCTTGCCAATCTATATAGACCTATGTAGAATAATGACGAAATTAAGTTGGTAATATCGACATTCCTAATTAGTTCGAAATATACCTTATATAATGTAGCCTAATAGAGCAGTACAGTTGGCAGCCCTGGTGACTGAATATAGGCTATTGTTAGTTGCATCTCTTAAGGTACAGAATACAACATTTGGTTGAAGTCCAATGGATAGCATGCGTGTTACATGCAGTTAGACCTTGGATTTATCAGCGCGCGTAAAATCATTTTGGCAACAATGTCATGCATGTGTTGGTCAGAAATAATCTGAAATATTATTATCTCGTGTTGTGCCAATTTTGGATGAAATCCATTTGTTAGTATAGAAGTAACATGTATTTTAAAATTGGATCTATCAGCAGGCTTAGAATCATGTTGGCAGCACTGGCGTAGGCCTATTAATTACTCCAAATTAATCTAGAATGCCAGGTACTATACGTGTGCAAAGTTTAGAGATATTCGCTTGCATACTTTCTGATATATTGATATTAGGGTAACACAAAAAACAGTTGGCAGCCCTGGTTACTCTTAAGAATCGGCATAGTCATATCTGTTATGGTACACGTAGCACACACGAAATTTGGTTGAAATCCAAATGATAGTATAGAAGTTACATGTATTTAAAGTTGGACCTCTCAGCAGGCTTAGAATCATGTTGGTAGCACTGACGTATATAAGATACTCCAAATTAATATAGAATGTCATGTACTATACGTGTGCATAGTTTAAAGCTGTCGGCTTGCATACTTTCTGATATATGGGTATTTGGATAAAATAAATTGAGAGCATTTATTAACAGTTGGCAGCACAGGTGGCTCTTAAGAGTACGCTCAGTCATATCTGTTTATGTACACATAGCACATACGAAATTTGGTTGAAGTCCAATTGATAGTGTAGAAGTTATATGCATTTCAAATTTGGACCTATCAGCAGGCTTATAATCATTTTGGCAACACTGCCATGTATGGTCTCCTGGAAATTAAACTGCAATGTTATTATCTATGAAAATCCACAGCCTGCTTCCAGTCTCCGACCGGGTCAGGAATGGAATGAATGAAGCCCCCATCTAGCGGCGAGGATATGAACTGTGCCGGCTGCCGAGGCCTGACGCACTCCTCTGGGGCAATGATTAAATGAATGACAGATGAAATGAAATGATAGTGGAGAGTGTTGCTGGAATGAAATTTTGACAGGGAAAACCGGAGTACCCGGAGAAAAACCTGTCTGCCTCCGTTTTGTCCAGCACAGATCTCACATGGAGTGACCGGGATTTGAACCACGGACCCAGCGGTGAGAGGCCGGCGTGCTGCCGCCTAAGCCACGGAGGCTCTGTTATTATCTATACGTGTGCCAATTTTGAAATAGCCCCCAATCATACCTTCCAAGATATCCAACATGGAGCTCAAATTTCAATTGCGATTTTTCAGCAGTTGGTAGCACTGACATCATTTTAAAATATTGCCATGAGATATTCAGGTATAGATCTTTATTCCTACCAAATTTTGTTTCGATTGCTGCAGCCGTTTAGGTGTTGATAGGGGGGGGGGGACACACACACAGCCTGATAGACAGACAGACAGAAGGACAGACAGACGCACACACATTTTCCCGATCTCATAAGTCTACTTTTTCCTCATTTTTGCAAAATGTGAAAAGTAGGCTAAAAATGTAACCACCTGAATCAATACTATAAAGAAATGAATTATTAGAGTTGTTGACCTTTTCTCAATACGGGACTGTAATTGCACTGTCTACTAGTTTTCACACATCCCCGTTGGCATCTGCACGCTGAATACTGACACCGTCACCAACTGCTTCGTTCTGTTCTATATTTCAATTTTTACAACCTATATATTTGGTGGACCATATTAGGGTAAATTACCTTTCATATTTACAGTGCTGCTCTTTGTTATATTTTTAATATGCTTTACAATTGGCTAATGAATGGGGATAAACTAGTTGATTAATCCCCGAAACATGTACCTAGAACAACGTTAATAATCCATTTTTTATAGTATTGATTCAGGCGGTTATATTTTTTGCCAGCCCCGTGGTGTTGAGGTAGCGCGCCTGCCTCTCACCCGGAGGCCCCGGGTTCGATCCCCGGCTCCGTCAGGGATTTTACAACTGACGTGAGGCTTGGAACGGGGTGCACTCAGCCTCGTGAGGATAATTGAGTAGCTGTCTGACAGTGAGACAGTGCCCCGGTCACGAAAACCAAGATTAACGGCCGAGGGGACCCGACGTGCTGACCACGCGTCACCCCAAAATCTGCAGGCCAATTGGGTGGGCTGCGGTCGCTTGGTAGGCCTAGGCCCTTCAAGGGCTGAAGTGCCACGGGGTTAGGTTAGTTAGGTTATATTTTTCTTATTAACAATTATTTTAATTCTAAAATACCACAACTTTCCAATACTTTAAAAACAACTTCTATTTCATCAACAACACACTCAAGCCACCATGCTTGAGGCCAGATAATTATCCAATATTACGGCGTCATGTCCCCAACATGCCCGCTTCAACTAAGGCTAACCCCTGCCTCCACTGACGGCAAAATTTTACCACACTGATAAATGTCACGACTGCTCTGGAATTTTCTACTCAGATTATAATTTATGATTTACCAATTTCACTGCATTTGAGAATCAACTTTACTATCACTTTAGAATGCATTAGTCATTCAGTTTATGTGACACTGCATTTATTTATCAACACATAAAAAATCAATCTGAGATTATTATTATAATTAATTATTATCTGGCATATAATTCGAATCGTTCTTCTATTAATTGCCATAGACAAATTAGTCAAATATTTCATTATTTCATCATTAACTCATTGATATTAAATTTTCTCATAAGCATTCATTTATGAAAAATTCCTGTTCAAAATCACTAAAATATCCAAAATTATTATTATTTACAAAAATGGCTACGAATCACGAGGCGCATATAACCCTGCGATGCTCTCCGCAGAATGTCGCACTCGGAAGAAAATCCTAATATTACTCAAAATAAAAAGCTACCTAGTCAAATAGAACTATCTAGAACTTCCAATCACTGGCTATGAATACGTAGAAGAAATAACTAACTAAAGCTCGGGAATACGCCAGTAAGCACAATTAAAGGTTTAGAATACTAAAATACGCATGATTAAAGTTTTGGAATACTGTGCCAGATAATCTGGCTTTGGATTGGGTGGCCCGACACACACGTCAACCCTCACCCAGAAATCGGTACAACTCGAAAAGGAAAAAAATCTTGAATATCCGAATCAATCTTGACCTTAAAAAACTATGTCGGGAACGAGATTCAAGCAATCCCGGGGTCTTTATAATGATGGGTACAACTGGGGTAAAATCTCAAAATTGATCCGGTGGACACACAAGTATGACAACGAACAAGAATGACAAAAACTCCGCTGTTAAAATAAAACTCATCCACCATTTATTACAGAACCACACCACTAAATACATAAAATCAAACACAGAAGCCTACCTTCGCTCGGAGACTTCTCAAAATTACTCTTGATGTGCAAATAAATAAATGACGCAGAAGCAAAATTCAAATTAATGAGGACAAAAATCTCCGGGCTTCCTAATCTTTGGATACAAAATAACTTACGGAGATCAGAGCTATATCACCCTAGTATTACAACCATTACTTCAAAATGCAATGTCACCTCTCCGTTAATAGTCCATAAATGAGCAGGTGCATAAATCTGAGAAAATATTCAAAGAAAAAAATTTGTTGCTTCATTCGATCTCCTTCTAACTAAATGTAATCACCAAAATAGGAAAAAGAATATATATATATATATGTCACTGGCGTTAAAGAATTTATTTTCAGAACTTTTATTCATGGATTAAATACTTTCATTATTATTTTCACTGGTTTTCGTTCAGCTGTGCCTCACTCAGAAAAATGACTGGTTGTTGGCTTTTACATTTATCACTTTACATTGTAACATCTTTATGATTCCAGATATTTATTTATTTATTTGTTAATCACTGCATGCTCTTCACATATTTATAAATACACCATAAACATTTAAGTAGATGGCCTCTGCCTATCTGTATTATTTTCAACTGACAATTGCCTCAAAATTTCATATACTTGAACCTATCACGTAACATTAATTATAATCATTTATTTTATTCACCTCGCTATAGCGAGAACCTTTAGTTTCATCATAACTTCGTATTAGGCAACCCTGCTATTTTATCAATGCAGTTTCATTATTTACACAACCTTGTATCAGTTACCTACCAAACACATCTCCTCATGTTAGCATGTAAAGGGAAACCTCAGTGACGTGTGAGTGTTTAGTATAAATATCATGATGTGCGCACAAAAAGTGGCCCCTTAAGTGTAAATGAATCCTTTGTAATTTAAGCCTGTTCAAACCATAAATTGTCATCCAGGTTGCACCAATTCAAAGAACACAGCGACGTAACACGCTGAAAGAAACCTGTACTCAGATTATATTTTAAAGCATCCATATATTTTATTTTAAACCCTAAAATGACTGCATTAATCTCTCAAAAGAAAACTTAAAATTTACTATCCTAATAATCTTGTCATTTTATCGCATTGTATCCTTTTGATTAACTTCTATTTCGATTTAAGCAAATCTGTCCAAATCTTAGTAACCACTACTCATTAACCACTACTTAAGAATTAACATGATTTTCAGTACCTTTCGACCACCTCAGTCTTGGTTCCTGGGGGTTTGGGTCCACGTTCTTCCCATTGAACATCCTCCCCTCTCGTCCTGGATCCAGCTCGCGACCCTCGGGGTGTCCATGGTCCTGGCTCGCCTTCGTTTCCACGTCATCATAACAGCATCCACATTCCTAGACTTAGCTGGTCATCTCTTCGCTCGTAAAGTTCTTGACACAAAACTCGCACTGGTCTGTACTGATAGCCTTTATGTCCGTCCAATACATCTCTGCAATCTTCATGTCGAATATGCCAAGTAATATCAACTTATGGCCGTGATAATAACTCTATAACGGCACAGGTTATATCGTACGCATCTACACCAGCCTGCACTCATAAGAGATTACGTCCGTCCTTGGCCTTGAATGTCGCTCTATATTTGGACTACACTCAGTTTATCTCTCATAGTTCACTGACCCTGGATACTCATTTGTCTGCTCGTCAAACAAAAGCACATCGCTTCGTTCATATGTTCTGGGCGTCAATTATATCGCGCACGGCCCATTCAGTCCCGTACCTAGTAAAAGCTTGAGACACCACGTGTGTCTGCTCGCACTTCGTCGTACAAATGACTAGTGCCCCACAAAATAATGCATTATGATCTGCGTTATAATATCACCTCGCCACATTCGGCTTTAGTATTCGTTAATACAGAGCTGTCCACGCAAGTAATAATACTGAGCCTTTCAGCTATGTCCCAAAAACTGTCGGAATACCGCACTGGTTCCAAGCGGCCACGGTACGACTGCTACTACACACTTGTTAGGAACTTCAGCGTGCGGCGACACAAAAATAAAGATGAACTTCGGCGTACGGCGACACAAAAGAAAGTGAACTTCGTTGTACGGCGATGCAAAATAAAGTGATCCGCTTCTCCAGCGTGACCTTCCCACCTTGACTTTTTCTGGAGCTCATCAGCGCCCTTTACGCTTCTGGAACCTTCGCCTAGTCATGCTGTCGACTATGTCCATGACGGTAAAACATCAACCTCAGGTTACTTCCGCTTGCTTTCTTCCTCCTGCTATGCGACGTTGCCAGAGCTCTCAAAACCATGCGATATCGGTTACAGATCCCCCTCAACCAGGAATAATAATAAGCGTGAAACATCTCGATTATTAGTATTCTGTTGGGTTAACAATCTACTTCTTCAATAAGTTCTCCATATCGCATGCTTACTCTCTCTTGTGGTACCATTAAAGCTAGCTGCGTTGAATTTGCCTATAACTCTCTCAGTTGCATCTTCTTCTGTGGTATTCTCCTCCTGAAACGGTAGCTCAATCCATTCTTCACTCATTCTCCTTTCTTCCTCGTCTTGGTCTTCATATCTCCTATCATCAGTAATGCTGTGAATGGCTTGAATTTGGACTGTCATGACATCTGGGCGTAAATCAATATTAATGGGCAAAAAATCGTTATTACTGCCTGTGAATCCCTGTTCAATCTCGGCATTTCCTTCCTGTCAGCTTCTCTTTCCTGATTTGACACCACTGGCGCCTGGTTTCGATTCCTCATGCTGTTTTTCCTGAGATTCTTCTTCTTGTTCCTTTTCCCTCAATTGTTCAATGTATCTCTGGCTTTCTTGGTGACGTTCTTCTAATGATGGCCTATAATTTTGCCTTTCTTGATTCCCATATCTTGGATAGTTATTGTATGGTCTCCGATCACGTGACCACTATTCTCTCCCTCTATATCCTGACCTTCCGTAGTCCCTCTGATTAAATCGTCCACTTCTATCCTGATAATATGGCCTCCGGTCATATGGCTTTCCTTGATTCCTGTATCTGTTTAAGCCGTTTCCTTCATCCCTTCCATCTCTATCGTTCCTTCCATAACTTCGCTGAGGTTCCGTCTGCGCCATACGATCCATTACCACCATATTTGCCTCTCTCTGTTCTGTCCTTGGAAGACGAGGTTCTGTCATCTTGCTCGTGTGGTCTAGTTTCCTCAAAATCTCGTCACACACCTCGAGTCTATTTGCACCCGATGCAATTAATACACGCTGGACTTCTACCGGATATTGCTGTATTATGGCATGCACCAAATCCTGCTCCTCCAACGATGTATCCAAAAATTGTAGCCTGGCTACATGATTCGTGAAATACCCAGCGTATTGTGTTGGCCTGGTAGTCGCGTATTTCTTTGAGTATAATTCAGCCCTTATACTTTGTTGATCTTCTGAGGACCAAAATCTCTTCAGGAAAGCGTTCGCAAAGTCATCGCACCCTCTAAACTGATTCCTAAAAGCTCGCATCCAGTTTAGCGGTTGACCTTCGAGAGCTCTTTCTATTACCCTCATTTCTCTCTCTTTAGGAACCCTATGTTCATCCATGTATTCCATCAGGTCCCGCAAGAATTCTATGGGTGTAATGTCAGTCAAATTTGAAAATTTTTTTGGGCGGTCCTCCTGATTCCTAATGATGGTAATCGGTTGAGTTGAGCTGTAACTGAATGGAGTGAATGTTGTTCCTGTCGGACTAGGTTCCTTGTTTTCATCTATCGATTATGCTTCTGCCATCTTTCCTTCTAATTCAACAATTCTCTTTAACTGTTCTCCGTGAGTAATTCTCATTTTATCTTGTACTGTCGAAACCGCTGTTGCAATCTGTGTTTTAATTTCGTCGTTTAACTCTAATTTCATTTCCCCCATCTGACTCCTAAGACTTTCCATCTTGCAATCCTGCTCTGTGGTGAATTCAGACATTTTATCGGTCATGATCCTGGTATCTTTCGCTAATCTCTGCTGTACTGCTTTCGCCTCTTCCTTTAACACTAAGACCTCTGCGTTGATTGCTTTATCCCTTTCTTCCATCTTGGCGGTCAATGCCTCTACGCTTCGATCCATTTTCTCTTGAACGGTTTTCTCCAATGATTTCAACTGTGTCCCCATATTACTTTCAATTTCGACCTTATCCCTCTTAATTTGTTCCTTTAAATCCGTCATTTCGGCTTGAGCCTTCTCCATGTACTGTTTCATATCGAATTGGTGCTCCTTAAATAATTCCAATCCTCCTTGCAAATCCCCTGACTGAATTCCAAGATTTTTTCAAAACCTTCGAATTTAGTATCTAAACCTTTAAATTGAGTGTCTAAACCTTTAAATTGAGTGTCCAAACCTTCAAATTTAGTGTCTATATCTTTCAATTTTTGTGTTGAAACCTTTAAATTGAGTGTCTAGACCTTCAAATTTAGTATGTATTCCTTCCTGCATCTTAATCAACTGTCTATCCAACCCATCTAGATTAGTGTTCATACCCCCTTCATAGTCTTTCCATTGAGTCTTCAAACCTTCCTCCATATTCTTTTGACTTTTAGCTAACTCCTTTAGCTTCTCTCCTAGCTGTCCCATCAATCCCTTAATTTCATCGAATTCTCCCATATATCACAACAAATAAACATGGAAGCTGTTACAACTAGTGACTAACTTAGACTAAGGACTAGTGGTTACTTCAATTTGGCAGTGGAATCCAAATCTAATATCATGTGGAAATAATAAATGTGGATGGTATCGCTTAAACACAGCGATCTAACGTTACTGAATCGCTTCGTTCAATGTCATTCAAACACACACAAAAATCCTACAAAGTGAACTTTAACAGACTGACAGACATATCGCACAATAAAATGGGGTACCAGCACTCAATTGGTTTTCTCTCCATTCCATTTGTGCCACATGGCCGTTCACCATCTTGTCACTTTCCTCTGGTGTTCGAATTTTTTCGAGTTCAAAATGTCGGCTATACCACTGCGTGGTACGATATTCCCAGTTCGAGGCCATTACACGGTGGGCGCCATCTTGTTTTGCCCGATAATCTGGCTTTGGATTGGGTGGCCCGACACACACGTCAACCCTCACCCAGAAAGCGGTACAACTCGAAAAGAAAAAAAATCTTGAATGTCCGAATCAATCTTGGCCTTTAAAAAACCATGTCGAGAACGAGATTCAAGCAATCCCGGGGTCTTTATAATGATGGGTACAACTGGGGTAAAATCTTAAAATTGATCCGGTGGACACACAAGTATGACAACGAACAAGAATGACAAAAACTCCGCTGTTAAAATAAAACTCATCCACCATTTATTACAAAACCACACCACTAAATACATAAAATCAAACACAGAAGCCTACCTTCGCTCGGAGACTTCTCAAAATTACTCTTGATGTGCAAATAAATAAATGACGCAGAAGCAAAATTCAAATTAATGAGGACAAAAATCTCCGGGCGTCCTAATCTTTGGATACAAAATAACTTACGGAGATCAGAGCTATATCACCCTAGTATTACAACCATTACTTCAAAATGCTATGTCACCTCTCCGTTAATAGTCCATAAATGAGCAGGTGCATAAATCTGAGAAAATATTCAATGAAAAAAATTTGTTGCCTCATTCGATCTCCTTCTAACTAAATGTAATCACCAAAATAGGAAAAAGAATATTTTTATATGTATATGTCACTGGCGTTAAAGAATTTATTTTCAGAACTTTTATTCATGGATTAAATACTTTCATCATTATTTTCACTGGTTTTCGTTCAGCTGTGCCTCACTCAGAAAAATGACTGGTTGTTGGCTTTTACATTTATCACTTTACATTGTAACATCTTTATGATTCCAGATATTTATTTATTTATTTGTTAATCACTGCATGCTCTTCACATATTTATAAATACACCATAAACATTTAAGTAGATGGCCTCTGCCTATCTGTATTATTTTCAACTGACAATTGCCTCAAAATTTCATATACTTGAACCTATCACGTAACATTAATTATAATCATGTATTTTATTCACCTCGCTATAGCGAGAACCTTTAGTTTCATCATAACTTCGTATTAGGCAACCCTGCTATTTTATCAATGCAGTTCCATTATTTACACAACCTTGTATCAGTTACCTACCAAACGCATCTCCTCATGTTAGCATGTAAAGGGAAACCTCAGTGACGTGTGAGTGTTTAGTATAAATATCATGATGTGCGCACAAAAAGTGGCCCCTTAAGTGTAAATGAATCCCCTGTAATTTAAGCCTGTTCAAACCATAAATTGTCATCCAGGTTGCACCAATTCAAAGAACACAGCGACGTAACACGCTGAAAGAACCCTGTACTCAGATTATATTTTAAAGCATCCATATATTTTATTTTAACCCCTAAATATGACTGCATTAATCTCTCAAAAGAAAACTTAAAAGCTTGAGACACCACGTGTGTCTGCTCGCACTTCGTCGTACAAATGACTTGTGTCCCACAACATAATGCATTATGAGCTGCGTTATAATATCACCTCGCCACATTCGGCTTTAGTATTCGTTAATACAGAGCTGTCCACGCAAGAAATAATACTGAGCCTTTCAGCTATGTCCCAAAAACTGTCGGAATACCGCACTGGTTCCAAGCGGCCACGGTACGACTGCTACTACACACTTGTTAGAAACTTCAGCGTGCGGCGACACAAAAATAAAGATGAACTTCGGCGTACGGCGACACAAAAGAAAGTGAACTTCGTTGTACGGCGATGCAAAATAAAGTGACCCGCTTCTCCAGCGTGACCTTCCCACCTTGACTTTTTCTGGAGCTCATCAGCGCCCTCTACGCTTCTGGAACCTTCGCCTAGTCATGCTGTCGACTATGTCCATGACGTAAAAACATCAACCTCAGGTTTCTTCCGCTTGCTTTCTTCCTCCTGCTATGCGACGTTGCCAGAGCTCTCAAAACCATGCGATATCGGTTACAATACACATGACTATGTTATACACTAGACTCCCAAGGCATGGTCTGGTCTTACCACATGATGCTGGAGGATATCGATCAGGCCTCCTGTATGGTGATGAATTGCATCGTTCAAGTTGCTTCCCGTGAAGTATGGTTCCACGCCTGCCTGACTGCCTGGATCGAATGGCAGTGACCTCCGACGGTACTTCATCACATGGCTTCGTTCGGGCTTCCTGGTCTCCTGGAACGTGGTTTCGGATCGCCATCTTCTTCATTCTTCCTTCTTTCTCCCGTCAAACCCATCGCTGGCGTGTTTAGTGCATTCCCATAGTCATATTGTAGAAAACTTTAGGAATATTCATTCGATGACCATAATATTCCGCACACATTCTAGAATTAGCAGTGGAATGGTGCACTTCAATGTCCTTGCAAACGCTGGGTAACTCAAGTATAAATCGTAGGCATTATGCGTCATATATTTCACTATAAGCGTCCTCAATGAATGATCGGTACGTTTTATTGCTTGGTTCGAATCTTTGTTTTACGACACTCTTCACTACGTGAAAATAATTTACATACGATGGGAAAGTTTTCTACTGCAAGCTCCACATAACAGGTTATCGACTTTAATCCTCTCAATAGCATGGGATATGCTCACTCTTCACGAGTCATACCTTCACCAATAATTATAATTACACTTCAAATACACTACAGTGTACTAGTCGAAGCAACTTATAAAGCTATTTTACTCATTTGTTCAGCATAATATTCAGAGTTCCGCACACATGCAATGTTCCTCACAAATGCAATGATCCCGAACCGTTGAACTTCCCAATTAGGTCGGGCGTGGCCTAGCGGCACTTCGCGCTGCACTAGAAAATTCTCGAGTCAAGATGTTCGGCATAAAGTATCCCACTCGGAGCATTATGAGCATGGCATCGCTCCCAAAAGTAAGCTGGCTACAGGGATTCCGATCGCCGGTTTTATACTGTCCAGCAGCGTGACGTGTGCTCTCTAGTTAATATCCTTTCAACGCGTTGTGCGATTTACTTGATTCTTTTTGCCAAATAGTGATAAAATTAGTTTTTATAGTGTGGTTCTCTTCTCTGCTATGCAACTAGGTAAGAATTATTAATCTTTCTGGTATGTTCGGCTTCTTGCTATTTTCTGCGTCTCCGCGCGCTAGCAGCGGGCTGGCTTGCTTCCAGGCGGCGCTTGTTTGAATGTCTGCGCGTGGTGCTACATTTAAACTCTCAAATGGGATGACTGCACCAGGGCCACGGATACAAAGTTTTTATTTTTATCTCCCACTTCCATGTCGTTTGCCTTACATCCTCGTCCTTGAGACTGGCCGAGTTAAAAGCAACCACGATGTTTCCATTTCCAGGTTCTTCTATGTCTAAGCTCCTATGTATCTGATAAGTTCCAATATACAAATTAGAGAATTAAGAATAGACTCTTCCTTCCACATTCGATGGTGTTTGTTTTCGGATCATAACTAGACTGCCTTCTCTCAACTGGATCCTGATTTTCTACCCATGGATCCGGCCGGCTATATCGCTTGCCAGCCTGTCTCCTCAGTCTTTCCAACGTTTCGTTCTCCCTTCCTACTTGGTTTGGCATTACGTCTGGTGGCATGGTGACTACATTATCCAAAGGCCTATTTGGTTTCACTCCAAGATCTAACAGTGACATAATCTGACCCGTACTCTCATGAACCGTACTGTTTATGGACTCAGCCGCTATTGGAATTACTTCCATCCACATTTAGTGTTCTTGCGAGCGGCACAATCTACAAAATTTTGAGATTTTGGCCATGACTCGTTCGCCGGCATTGCTTTCCGGATGGCGGACTGGGAATAAAATCTGTTTGATACCTAGGGACTCCATCGCTTCCCTGAATTCGCCTGTGACCCATGATCTGAGAGCAGATATTCCGGAATTCCGGCTTCTCGGATTACACTGACCCTGATTCGTTTGATGACATACTTGGATGTGGCCTTTTGCATTGGATACAACATCGTGTACTTACTAAATACATCGCTGGTGACAAAAACATACCTGTTTCCCCTCTTCGATTTTGGTAATGAGCCAAAAATAACTGTTGCATATATTTATTGGGGTTTTGATGGAATGATAGGTCTCGGTACCTCTTTCAGCAGATGCGATGTGTACTTGCATCGTTGGCACAATTCACAAGACCTAATTGTGTTCCTGATACTGTTCCGCATGTCATCCCCCGTGAACTTTTCCTGTATGGCTTGTAGCGTCATCTCTACCCCGCCGTGTCCTGTTGCTCTATGTGCTAGCCAAATGATAGGTTGTCGTAATTTTGGTGGTACTGCGATCCGAAATTTTACGTGGTCTGCATCCACAAATTTGTTTCAAATTCCCTGATACAATAAATAATCTCTCAGATGCTCTCGGTCAAAGCATAGTCATCATCTGTGGGATCAATATCTCGTTGCAAAAATCTGTACAGCTTCCTATAAGGCAAATGTCTCTTCTGGGATTGTGCTATTCTCTGGAGCTTTGTAAAAGTCTCCTGATCCTCATTTACCAGAGTAAGCTGCAAAACTTGAGGGTTTGATTCGGGGAGTTGACTTAGTAAATCCGCCCCTAAATTACTCTTTCCTAGCTTGTGCTGGATGGTAATATTGAATTTTTGCGCAAACAAAGCCCATCGGGTGACTCTTTCACTGGCACAATTAGTTTTCACAATAAATTCCAATGCCTTGTGATCCGTCCGAATAATCGTAGCATGTCCTATCAACAGCTTCTTTCAGGTTTCGAGCGCGTAGATTATGGCTAAAGCTTCTAACTCGGTGGTGTAATAGTTTCTTTCAGCCAGTCTCAACTTTCTTCTGATCAAGGCAAGGTAATGACGACTGTTATCATAATCCTCCTGCAGTAATATTGCCCCGATTCCGACCATTGAAGCATCAGATTCAATAATATTTTTTTATTGAAATCTGGGTATGCTTATTCCACGCTGTTCATCAGTAATCTTTTCGCCTCTCGACAAGCCTGTTCACAATGGTCGTCCCACTTCCATAGGTTATTTATTTCAACAACTCTTGTAGAGGTGCCACAGCCTGAGTATACTGATGGCAATGCCCAGTGAAAAATTGACAAGGGCCAAAAAATTGGCACACGTGCTTATCTTTGGTAGGTTTAGGAAAATCCACAATAGCTTGGATTTTCGCCTCATTCGGCCTGTACCCTTCCCCATCCAGAATATGTCCCTAGAATTTAATTTCTTTATTAAAAAATTTGCATTTTTTCAAATTGACCTTGAAGTTGGCATTTCTTAGTTCATGAAATATTCCTTTCAAATGCACTGTCTCCGAAGCAACCGGTATATCGTCCTTGTATCAGATTACATATTCCCTCACTTCCATGCTTAAATTCTGATCAAAACATAGCCTGAGGTTTCTATGCCAAAAGGTAGACGCTTGAAGACATATGTTTGCTGTCCAAACAGAAAGCCTGTAAATTCCCTGGACTCAGGACTTAATCGAATATGATGGTACGATGACGTCAGGTCTATGGTTGAGAAGAATCGCTTTCTTCGGAAGTTCCCCAAGAGCTCCTTTATAACAGGTGGTCTATCGTACTCCGGAATCATTCCGGCATTAAGGGATCTGGCATCTAGGCATATTCGTAGGCTCCCAACAGATTTCGGGACAACTCCTAGTGGGTTAACATAAGGAGTGGATGTTTTCTCAATGATGTCATTTCTTTCCAAATCCAAAATGATGTCCTCTACAATGTTTCGATATTTTTCAGCTATTGGGTACACTTTTCTTTGGTATGGGTCTTCATCGCTAACTTGGATCTGATATTCAAAATTTCCAATTCCCCCTGGTTTGGTGTCAAAGATATCTTTGTAGCGAGTTTATCCCGGCAGAAATTAGCGTACGCTGCACATCAGCAGGAAACTGTCGCGTTAGGGCTGCAATTAACTCGTACTCTAGCATGGGAAGTTCGAGATGCTAGAGTTTCGCACTTGCGTACCTCGTAGGTTGGGATGTCGCATAACGTTTGGCGTACAATTCCGACCTAACATTCTGCTGAATTTCTGGCAACCAAAATCTTCTTAATAATGCCTGTTCAAATTCGTCATAGCTGTTCATGTTAGACTTGAACTCGCGAAACCAGACGAGAGCAGGGCCAACTAAAAGTTTGCCTATTACCCTAATCTCTCTCTCTCTCTCTCTTTCGTCACCTTGGTATCCCTAAGGTAGGCTAATCCTTAAGGAACTCCACTGGCGTGGTCGTGCCGACCCCAGTAAACTTATTTGGTTTGTCCTCTGACGTTTTAACAATCGTCACGTGGCAAGACTGCTAAGGGTACTGTACCCGAAAAAATCGAGAAGTTACTCGTTGGCCAATCCAAAGCAAAGCTGGATTATAAAAGGTGAAAGTCCTGGCTAATGAACTATCGCAATCACGCCTACGAGTTCTTCAGGATTATTCACAGTAGGCTTGGAACATATTATGGATATAAAACGAACATGCTTTATACGGTAGAGTGTAAACTTACCTTAATATCTCAGGGCTATGTTGGGAAGAAGTATACATCCTATCTATTTTAGGCTGTTCCATAACACGTCTCCATTTAACGAATAATCAAGGACAGAGACAAGGTGTATAAAATATAAATGTATTAATAAAAAATAAATAACACTTACTAAAAAATAACACCCTAATATAATCATTCATACACGCCACTGCTGCTGACAAAATTGCTTACATACACGCCTACATAACTGGTTCAAAAAATAGATTATGTCTCCTACAAAATTATAAAATAATCTAAACTTGCTACTGGCTCACCATTGAGCCAAGCATTCCGTTTTTAAAACGTTTACATTTCTAAGACGCGTGCCTTCCATATACCTGAACTGGATATTAAATCATAGCTGTGACTCAGCTGTCAGATTCCTCTACACACACCTGCAATATCTCGGCTCTTTTATTTCCTGCTCGGCCTTGCTTATAACGGAGCTTGTCTGCCACCTGGCATGGACTCCCCTCTTCACACACAGAACATGTAAAAATGAAATGCGTTAAAGCATCGCGTCTTTCAAACAATAACATTTACCAAACTTTCTCTATCAGGGCCATTTCTCGTGTAAACACGTCCATACTACACAACATTCTTGCTAACACTTGCCTCTATCGTTCATGACTGACGAAGCTTCATACATACAACAATCATAGCTAACTTCAAACAATCATATCAAAAACATTCGCTCTTTCAAACTATTCTCTATCTCAAAAATATTTAAAAATATTAAATATTATTTATATTGAAAACCCTCAATTTAAACAAATGGAAATATTTATATACACTATTTACACGTCTATCGTTTCAAAAGAATCATTCTTTAACGATATAACTATGTTAATATAATTATTAATTCTTTCTCTAGTATAGTTATCTTCTGCTGTACTTCTTCATTTGCAAATGCTATACCAATAAATGTCAAAATCATGTTAAAAGTCATCAACGGTATAAATATGACCGATCAGCAAAGATTAGTTCATATTGTTGTTACAATTCCATGTTTAATAGAAATTTAATAATAGTATAATAGACAAGAATAGTATATCTTTCCCAACGAAATTCCGCCTCCCAACGACTTTCGTGTCGTAGATCGAATCACATTTAGGAGACTTCAAAACTCTACTAATATTCAACAATGCTTTCATTACAAAAACTGCAGTACTTCAATACAATTAATACGGAATCACCCTCGTATTTCACTAACATCCATATAAGGAAAGAAACCTTCGTATATCACATTAAAAACTTAAATGACATCATCACAATTGTTCTCAACTATCGTTCCACAGTACTTGCATAACTTCCTCCTAGCATTGATATTATCGATGTTACAATCCATTGCTTACAAATGAACAGCAATATATGTTCTACTACTACATCTTATCGTTCTCCAACGATTATAATGTTAGATCTCTAAGGTTTACTACTCGAAGTAACTACGGTATAAAATACCATGTCTTTGTACTGTGCCCGTATACACGGATGATGATTAATCAGCACTCGGCTTATGCTCTTGGGGCTTCGGGTTATGGGACGTTCCTTCCCCCGCTGATTAAACATCTGATATGGAATACTCAGGTTCACAAGTATATTAAGGAAAAACTAAACACTTTAAATATTACAAAAATTTAATTCATAAAAGAAAAATATTTCACTCAAAAACATGTAAAAATCAATCACTTGGCATAGTTCCTCTAAGGTTTACTACTCGAAGTTACTACGGTATAAAATACCATGCCTTTATACTGTGCCCGTATACACGGATGATGATTAATCAGCACTCGGCTTATGCTCTTGCGGCTTCGGGTTATGGGACGTTCCTTCCCCCGCTGATTAAACATCTGATATGGAATACTCAGGTTCACAAGTATATTAAGGAAAAACTAAACACTTTAAATATTACAAAAAATTTATTCATAAAAGAAAAATATTTCACTCAAAAACATGTAAAAATCAATCACTTGACATAGTTCCTTCAAGTGTTATCCAAAACTAAAATTTATCACTTGGCATAGTCTCTTCAAGTGCCATTCAAAAAAAATTAATCACTTGGCATAGTCTCTTCAAGTGCCATTCAAACAAAATCACTTTGCAAAATTTTATCAAGATCACTATAATGTCATTTCATCATTCTATGAACTCTATAACCACTCTGTAATCACTTTGTCTTGCTTAAATCTAAGTATAATTACTTGTATTATATTTCACTGAGGCGTCAAGCGCGCCTATCATTTAAGTCATACAACTTTCCAAGGCTTTGGATATTTATATTCATTTCAAAATTTTTACCCTTCTGGGTTTCTTTAACGTTTCATAATATTCATTTATCTATTATTCATTTAGTCCTTTGGACCTTACCAGTAATTTTCCACAAAGCCTTAAATTTTACAAATTTAAAATACTGTACAGGAACATGCCATGTCTGTGAATCGAACCCTGGTCCAACCAGTTTCATTCTCATGCATTAGGTGGTCTTTCTTTGCAATGTACGATGCACTGTGTAATTTATTTTATGGGATCTTTACTCATCATTAAACTATATTTTTCATAACCCGTATATTTTACTCTTTCGAGGAAGGAATCCTTTTTACATGTAACATGAATGTTTGACAAACTTGTAAAAATTCATGTAAATGTTTCAAACTTATATTCTGGAGAAATATCTCCATCCCAGCATTTTTATTATACACGTTAATTTCAGCTTGCATCATTTTATGAAAACTTTTATCTAATGGCCTTTTTATTATGTTAGACTTCACACAGACCTTCAGTTGACCGTGAAACTCATTTACTTTCTATCTCACTCCCACAGTACGGTAGGTCGGTTCTCAGACAGCTGTCTCGCCTCCGTGGTGGTACTTTGCTTGATTTAGGGTGTCTCGACCGGCCACCACGCTTCCTACAAGGTTTGCTCTTTTAAACATATGATTACCAAGATTTCTAAAAGCGGTTATTTATCCCTGCTTTTAATATTATTATTATTCATTTATATTCGTTTTTACAAGAATTTTGTAACTTATTCCGGAGAGGATGCCTAATATAACAACAATTCGTATGACGCCTTCTATCAATACTATTTTATAACAAAACCGCTAACGGTCTTATTTGCAAATTCATTCGACGATTATTGCCTACCACAATTAGATATAACAATGCTCTTATGGCCTTACATGTATATTCACTTACAACGCGTTATTTCGACAATTATGGCCTTCAATATATATATATAATACCAATGCCCTTCAAGGTCTCACATGTATATCATTCGACGATTTTGGCCCACTATACTTATTTAACACAGCCTGTTCGGACTTACAATGTAATTATTATTTTAACGCTTCAACATGGCAATACAGATTTTTGGGAATTTCACCTACCCAATACAACAATGACGTCAACATACAACAACAATACAAAAGGGGAATCTTTCACCCACAACATTTCGATGAGACTCTCCATCTCCAGAGTAATTATCCTGATTAACGCACACTTTATTAGCTTTTAGCTTCAACTATTTATTTTGGGCCCTTTTTGGCATCAACTATATCTTGCTTGGTTCTTCGCGGTTTATTTAACATCTCAAATTAATATTTCATTTATAGCGGTAAGGCCTTGGCCTTCCTGTCATTTATTTCATAATTCTGGCTCGCTAGCCAGTGATTATACATTTCTTTAGGTGGTTTAATTCACCAATTACTTTTAAAGATATTTAACATTGATCATTTTTCAACAATACGTCAAGACATTTTAATTTATTTCGTTCTGTTCAATCTTTGAGTTTCTCGTTACAAATTTCATTATCACTTTATTTTCAGTGCATAACCATTCGATAATATTTATTTTTATTATTTTCACTAGGAACTTTCAATTATTTTTCATTTCACCTTTCGTCTTATTTGCCATTTAACTATAAGATCAACTATTTTATATATTTCATTATTTATTTTTAACAATTTATTTATGATGCATATTTATTTTATTTCTGCCTTTACTATGGCGAAACTTTAAGCCATTTAAATTATTATTTCGGTTCCTTCCTCAAAATCATTGATTACTTTTTATTTTATTTCTTGGGTTTTTATTACGTTACATTATTGATCCCATCCACATATTTATATTGCGAGGTCATTCTCGCAATTATTTATTATTATTATTTTAACATTTCAATCATATAAGTGCATTCAAATACCCGATGACTTCGATCGTGTAACTCCCAGTTACGACCGAACTCATCTGGCCAGTACATCGTACATTTGCAATTTTAACGAAAAATCATGACTCACCCTCGTGATCCATCTTCTGATCCATTTGTGGGAAGGATTTCACCCACCCAACGACATAATTAGTACTTTTCCATGGCACTTTCTATTGTGAGCGACACCTCACTTAGGTCCAATCGACCTTTTCTTAAATCTACACACATCACTAATTTGTAAAACACTATATTAACACTTAAATACATATATCTTGAAGTTTATTTACACTGCATAAATTTTCACCACCTCTCAGTGACTTTTGGCAAGTTTAATCGGTGTTCACGCCCTGATGAGATCCCCGGACCTTGCATTGGACGTGATGCAAATTCGAAAGGGCTCCTAATTGTTCACTGGATCTAGTCTCTGTCCTGTCCTTTTGACAGTCTAATTTGACTTCTATTACTGTCTTTTTATTAGCGATTTTTAACTTTTACTTGTCCTACGTTTGCGTAGCGGTCTATCGAACCTATGGCCCGCTTACTTCGTGACCGTATTGTCCTTATTTGCGACAAGTTTTCCTTTTCGTCTCCTACGAGAATGTCTTTATCGCTACGTTCCTATCTGAAACGCTGTAGCTTCGCTAAATTTCAATATGTTTGTTCTGGGTCTCGAACCCGTGTTCATTTACTTGTATTGTTCCAATATCGGTCCCTCAATACTATAGTCCTTCACTTAACTTTCGCGGAGATCTGTC
Organism: Meconema thalassinum; assembly: GCA_946902985.2. Classification (NCBI taxonomy): domain Eukaryota; kingdom Metazoa; phylum Arthropoda; class Insecta; order Orthoptera; family Tettigoniidae; genus Meconema; species Meconema thalassinum. Next base: position 1,082,702,051 of record OX336389.2, read on the forward strand.
TATGTATTTCAAAATGACGACCTCCAGCTTAATGTCTTTACTGATCCTGACGGCTGTATTCTAGCTTGTTACTATTCTAGAATTCATCGCGGCGCAATTTTACTTTGTTACAGTTTTCGAGTAGCGTATTATAATATTGATCTAGCACAAGTGCTTTAGTGATCACTGATAACAACCGTAGCGGATTTAATTTACCACGCACAAACAACGTTTTGTTATTACCGCGGATACCGATGATCGTTGATTTGTTTTAACACGCTCTACTTTGGCGGTTGGCAACGAACTGCGTTACTTGCTGCGAATTCTCCATACAGGAGTACGATGAGTCTTTACTATTGTGATGACGGACTTCCGTCCCGACACCTTGATAATACTGTGTGCTGTATACTTGTATACTGTGCGGAAATGCGTTGAGCCTCCCCGGGCTTAATGAACTGCGACGAATGTTATGCAACGGCTCTGCATTTTGAGAGACAGCGTGGAGCCTCTCCGCGCTTCTGGTGAACTGCTTCTGGCACAGCATATAGCCTCACTTGGCTGTCGGATACTGCATGCTCTGTGGTTAAAACCTGGGCTATTTATTGGGAACTTGCAAAAATAAACTACTTTTCCCTTCGTCCTGGAGCTAACTTCTGAACTAGACGTCGCACGTTTTTGAAAAGTACATCATATGTTCCCTATATTTCAAACGTCTCATTACCATTTCGTTTTCTGGAAATCGATCTTCTAATTAATTTAAATAAAATCTATGAAGCTCCTCAGCTGCGTGGGTGATTGAGTTTTTTACCTTCATCCCACTACCTTCGCTTGGCCCCGCCTAATGACGTAACTGCTGACTAAGTACTTCTTTCCTGGGCCTAAATTATTCACTTTTAACTTCGCTTAATTCATAATTTCCTGGATCATTCTGATTCCCATAAGCCTATTGTTATAATTTTGCATTGTTTCCGTGAAAACGGCTTATTTCACAACTTTGCGGTGTCGATGTGCAATCCAACGTTGTCAAAAAGATGCTAATGTCAGCACTCAATGGTTGTTCCCATGCTAACCTGCTCGGGCTGATTCATCCCAGCGTGACTGCTTGCATGATTCACACATCGCTTGCACCACATGCCTCTAGATAAAGCTATCAATGTTCTGCGTCTTGCTCTGAATCATTTCCTGGTTTCCTCACTGCCAGTTCATGTTGGACCTCTTTTGATCTTAAAGGTCGGAAGTTCATATCCTGTACCAATTCTAATTGGGTACAATACATTAAAAAATTACAAATGTTTCTTCATACTGGTCATTTCTATAAATATACACGGCTGCAATAATACATTGACAAATAACGTAGTGTTACATTCGTGTATTTACAACAACTTGTGCTATTTCATCGTTAAATAAAGATCAATCACGAACGGATCAGATTTTTTCTAACTTTCCTCGAGTCGGATGAATTATCTTTCGTAAGATAAGTCTCAATTAATTTACTTTTAATGAAGGGCGATGCCTTCCTTCAACTCAAATTCGGTTTGTCACCAACTGAATGTCACTTCATTCTACACAAAGAATGTTCATAAACGTTTAACTTCACGTCGTAATCATAACGAGTATATATTGCTTGATCGACGATATGTTTATAGTATTTGTTGATATTTCACAATATATCACGCGTAGATCTCTTCTCCTAACTATGAATTCTTCTTACAAAAGGATTGCCCAATTCATTTTAAAGATAATGAATTTACTAAAAATATCAAAGACAAAATGTCTGGAATCTTGAATAAAAATCGAAAATCGTCGAACAATAACTTCTTTAAAGATTTTCCCAATGGAAAATAAATTTCTCAAACAACTGACATCAGTCCAGAAACTGAATCAATTAATATTTCCAAGTATAGATGACCAATGACCATCATCTTATACGATCTTGTAGAATAAAACTCATTAAACATGGTAGTGAATATACATGAATTAAATATGGAGAATTGTTGTTCACAAATGCTGTCATAAATACTCAAACTAATAAATAATGCAAAACATTTCTACCTTAGTATTGTAGACAACTGAAGTTCATCATCAGGTATTCGAAAATACCCGGCTGGATCATCTCCCAGGTATGACTTGTTGAAACCAAACCCGCTCAACGCCAGTGGACAAGGACAGCGATCTCGGGAATAGAAGGATTTCCTTCCCGGCATATTCGTCTCCTCCAGATGTCGAACCTCGTTCATCGAACATGGATTCCATCTCGAACAATCATCGGGCCTCGTATCTTCTGTCTTCTGTCTTTCCGCTGATAATTCTTCAATCGCCGACATCACTCGAAAGTCCTCCATCATTATCGAGCAATATATTCGTAATAGTTCCATCGTTACATATAAATTTGTAAGTTGTACATCAAATCACTATCGTAGATGTTAATGCTCATTTGGTTGGTCAATGAAAGATTATATCTGCTCATATTCGAGAATTAATGTACATAAATACACATTAAATGTACTGGATGAAAGTTTACATAATGTATTATGTTGTCTCGGCATTCTATAATTCTAGATGTTATACATATTCTCGTTGTTCATTAACGTTGTTCCATTTTGTTAATCACAACTCTGAATCGACATATCCCAATCGCGAATTAGTTTTAATCCATCATCTCACTCATACTCTAAGTATTATAAACCAATTCCACTTTATAAATGTTTGTAGCCATCATAGTGTTCCAATAAAGCCAAGTCTCAATGTTCATACAATATCATTTTACTCACTTATTTCTGCAGCGTGGTTTAGATTATGTTGAAGTCGCGCTGCACTAAAATGTTTCTCCCTGCGTTGAGATAAGCAACTTTCTTCTACAATACAAATTGTCCTATAACTGTCGAATTTCTCGATGAATTTTCTTAAAATCTTCTTATATTGAAGCCTTATAACTGGATGAATATACTGGATAAAATTTGCTTCTAGAAAATTCGAACACTTGTTCGCTATTGAATTATAGTCCTTCGCTGAACTTCACCTAGTTTCAGAGAGGCTCTGACTAACTATTGGCCGCTCTCGGCACCGTCCCTCGAGTAGCGAAGGATCGCACTCGGTATCGTGTCTACGGGAATGAACTTCCCCGGATAATACGTCTTGTACCTTCGAAGTCTGTCGAGAGAAGAACGCTTCTACAAGCCATCCCCTCTCTTTCTTGCCTGAAATTCGGTGCCATTGTTGGTCGCACGTAGTTATTAGCGCGCATTTATAATAAAGCTTATTACAGTGAATTTCTTCCCTCTTGCGACATTTAAAGTTGTACAAATATCTTCTTTTAATTTTCTTGATAATTTCAATGGAGTAAAATTGTTACATAGGGCTTAAATGGAATAGTTAATCACATTAACTAGGTAAATATCCATATCTGCTTCCATAAACCCTCCTCCCGTTGGCTGTAAGCATATATCATATGATATATTTTATAACAATTAACTGGAAATATTGCACGGCAATGCCTTGTTGCTAGGCACTTTCCAATGATAGAGAATATTCTGGGGCGTCTCTGACCACGTGACTGGTTTCTCCCACTGCCTGCGTTCGCTAACAAAGCTCTCTTGAGCCAACTTCCAAGATTTATATTGCAATGTTAAATTTTATCATGGGGCTCGAAAAATATGATCATTTTCATCACGAAACAATCAAATTTCTGGTGCATTCTCCTCTCAGCTGAAGTTAAAACAGTTCTCAAATTGTTTTTAATCACATCAATTCAGGACGTTAGATATGTCACTGAACTGAAATTCTGAATGCTAATTTAGCCTACTTTCTTAAGATATTTCCTCAAATTTTTCGCATTGGACTTTCCCATTATAACATTGTTTTACTCATCGAATAGTTCGTAACAATTATTTCCATAGGCATTCACTATGCGATAGGGGCCAAAACACCGAACTGAACTTAGGGTATATCTTCTTAGTTACGTCCGGTTTAATAGGTCTTCGTAACAAAACTAAGTCTCCAATTTCCAACGGTGTGTTGAATCGTTTTCTTTCGACTCTCTTCCATTGCTTTTCTGCTGCCTTCTGAAGTTTCTCCTTAGCTCTATCTATCCTAGCTTGTCTTCCTACATCAGGATCTCTAGGAATGAAGTTTGAACACGTTATCCCATGGTCTTTCTGGATTCCGCTCTAAGTATAGCATCATCGGAACTTCCGCCGTGCTTTCTTGAACTGTAGAGTTTAAGCAGTCCTCTGTCATAGGCACATACTTAACCAACTAGGATGCTCGTTTGGGCAGTTTAGACAACAGAACTTAGAAAATTCTGCCATATATCGTTCACTTGGATTTGACTCGGGATATCTCACACTCGAAAATATGTGTCGAGTACCTAACCTTTCCATGTCCGCTTCATATTCACCTGAGGTAAACTGAGCACCATGATCAGACAATAGATACTCGGTTTCCCCGCTTTAGGAAACACAGCATTCTCTAACCAGCTGACAACGTTCCTCGTGTTCGCTTTCTGTATGGGGTTCATGGTGACGAATTCAGTGAACACATCCACAGTCACTAACAAGAACTGATTACCTTGATATCCCTTCGGACAGGGGCCAAAAATGTCCACGGCCATCAGTTTCCTTGGTTTAGAAGGTAAAATAGCTCTGGGTCTTCCCTTCAGTAATTCCGATGCGAATTTCTCTCACTGGCATCGATCACAAGTTCTTATTATTCCCGCTATAGATGACCTCATGATAGTCCAGATAAACCTCTCTTTGATAACATTAAGAGTCTAATCTAGACCTCCATGTCCAATAGAATGATGCGCCAGCCACACTAATTTTTACACAGAATTAGGGGGCACAACTATGCGGATCTTAGTGTGCTCGGGGTCTGCGTGTTTACATACCAGATCTCCGCTAAGCATATAGTGTTGCGAGTGCCTCTGGGTATTTACATAATCCTCATCTGCAACATCCATATTCCCCTTCAGAAACCTGTACATCTTCCGTATGGGAGCGTGTCTTTTCTGCGAAATTCCAATTCGTTCCAACCTCCTCACGGTTTCAAGATCTTCTTATTCTAGCTGCACATGATTAACCTGCACATTCCTGACGGGGTTTGTGAAGCGTCAGCCAACAGATTATCTTTACCTGGTTGGTGGACTATGGTTGCATTGAATTGCTGCATAAATAGGGCCCATCTAGTCAACCTATCGCTTGACAAATCTGTCTGCAGCATGAATTGCAATGCTTTAAGATCGGCGACTATTATTACCTTGTGACCAATTAGAATTTTCTTCCATGCTTGTTGGGCCGTTACGAGAGCTAACGCCTCTAACTCGGTCGTGAAGTCATTTTCTTCATGCCTTTTCAATTTCCTTCCGGTAAATGCAATGTAGTGCTTATTTTCCTCTTCGTTTTTTCTGATATAATACGGCACTTATGCCTACACGTGAAGCATCGGACTCAATGAAAAATGTACGGTCGAAATCCGGGTATTCTAAGTTTACATAGTTCTTTAACATTTCTTTTGCCTTCTCGAATGCGGCTTCAGTTGTAGTTGTCCATTTCCAACGATTGTTCTTTTTCAACAAGTCGTAAAGAGGATCCATAATTTCTGAGTATTTAGGGCAGGGACTACTTATAAATTGGCATGCACCCACGAACTCACGAACTTGTCTGACCTTAGTAGGCATTGGAAATCTCATAATTGTCTCTACTTTTTCTAAGTTCGGGTGAAAACCATTCTGGTCGATAGTATGTCCTAAGAAATGAATTTTCTCCTGTAGGAAGTGGCACTTCTGATATGGGGTATCATCGGTTAATCGGATCCTGTACTTATAGTCCTTAATTAACCCGGGTTTATCGTCGAAAATACCTTGAAATGCCATTATTAACCCTTCAAATTCTTCTCTAATTTCGTCAAATCCCTCTGCTTTCCAAATCCATGTTCCACTTTCATTTTCGGGTTCCTCAATGATATTGTTAATGATGTCTTCTCTAGATCCATATCTGGAGTGTTATCAAAATCCTTCTTTTCTAACTCTTCTGTGTTTATCGAACCTTCGCTAAATTTAATAAGACGGTTTTTCATGTCAATTACTGCTCCAACTTTGGTAACGAAATCATTACCTAGCACGATGTCAAAATTTATCTTGCTCACGACAATGAAGATGTGCTCATAAGTGCGACCATTAATCTCGAAATTTAACAACACCTGGACTTTACATTTTGCAGACTTTTCTTGGAATATACCACGCACTTTGACTGATGATGCGGGTAAAACAGTCATTCTGTCACCTTTTAACAGTCTCTGGTAACACTCATCTGACAGTATGGAAATAACTGCACCAGTGTCCATAAGAGACTTACATATTTGTCCATCGACATTTATACTTATAATAGGCAGTTCATATGGTCTCTCCCCTCTAATTACTTCTTTCTCATCAGTAAAACTTCATCTGTTACCTCATATATCTCGTTAATTGTAATTCGGTGTAATGGTATAGCATTTTCTAAAACTCCTACTTCTGTTTTGGAAATGGAGTTTTTTTGTCCCTGAGTGTTATTTCCCTGCTGACTTGTACTCGGCTTGGGATCGACACTCGGGTCTTTCTCCACTCCTGTTCCATTCTCTTTAAGTATCCCTTTCCTTCTTTGTGTCTTTCCTCATATTGTTCCTTTGTGAACGCATTCTCTCTATAATTCCTGTTTCGGTTATACCCCTGGTTATATCTATTGTTCCGGTTATAACTGTTGTTGTTATTGTACCGGTAGTTGTAATTATTATGTTAATAACCATTTCTGCGAGTATTATCGTTGTTTCTTCCCTGCTATTGCTGGTAAGGTCTTCCTCCACGGAATCTACGATACTTTGGGATGGTCTCCTGGCTCTAAAATAGTTGTTCCTTTCCGGACCGAAACTATTTTTGTCTAGCTCTTTAGGGCTCTCCGTCTGTTGCGTTTGATCAATATAAATTGTGTTAATGTCCCTATGGTCTTGTCTATTGCTCCTGGACATTACATTAGGCATTGGACTAGTGTAGTCTAATTTTCTCAGAGGTTCAAATCTTTGATCTGAGACGAGATAATCAGTCTCCTCACTTCCACTGGAAGCTGTCCCAATATAGCTTCGATCAGTTCTCCTGTTGATAACGGGGGCTGAAGGAACCTCAGTTGAGCTAATTGACTCGTGAAGAAGTCCGCGTAGAGCGTTGGCAGAGTACTCGAATACTTCCTCGAGTATACTTCTGCGCGTAAACTGTTCTGCGCTTCAATTGACCAAAATCTCTTGATTAAGGACTCGGAGAAATCTTCAAAATCAACGAACGTATACCTGAAAGACTCTGAACCACTCTAACGGGCCTAATGCTAAATAGCGTTCCACTATTTTCATCTCCCTATCCCTCGGAACCTGAGCTTCGATAAAGTAGTCTCTCAGATTTTGGTTAAAATCGATCGGAGTGAATCCGCCCTGGTTATTAAACTGACGAGGTTTATCTTCAAAGTTGCGTATTACCTTTATATTCCTTGGTTGGGTATTGTGGCTACTAGTTCTTTGATCCCTCGTTTCTGTTTCGTACTGCTGATTGCTGAATTTGGGTCTTTCTATCGATCGGAGTACCCTTACTTCTGGTCTGACTTCTCTTTCTTCGTGATCTATACTATTTCTCCTAGTATGACTTTCCCATTCACCTATTTCCTCTTTTTCTTTTTCTTCTAAGTCGTTAGTAATATCTTTCAACTGCTTTCCCACTTCCCTCTTCAGGTCTTCTTTATAAGTTTCCAAAACAGCGGTGTCTCCTATGTTCAAACTCTGAAGTTTCCTGGTAATGTTTTCCTCCAGTTCGGTAGACATTCCCTCATTAATTTCATTAATTTTATTCACGTCAGTGACAACCTTACTAATTTGATCCTGAAGGGCTTTCGCTTCCTGACTTGATTGATCTTTATTGTCGACCTGAGTTAGCTGAAGATGATCCAACCGTTTATTGAGATCAGTTCGCACGCTTGTTGCCTCTTTATTTAGTTCTAATTGAGTAGTAGACAATTTCTTTTCTATGTTCTCCTGAATCTCCTTAATGTGTTCCTTACTGGACTTGTTCCATTCCTCTTTCCACACTACAACATGAGCTTTTAACATTTCACTTATATCTAGCTCTATATCGTCTTTTAAAATATTATTATGATCTATGACTTGGGAACGTAAAGAATCCACATTTACTTTAAGGTCACCTAATTGTGACTGTAACGCATTTATGTTCTCAATGCACTGTGTCTTGGACACCTCTAACTCTCTCCTAATATCGTTTTGAAACGTGACATTACTAGTTTCGATATTATTAAGTTTAGACTGGATGCCATTAACATTTGCAATAACTTTGTCAATATCTCCCCTAACACTATTTACATCTATAAACAGATTATTTATTAAAGAAACTCGCACAAGTTGTGCATTAAGCATATAAATACATTACATTTACACTACATTCATTATTTTATATTTCACTTTGTTTCAGTCTTATGGTTCTAAGCAGGTCTCGATTATTGACTTGGATAGTTTTTTGCATCTTGTAGTGTGGTATCGATCTTATGGGCGTTCACAAAGATCACATACACATGTTTCGTTCGGCTCGTGATGTTTCTTCTCTTTGCACACTCTGTGGTGGTATCCGTGCGTTGCCAAAGAGTTCACGAAATGGCGCAGGTCTTGGTTGGTTTCCATCCATGATCTATTCACCATTGCCTCCGTTGCATAGAAGTCAGCCCATATCTCTTTTGACTTTTTTTATTTCCACTTGTTTTCCCCAGTTTTTAGTAAAAGGTAGATTATATTTGGTCATGAGATCTTCCAACAGAAAGGTTTCTCTTGCTAGGACATAGCCGAGTCGTGAGCGGGTGAATTTGGATATTGCTAGGGCGGACTTCAGGGACCGAGCTTTGACGGCTTCCATGGCTGATAGATCGTTCATTCCTAGTTTTTCCCAGGTTATTTCTATTCCATACGATTTTTGCATCGAATAGTTTCATGGTAGTTTTTACGGATAGTCTAGGTAGTGATGGTATGTCAAATATTGCCTTCGTGGCTGCTGATGTTCTTGTTTTAGTGTGAATCCTAAAGGATCTTACGGTTGTCTGGAGGGTCATGCCCTGGTATTTGTAGGCGTTAGCCGATTGAAGTGGTTCGTGTCTGTAATAAACCTTGTCGTGCGGGCTTTCTCTCCTACCTTTTCTGAAGGTCATCTGGACTGTTTTCCTGGCGTTAATCTGGAGCTTGTTTTCTTCAGCCCAGGTTTCTAAAGCCTTGACTGCTTTTTGTAGCTCTGTTTTGTCTGGCGATCCAATAGCCATGTCGTCTGAGTAAATGTAGAGGTTTATATTGTTTGATGCTTCTTTTAGTTTCTCGGTGATATCGTGCGTTGCGACGTTGAATGGAAGTGGGCTGAGTGGATCTCCTTGGAGCACCCCATTAGTCTGAGTGACTCCTTTGGAGAAAGTTACGTTGTCCGAGATATATATTGTATTGCTTATTAGCATGTTGTGAATGAGGACTACCAGCTCTCTTTTGTCAGTCAGGGTTTCTAATTTTGTTAAGATGAGGCTTCCATCTAGTGTGTCGAACGCTGTTCAGTAATCCACAAATACAACGTAGAACTTTCCTTGCGGGACTCTGATGGAATTTTCAATGTCTTCTATGAGGATCAGAGTTGCTTGTAGGGTGCTTCTTCCTTTTCGGAATCCAAACTGTTCCTCAGGGAGTTTGTGATCTATTTCATTTGTTGGTCTGCTATTTATTAGTCTTGTGAGCATTTTTAAGACGTTATTCTCCAGCGCTATTCCTCTGTAGGAGTTTGGATCTGTCTTGTCCCCGTTCCCTTTATAGAGGACTCTGATGGTGGACGTTTTCCATCTCTGTGGTATATCGCCTGTTCTAAGGCATAGGTTTATCATTTCCGTGAGTGCTGGGAGTAAGATACGTATTGATGCTTTGAGATGCTCATTGAAGATTCCGTCTGGGCCTGTAGCTTTCTCATTTTTAGGCTTCTTATGGCTTGTTTTACTCCTTCTTCAGTGAACGGGATGAATCTGGTATCTGTTATGTCTGGTGTCCGTGGCTCGTATGCAGTAGTCTTGTAGTCTGGGTTCAGTACCTTAAGGAAGTGTTTCTCCCATGTTTCCATGTTTATCTTTCCGGTGGTTGGTGTTTTTCTGCCCCTTAAGGCTAAGAAAGGATCATTTGTCGCCGCTTCAATCAGTTTCGTGGTCTCGTGTTCTAGATAGTCTTTTCGCTTTTGTAACAGTAAGGCTTAGTATTTTTTCCTGACATTGCTGTAGAGCCTCAGGTTTTCTGCTGTGTTCGAGATCCTCGTTAAGTGTAGAATTTGTAAGACTTGTCTTCTCTCCATAAAACATTCGACGTCGAACCGTATCTTGGCTTTTCGTTTGAATTTGAGGATGATTGCTCTTTTAATGGTCTCTTCTAGTGCTGTCGCTGCTGACTCGATATTTCCTTCTTTCAGACAGTTTTCTAGATGTAGTTGCGGTGTATCTTTTATTTGCGATACGTCTAGTTTTCTTGAGGCTGGTGCTCTATTGTTATTGTTGTTCTCGTGTGGGTATTATAAAGAGAAATTTGCTGTTATAGGGCAGTGCTTCTTTATTGGTGTCTCCTCTGATGAGTAACACGCGTTATGTGAGGTTAGCTGAATTTTTGGTCCTTTGAAAAAGATCAGGTCGATGTTGCTGCTGCCGTTGTGTGAATAGTAGGTGCGGTCCTTTGTCGCATTGACTAGTTCGAACCTTTCTTCTGTCATCATTTGGAGAAGTTCCTAGCTCCTGTGGTGTACTATATGAATTCTGCAATTCATGTCTCCAGCAATGACGATGTTAGCGTCTCGTTCTGTCTTTCTTAGAGCTGTCAGAATAGTTGCTAGAATGTCCTCTATTGGCGTCTGGGGTACAATGTATAACCCTGTCAAGGTAATTTTTTATGTTATGATTGTTATCGAGTCATCTTCTCTGTATATATTTTTGACTTTCCCTATTATGGGCTTGAAGTAACAGGAGATTCCCCTCATTGGTCGTCCTCTTGGCCCTTGTATAGCTGATACGTGTTCCGAGTAGTATCCCGGAATGTCTATGGGGTGTGTTGTGAAGGTTTCTGTTAAGTTTAGCACATCTTGCTTGTATAGCAAGTCGCTGCCGGCGAGTTGTAGGGCACTCTTTAAGCCTTCTACGTTGCATAATAGGAATTTAATATTTGACTTAGTCTCCTCGTTTGTTGGTGGGATCTTTTTCCGGTTTTCCAGTCCATCCTTGGTAGTTGATGTGCTTCTTTTCTGTTTTTTTTTTCAGTTTTTCCGCGTTTTGTGGTTTCGTACTGTCAGATTCTCGCGCCTTCGGGTCTGTCTCTACGAAAAATATATGTCTTTACTAGTATTACCTCCGGCCAGGCTTCAGCTTTGTTGACGTTATCTAGAGATTCGTAGGGAATTCCTAGTTTAAATGCTCTTAGTCTTCCCTGGATATCTAACTCTTCGCATTCAATGTCTCCCTTAATTCCTTTGTGCTGTATGAAGTCTCTTAATTTCTCCGCTGTGGTGGATTCGTGAATCCTGCCTATGTAGCGCCATGACATGCGTGAGCCTGCTTTCAAGTCAGTGGATTGAGTCATGTTTCCGGTTATTTGTAGCCTTTGTCGTCCTCTCCATCCAGCTTCCGTTGAGATGCCGTTTAAGGCTGTGTTGTTTGTTTGCAATTCTAGTTCTTCTGTGTTTGAATTTTCTTGTATGACTTTCTGTTTGTCTGCTATATTCTGTCCATATTGGTTTCATTTTCTATGTCCTCCCCTCCCTACTACTGTGCTCCATGCCTCTGCTGGTTCAGTAGCCTCGTTGGGGTGATTGATCGTGTTGTATCTGTGGTCTTGTTCGTCTTTGCTGTAGGTTTCCTTGTTGTTGTAGGGGATATTTGTCTTTTGTTGCTTCCTCAGTTTCAACTTAGTTTGTATTATCTGGTTGAGTGTTGTTGGATTTTTCGTGATTAACGTTCCTTCTGCCACTTCGTTCGTACGCTATTGTCCCTTGTGGTTCACACTGAACATTATAGAGAGTATTATGACTGTTGTGTGTATTGTCTCTCGCTTCTTTGGGATTTCGTGTTGCGGCATGTGTGATGGTTGTCGTAACTCGACTTAAGCTCTGATTAATTTTCTCCTCTATTATTCCTTCTAGCTTATGTGAAATAAAATTCGTAATGTAATACATTTTTCTTTTGATGTCCGCTATATAATCTATCTATGCGGCTATGCTCTGGTGTTGCGTAGGTAACGTCATCTGCAGTGAGATAGTTGGCTCTTGTGAGTTAGGTATATGACCAACAGGTGTCGGTGAGCGTTGTCTGTCTCTAGTTTGTTGCTTCATGGTGTCAACAACTGGTACTACTTGCTCCGCAGGGGGGTTGTCTTCTCCTTGCATGACAGCCGTTTGGATGTCCGTAACCTCGTTACGAGGATTCTCATTGACATGCGTCGGTTCTTGCGCATTATGGATTTGACCACCAGGTGTCAGCAAACGTTGTCTGTCACCTGTGTGTTGCTGCATGGAGTCATCAGAGTGCGCTAGTTGTACCACAAGGAAACTGCCTTCTCCATGCTTGTCCGCTGGTTGGGTTACTCTAACCTCATTACGAGAATTTTCTTTGACATGCACAGACCCATTTCCAATATTCTTATTGTAAGGAGCGGTTTTCATTTCTAAGAAACTTGTCTTAATGACACTTACCACTTGTAGTATGTCTTCTTTTACCTCTTTTTTTTAGATAACCTCTTACTTCTGCTATATTTCGTAACGTTTTTAGAGCACATTCGAATCGCACATCAATCTCGTCCACCATCTTTTTATTTACTGACTTCCGTTTGATTTTGTTAACGTCTGATTGAATACCATTCACATCGGTCTGTACATTGTTAAGATCGGTTTGAATATTGTCAACTCTATGTCTAACATCACTCACATCACCCTGTACAGTGTCAACTTTAGTTCTAACATCACTTACATCACCCTGAACAGTGTCAACTTTAGTTCGAACAGTATCAACCCTATTTCTAACATCACTTACATTTGTCTGGATCTCCTTGGAACTGACCTGTAATCGCGACATATTATCATTTGTTGCAGTAGCACTTGTCCTCAACCCTTCTAGGGATGATTGTACACCCTGTATTTCTTCTTTGACACACTCTTTCACACTCACTGTAACACGACCTGCTATATTTTCTACAATATGTTCCACAACTTTTACAACTACAGAGTAAATATCTTCCTATCTCTCTTAACCTGCTCCAGATCCTGTTTTGCTTCCTGAAATTTGCGATTCAAACTCTGAAAATGGATCTTTAAATTCTCGGTCATCTCCTGCTTCAGATTTTCCTGTAAATTACATTGTACACATTTCAATTGCTCCGTCAAATTCTCCTTCAAATTAGTCTCCAAATGCTCCTGCAAACTCTTCTGCATCTCCTTAAGCATCCTCTGAACCTCCTCTTTACCCTTCATTGCCATTGCAAAGATACAAATATATAAATCGCTGTAGGGACATGTCAAAAGAGAGTATGATAACAACATTTGGAACAACAATTTCAACCTTGTAATTGGGCATTCTTAATGTCTATCCAACGTCCTTAAAATTAACATGTCAAATACACTCTTAAATTAATAAACCTATAGTATCGTTCCACTTGATCGTGTCCCAAATTATCTATACTACCCTAATAACATTTAAATTTACCAACGTTAAAACAAGTTAACCTTACATTGAACATCGCTATCAAAGGCCACGAGCCGGTCTGGAATAAAAAGAATTCAGATCGTAGGTTATTTTCATAGAATTTTAACCTATTTATACCTATCTCAGGTTTTCCATAAGATTAGATCTGTATTCGAGTGCAATATTATTAAAATACAACTTAAAACCACCTATATTATCGCACTCAATTATTACCTCAATTGGGCTGGCTTTATTTCCCTTCATATAGGATTTACATACACCCTTCCACGTGTTTTTGAAGCTAACACGTAGGGTTACCAATTTCTTGCCTAAGAATGGTTCATCGAATGCCCTTTCACAGGCATTTCGACGCCTAAACGTTGGGCAGCAATTTTCTACTACTGTACCCCAAAAAGCGAGAAGGTACTCGTTGGTCAATCCAAAGCAAAGCTGGATTATAAAAGGCGAAAGTCCCGGCTAATGACCCATCGCAATCACGCCAATGAGTTCTTCAGGATTATTCACAGCAGGCTTGGAACATGTTATGGATATAAAACGAACTAGCTTTATACGGTAGAGTGTAAACTTACCTTAATATCTCAGGGCTATGTTGGGAAGAATTATACATCCTATCAATTTTAGGCTGATCCATAACACGTCTCCATTTATAGAATAATCAAGGAGAGAGAAAAGGCGCATAAAAATATAAATGTATTAACAAAAACTAAATAACACTTACTAACAAAATAATACCCTAATATAATCAATCATACACGCCACTGTTGCTGGCAAAACTCCTTACACACACGCGAACATAGCTGTTTAAAAATAAAAAGATTCTGTCTCCTACAAAATTATAAAATAATCTAAACTTTCTACTGGCTCTGCATTGAGACAGGCATTCCGTTTTGAAACGTTTACATTTCTCAGGCGCGTGCATTCCATATACCTGAACTGGATATTAAATCATAGCTGTGACTCAGCTGTCAGATTCCTCTACACACACCTGCAATAACTCGGCTCATGTGTTTCCTGGTCAGCCTTGCTTATAACGGGGCTTGTCTGCCACCTGGCATGGACTACCCTCTTCACACACAGAACACGTAAAAATGAAATGCGTTGAAGCATCTCGTCTTTCAAACAATAACATTTACAAAACTTCCTTTATTAAGGACATTTTTCGTTTAAACACATCCATACTACAGAACATTCTTGTTAACACTTGCCTCTATCGTTCATGACCGACGAAGCTTCATACATACAACGATCATAGCTAACTTCAAACAATCATATCAAAAACATTCGTTCTTTCAAACTATTCTCTATCTCAAAAATATTTAAAAATATTAAATATTATTAATATTGAAAAACCTCAATTTAAACAAATGGAAATATTTATATACACTATTTACACGTCTATCGTTTCAAAAGAATCATTCTTTAACAATATAACTTTGTTAATATAATTATTAATTCTTTCTCTAGTATAGTTATCTTCTGCTGTACTTCTTCATTTACAAATGCTATACCAATAAATGTCAAAATCATGTTAAAAGCCATCATCGGTATAAATATGATCGATCGTCAAAGATTACTTCATATTGTTGTTTCAATTCCATGTTTAATAGAAATTTAATAATAGTATAATAGACAAGAATAGTATACTTTTTCCCAACGAACTTCCGCCTTCAAACGACTTTCGTGTCGTAGATCTAATCACATTTAGGAGTCTTCAAAACTCGACTAATATTCAACAATTCTTCCCTTACACAAACTGCAGTACTTCAATACAATTAATACGGAATCACCCTCGTATTTCACAAACATCCATATACGGTAAGAAACCTTCGTATATCACATTACAAAACTACCGGGTGAGTTAGCCGTGGTGGTTACGGCATGACTGATGGCAGTCGCTCACATCCGGGAGGCGAGGAGGTTCGAATCCCCCCGCCGGCAACCTTGAAGATGGTCTTCTGTGGTTTCCCATCTTCCTTCCAGGCAAATGCCGGGGTTGGTCCCTAACTATAGGCCGCAGCCGCTACCTTCCAACTCCTCGTCCTTACATTCCAACTTCCCTCCTTCCCTCCCCAACGGTACTTGTAGCTCACCCATTGGGTGTCCGTCTCGAAGCAGCTACAAAACTGGCGAGCCGAACATGTCCTCGGACACTCCCGGCACTAAAAGCCATACGCTAAAAAAAATTACAAAACTTAAATGACATCATCACAATTGTTCTCAACAATTGTTCCACAGTACTTGCAGAACGTCTTCCTAGCATTGTTATTATCGATGTTACAATCCATTGCTCACAAATGAACAGCAATATCTGTTCTACTACTATATCTTCTCGTTCTCCAACGTTTATAATGTTAGATCTCTAAGGTTTACTACTCGAAGTTACTACATTTAATAAAAATAATTACAAATTTTTCTTCATACTGGTCGTTTCTATAAATATACACGGCAGCAATACTACATTGACAAATAACGTAGTGTTACATTTGTGTATTTACAACAACTTGTGTTATTTCATCTTTAAATAAAGATCAATCACGAACGGATGAGATTTTTCTAACTTTCCTAGAGTCGGATGAATTATCTTTCGTAAGATAAGTCTCAATTAATTTACTTTTAACGAAGGGCGATGCCTTCCTTCAACTCAAATTCGGTTTGTCACCAACCTAATGTCACTTAATTCTACACAAAGAATGTTCATAAATGTTTAACTTCACGTCGTAATCATAACGAATATATCTTGCCTGATCGACGAAATGTTTATAGTATTTGTTGATATTTCACAATATATCACGCGTAGATCTCTTCTCCTAACTATGAATTCTTCTTACAAAAAGATTGCCCAATTCATTTAGAACATAATGAATTTACTAAAAATATCAAAGACAAAATGTCTGGAATCTTGAATAAAAATCGAAAATCGTCGAACAGTAACTTCTTTAAAGATTTTCCCAATGGAAAATAAATTTCTCAAACAACTGACTTCAGTTCAGAAATTGAATCAATTAATATTTCCCAGTATAGATGACCAATGACCATCATCTTATACGATCTTGTAGAATAAAACTCATTAAACATCGAAGTGAAAATACATGAATTAAATATGGAGAATTGTTGTTCACAAATGCCGTCATAAATACTCAAACTAATAAATAATGCAAAACATTTCTACCTTAGTATTGTAGACAACTGAAGTTCATCATCAGGTATTCGAAAATACCCGGCTGGATCATCTCCCAGGTATGAATTGTTGAAACCAAACCCGCTCGACGCCAGTGGACAAGGACAGCGACCTCGGGAACAGAAAGATTTCCTTCCCGGCATATTCGTCTCCTCCGGACGTCGAACCTCGTTCCTTGAACATGGATTCCATCTCGAACAATCATCGGGCCCCATATCTTCTGTCCTCCGTCTTCCCGCTGATAATTCTTCAATCGCCGACATCACTCGAAAATCCTCCATCATTATCGAGCAATATATTCGTAATAGTTCCATCGTTACAAATAAATTTGTAAGTTGTACATCGAATGACTATCGTAGATGTTAATGTTCATTTGGTTGGTCAATGATAGATAATATCTGCTCATAGTCGAGAATTAATGTACATGAATATACATTAAATGTACTGGATGAAAGCGTACATAATGTATTATGTTGTCTCGGCATTCTATAATTCTAGATGTTATACATATTCTCGTTGTTCATTAACGTTGTTCGATGTTGCTAATCAAAACTCTGAATCGATATATCCCAATCGCGTAATAGTTTTAATCCATCATCACACTCATACTCAAAGTATTATAAACCAATTCCACTTTATAATTGTTTGTAGCCATCATAGTTTTCCAATAAAACAAAGTCTCAATGTTCATACAATATCCCTTTACTCACTTATTTATGCAGTGTGGACTGGACTATGTTGAAGTCGCGCTGCACAAAAATGTTTCTACCTGCGTTGATATAAGCAACTTTCTTTTACAATCGCAAATTGGCCTATAACTGTCGAATTTCTCGATGAATTTTCTTAAAATCTTCTTATATTGTAGCCTTATAACTGGATGAATATACTGTATACAATTTGCTTCTAGAAAATTCGAACACTTGTTCGCTATTGACATATAATCCTTCGCTAAACTTCACCCAGTTTCAGCGAGGCTCTGACTAACTATTGTCCGTTCTCGGCACCGTCCCTCGAGTAGCGTAGGACCGCACTCGATATCGTGTCTACGGGAATGAACTACCCCGGGTAGTACGTCTTGTACCTTCGAAGTCTGTCGAGAGAAGAATGCTTCTACAAGCCATCCCCTCTCTTTCTTGCCTGAAATTCGGTGCCATTGTTGATCGCACGTAGTTATTAGCGCGCATTTATAATAAAGCTTATTACAGTGAATTTCTTCCCTCTTGCGACATTTAAAGTTGTACTAATATCTTCTTTTAATTTTCTTGATAATTTCAATGGAGTAAAATTGTTATATAGTGAACCCGTATGCTATTGGTTCAAGCGTCGAATCCATAATTTATTTGCAAAAGAAGAGAGGAAATAATACAGTCTTTAGAATGACAGAAAAATTGCAAGAAGTGGGCTGTTATAACGTGGCGCAAGAATGGGTGACCACGAGTCATACGGACGTGAGATCATGCTTGACGCATCGATAAGGAGCTGGCTCATGATTATTAATAGAAAGATAAAAACTTTCCAAAGCGTGTAAGAGAGAAGAAATTTCGGAAATAGACCTTACGCAGCTATAAAATGACAACCTCGCAATTGCGCAAGAAGAGAAATAATTAGAATTAAGCCATTTTTGAGCATTTAATTAATGAAAGAAACACATCATTGTGGATCATTCTGGAATAGAGATTTTTGTGTGGGGAAAAAGTTTATAATATTTGCACAGGAAAGAACTGCAAACGTAGCATGACGTCATTAGTAATTCCCCGAGACCAGAGTTGGTAGGGATGGAAAAATAAAACTCAACACCCACGTATCTGAGGAGCAAAATTATTTAATATCTTGGAATTGTGCGATCGATTTTTATGATCAAAGAAACCAGTTTACGTTTAGAACAAGAGCTTTCCAGAGATATATTTTTCAAAATTATACGACTATTACTTCACAAGTTAGTGCTGGAGAAGACGCGGATTTTAACTTTTTGCCGTCGATTTGTATAAAAACCCTGGCGGAGCCAGGAAGATCATGCAGTATTTACCAGACCTTGAGAGGTCGTGATACGCTGGATCACCAACGAGCACCCCATACGGGAGTGGCCGAGCAGTATCGTCATTAGTATCGCCGTGTGGAGACACATTAGAATCCTAGTACAGGAATAATATCGGCAAACTTCAGACTTTATAAAGATCACAAGTATAGTCAAAGTTTAGGTTGTGGACTTGAAGAAATAACAAACGATAGGTACTTGAATAATAGTACAGTGAAGGAACCGACGCATCATAAGGTTTCGAGGTACCCAAGGAAAGTGAAATAGACAGTTCTATTGACGTTAAGGAACCCGATCAGGGTAGAACGAAATAAGTAACGCCTAGTGTTCCGGAAATGTAGGGACTAGAGCGCAGGACGATAAACATTAGGAATTGTAGTTCCAGGCTTTGTCTAGGTAGACAAATGAACAGTAAACTTTGGGGAAGACTCCAATAAGCTACGAATTAAAGTAATAGCAAGTAATGCAAGGAAATTACTAGGTTACCGATAAACTATTCGAGCGGCCGTAATAGTAATACATTAAGGACAGACTTTATTTAGACGAACAAGTTAGCGTCTAGCAAGAAACGACATCGTGCAGTAAATTTATAGAAGCCGATAGTCAAAACCCGGATTTGAAGATCAGCCGTTCCAGTGAGGTGTAGTTCGATCGAGACTTTCCATCATCTCGTCAGATTAGGGAGCCGACGTTCTATGAGTGTCACCCTTGGAAACGGGAAAAGAAGAGAAATCACGTGTGTAAGGCGAATAATTAACGCCCAAGTGATAAAATTGTTATGTAATGTAAATATAGTGAAATTTTTTGAGTGTAATATATTCTTTTGTGAAATTGTATTGTGTTAAGTGAAAACGAATACAAAATGGTATTCATTATATTCCAAGTGATTAAGGTAAATATTTTATGTGCTGTTAAAGAAGTGTCATTGAGTGTAAGTGTAACCATGGAAATGGCTTAAAAAGCAGTGAGTGGGCAAAAATGTTCCATCGCTGGAGGATGCGGTCGCTGACCATACAGTCATGTGAGTAACTATTCCATTATGATATGTGTTTGGGAGAATTTGCGTATAATCCTCATGAGAGAGAGAAAGGGGATGTATAATAACAGGTAAAAGAATGATAGCGCGATCTGAACGATTAATTTGAGATAAATATAATAAAGATGTGAAATATAAATGAATCCCTTGGGGAATGTATTCAGTAAAATATCAGTGTAAATGATAAATGATATAAATATGAGAAAGCAAGCGTAATAATAATAATAATAATAATAATTACATAAATGAATGAAGATTATGATGAATTTTATATGAAAAGTGGTAGCTTCCGAGCTCCTTTAGATGAATTAATACACAAATGGTAAAAATGATTATTGTCAAGGGAGAAGAGTAAAATATATTTGGAGATGTAGATCAAACGTTGATTTTGAATTTATTTAGTTCTTTGAAGGCAACTTGGCTAATTAATGTATAAGCGCCATGTAGCGCATTGAAGTAATGTGTCACGCTAGGAATGCGTTGAAATGCTCGGTAAAACTAATTATGAGGGACAGTTGGTCGTGGTAATTGAACTGTGATAAGTCCTCAAAGTTGTGATAAGTGATCACGAGGCATTGTGTGTTGTATGTTAAAAAGGATGCTATTTATGTTGTATTATGAGCGCTGGTACAAGGCGAGGCCTGCCCTAAGTCGCTAATGTTAAAAGGATCGAACTCAGAGTCGTCTGTGTTGAAGCCTTAAATATTGGTTGTATTATTGAAATTTTCTTACCCGCCAATGAGGACACTTCATAATTATTATATACTGAAGCTGAGAGAATAGGTCTGTTGAGCCTAAATATGTTGTTTTAAGAATCTGTATTAGAAGCCTTGTCATTTAGAGAATTGCATTTGAAACAGCTGTATGAAAAGCTGATGGTAGCCAGTCACTTGTGAAGCGAGACTGTGGACTCTCTTTTCTCCCTGCAATAAATCATGCTAAGTAGTTTAGACTAGACCCTCACCCTCTGGTATTGCGGTAGGTCGGGGAACAGACCGTCTGAGTCATAATACACAACAGTGTTTAAAGATTGTTTGAACGACCCGGTCTTTGAACCGAGGTCCTTTATATAAATTATTATCGCTTGCAGAGTTCAGATCGTTGCTTTCTTATAATATAATGGTCTTTTTAAGACAAAAATGATAAATCCCTAATTTTATTATTATATGATTCAGTGATTCACGAGTTCTATTGAAGACATTAGATTCCGGGAATAATCTTAATTTTGACTTGTTCAGTAGTCTTCTGTAGCTCGGGAGTACGCAAATTTCTCCCAATCACGGTAGTGAGTTGTTAACTTGAGAGAGAGGGATGGTAACATATGAGCATTGTGAAAGCCCAAAATTAAGTGATGATTAACCATACTTTGGTAATTTTGATATTTATGATTTAAAGATATGCTCATGTAATTAGTAATTGAGGTGTATTAAATTGATAACACAGTGTATGTAAACATTACCGAGCCATTTGGAGCTCTTTATTTTGAAGAATTTAAGAAGGACACCATATGGAAGTGAAACTAAGTGGAAGTTTGCTGGTTTTTGGAAAGCCAGTCATTATGATTTTGTAATTGTTTAATATGAATTCCTTGTTCAACTTTGGACAAGTGTGAAGTGGAGTGTCAGTATTTTTATTTGTTTAATTTTTGTAGCGCCATATATTTGGATTATTAAATATTTTAATAGTAGGAGTTGATTTTTGTTTATTTTTGGAAGTGTATCCTCTGCCTAATCCAAAGTGTGTAAGTCACAGAGTGGGAGAACAAACCATGAACCCCGATACTCCCGATTGAGCATTGCTGGCAAACTGTGATTTGCATATTTCATTGTTGAATGGGCACAATAGGGCCTAAATGGAATAGTTAATCACATTAACTAGGTAAAAATCCATATCTGTTTCCATAAACCCTCCTCTCATTGGCTGTAAGCATATATCCAATGATATATTTTATAACAATTGACTGTAGATATTGGGCGGTAATGCGTTGTTGCTAGGCACTTTCCAATGATCAAGAATATTCTGGGGCGTCTCTGATCACGTGACTGGTTTCTCCCGCTGTCTGCGTTCGCTAACAAAGTCCTCTTGAGCCAACTTCCAAGATTTATATTGAAATGTTAAATTTTATCATGGGGCTCGAAAAATATCATCATTTTAATCATGAAACATTCAAATTTCGGGTGCACTACATTACCCAAACCGGTGTAGTGTTCCGCGGTGTCTCCGGTACAACCCATTTAGATCTAATTTCAGCTATTTTCTCTTCGATCTTACGAACTGCCCCATCTATTTTCTCCAATTTTTCGGGATTGATTGTTGACTTACTGTTGTTCAAATTTTCCCTTAATTCCTTTACTTGGGAAGGTGTCAACGTGTTCATATCACATCTTTCCTGCGTTTGCTTAAAACCTCTCTTGAGTTCGTCAATGTTTTCCAAACTTCCTCAGCTAGTGCTCCACCTAACTCTCCTTGTTGTGTGAGGTGATCCGCCACTTGTTTATTTAGTTGCCTCACGTCCTGCTGTAATGTCTTCACATCCTGGGTAATGGCCTTTACATTTTCGCAACTGAGTTACGTAGATCTGTGAGTGCCTCATCATTGGGACTGGACATAAGTTCCTTCTGAACTTCCTCTAGAACCTTTTCCTTAACTTATGTTCTTAATTCGAGCACTATACAGCTCCCAAGTTCTTTGGATACGATATCATGAAAATCCCTCGTTATGTTTTCAGTCACCTTCCGAAACATGTCGTTTGAGTCCTTCATAAGCCTAACTTCTAGCGAAGCCATGCTCTCCTGAACCTGAGTCATGTTCTTGTCAATCCTACTTTCTAGAGTGACTAAGTCTTTGGAAATCGCTTCGTGATTCATCTTGGTAGATACCTGTGCCTGCTTAGCATTCTCTATCATGCAGGCCTCAAAATTAAGTAAGTTTTCCTGAACCCTATAAGTGTGAGCGTTTAATATGGTTTCTAAGTAGACAACCTAATCTCCTATCTTTGCCTCTAGTGACACTGACAATCTCTCCTCTAAGTCATCTATTTTGTCCTGAATTTTACCTTCAATACTATTTATATTTTCTTTTAACTTATTTTCTATAGACGGACTTTGTTCTGATTGACTTTGTTCTGATATTTTATTTCCCATATTTGCCTCTAATGCTTTATTTCGTTCGGATATCTTAGGAGTCACACTGGCTTCTAATGACCTATTCTGTTCTTTCTTCTGAACAGCCATACTCCCTAACAACAACCTTAGCTCTTCCATTCAAATATTTGAGAAATCGACAGGTTAAATAGAAGTCAAAGGAAGAAAGACTTAATCCTAAAACATAGATCCATGTTGTAGTCATGCGTATTCCAAATAAAAGTGGAAGTTACCTAACTAAACTGAAATGCAAAAGAAAAATCTACGTATCAAACTTGAGTGTCCCTAACATATTAATCTAAATCTACATGAAACTCAAATTCATCAAACAAGACAACATAGGAGTGACAGATGGTCAAACCTCAAACCTAAAATACTTGAACGTTGGCCACTCAATACAAAGTGTGCGACCTAAAAACGTCAAGTGCCCTAAATCAAAAATGTGTGAACACGATCGGTACACATAAATGCGCACCTGTCCAGCCCCACGTATGGATAAGCCAACTAACCTATCGTATAATCTATGTGGCCGTTAGTCCGGAGACTAACGCTTTCATATGCGAGAACCTCATAAACAGCTGAGCACGAGACTCAAAAAATCTCAGGGAAACTGGGTATGGGCTAAAGGTGCGAACTGAATTCGAGATCCCCGCTTGAATATAAGAAAGATGGATAAAGACAAACAAGATTCATAAAAACATTCCACTTTTATTAAATAAAAGAAATAAATGTCGTGGCACTCCTGCCTAAATTTCGAGGGTAGCTAATAATGGAGTCTTGCCCTGAGATTCCTACCATCTATACTCAATGAACGACACTTCACTCTAAAGAAAAGAGAGACTTATACACTAAATAAATGTCCAAACGTGTCCATATCACGCATCACACTGGTTTTACACACTTTCTAATTATCACACGGTACATATCGTAGCACAGTTATTAGATTTGGATCAAATTTATCACTAATCAATTACTGCATGTTGTCAAATATATTATGAAGAATCAGATTTTATCAACAAATTAATATTCCAATAAATAATCTCACCGATTTTACGTTTAGTGACTGTCTCAACCATATATTTGCTTAAAAACTGATTTGACTGTAGAAAACCTTAAGCTCATTATATTAACTGATTTTACATGAGTAGCATGAGTTTAGGAAGGTCGTGACATAAAAATACCGAAAGCTACACTTTCAAAATACTGTGCATACATGTTTCTCAAGAATATTTGCATAATTCAAAAATACAACAACTTTCCAATAATTTCAAAACAACTCCTATTTCATCAACAACACACTCAAGCCATCATGCTTGAGGCCTGATAATTATCCAATATTACGGCGCCATGTCCACGACATGCCCGCTTCAACTAAGGCTAACACCTGCCTCCACTGACTGCAAAATTTTACCACACAAATAAATGTCACGACTGCTCTGGAATTTTCTACTCAACTTATTATTGAGAATCAACTTTACTATCACTTTAGAATTCATTAGTCATTCAGTTCATGTGACACTGGATGTATTTATCAACTCATAAATAATCAATCTGGGATTATTATCATAATTAATTATTATCTGGCATATTACTGATTCGAATCGTTCCACTATTAATTGTCATAGACAAATTAGTCAAATATTTCATTATTTCATCATTAACTCAATGATATTAGATTTTCACACAAGCATTTAATTTTGAAAAATTCACGTTCAAAATTACTCAAAATATCAAAAATTATTATTATTTACAAAAATGGCTATGAATCACGAGGCGCATATAACCCTGCGATGCTCTCCGCAGAATGTCGCACTCGAAAGAAAATCCTAATATTATTCAAAATCAAAAGCTACCAAGTCAAATAGAACTATCTAGAACTTCCAATCACTGGCTATGAATACGTAGAAGAAATAACTAACTAGAGTTTGGCAATAGGCCAGTAAGCATAATTAAAGGTTTAGAATACTAAAATAAGCATGACTAAAGTTTTGGAATACACATGACTACGCTATACACTAGACTACCGAGGCATGATCTGGTCTTACTTTATGATGCTGGAGGATCTCGATCCGGCCTCCTGTATGGTGATGAATTGCATCGTTCAGGATCCTTCCCGTGAAGTATGGTTCCACGACTCCCTGACTGCCTGGATCAAATGGCAGTGACCTCCGACGGTACTCCATCACATGGCTCCATTCGGGCATCCTGGTCTCCTGGAATGTGGTACACTACAGTGTACTAATCCAAGCAACTTATAAAGTATCATTTCACTCACTTGTTCAGTATGATATTCAGAGTTCCGCACATATTCAGTGTTCCGCACAAATGTAATGTTCCCGAACCTTCGGAGTTCCCAATTGGGTCGGGCGTGGCCTAGCGACACTTCTCGCTGCACTAGGAAATTCTTGAGTCAAGATGTTCGGCGTACAGTATCACACTCGGAGCACTATGAGCATGGTATAGCTCCCAAAAGTAAGCTGTCTACAGATATTCCGATCGCTGGTTTTATATTGTTCAGCAGCGTGACGTGTGCTCTCAATGACGTAATGCGCTTTACCTTCTCTAGTTAATATCTTTTCAACGCGTTGTGAAATTTACTCGATTCTTTTTGCCAAATAGTCATAATGTTAGTGGATATTTTATAGTGTGGTTCTCTTCTCTGTTACGCAACTAGGTAAGAATTATCTTGCTATTTGCTGTGACTCCGCGCGCTAGCAGCGGGCTGACTTGCTTCCAGGTGGCGCTTGTTTGAAAGTCTGCGCGTGGGGCTACATTCAAACTCTCAAATGACATGTCTGCACCTGGGCCACGGGTGCAGTTGATAGATCGTCAAATCAAAATGTGTAAGTGGGTCTACAAACTGAAAAAAGGACTGGATGGGTCCAAGCGCTACAAAGCAAGACCTGTGGCGAAGGAATGCACCCAGGTTCCAGGTAGACACTATCTTTAGACTTTTGCACCTGTTCTCACTAAGAGTCATATTTGCACTGGCTGCCGAGTGACACTGGGAAACAGACCCTGTGGACGTAACATCTATTTTTTTGAATGGTGATCTGTCCGAAACAATTTACATGGAGCATCCGGAAGGTTCTTTGGAAAAGGGTAATGATGGCAATATGTGCAGATTGCAAATATTGGTCTCAAGCAAGCTGCCAAAACCTGGAATGATAAAACCCGTGATTTCCTTCTTCATCAGAAGTTTCGGAATTCAGAGTATGATGCATGTGTCTATACTAAGAACGAAGGTAAACACACGTGTAGCGATTGGCTTGCATGTTGATGACCTCTATATTTCCTGAAATTGTAAGCAGGGAACCAAGAAAATTAAGGAAACTATGGCTAAATGTTTTAAAATTAGGTACTGTGACCGAAATCCACCATGTTATTCAGCTACGCCACTTGTGGATGATTCAGTTGCCGAGATTCCCGAGCCAGCAGTCAATTATTAGCCTCAGAGCGACCTTGGTTACTTCTGATTTAAGCGACTCCATTTCGACGCAATCTAGCAAGCTATTTTGTGAAAGGCCTCGTGTGAGGGAAATATTCTTCATTATTTGTCTAGCAAGATAACAGAAATATCATTGACAAGCGATCTACTTTATTGCAGAAGAGAATCGAATATCATTGAGGGGAAGGCCTTACTAGCCTCTTTGACCATGTCCGTGACGTAACGATTGAGGGATGTCAATTTCTCCAACCACCCCCCTACGGTACTGATCATGTGACGAGAGCTGTTGTGGAGAGTAGAAGACGATCAGATGACTGCCGATAGCTTGTACTGTATAATACAGTTGCGCGCGCGAGTATTATATGCTCGGAAAGTATGCGTTCTCACCATGTGAAAACAACATTACAATTGCTTGTGAGATACTTGTTATGATTTCTGCGTGACAGGTAAAGATAACTTCAGTGATTGTGAGTGTATTTCTACAAGTGGCTGATGTAACATATTGGATTAGTCAAGTTCACGGTGCGATGCCAGCACAGGGGACACTATGGAACAGGTTATAGCATACGTTAAAATGGCTGACTTTTGTCGAGCTTAGAAACCAGACATTCAGTTAGCCAATGCTAAACATTTCCACAGCTATAGGAATACTAACACATTCAGCAAACTACAGTCAACAATTAACTGAATTGACGACGAGAAGAATACCATATAATGAACAGTATCGTAATTACACCACACATTCCAAATCAGTGAAATACGTGGAACATTTCTTCGTCAGTGGCGAACACCCAATTCAATTTGAGGGGTTCGTGACATCATTCACAATGCAACTTGTACTCAATAGAAGGAATATGGGAACACTTATGGAATTTTTCATACACTTTAAAATGATGGCTTAAGCCATTAAAAGGGAAACTTGGTGGTGAAGTTGAATCCAGGATCCAGGGCAACTGACTACACCATAGATCAGGGATCACGATGAGGATGGCGTTTAACATTTTCCTAATGCGACGATCTTGCAAATTAAAGAACAGAATCAAGATGTATACGCTGTGGGAACGCATGGAAGACACATTCATCGTAAACCAGGGGCGTGTCCAAACTAAACCCATCTGAACACTTTGGCAATCATCTGATCCAATGATTTTCTTTATTCCACGTTGCTATAATATATTTCGAATGAATTTCCAAACTATGAGAGCAAATTAATTATAAGGCTTTGAGATTATTTCACACACATAATCAACGATATATTTATTATTTTTACCTGATAATGGTTCAATTCTTTTGTCGATGATTAAACATTATTCTAAACTTAGGATATTTTTTCTCTCTGCGATATTTTACCGCGAGGGCGATTGCGAAAGGAAAATTTGACTTTTTGCAGCGCTAATGTTTGAGTCTGATTGATTAATTTAATGGCATTGTAATTACTATAATTATGGTTGATTGAATATTATTATCATGATCTATGATCCAAGATGCCACGGTAATTTAATTCAGGTTGCACAGAATACAGTCGGCTAATGATGATCATTCACACTATGAACTTTGGAATTAACCAGTTTAAGAAATGCAGATTAATAACATTTATAAATTATTGAGGATTATTTGGCATCATGTCAAAGGATTTTGAACTGCACTATGGTTATAAGCACAGTTACTAAAGAGTTGTAGACACTGTAGACTGGTCTTATAGTAGCAACTGTTGGATATGAGACATGCCATTCCAACATATTAATATGATTAATTAATACGAGTAAATAAATTTCTTCTATATTAATGATTATGATTATGCCAGGATGTGTGGGGGCTTACGCAGTACTAGGTTCTAAAGAATTAGAATGTGCTTTATATTTGTGATAATATTAAGAATTAACGCTGGTTAAAGATAGTGCAATGGCGGTTAATTAATTACAGTTCAATTAATCGTCAAGAAATATGAAAAATTTCAGAGTTACATAAGCTGGTTAATTTAGGATTAATAATTCCTGCAGATCACAGGTGACCTGTTATTATTTTAATTTAAAAATATGATATAAATTTAAGGTCGCAATCTGAATAATTTGATTGATCCCATAATGAGAAAGCAAACCAATTCATGATATGAGGATGTTTAAGGGATTAGGATTTCATTGAAAGCTAGTTATTGTGGAGCTATAAAAGGACATTGCTATTTATAGTTGAGCCTTGATATTATTTCCAGAAGGAAATATTAAATAATTGACTGTAATATTATTGGCAAAATAATTTCCGTAAGTGTGTGAAATGTATGTGTAAATTCTCCTTATTCAGTTAGCATTTGATGGGTATGAAAATTGTATAATGAATGTAATATTTTTCTACGAAGCTGAAAGAAACAGTGTAGGTGTTTTTTTTTTCATTGAGTAGTAGAAGTGTTAATTTATTTTCTTGTCCGTCTGCTCAAAAATAAATGAGGACATTGATTTTAAACTTTCCTATTATTCCTGTACTTGTTGAACTTCTTCCGAGGTAACGATATTATCCTATTTTCATGTTGGGAAATATTTGTCCAGATCAACCTTTCGTGCCTATTCCTTTAACCGACCCGAGATAATAGATATCTTGCCTGCCCGAGCTAATTATTCTAATATTTTGTTGTGGGACAAATATTTCCGGAACTTCAATTTTTTACGCCTGTACCCTTTCTTCGATATCGCGTTGCGATCGCCAGGCCAACGTGCTGTCGGGGAAACGGGTACAGTACTTGGGTCCTGTAAGTGAATATCTAGGTATGAGAGGAACTAGACTCATTCAGTCAGGTTGGATAAAGAGAGCTATGCTCTCCAAATTGTTAACCATTATGGTATGGAGGAGTGTAAACCAGTGAACACGCCCCTAACACTTGGTGAAAATTTGTCATACCAATGAATTGTACAAATCATCCGCTGTATCAAACATTGATACGTGCTTTTTTGTATATGGTGGTAGGCACCAGACCTGACATCTGATTTGCGGTTAGTTATTTAAGCCAATTCAACAGTTGTAATGTAGATGAACATTTCAAAGCTGCCCTGAGAGTGATTTGATACCTGATGGGTACTGAACTCGAATTTAGTATTCATGAGAAAATGCATGAGGCGAGATACGAACTGTCTTGTGTGACAATTTATGCCAAGAAATAAAGAAGTAGTCTGAACCACATTTTATACACACAAGTACTCTGTGATGATAATAAAAGCTTTATATGAGTTGCAGAAGGAAATTACAGCCTTTATAACAAGCCAGAATGACGTTGTATCTGTGTATTTTATTTTAACACAGGGGTGAATCAGATTTATAGTAGCTGGAATCTGAACAAAGTTACAAGCGAGTCGATTAAGACCGGTTTTTGTAAGCCAAGCAGCGTCAACAGGAGAGTTGCATGCGACACCACTTTTGAAAGAAAGAGAAAGAAAGATTTGGCGCACGTCACCAATGACATTGATGAGAGCAATGAGATTTTCTTATCAACTGATCAACCAATCAGATAATTCTATTAATATGAGGAATAAAATATCATTATATATTAAAAGGGAAATTAGACAGATTTAAAGCACACTATTATCAAGAGAATCAGAAAC
Source organism: Meconema thalassinum (assembly GCA_946902985.2). Lineage (NCBI taxonomy): Eukaryota > Metazoa > Arthropoda > Insecta > Orthoptera > Tettigoniidae > Meconema > Meconema thalassinum. Next base: position 1,082,732,223 of record OX336389.2, read on the forward strand.
GAAATTTATTCATCGAATCAGAATTTAATATTAATGATTACGGGAGGAGATATTTGCAAATAAGAGTAATTAAGAAGCGTGCGAGGCTAGTTGACCGTCATTTTGAACCCAGGAGACTCGCGGCAGCAGAGAAGAAGGATCATTCTATTACTTCGTCAGGTCGAGGCCAGACCTTGTCAACCAGCGCTATAGAGAAATACCACTACACACAAATTGACAGCAACGGTAGTAGAAACTTTGACCGAGGGAGAGCCTTCGATAGCCCTCAACTAGAACAAACATGGCACGTGAAGAAACACGAGATTGAAATAATGAGAACTTGAAGCTACAAACGCAATGAATAAGAACGCTTTTAGTAGCAACGAAACAATCTATTGTACTTCAGCTACAATTACGACAAGTATACAGCGCGAAGTACTACATTATTCTACTAAAGTACTTCAGTATATTCAGCGTGATATCAAGCATATTTCCACTACAATTTGAGAAACATTTCACGATGATTTCAACCTCAAGTCGGAGGGGACATTTATACTGTGAAACTACATTGGAAGTAATGATGATTAATTAAATCATGGAGGGAAGCTAGTCTACATTCGATGTATGGGAATCTAGAGTGGACCAGACAACCACGGTTACCAGAGAATTCCACTGCAAGATGAGCAGCAGTCATCTGAATACACCGTTGTTACTACGATATGAATTTCCAATGTCACCTAGGAAAGTTCATATTATGACAAACACTTCAGCTGTTAACAACATGCATATCTACAAGAGAACAGTCGTTAGAAGCGATAATTCAAAAACGCTATCTAGCTTGGAAGTGTATGGGTATCCAAACTGATACAGTCGAGAAGAGAGAAGATGTGAGCTGAATAGAGACCAACAGCCAAGACCACAGCGGGAGCAGTGGAGCGTGCGAGCCGAGGTGCTTGCTTGATTTTGGCACGCGTCGAACAGCAGGTCCCGAGCGACAGTCCAGCCATGCGTCATTGGAATGCCGATTTGCAACACTCAACTATTAGCCCAGGTTATTGCACGAACTTCACGGCAGAAGATACAGAAAAGTTTGCCTTATATGTAGTAATTTGCCATATTTTGGGGGTATCTCAGATGTTGACCAACATATATTTTTATTGTAACTATTTATAATTCATGTTATTAAGTTGTCTACCTTTCAGTACATTTTTAAAACTAAATTTTGACGTCAGCGTGTGTCGTTTTTGACGTATATTAGTAATATTTTGGATTTCATGGATATTTAATAATTTTTGCAAGTATATTTTGTAACTCTTCAATTTAAACGAATGCGTTTTATGAGAGTGGAATGCGTCGATAGGTAAAGTTTTATTAGCAGGAATGCGTCGATAGTGAAAGTTGTATTAGAAGGAATGCGACAATAGTATTGTTATATCATGAAGTAGGTGTCGATAATAATATTGTATTGTGAGAAAACTTCGCTAGTAACATTGTAAAATTTTTAATACTAAATAATATGATATGAAACGAGTATAAATACTAGACAGATACTTTGGAAGAGTATAGTAAGAATATGTAACATTATAAATGTAATTGACTTAAGTATGTCAGGAAATGAGAACACATAATTGAAGTATAAGTTGGATAATGACATCACTAGAGTAAATAACTCATTGAAAGTATTAGCACGATATGATGATATTGTAAAATGCGAATTATGTAGACAAGGTGATTTGTATATCAACCTGTTGTCAGTATAAAGTTGAAATGAGTAATTAAGAATTTATATTCAAACAAATATTACCAGGAAGGGAGGATATGATTTTATTTTATTAAATAAAACGGATACGTGCAGACTATGATCTCAGGAGATGTATATATTTATAAATTTCATTGGAACGTGGATGAATAAGAAAGATGAAAGATACAACGCATGAATGTACCTACAGACAGTGTAGAGTTGTACAAGAGCGATATATATTGTGGAAAGTATCAAGTAATGTATTAAAAGGCACGAAGAGAATGTATGATGGTAGGAGGATATTTTTACAGTGTGCATCATAAAAGATATATCACATTTGTGTGTATGTTCAGTAGGGTCACAGATTCTGATACATCGTGTGAATGTATACAGATGGGTATTTGATATTAGTAATGCCGTGCTTCATCGTCGTAAAGATTATCATGTTATATGAATACAAGCGTAGTGTAGACGCTATATGAAAGTCTTGTTCACAAAGTAAAGATGTATTTAAGTAGATTGCAACGAAGCAAGGTTTTGTACAAGTTTGATGTTAAGTTTATGGAGAAACTGTATGTATTTTGTGAGGAACATGTTTGTGAAGGTTAATGCCACGATCCACGTAGAGATTTTTATCGTTATAGAGATAGTCTTGCATAGTGTTCCGGAAACAATTGGATTTATTAATTGATTATGGAATTACTTAGCCGTAATTAGCTTCATCGCTCGTTACCAAGGTTCACTTGAATATGACAGGATTGAAACCGAATGTAAAACGTGTAAACAGTGAATTATATAACGAGAGACATTTTATATAAAGTATGGAGGAACGAGAAAGATTCAGGCGGATCTGAGAGAGATCTGAGCCAGATAATGTAATTTATGTAAATATTAATAATTATTATTTTTAATAACTTAATAGTGTAATTTAGTATTGTTTATTGAACCACGAAATTCATATTAATGTATTAAGTAGGGAGAGAAACTGTAAATAGTATTTTATTGGAGAGAATCATTTTTGAAGAACAGCTGATCACTACTGGATGTGTCACAAGTCATGACAAACTTTGAAAAGTTTTAAATGCAATTAATATTTGGTGATGAAAGTTTAAGATGAGTAAGGAGTAAGTTATTGTCCAGATTCCTTTTTCACAGGAATTATCTACAGATAGTAGATCTATTTAATTTATTAGATTTTTTTATTTGAATTTTTATTTATGTCAGGGACATACTTATAATGTCCACCTTTTCTTAATAAATTTTAACAAGCACTGTTTTTTTTAGTATGCTTGTCCGTTTTTTTTTTATAAACTGATACCTTTTCATCTGATAATCGCCATATGAGAGTCCTTGTTAGATGCTGGCGCCCGTTACCTTTTAGGCCGTTCACCCCCCGTGATATAGGATTCTTGACCTACCAAATTTTTAATCTTTATAATTTGTATGTAACTAGTTAGTAAAACAGCCGTATGACCGTATGCACCGAGAGTTTCCTAGTTATCCATCTAGTAGGGAAGTTTGATTTATCTAGCTGGGTATCGACCTCTCTGTCATCCTTACCAGCTCAGCGGATATAGGTGGTGACTATGTTGAATTCGGGTACATATAGGGTAGAATTTAATGTCGAAGCCAACGCGGGGCTTGACTGAGGATCGATTCGAGGCACAATTGGAGGCACGATTCAAGGCACTATGGCAGATTTTAAATGTCGTTGCCAGAGTGGAGGTGTCTACAATGTCGATTGCGACTTGGTTTAAATTTTTATTGGCATCGAACATTTTTTTAAAATCAGCTAATGACATATTGGTCAAGTAAATTGTAAATTAAAGTTAAATTCATGTATATGTAAAATTAATAGAGTAGGGATTATTAAGTGAGAGGAGGTCAGTTTACTAGACAACGATAGATAGTATCGTAGACTATGGTCTAATGTTAATTAATTTGGGGAAAATTACTATCGATGTATTCCACTGTTATAAAATATATTATGTTGGTCACTCTGGAAACCCACAACATTGGTGTAGATGATGCTTCCCAACTTTTTCAATAGAGAAGAAAATATGTCGTCAAATGATTTGACCCTACTCATGCCCGTGCTAGAAAAGATGCAGGAGAGCCAGACACAATTGACTGGTGATTTGGACGCTCTGCATATACTCACACATGCTAATACCAAAAAGATAGAGAAGGCAATTAAAATGTCAGCTGCCACAGTTAAGTCCGAAATTAAAGCACAGTTAAGTGTAGCCCAATTCCTAACTAAATCCAGCATTACGTTAGTGCAGGAAGAATGCAAACGAACACATGTAGAGGCTAGGAAGGCACGTGAAGAAGATAGGAAAATTCAGGAACAAGATAGGAAAATTCAAGAAACGATTAGGAAGTCCCTAGATAAACCCAAGATAAGGTATATAAAGCACAGGAAGAAGCTAGGTTAGCTTTGTAAAAGGCACGAGAAGAAGATAAGAAAGCCCAAGACGAAATTATAAAAGCCTTAGAAAAAGCCCAAGATGAAGGTAGACTTGCCCGAGAACAGAGAAGGTTGGCCCAAGAAGAAAGTAGGGTTGCCCAAGATGAGAGTAGGAAAGCCTTGGAAGAGAGTAGATTAGCCCATGAGGAAAGTAGGAAAGCCCTAGTTGAAACTAAAGCATTTTTATAAAGTCCAGAATGACATGTCTTCAACTAAATTAGAGATGGGTTCACTCAGAACAGAAATTACTAGAAAAGTAGTAGAGGCGAAAATCGAAAGTAGTGAGAGCATTATAAAATTTCAGGCAGAACTCCAGAATAGTAAAGACACTAGTAGCGCAGAACATAAACATCACTATGTACATATTTCAGGTTCCCAGGAGAGACTCACCGACCAGCTTAATAATTTAAGCAGCACTGTGACTGATTTACAATGTAAATTGTCTGACCAGAAAAAGTTGATGGAGGAAGGCATAAATGTGGACCTTGCTAGTTGTATTACTCAGTCTGTTAAAGATTTGAAAGTGGAAGTGTTGAGTTCCAATAGGGAATACATGAATGAATTGCATGTTTTTATTATTAAAGATGTTTAAAGTATAGAACTTAGTGCAAACGTTAATGTAAACACTCTTAGAGAAGAACTCACAAAACGCATTGATAAAGTACAAGAATCGAGCGTTACCACTTTCAATGACATTATTGATGTTACGTGCAAAAGCCCATCCCAACGTTATTAAATATGTTTCTCCCCTATATATGGGTTACCGACCTTTAAAACGACCGCCTGGTTGGCTTGGTTGGGCTTATGTACTAGAGATGGCAGCATCTATTGTCCTCTAGCCGAGCTTGTATCTTCGACCGCTAGAGTGAGTTTGTGGTGTCTTCTGATCTCATCCTAGTCGAAACATATTTGAAGGATATTGTATTCTACGTCATTGAACAAAAGACTGTATACACATCATGCCGCCAAAATAATTATATAATATGCACATTGTTACTTGATGTGTCAATCTGTGATTGGACAATTTCAATTAACATTAATGCAGTGCGTCATATCACTTTGGATTCTCCGCCATCTTGGCATCTTAATAGTCTGTCATCAAGTAAACAACAAGCCAGTTGGTCGTGAAAGAGTATCTCTCCGTGTGCTGGGGGCTTGGCCCCTAGCCTTTACGAAATATGAATATATTCAAGAAAAGGAAACGCCTGTGCTCCTAAGGATTTAATTTCTTCTTTTCGCCTTGAAGATGAACTGTGGTATATTTATTTTGACTGGCTACAAGAAGAGAAGCTTCATGGGTGATCGAAAACGGAGTGTGTGCTCTCGTGGCCATTTTGAGGCAGTTCATGTCTTTTAAATCATTTAAAATGTGTTAGTTTTTTGTTCTTTGTGTCTCCACTTAAGAAGGATGTAAGGTACTGCCCCCGTAATTGAATTATATAGAGACCACGGTGGCTATGTTGGAAAATATAAAGAGAGTTATGGCTGTCATAGTTATGACGTGGATAGTCATGACGTCAGCATTTAGTCGAGAAAGATCCAAGATGTACGACGCAGTCGCAGGAAACGAGGACTTCTGCTGAGGAAGAAATTATGCCATTGGAGGGGAGGCTTGAACCAATGAACGATAGTTTCAAGGAAGACGGAGATTGCTGAAACTATGGGATTTTTATTACTTTTGGAATGCAGAATTGTGGAAATCCATTTGCAGTAGAGGCATTGATTTGGAATTTTGGTGAAATTTATTTTCAGTTTTTGAATTTTGAAAATCCGTCATGTATTAACGAAGTTGGAACTTTTAGCGATGACGCAGTATCACGCTATGGAAGGGATGGATACGCCCCTTAGGAAGTTCATAAAAGGCCTTGCGCAGAAGAGAGGAGTCTCATTCTCCGATCATTCTCAGATCTCATTCCCAGATCATCGAAGTCTAATTGTGAAAGTTCTTTTCTTATACAGTCATTTTGGTGAAACGTCGAGTGAAAGTAGTGAAAAGAGTCGTCTTTATAACGCGTGGTGAAGCCACTGCATTATACGAGATTCAAGTCAAACTAGGTGAAGTTAAAACGCACCTTCGAACGCATCTACAAGTTTAGCTTTGAACAGTTAGCGGTCGCCGATAAGCTAATTCTATTGTGCAGTGCTACATGAAGTAATATAGAAAAGCTGAACAATTTCGAGTAATTAGTTTGAAAGATATTAGCAATTTTACACGACTGACAAAAGTGATTATCTCGCCACCTGAGAAGCACTATTGTATCGCCAGAATCTACGCCACGGCTGACACGGCTAGTGAAATAGGGAGACTTCAGATTGCTTTTGTGACACGACACTACAGTATAATGGAGCAATTTAATATGGCAGTTTGTTCTTCTATTACTACAACCGAAGAGAAAATGGAAGGCTAAAGGACTTAATGCGATTGGGACATATTTCAACGGAGTAAGATAGCAACATGGAACTTCGCTAATTGCTAATTCCACACAAGCGAACATGTGGTGAATAAACATCTACACCCATGTTTCGTGCTTCAAAGCTGAATACTATCCAACAGCAATGGAATCTATTACATACTCATTGAATATGAATATTTCTTCGGAAATTTCTACAAAAACTTCATGGCGATTGTCTACTGGAACTTCAGGGATTTTTTTTCAAGAGAGGTCAGGGTTATCCCGACTCACAAAGAAGATTATTGCCGGAAGGATGTCTATTCGTCTTCGAGGAGCAGTGCAATTTCCGGAGAAGGAAGCAGTTCGATTCTCCGAGGGTGCTGTTTCCTGTTTCGAGGATGGAGCTCAGCTTTAACTTGGTGAAATGGATCCATCAGCAGTCTTCTTTGGGGAATTTTCCTCTGGAACGTCAATCGGCAGATAAGGTAGTCGTGAACGTTTATTGTATTTGAGTGTCTTAGCAATGTTTGAGCAACCATTTTTTTTTCCATATTTTTGTCCTCATGTATTTTGCCCTATTTTCTTGTTTGAGATTCCTATTCTCAGTACATCTTGTTGAGTTATGCCTTTTTCGACGATTTATTAAGACATTGTTATGTCATGGGCATAGTTAAATGATTTTGGATCAGTTGAGACTGATATTTAGATTTTTCAGTAATTTGCTTATTTTTGTAGTCACGATTTGACTGTAAGTTAATGATTTTTATGGCAGATTTAAATTCAGACAGCGTGTCACTTTATTAAAGTAATTCTACCCCAGTTTAATTACTTTGACCAATTTTCTGTCATCATCAAGAAGGAAGAACATTTAAATGATTTTAGAGCGTTAAAATCTCTTGCGTTGTCGACGATCTTGGAAATACTAGCCGTTATTTGAATTGATTGCAACACAGACATTTATCGTCAGTTATGAACGATCATTGCATCATAGACATTTTTGTGAAAGATGAACTTTAATTATGAATTATTGAATGCATTAAAGTCAAGAACTTTTGTAGGAGTTTTTCTCAATTAGAGATTTATATAACGATGTTTGCATTCCCTAGTCTAATTGGATTCTATTCGACTATTTTATAGTTTAATCGCACTTTATTTGATGATAGTATTTTTATACTACAATTCTTTGAAGATGTTAATCTTAAAATTTTGATAGACCAGACAGGCGTATATAAGCGTATTCACTATTAAATTTGTTTGTGATTGGCAAATTTTGACTTCATTTCGATTCATGAATGAAATCCACGAAGGTTAAATGAAAACAGTTTTGAAACAATTAATGATTATAAGAATTTTTAAGTGGAACTATGAATGTATAATCGCTAGTGCAGCGCACGTGTTGAAAGTCGCTGATGTATAATGCCCTTGAATATGAAGGAGGTTCCCACAGGAATTAATGATAAAGAATTTATTAGTGGAGGTTTTTGTAAGTTCTGTGGAAGTTTTGATGCCATATAGATTAATATATGATGAATTTTGGGCCTAATTTTAATGCAGTTTGTGCATTATTTTGTTAGCGAAGTATTTTCCGCTGGAGTGAATTGTCATAGTTCATTGAAAATTAATCAAGTGAATTTACTGTTATAATTAACACGAGTTTTGAAAGAATTTGAGATAAGATTTTGAATGAAGATTACCGTCACAAATAATTATTAAAACCTTTATTAAACCAGATTGTGACATTAACATGTATAACTAACCTTCATTGGTCGATTATATTCACACGATTATGAAATTACCAACCGGATGAACATGTGGTTAATGTATTTCTTAAATTAATAATTTGATTAATTTAAATGTTAATATTGAAAATAATTGTTGTAAATATTTTTGACAATAATGTGGAACGAAAGTGATGTTAAAGGCGTGTTTAAAAATATTTTTATTGTCTTTGACAAATATTATAAACAATTTCTAATTGTTATAAATAATTTATGTGATTTTGTTATAAACATTTAAGAGCTTATTAAACATTTGGATGAGAACTTAACAAGTTTAAGGATTGTCATAATAATCCAGTAGGATGTGAGTAAAGTATTTGAAAGACTTGCGTATATATATATATGAGTTGTCTTGCGGACATTTTAAAGCTTGAGAGATAGCTGTATTCTTACGTAATGTGGCATGAGAAGGGGAGCCCATTTGACAAGTATGCGACAGGTTGAAGGGTAGCTCGCAGCTGTCCCCACATCTGGTTATCAGCGGGTGAGGTCGTCCACTCTGGCCTTGCGCCTATAAATACAATTGTCATGTTTATTAAAAGGAAACCAAATGCTCTATATATGTCTCGTCCTCACGTCCTTTTCCAATCCAATTGTGTTATGAATATTACGTCATTTGGAGCTCGTGGGAGCTAATATGTTTTATATCATGTTGTATGATAACTTTGCAAGTCCTGAAGGAGGACGTAGTCAGATTGACATGGGCTACTGATAGCCACGTGTATTTTGTTGTGTTATTAAAATCATACCCTTTATTTGAAATAAAGCTTTTGTACAGTTCAAAGTTCTCGTCTTCGTTCTGGTTCATTTTTAAATGTCATGGTGGAGGTTATTGTGTGAACAGACTTTAGTGATCCTGTTGTCAACTCAATCCCCGAGATAATTTTAAGAGGTAAGTGAAGGTAAGTATGTACCCCCGTCTATTTTGGTGTGTTCCACAATGATTTCCTGTGAACTTCTGTGCTCATATCTCGATAGTATCTGTCAGTGCCATTTTCATTGGTGTACCTGAGCCGGTGCGATTGATTATTGGCAATCCGATTGAGGGGGCGGATATCTGACAGCCTACTATCCGGGTAAACGGGGACAGTAAGATTGGCGCACCTAAAACGTTGGGGCTCGATTCAACATAACTGGATTACCAGGTGGAACGCTAGTAAGATTGGCAAACTTAACACGTGAGGTTCGATTAGACTCAAATAAAGAGGTTGATTCTTTGTTAGATGTCTAGGCCAATTGTAGTATTTAAGAGTGTGATCATATAGGAATTAAATGTTGTATTGTATTAGGAAAATTACACTCAGAAAAGATCAGATCTTATACAACTTGAGAAAGGTTAAATAGGCTGGAAACTTAGGAAAATCGCCTATGATCTGGAATCTTATTTTATTTGACCGGCTTATGACATTTTAGTCATATTAAAGATAAAATTAAATTATTTGGATTGTAAATGTAAATTATTTGTGTTAGGATATTTTAAAATGAGCCAGGGAAATTTGAACATGTGCTTGAGTTTGTTTCAACATGAAGTATCTTCGAAGGTTAATTATAAGGTAGTTATAAGTTAGATTTAAGACAGAAAATTGATCAAATTTATATATGGTGAAAAGTGTTGCTCAAATGTTGTTATTTTGCTCTATTGATGTATGTCCCTACAGCAGTCTATTTTTGAATAATATTGTAATGGCAGATGAAAGTTTGAGGATGATGTTAGAGGAGATGTCTGCTAACATGAAGCAGATGAGTGAAAGTATGAAGGAGATGGAAGCTAGGAATACTAGTCGAATGGAGGAGAATGCTAGTAATTTGAATGCAAGAATGGAGGAGAATGCTAGTAATATGTCTGCTAATTTGAAGGTTCTTCAGACTAGTGCTGCTAATTTAGAAGATAATATGTCGCGTTTACAGATTAATACCCTAGGAATTGAGAATACTGTAACGGACATGCGCACAGACGTGTCCAATGTCCATAAAGATGTGTCTATTGTGCATAAAAATGTTGATGATGTTAAATGTGATATTTCCAAGGTACAGAAAGATCTTACAATGTTAAATCTAGATGTGGCTAATGTCCGAGGTGATATTTCTTGTGCTAGAGCCGAAGTAGTTGTTGTTAAAAATGATGTTGCGACTGTCCAAGACAAGGTTGAGGAAGTCCAAAGAGAAATTCAAAATGCTAGAACTGATGTATCCAATGTTCAGGTTGATATTAATAACATTCATTCGGATATAACTGAGGTGCAAAGTGACATAACTAAGATTCAGGTAGAAGTCAACACAGTTTTCGTAGATATTGCTAGAGTCCAAACTGATGTAAATAAAGTCAGGGAAGAGATAGAAAATTCGAAAACCCTTTGTACGCGTAATATAAGTTCATTAGCGACTAGATTAGTTGATGAATCAGTTAGAACGACAACGTCTTTAGCAGGTTTAAAGTATGATGTAGAGGTCATGAGAACCCAGGTATTAGACCATAATAGATTATTGAAAGAGGATATCGAAGTAGACATAGCAGAAATGTTAACAGCAAACGTAGCAGTATGGAAAGACGAGTGGAATAAGTCAAGTGGGGAACATGTAACCCAAATTCAGGAACGGATTGAAAGAAAACTTGCCAGTACTCAAATAGAGATTAACAATGAAGTAGTACAGATTAGGAAAGATTTAAGCGTCAGGATAGATTCGCTATCCGAAAAACAAGTTGACGATAGAACACAACTAGGTCAGGATGTGCAAACATTAAAGGATCAGATTCATAAAGTTGTCTCTGATGTAAATGAAACGACGAGCAAACTGCAAAATTTGAAGTTAGGAGAGGCTAGTTTGATGGAGAACTACAAAGAAGAGCTAATCAAGAAAGTCTTAACGGAAATCACTGACAAGGATACAGAAGGCTTGGCTTGCGAATTGAATAGGAATTATGCCAGAAAATATAACCTAGATCCAGAAGAAAGAGACGTGACTCCTGAAGAACGTATATCCAGATTCAGAGAAAAGGATGACGAGAGGAATATGGAACCTGAGTGGAACTATCGAGATAGTGGGAAAAACTACCCGGATTCATATCCGAGGAACGTGACGGTCATCAGGAATTTTGAAGATAAACCGCAAAAATTCAGCAACACTGATAGTTTGACACCTATCGAATATGTAAGGAACCTCAAAGATTATTTCATCGAAGCTCACATTCCCAGAGAGAGAGAGATGAAGATAGTGGAGAGATATTTGATTGGAGGACCCCTCGAATGGTTTCGCGCATTTAGATACACATTCAGTAACTTTGACGAGTTTGCAGAGGCATTAATCAAACGATTTTGGTCCATAGAAGCGCAGAATTCGTTAAGAGCGGAGGTGTATTCAAGAAAATACTCAGGTACTCTTCCAACACGGTACGCTGATTTCTTTACGTGTCAATTGTCCCGCTTGAGATTTTTACAACCCCCATTGTCCACGGAGCAACTAATTGATGCGATTTCTCGTATGCTGCCAGTTGAGGTGAGAAGACTAATTATGTCATCAAACATCAGGGATTTAATCAGCATGGATGAATTACTGAGGAGATTAGACTACACAAGCCCAATGCCTAACGTAGTACAGAAAGGTCAAAGGCAAGACTTCAAAGAAATCAATACTGTATATATGGACCAAGTCCAACAAACTGACAAGCCAGAGGAAGAGAAAACTGACAATGTAGGTCCTCACAGGAATAATCAGTTTAGAAATAACAGATCACAAGGTTACCGACCGTATCAACAGAGAAGAGGCTGGAACTATAATCGAGGAAACTACAATGGAAGAGGCAGATATTACAACAATAATGGTTATAACAGAAATTATAATAGGAATAACCAGAACCAAAATAGAAACCAGAATACTCAAGGTCAGGTTATGACACCCGATCAGTATCAGCAAAGAGAGGAGGAAAGCCAGCAATACCTAAAAGTATTACGGGATAAAGAAACCGAAAATCAAAAGAAAAGGCAGGATGTTGTAATCGATCCTGGGCCTTCTACTAGCCAGCAGAATTTTGAGGTCGGTAACACAAAAAAAAACGCCGATTTCTCAACGACAGTGAGAACCTGTAAATACATTGCCACACCACACCTGATTACAATTAATGAGATATATGAAGTTACCGATGAAGATTTGCTAGAAGAGAGGGGTATTGTTAAAGAGGAAAGACCATGTGCATTACCAATTATTTCTGTACGGATAGATGGCCAACAGTACAAAGCCCTGATGGATACTGGTGCAATTATATCCATCATTTCAGAGGAATGTTATCAAAGTCTGCTAAGAGGAGAGAACATGACAGTTCTACCTGTTTCTACCGTCAAAGTGAGAGGGATATTCCAAGATAAGGCAGTGAAGTGCAAGATTCAAGTGTTATTGAACTTTGAGATCAATGGAAGGAATTATGAACAGATCTTCATTGTGGTGAGCAAGATCAATTTTGATATGGTGCTTGGAATCGATTTTATATCGAAGGTCGGAGCTATTATTGACATGAAGAACAGAAGTATTAGCTTTAATGACGGGTACATAATCACAGAAGAGATAGAAAAACAGGACGTGAAAAACAGTCTGGAAATAGACCTTAGGGAAGAAATTTTAAATACCATAATTAATGAAGTGGAAAATTTAGCAGAAATACCCAGTAGAAAAACTGAAGGATTTGAAGAAATTCAGGGGGAATTTGAGGATCTGATAAAGGAATTCCAAGATATTTTTGATGAAAAGCCTGGATTGATTAAGGATTATAAATACAAGATAAGGCTGACAGATGAAACCCCTTACCAGAAGAGAATATACCCCATTCCTGAGAAATACTATCAAGAAGTACGAGGGTTAATCAGAAAAATGGAGGTAGACGGGATTATTAAAAAACAGGCGTCGTCTTATATAAACCCCATCACAGTAGTGAAGAAAAGTAATGGTCAGATACGTCTTTGTCTCGATGCCAGAACCATCAACTTGAAGATTCTTCCAGAAAATGACCGACCACCCAAGATTAGAGATCTGCTTCGAAAATTCAAAGGAAGAGCTTGTTTCAGCGTTCTTGACTTGACGTCTTCATTTTATCAAGTTCAACTAGAAGAAGATAGTATGCAGTACACTGGATTCCTATTTGACCATACGTCATGGGTCTTTGTCAGAATGCCTTTTGGTATGGTTAACAGTGGACCAGCACTTATTCGAGCACTTGATAGTAAGCTCACTGACGAAGTGAAAGAAAATGTAATCTGCTACATTGATGATTTAATCGTATCTTCACCCAGCGCCGCAGAACATTTAGTGCACTTGAGAAAGTTGTTCGAGAATTTAAGGGAAGCCAATATCAAGGTGAATTTTGGAAAATGTCAATTCTTGAAGAAGGAGATAAATTATTTGGGGCATACTATTGATAAAGTTGGATATCATCCAAACATGAAAAAAGTAGATGCGATCACGAGATTTCCAAAGCCAACTAAGGTGAAACAAGTCAGAGAATTTGTAGGCGCATGCCAATTTATTAGCAGCCACTGTCCAAGATACTCTGAAATTATGGCTCCTCTGTATGACTTACTCAAGAAGAACGACCGATGGAAATGGAGTACCGCTGCAGACGAGGCTTTTGAGAAAGCAAAAGAGATGCTCAGAAATAATGTGAAACTGGAGTACCCAGACTTTGAGAAGGTGTTCTATATTGAGTCTGATGCATCAAGAATAGGCATTAGTGCAGTCTTATACCAGAAAGACGAGGCAGGCAACAAGCACTACATTGCGTTCACTAGTCGGAAGTTGAAGAAGCACGAGGAAAACTACTTCACGACAGAACTTGAAGCGTTAGCTTTTGTAACAGCTTTGCAAGCGTGGAAGAAAATCCTGCTGGGACATAAGGTCATCATTATTACTGACCATAAAGCACTACAGTTTATGTTGCAAACTGACATGTCAAGTGATAGATTGACACGTTGGGCTTTGTTCACCCAACAGTTTAACGCCACTATCGTCCACCAGCCTGGGAAAGATAACTTACTGGCTGATGCTCTATCACGTAACCCTATTAAAAATGTGCAGATACACCATGTACAATTGGAGCAAGAAGATCAAGAAACCGTTAGGAGGTTAGCCCGAATCGGTGTGTCACAGAAGAGACACGCTCCAATAAGGAAAATGTACAGGTTCCTCAAGGGTTACATGGACTATACGGATGTTGACTATGAAGCTACACGGAGAAATTCACGACACTTTGTCTTGAGTGGAGACATCGTATGCAAGTATGCTGACTCTGCGCATACAAAACTCCGAATAGTTGTGCCACCTAAACTTGTTGTCAATTTAGTGTGGGTAGCTCATCACGCAACTGGACATGCCGGTTTAGATAAGACTCTTAATACTCTTAAAGAGAGATTTATCTGGACTAACATGCTTCCAGCATTGCCAAGGTCATTCGATCATGTGACAAATGTCAAAGAGCAAAGTATGCTTCTGCTTTACTAAAAGGAAAACCGAAGGCTATGATTCCTTCTAAGCCAAACGAACTTATGGCGACGGATATATTTGGCCCCTGTCCGAAGGGATATCAGGGTAACCAATACCTGTTAGTGACCGTGGATGTTTTCTCAAAATTTGTTACAATGAGTCCCATGCAGAAAGCTAACACAAGGAACGTAGTAAGCAGACTGGAAAATGCTGTATTTCCTAAAGCTGGTAAACCAGAATATCTACTGTCAGATCATGGAACGCAGTTTACATCCGTGGAATTTGCAGCGGATATGGAAAGGCTTGGCATTAAGCACTTATTTTCAAGCGTGCGTTACCCAGAATCGAATTCCTCAGAAAGATATATGGCTGAATTTTCGAAATTCTGTCGAATTTTCTGTCCAAATGATCATTCTGGTTGGGTGAGATTTGTACCCCTTATTGAGGAATGTCTGAACTCTACAGTGCAGGAGAGCACAGGAGAAGTGCCAATGCGACTTCCTCTAGGAAGAAACCCAGAAAGGCCGTGGGATAATCTTTTCAACCACATACCTAGAGATCCCGACATAGGAAGGCAGCAGAGGATTGACAAGGCGAAGGAACAACTCCAGAAAGCAGCAGAGAAACGATTGAAAAGAGTAGCTGGAAAACGTTTTGGTACACCCTTACAAGTTGGAAATCTTGTATTATTACGCAGACCTGTCAAGGCTGATATGACCAAGAAAATCTACCCCAAATTTGGATTAGTGTTCCTGGGGCCGTTTAGAATTACGAACGCTTATGGAAACAACTGTTACGAACTCTACGATGATGAGAATAATGTCGTTTACGGCAAGTTCAATGCTGGAAATTTGAAAAGATACTATCCTAGAGTAAGCCAGTAATAATTCAATTTCGTGTTCAAGAGAGTTGAGATACTTGTAACACTGAGTTTAAAAACAATTTGCAACTGTTTTTAAAACGTGGTGAGAGGAGAATGCCCCCGTAATTGAATTATATAGAGACCACGGTGGCTATGTTGGAAAATATAAAGAGAGTTATGGCTGTCATAGTTATGACGTGGATAGTCATGACGTCAGCATTTAGTCGAGAAAGATCCAAGATGTACGACGCAGTCGCAGGAAACGAGGAATTCTGCTGAGGAAGAAATTATGCCATTGGAGGGGAGGCTTGAACCAATGAACGATAGTTTCAAGGAAGACGGAGATTGCTGAAACTATGGGATTTTTATTACTTTTGGAATGCAGAATTGTGGAAATCCATTTGCAGTAGAGGCATTGATTTGGAATTTTGGTGAAATTTATTTTCAGTTTTTGAATTTTGAAAATCCGTCATGTATTAACGAAGTTGGAACTTTTAGCGATGACGCAGTATCACGCTATGGAAGGGATGGATACGCCCCTTAGGAAGTTCATAAAAGGCCTTGCGCAGAAGAGAGGAGTCTCATTCTCCGATCATTCTCAGATCTCATTCCCAGATCATCGAAGTCTAATTGTGAAAGTTCTTTTCTTATACAGTCATTTTGGTGAAACGTCGAGTGAAAGTAGTGAAAAGAGTCGTCTTTATAACGCGTGGTGAAGCCACTGCATTATACGAGATTCAAGTCAAACTAGGTGAAGTTAAAACGCACCTTCGAACGCATCTACAAGTTTAGCTTTGAACAGTTAGCGGTCGCCGATAAGCTAATTCTATTGTGCAGTGCTACATGAAGTAATATAGAAAAGCTGAACAATTTCGAGTAATTAGTTTGAAAGATATTAGCAATTTTACACGACTGACAAAAGTGATTATCTCGCCACCTGAGAAGCACTATTGTATCGCCAGAATCTACGCCACGGCTGACACGGCTAGTGAAATAGGGAGACTTCAGATTGCTTTTGTGACACGACACTACAGTATAATGGAGCAATTTAATATGGCAGTTTGTTCTTCTATTACTACAACCGAAGAGAAAATGGAAGGCTAAAGGACTTAATGCGATTGGGACATATTTCAACGGAGTAAGATAGCAACATGGAACTTCGCTAATTGCTAATTCCACACAAGCGAACATGTGGTGAATAAACATCTACACCCATGTTTCGTGCTTCAAAGCTGAATACTATCCAACAGCAATGGAATCTATTACATACTCATTGAATATGAATATTTCTTCGGAAATTTCTACAAAAACTTCATGGCGATTGTCTACTGGAACTTCAGGGATTTTTTTTCAAGAGAGGTCAGGGTTATCCCGACTCACAAAGAAGATTATTGCCGGAAGGATGTCTATTCGTCTTCGAGGAGCAGTGCAATTTCCGGAGAAGGAAGCAGTTCGATTCTCCGAGGGTGCTGTTTCCTGTTTCGAGGATGGAGCTCAGCTTTAACTTGGTGAAATGGATCCATCAGCAGTCTTCTTTGGGGAATTTTCCTCTGGAACGTCAATCGGCAGATAAGGTAGTCGTGAACGTTTATTGTATTTGAGTGTCTTAGCAATGTTTGAGCAACCATTTTTTTTCCATATTTTTGTCCTCATGTATTTTGCCCTATTTTCTTGTTTGAGATTCCTATTCTCAGTACATCTTGTTGAGTTATGCCTTTTTCGACGATTTATTAAGACATTATTATGTCATGGGCATAGTTAAATGATTTTGGATCAGTTGAGACTGATATTTAGATTTTTCAGTAATTTGCTTATTTTTGTAGTCACGATTTGACTGTAAGTTAATGATTTTTATGGCAGATTTAAATTCAGACAGCGTGTCACTTTATTAAAGTAATTCTACCCCAGTTTAATTACTTTGACCAATTTTCTGTCATCATCAAGAAGGAAGAACATTTAAATGATTTTAGAGCGTTAAAATCTCTTGCGTTGTCGACGATCTTGGAAATACTAGTCGTTATTTGAATTGATTGCAACACAGACATTTATCGTCAGTTATGAACGATCATTGCATCATAGACATTTTTGTGAAAGATGAACTTTAATTATGAATTATTGAATGCATTAAAGTCAAGAACTTTTGTTAGGAGTTTTTCTCAATTAGAGATTTATATAACGATGTTTGCATTCCCTAGTCTAATTGGATTCTATTCGACTATTTTATAGTTTAGTCGCACTTTATTTGATGATAGTATTTTTATACTACAATTCTTTGAAGATGTTAATCTTAAAATTTTGATAGACCAGACAGGCGTATATAAGCGTATTCACTATTAAATTTGTTTGTGATTGGCAAATTTTGACTTCATTTCGATTCATGAATGAAATCCACGAAGGTTAAATGAAAACAGTTTTGAAACAATTAATGATTATAAGAATTTTTAAGTGGAACTATGAATGTATAATCGCTAGTGCAGCGCACGTGTTGAAAGTCGCTGATGTATAATGCCCTTGAATATGAAGGAGGTTCCCACAGGAATTAATGATAAAGAATTTATTAGTGGAGGTTTTTGTAAGTTCTGTGGAAGTTTTGATGCCATATAGATTAATATATGATGAATTTTGGGCCTAATTTTAATGCAGTTTGTGCATTATTTTGTTAGCGAAGTATTTTCCGCTGGAGTGAATTGTCATAGTTCATTGAAAATTAATCAAGTGAATTTACTGTTATAATTAACACGAGTTTTGAAAGAATTTGAGATAAGATTTTGAATGAAGATTACCGTCACAAATAATTATTAAAACCTTTATTAAACCAGATTGTGACATTAACATGTATAACTAACCTTCATTGGTCGATTATATTCACACGATTATGAAATTACCAACCGGATGAACATGTGGTTAATGTATTTCTTAAATTAATAATTCGATTAATTTAAATGTTAATATTGTAAATAATTGCTGTAAATATTTTTGATAATAATGTGGAACGAAAGTGATGTTAAAGGCGTGTTTAAAAATATTTTTATTGTCTTTGACAAATATTATAAACAATTTCTAATTGTTATAAATAATTTATGTGATTTTGTTATAAACATTTAAGAGCTTATTAAACATTTGGATGAGAACTTAACAAGTTTAAGGATTGTCATAATAATCCAGTAGGATGTGAGTAAAGTATTTGAAAGACTTGCGTATATATATGAGTTGTCTTGCGGACATTTTAAAGCTTGAGAGAGAGCTGTATTCTTACGTAATGTGGCATGAGAAGGGGAGCCCATTTGACAAGTATGCGACAGGTTGAAGGGTAGCTCGCAGCTCTCCCAACATCTGGTTATCAGCGGGTGAGGTCGTCCACTCTGGCCTTGCGCCTATAAATACAATTGTCATGTTTATTAAAAGGAAACCAAATGCTCTATATATGTCTCGTCCTCACGTCCTTTTCCAATCCAATTGTGTTATGAATATTACGTCATTTGGAGCTCGTGGGAGCTAATATGTTTTATATCATGTTGTATGATAACTTTGCAAGTCCTGAAGGAGGACGTAGTCAGATTGACATGGGCTACTGATAGCCACGTGTATTTTGTTGTGTTATTAAAATCATACCCTTTATTTGAAATAAAGCTTTTGTACAGTTCAAAGTTCTCGTCTTCGTTCTGGTTCATTTTTAAATGTCATGGTGGAGGTTATTGTGTGAACAGACTTTAGTGATCCTGTTGTCAACTCAATCCCCGAGATAATTTTAAGAGGTAAGTGAAGGTAAGTATGTACCCCCGTCTATTTTGGTGTGTTCCACAATGATTTCCTGTGAACTTCTGTGCTCATATCTCGATAGTATCTGTCAGTGCCATTTTCATTGATGTAGCTGAGCCGGTGCGATTGATTATTGGCAATCCGATTGAGGGGGCGGATATCTGACAGCCTACTATCCGGGTAAAAGGGGACAGTACGTTGCATAAAATATTTATATTTATTTTTTGTTATGGGAGCTCCGATATTGGTCTTATATTAATGTTTTAATACTGTATTTTGTTTTGTTTTATAGGCCTAATATTTCTGTTTGTCAACGTTACCTGATATGTAAATATTGGTTTTTCTGTGCCTTCCGGAGACACGTTCCTAGTTACCGTACCTTGTAATTTTTTTTTTTCTTTTGGGTAATCTTTGGGATTGGCCAATTATTAATTTGATGTAAGATCCGTAGCAGCCTAAATCGCCTCGTGTTAATAGTATTTAGATGTAATAATTTTCCTCCTTTCATTTCTCTCTGGTGACGTTCTATTTTAATAAAAGTAATTGTTTGCCGTAATTCGATTGGACATGCGGTCATCTGTTTTGGTGGCCATGTTTGTTTTTTGTTTTGCCCGAGTGCATTCTGGTCTTGAGAAGGCATTCTCGAGGCGTCGAGCGGGAGTCTCAAACGTGTTGTGGTGTTAGCTTAATATGTTTTTTGTTAATCTTGTTGGTTTAACTTTGTGTTTTGGTGAATGTTCCTGAGTTTTTCTCCGTCACGAATGTTGTGGATTTCTTAATTGATCATATTTTTATTTTATTAATTCAATTTTAATTTTTTTGTTTTTCATCGTGGCTTTGATGTCTGCATGTCGGGTCGGTATTGCGTACCTTAGTATATTATCAAGCCCTTTCTAATTTGGTAATACCTGTATTCCTGTTTTAGGTAGATTTCATCAGAAAGCTAACTATTGCAATGGGTACCATGTTTCGACTTCCGGAAAATTTCGACATATCTTCGCGTTTCACATCCCCCAGACCCCAAAACCACCGTCAGTTCAAAAGTTTATATATAATTTATGTATATATGTATATATATATATATATCAGTTTCTTGTAGACACGATAACTGCCGTAATTTTGCACCAATCACTTTGAATTTTTTAAATAATATGTATCCCTATAAAATCTCGGTCGAGTTCGTTAATGGGCAAAATCGGTCGAAGCGGGTGAAAATGGGGGCCTTTTTTCGAAAAAGTGAAATTTCACTATAACTCTCTTAATACGTGAAATATCGAATCCATTCAAAGTTCATAATATGTGCCGGATAAGGGCCAAAAATTTATGTCAAATAAGTTTTTTGATAACACCCACCATTGACCATAGGGGTGGAAAAAAGTGGGTTTTTCGGGAAACATTAATCATATCTCTCTTAATAGGCACAATATCAAAACCGTACAAAATGGAAAATATTCCCCTAATAATTACCTAAAACTTTTGTCTGAAAGAATTTTTGATATGACCCACCATTACGCCAAGGGATGAGAAAAATGATTTCGGAATTTTTAAAATGCCAAGTGCCATCAGAGGTTACCATAACAACGCTTTTAAATTGATAAGGGATGAACTATCAGAGGTTGCCAAGACAACGCCATTGACGAGATCACATTCATTTTTAGCCTACTTTTCACACTTTTCAAAAATGAGGAAAAAGTAGACTTATAAGATATATCCGGGAAAATGTGTCTGTCCTTCTGTCTGTCTGTCTGTCTGTCTGTCTGTCCTTTTGTCTGTCTGGCTGTGTGTGTGTGTGTCCCCCCCCCACCCTATCAACTCCTAAACGGCTGCAGCAATCAAAACCAAATTTAGTATGAGTAAAGATGTATACCGGAATATCTCAGGCCCATATTTGAAAAAGATGCCAGTGCTACCAACTGCTAAAAAAAACGCTCTAGAAATTTGAGCTCCATGTTGGATATCTTGGAAGGTATACATGGGAGATATTCTAAAATTGGCACACATGTAGATAAGCAAGAGTTTAGTGCTTTTCAGTCGGTCAACACGAATGTACCCAAAAGAGATGGGTTATGCCCTAATCCTGAAATAAATTACATGAGATTAATAATAAATAATAAATTTATTAATCTCATGTAATTTATTTCAGGATTAGGGCATAACCCATCTCTTTTGGGTACATTCGTGTTGACCGACTGAAAAGCACTAAACTCTTGTTTACTAAGGCAACACTGAAAATATGGCTTCAAACACCACAACACATGTAGATAATACTATTTCAGTTTAATTTCCAGGTGGCCATACATGACAGCTTTGCCAAAATAATTTTAAGCCTTCTGATAAGTCCAATTTTTAAATGCATATAACTTCTACACTATGAATTGGATTTCAACCAAATTTTGTATGTAATATGTGTATATAAACATATATGACTGAGTGTATTCTTAAGAGCCACCAGGGCTGCCAACTGTTAATAATTGCTCTCTATTTTGTATCCAAATATATCAGAAAGTATGCAAGCCGACAGCTTTAAACTATGCACACGTAAATTACCCGACATTTTACATTAATTTGGAGTAACTTATATACGTCAGTTCTACCAACATGATTCTAAGCCTGCTGATAGGACCAATTTTTAAATAACTTACATGTAACTTCTATACCAACAAATGGATTTCATCCAAAATTGGCACAAAAATATATAATATTTCAGATTATTTCTGACCAGCACTCGCATGACATTGTTGCCAACATGCTTTTACGTGTACTAATAGATCCAATGTCTAAATCCATGTAACGTCCTTTGGACTTCAACCACATTTTGTATTCTGTACCTTAGGAGATGGAAGTAAGAATATATTCAGTCACCAGAGCTACCAACAGTATTGCTCTATTAGGCTACATTATGGCTAGTATACCTTATTTCCAACTAATTAAGACATTTCGATATTACCCATTTAATTTCGTCATTATTCTAGATAGGTAAATATACTGTAGATTAATCTATGGCATGAATCTTAATTTTAAGAAAAGTGGGCTCTTTAGTTCGTCACGGAACTTCTTGTTCCATCTGACTATGAGGGAAGCGGCTAACTGGTAGCATGCTGAACTTCTATGCCCAAGGTGCTGGTTCAAAGCCGGACAAAGTCGCCGGATTTTCTAAGAGCGCAAAAATCCGTCAGCATGCTTTCCTTCGGAGGGGAAGTTACAACGTTCGTTGCAAGTTGCTGGTTGCGGTGGCATCTAGTTCACAGCTAGGTGTCGTTGACGTTAGTATTTGGTACAAAATTAGGTACTACTACTTAAAATTGACCGTCTGCAGACCTTACCTGAATTACAGACTAATACAGTCATCACAAATAACACCGTTTATCAGACAGATTCTACACACACCCATGTACACGGGGTTACATGACCACCTTGTCGCAGCCCCTAAACTGAGGAACCAACCAACATCTCTGCGGGAGATAAAATTTTGCGTGAAGAAGTAGCAGACTGTTAGATAGTTACACATTAGTTCCAAACCTTGCATAAGGACAGTGTGATCACAAGTATAAAAATTAACCCCAAATGACAAGAAGGTTACTATCCCCATAAGACAGTAAAATGTTAAAAGTATGCATAGAAAGACGAAAAAATGTTAACTAACCTCCAATTGTAAAATACTTTCTCGCAATAAATGAGGTCTGATCCTCCTACGAAAACCTGCATATTTTGCCTATTATAGCCTATCCCCTAGTTTGCCCGGTGAAATCTACCTCCGCCTTCCGGCGTGCCGAGAGGAATTTTTTCTATCTTTTGGGCTTTATTATTTTAATTTTAAATTAAATGTTTTCGTTTTGGTTCAGCAAGCAAGCATGTAAAGCCTTATCTAGTTTTCTAGGTAATTGACTTATTTTGGCCTTAAGCCACGTGCATCACCAGAGAGAGGATGTGGCAATAGAGTTTCCTTTTTATGATTTTTTTTTTCTTGGCCCCTTTGGTAATTATATTTTCTTTTAAATATAAAGCAACTGTTGTGGCATCACTTCGTCGGTGGCTGCTCTGTTGGTAATCGGGTGTGTCCGTAGACGAGCCTGTGCGTTTTCCCCTTCTTCACCTTCCTTCCACCTATAGGTGTTCTCCTGCTGGTCATGTCATCTGGCGGTGATCTTGCAGATAGCGCTGCGGACCTCTGAAATAAGGTAAGTTGGCCCAACCACCATCCACCCCGGCCCGACGGCGGTAGCAATTGATAAAGCAGATTCGGTTAAAAAGGAAGAGATAAACGTAATTAAACGCACCGTAGATGACATTAACCTAGAATTAGCTAAAATTAAATCAACCCAAGAGAAGGAATTACTAGATATAAGCGACAAACTTAAATTGCTCGCGCTTAGTGAACGAAGTGATAATACTGATTTGAGAAATGAAGTACGGAACGATTTGAGGCAAGACTTAGCCACCTTTTTCAAGGAGAGAGATGAAAAATTGAGAGAAGAGTTAGGAAAACTCGAAGCGAAACCAGATGGGATTGAAGATGACCGAGAACGCATAGACAGTCGTCTACAGTTGAAAATGTATGTGACGCAAGGAACAGAACGCGTTAATAGAGAATGTGGTGATATAGGAGGAATGTACGACCAGGGAATGAACAGGAGCAATCAAAACGTCGTTATACTCAAAAGTATAGATGACAAGCCTTCCAAATTTAGTGGTGTTGGGAATTTCACTGCTGTTAAATACATAAGGGGCATGCGATGCTATCTCGACGATAGTAGGATACCGGGAGATAGAGAAATAAGGGTGCTAGAAAAGTTTTTGGACTCAGAAGCCCTTATTTGACATCGCTCTCTACGATACACGTATCACAATTTTGAGGAGTTCGCGGATGCTCTACAGAAGAGATTTTGGATCAAAGAACTTCAACAAGATATAAGAGCAGAGATCTAATCGAAAAAGTACGCATACTCAGTACCCACTCGTTATGCTAGCTTATTTACGGGTCAGCTCACCCGTCCCCAGTTTGTTCAGCCACCATTGGCAGAGTAGGAACCTCTTCATGCAATTTCGCGACAATTACCAACGGAGGTCAGAAAACACCTAATATCAGCGAAAGTATATACTTCACAAAGTATGGCCGAGATTTTAAGAAGACTAGACTATACTAGTACTGTGTCCAATACGCCTAATAATAATATTTATAATAATAATAATAATAATAATAATAACAGGGCGAGACAAGAGAGTCGAGACATTCATACAGTCTTGGTGGACCAGACTCAGCAAACCGAGCAAACACAGAAAAGATTAGGACCCACTAGAACCAATAACTATGGTAGAAACAGGTATGAATCAGGATATAGGAGACCCAGAGAGGGCAGACCATATCAAGCCAGATATTGGAACAATGGACAACGGAGAACTGGTTATCATAAGAACAACAATGATTATAGGAGAAATGGGTACTATAATCGTGAGAACAGAACTAACGGAGAAGGTTATAGGAGGTACAAGAACTGGAACGATGACAATTTCGCCAGGCAACAACAGCAACAAAGATCGCAACAAACTCAAAATCGAGGTTGGCATGATAACAACAACGTAGAGAGATTTTACCAGAACAGGGAAGGAGATATTCAGGTGTACCTAAGGGATTTAAGGAGGAAAGAAGAAAGAAATTGGCAAAGTCAGGAGAACATTGAACCCCAGCCCTCAACCAGTAGGCAACGTCAGGATCAGGACCAAGGCGGGGTATAAAAAATCCATTTGGGAAACGGAAGTAGGAGAAGTAGATGAATTCACAAGTTTACGGCATGAGATCGCCCTTAAGAGCCGGAAGACGGAAGAACAGATAAATACCGTCCCATGGACGAAGAAGGAAGAAAGTAGACTTTTTTCTCGAAGTAAAGATAATAACGGTATTTTCAACACACCGGAAGATATTGATATTGATCCATCGTTGGAGGAACGTATCGAGTCAGCGAGAGACCCCTCAACAAACAAGCTGAGAAGAGAATAAAAAGAGTCAGAGGAAAAAGATTCAGTCTACCACTGAAAGTAGGAGAGTTAATTCTGATACTAATTCCAGTAAAGGCTGATGCCTTATAAAAGGTATATGTCAAATTTTCATTCTATTTTGGGGCCCGTTCAAGGTTGGAAAAGTATATGGCAACAGCTGCTATCAGATTGTAAGAATTGATGACAAAGTTCAACCTTTCGAAATTAAAGAGATTCTACCCTAAGATACAATAAATAGATACATTCGGTTCTATAAGTGAAATAGAGTCCATGTTTAAAGAAAGTACATTCTATACTTTCATTAACAAGTCGAAGGGGATCGGAACTCGAATTTAGTATCCATAAGAAAATGCATGAGGCGAGATTCGAACTGTCTTGTGTGACAATTTATGCCAAGAAATAAAGAAGTAGTCTGAACAACATTTTATACTCACAAGTACTCTGTGAGATAATAAAACCTATATATGAATTGTAGAAGGAAATTACAGCCTTTATAACAAGCCAGAATTAAGTTGTATCTGTGTATTTTATTTTAACACAGGGGAGAATCAGATTTATAGTAGCTGGAATCTGACCAAAGTTACAAGCGAGTCGATTAAGACCGGTTTTCTGTAAGCCAAGCAGCGTCAACAGGAGAGTTGCACGCGACACCACTTTTGAAAGAAAGAGAAAGAATGATTTGGCGCACGCCACCAATGACTTTGATAAGAACAATGAGATTTGCTTGTCAACTGATCAACCATTCAGATATTTCTATTAATATGAGGAATAAAATATCATATTTTAAAATGGAAATTAGACAGAATTAAAGCACACTATTATCAAGAGGATCAGAATCGAATTTTATTCATCGAAACAGAATTTAATATTAATGATTACGAGAGGAGATATTTGCAAATAAGAGTAATTAAGAAGCGTGCGAGGCTAGTTGACCACCATTTTGAACCCAGAAGACTCGCGGCAGCAGAGAAGAAGGATCATTCTATTACTTCGTCAGGTCGAGGCCAGACATTGTCAACCAGCGCTACAGAGAAAAACCACTAAACATAAATTGATAGCAAAGGTAGTAGAAACTTTGACCGAGGGAGAGCCTTCGATAGCCCCCAACTGGAACAAACATCGCACGTGAATAAACACGAGAATGAAATAATGAGGACTTGAAGCTACTAACGCAACGAATAAGAACGCTTTTAGTAGCAACGAAACAATCTATTGTACTTCAGCTACAATTACGACAAGTATTCAGCGCGAAGTACTACATTATTCTACAAAAGTACTTCAGTATATTCAGCGTTATATCAAGCATATTTCCACTACAATTTGAGAAATAATTCACGATGATTTCAACCTCAAGTCGGAGGGGACATTTATACTGTGAAACTACATTAGAAGTTACGATGACTAACTAAATCATGGAGGGAAGCTAGTCTACATTCGATGTATTGTGCCCAACTCTAGGAATGGGTATTCCAAGATTCAGACACCTAGATATCAAGGGAAAGGCTGT
Organism: Meconema thalassinum; assembly: GCA_946902985.2. Taxonomy (NCBI): domain Eukaryota; kingdom Metazoa; phylum Arthropoda; class Insecta; order Orthoptera; family Tettigoniidae; genus Meconema; species Meconema thalassinum. Next base: position 1,082,759,171 of record OX336389.2, read on the forward strand.
AGCCGCTTTTGAAAGTTGAGATATTTGAATATCGCGCTACATTGCTTCTCGAAGCAATTGGAAAGAATTTACCGATACTTGAATGTCAAGTGACGTAGCGAGTAATAGCAGAGGTAGAGGCTATTTATTGATTTAATAGTTAACCATGGAGTAGAGACTTGAGACTGGGATCAGATTACTGGCACGGCCAAATGAAAGAGAATGCACTTAGTATCAAGTAAATCGAACCAGGGATTCAAGAGATATGAGGATTTCCAGATATCAGCTGATGCGGCGTGACCCTGACAGTTTTGAATAAAAGCCGGCTGGCCGAAGCATCGATAGCTCATTTCAACACAAGCATTTGCCTAGCAAGTTGCTACGACGCTGAGCCAAGGCACATGGTTGCCGGATCTACGCAGAAGTTCTTTTCAAAGTCGTGATAGTCACGAAAGTGCTGCGCTACGAGGTGGAACTTAGTAAGTTTACGGCGAGGAGAATCACTGAGGTGATTGATTTTTCTACAGACATTGGTGGAAATATTTATATTTCTACATGGACATATGCTAGACTTTGTCTAGAATTAATACTTTGTCACAGTCCAGTAATAACATAATACTTGGATATTTAAATCCATTTCAGTGAGTTTTTCATATTTGTAACTAGTTAACCACTTCGATCTGTCAGTACACTGAAGACTAGTCTATAACGGTGGCGTTCATTAGTCTACGCAAGGGAAACTACAAGTTGCTTAGCGCATGGTAGATGGTGATATAATAAACCATGCCCAGGGAACGATCTTCAGAACAGCCGTTGATTGCTTAGACTGTCAGTGTTTTTCTTGTACTGATAAGATTACCGTGAGTTATGTTACAACTGACATATCTAAGAAGAGATCACTTAGATCTGACCCTATTTAAACAAACTGTTATGGCTTTGATAGAAGCCCATATTAAAATGGAACAACAGTTAATTCAAACGTCAAAAGATACTACCACTATGTCTGACTAGACGAATTGTGGGTATATGATGGCGGCCGATACAAGGATTATACGTGCTTGTCCAATAGGGCATGTCTATGGATAAATCTGGTACAGACCAGTTTTACTACACTTCAAGACCATCAAGAAATGTAAGCCACATTTGAATTATATTATGCCTAGCTAATTGGAACAAACTATTTTTCTGCAGATGACCAACACATTTTATTTTTTTCGTCGTATTTAAATCTTGCAATGATTTACGCAAGACTTATTAGAGTTATTCTGAGTATTTTCAGCACTCAGAACAGTTTAGGATCGATGACCGAGCATTTCGAAGATTTATTTGAATTTTTCATATTTTAGGGAAACCACGGAAAACCGTCGATGTGAAGGTTGAGTTAAATTATTTTTGTTGAGGAATGGATATTTTTTCCATATTCGAAGATTCGAACATGTGGATTCTCACATAATGAGATGATAATTAAACACATTTAAAATGATATAATTAATAATAATAATAATAATAATCCACTAATAATAATAATAATCCACTAATAATAATAATAATAATTTTCATAATTTTTCTAAATAATTCTTGGATATTATATTTTATAATAATCATATGTATTGAGAGAGAGCCTATGAAGTAGTTTAATCATTTCTAGTCTGGAACAGGAGATTTTCCGAAGGAGTGGTTAACGCAAGCCCGCATTCAACCAACATTTCAGTTCTGGTTGAACAGTTGATATTTGCATTGAGCAAAGTATATGTTTCAGATAACACGGAGAGGCATGGAACGGGAAGCAATTGATATTTGTATCAAATAGGATATTTTTGTGTTTATATAAAATCATGACGTAAATACACTCGAAAGTGAAATAAAGATTTTCATAAGTATGGTAAATTCACGGGTTGAACTGAATGGTAAAATAAAATAAACTTGTAAGTTTATTAATCTTCCAGTGTTGATAAGAAGCAGAGGCTTGATTTATTGTATAAATTTTGGGAAGAAAATTTATATGTGTGGAGTAGTTGAAATGCCATTCCCAGGTGCGCATGTTTAAGTCGCAGGAATGAAGAGGTTTTTTCGAGCATCAATCAAATAGCAGGTTCGATGGCTCAGGTTTATAGTAGGAGTATTGGAACTACACATTTCGTCGGATGACTGACCCGAAGGTTATTTCTTGAAACCATCAGTTCTTATTTCAACCTTGTTTACGAATTCCATTTAGACTTTGATTTTGCTAGAACCTGGATTTGTCATGATAGTAGTTTATTCTTCTTCGGAGGAAGACCTTTGCCGTTGTTGTTGTTGTAATATTGTGTTCTTACACAGATAATAGAATGGGCCACTGCCAATTAAAAATAATTCTTTAACCACGAGTAATTTGAAGGATATTTTCAATCCTAGTGCCATGGACTAAATGAATTTATTATGAAGCTACAATTCTTATTTCCGCATTCTGTCGAAGAATTGCAAGTTGTGAAAATTATAAAGAATGGCCATAAATATAAATATTTTTTTCATAATGATTCCGAGTGGATAATTGAATAGTTGAATGGTTCAACAATTTAGTGATCAAGTTGATGATTCAGAAATCATATATTTTGTTAGGAACTTGAAGTTCATAATCGAGTCACTTCTCGAATGTTTAATGTCAGAAGAACAATTAATTTGTGTTGTGCTTCGCACAGTTCTTCGATGCTATGCTCAATGTCAAATACTTTTCAGATGTTATTAATATGTGTAAATAATGTGTGTTGATTCAATGATAATAATATTTTTCGACGATATATTTTTGAAACTGGAAAAATAAGTGAAAGTTTAAAATTCTATGAACATTTATACTACGAGTGTTAATATCATGTAAATATTCAAACAGTGATCTACGATATTTCCAGTAGAGACAATTAACTTTGAACTGGAATTAATCACAAATAATTTTGGAACACAGTCTACAGGACTAGTAATCAGACTTGTGTTTTCCAAAAAAAGATTGTCAAATGTGTTTGGAAAATTTCTGTATATTGTGTAAATAAGAGTGTGGATCGCCACACGTGGATGATGCTGCTTTGAGCATCTTTGCAGTCAATTTTAACTTCAAAATAAACTGAGATAATTTTACCAGATGTGTTATACCCAATTAAATCTCCTTCTATCCTTATTGTTGCATTGAACCAAAAATCAGTAAAGCATTTTTTTATTTGATGTCGTTTTTGCGATTTGCTTTAACCCATCTGGCGCCCCGGGATATTTTGACTCTCGTGCTGACTGATTATTGGTAAAATGCGTATGTGGTCGTGCGGACTCTGGTCTAAACGGGCACAGTATGGGAATCTAGAGTGGACCAGACAACCACGGTTACCACAGAATTCCACTGCAAGATGAACAGCAGCCATCTACGATATGAATTTCCAATGTCACCTAGGAAAGTTCATATGACAAACACTTCAGCTGTTAACAACATGCATATCTACAAGAGAGCAGTCGTTAGAAACGATAATTCTACAAAGCTATCTAGCTTGGAAGCGTACGGTTATCCAGACTGGTACAGTCGAGAAGAGAGAAGATGTGAGCTGAACAGAGACCAAAGCCGAGACCACAGCGGGAGCAGGGGAGCGTGCGAGCCGAGGTGCTTGCTTGCTTTTGACACGCGTCGAACAGCAGGTCCCGAGCGACAGTCCAGCCATGCGTCATTGGAATGCCGATTCGCAACACTCAACTCATAGCCCAGGTTATTGCGCGAACGTCAAGGCAGAGGGTACAGAAAAGTTTGCCTTATATGTAGTAATTTGCCATATTTTAGGGGTATCTCATATGTTGACCAACATATATTTTTATTGCAACTATTTATAACTTATGTTTTAAGTTGTCTACTTTTCAGTACATTTTAAGAAATAAATTTTGACGTCAGTGTGTCGTTTTTGACGTATATTAGTAATATTTTGGATTTCATGCATATTTAATAATTTTTGCAAGTATATTTTGTAACTCTATAATTTAAACGAATGCGTTTTATGAGAGTGGAATGCGTCGATAGGTAAAGTTTCATTAGAAGGAATGCGTGAGAGTTGTATTAGAAGGATTGCGACGATAGTATTGTTGTATCATGAAGTAGGCGTCGATAATAATATTGTATTGTGAGAAAACTTCTCCAGTAACATTGTAAAATAGTTAATTCTAATTAATATGATATGGAACGAGTATAAATACTTGACAGATACTTTGGAAGAGTATAATAAAATATGTAACATTATAAATGTAATTGACGTAAGTATGTCAGGAAATGAGAACACGTAATTGAAGTGTAAGTTGGATAATGACATCACTAGAGTAATTAACTCATTGAAAGGATTAACACAAAAGTCATTATGTCTTATGACATTGTAAAATGCGAATTATGAAGACAAGGTGATTTGTATATCAACCTGTTGTCAGTATAAAGTTGAAATGAATAATTAAGAATTTATATTCAAACAAATATTACCAGGAAGGGAGGATATGATTTTATTTTATTAAATAAAACGAATACGTGCAGACTATGATCTCAGGAGATGTATATATTTATAAATTTCATTGTAACGTGGATGAATATGAAATATGAAAGATACGAGCACAAGAATGTAACTACAGACAGTGTAGAGTTGTACAAGAACGATATATATTGTGGAAAGGAACAAGTAACGTATTACGAAGAAAATGTATAAAGGTAGGAGGATATTTTTATAGTGTGCATCATGAAATATATATCACATTTGCGTGTATATTCAGTAGGGTCACAGATTCTGATACATTGTGTGAATGTATACAGATGGGTATTTGATATTAGTAATGCCGTGCTTCATCGTCGTAAGGAGTATCATGTTGTATGAATATAAGCGTTGTGTAGACGTTATGTGAAAGTCGTGTTCACAAAGTAAAGATGTTTTTAATAGATTGCAACGAAGCAACGTTTTGTACAAGTTGGATGTTAAGTTTATGGAGAAACTGTATGTATTTTTGAGAGGAACATGTTTGTGAAGGTTAATGCCACGATCCACGTAGAGATTTTTATCGTTATAGAGATAGTCTTGCATAGTGTTCCGGAAACTATTGGATTTATTAATTGATTATGGAATTACTTAGCCTTAATTAGCTTCATCGCTTGTTAGTAAGGTTCACTTGAATTTGACAAGAATGAAACCGAATGTAAAACGTGTAAACAGTGAATTTATCTAACGAGAGACATTTTAAATAAAGTATGAAGGAACGGGAAAGATTCAGGCGGATCTGAGAGAAATCTGAGCCAGATATCGTGCTGGACGCGATAATGTAATTTATGTAAATATTAATAATAATTATTTTTAATAACTTAATAGTGTAATTTAGTAATTTTAATGGACCACGAAATTCATATTAATGTATTAAGTAGGGAGAGAAACTGTAATTAGTATTTTATTGGAGAGAATCATTTTTGAAGAACAGCTGATCACTACTGGATGTGTCACAAGTCATGACAAACTTTAAAAAGTTTTAAATGCATTTAATATATGGAGATGAAAGTAAGGAGGACATAGTTATTGCCCAGATTCCTTTTTCACAGGAATTATCTACAAATAGTAGATCTATTTAATTTATTTGATTTTTTTATTTGAAATTTTATTTATGTCAGGGACATACTTGAATGTCCACCTTGTGTTAATAAATTTTAACAAGCACTGTTTTTTAGTATGCTTGTTCGTTTTTATAGAAACTGACATCTATTCATTTGATAATCGCCATACGAGTGTATAGCTAGTTAGATGCTGGCGCTCGTTACCTTTTAGACCGTTCACCTCCGTGATATAGGATTCTTGTCCTATCAAACTTTTAATCCTGAGGAGTTGTAACTAGTTAGTAGTACTGCCGTAAGACCGTATGCACCGAGAGTTTCCTAGTTATCCATCTAATAGGGAGGTGTTGATTTATCTAGCTGGGTATCGACCTCTCTGCAATCCTTACCATCTCAGCGGATATCGGAGGTGACTATGTGGAATTCAGGTACAGTAAAACGGGCTTTGGCCTAAAATATTGCAAAGGAGTTTATAGTTTAACTAGTTTTCCAGATGCTGATTATGCTGCTTATACTGTTGATAGGAAATCTGTTACTGGCTATGAGTTCAAGCTTGCAGGTGGGGCCATTAGTTGGCAGGCAAGAAAACAAAGATTTGTAACTATCACAGATTGCACAACATATGCCGAATATGTTGCTACTAGTGAATGTGGCAAGGATGGTGTGTATTTATGAGGTCTTCTTGGGGAACATTCAGTACCAATCAAATGTATTAAAATATTTAATGACAACCAAGGACATTGTGGTGTTTGAAGCCATATTTTCAGTGTTGCCTTAGTAAACAAGAGTTTAGTGCTTTTCAGTCGGTCAACACGAATGTACCCAAAAGAGATGGGTTATGCCCTAATCCTGAAATAAATTACATGAGATTAATAAAACACTAGGATGACCAGTTTCGATCGTCAAGCGATCATCATCAGATCCATTACACTTAGGCTACAAAATCTATGTTTAAAAAACAGGTGAAAATATTTACAATTTGTACAATTATTTAGTTGCAGTATTGGTACTGCAACTGTCAGTGTATGCTAAATGCAGTATATATGTTAGGTGAAATGCTAAATGGTGTGCGGTCGACCGCACAGTGAGTTCCAGTGAGCACGAAAACTGCGAGTAGCTGTAGTACGGAAGACAATCAGATAAGTAGTTAGCCTAAAATTTTATAGTTTAACCATAGTTTACAACCATATAATCTCTCTAAAGTACAATCTCCGGATAGCTATCACCATTTAGCATTTCACCTAACATATATACTGCATTTAGCATACACTGACAGTTGCAGTACCAATACTGCAACTAAATAATTGTACATATTGTAAATATTTTCACCTGTTTTTTAAGCATAGATTTTGTAGCCTAAGTGTAATTGATCTGATGATAATCGCTTGACGATCGAAACTGGTCATCCTAGTGTTTTATTAATCTCATGTAATTTATTTCAGGATTAGGGCATAACCCATCTCTTTTGGGTACATTCGTGTTGACCGACTGAAAAGCACTAAATTCTTGACAACCAAGGAGCTGTCAATATGTGTTTGAACCAGTCATCTGGCAGCAAGAGTAAACACATTGATGTCAATTTCCATCAAATAATGTGCTGGGTGGAATGTGGTGTTGTCAGCTAAATACTTGTCAACTGAACAGATGATTTCTCATGTGCTAACAAAAGCTCTTTCAAGAGCAAAACATGATATTTGCATTGTATCCATGGGGATCTCAGATTAATTCATGTGTTGTATGTACAAACAATCAATTAGGTGAGGGTGTTGGAATGTCTTGTTAACAAAGAGAAAATCAATTATTTTGTACAACTTTAGTTTTTTGGTTTAGTTAGTAAGTGTGTTGGTAACACTTGCTTGCACCATGTTTTTACACAAAATCTTTGAGACAAGCAGTCTGTGACTTCCTGTAAGAATTCCATGGTTTCAACATGTATTCACTGACTTGTGTTGAAGTGTCTCAAAATAAATCTGGTATTCAAATATCGATCCATGAGCCATTTATTTGACCAACAACAAAAACACTATTGTCACTTATCCCTTTTTTGTCTTAGCCATCGTAATCGTCACTATCGTCAGTGTTACACAGATACCCGAGAGCTGGGGGCTATTATACTCGTTGCCGCGTGTATCGCAAAAGTCTAATCTTTTCAAGTGAAGTCTGTCATAATGCACCATGTGCATTCACTCTGAGAGAATATTTGATAAAGTATGTGTCTACAATATTCGAAATGAGTAAGTTGTCCAAACAGTATTTTACTTGGCGTTTGGAAGTTACCAGTAGTGATGATAGAAAATTTTTACTGTTGTATGAATATCAGACTCTCGTAAGTCGAGAACAGAACAGTGCAATTCCTTGAGGAAGTGTGTTAGGCAATTATGTGTTATGAGCAGGTGGCGGGGTTTTAGTACGTAAACAGTGTGACCTCCAGTCCTTATGCCTTCTTCAACAAATACTCTCTACTTCCACTCCATCTTACCTGCATCCTCAGTTTCACCGCCTCTCATACGAGCATAGTCTTCCAACACGGTCAAAAAACGACACTCTCATGCAGATACCCATACATCGCACAGTACGCTATACCAACTCCTTCGTTGTTGCTACTGCTCGACTGTGAAACAATCTGCCTCACTCTGTCAGAGGAGCAACCCCGTCCAGCTTCAAGCAGTGTTGCTAGCAGTACATAATCACTAAGTAAACTAAAGTTGAATTCAACACTTTTTCTTAAGTTCGTATTACATAATTATATTCAATCTTTCCAATTCACACTTTCTTATTTACTCTCTGTTTAGACATCTAAATAAACTTCTACATCCATTCAAAATACACTGCATAATTATTCTTTCTCATAAGTCAGTAATGACTAATCATCAGTATCATCATCATCATCATCATCACCAACATTAGTCTATATTTTATCAGTATTTCCTTTTCTTACTCTAATTTTAAACTTACTTCTAAGTATCTTACTTATTCACCCAAGCAATAAATTAGCAATACAACAATGTTTTGCCTATACCAAGCTAATCTTTTTATATGTATTTTATATTGTATCAGCATTGTATTATTGTTAGATTTAACTAGTATTTGCATTGTTCATTATGTATCAATTGAATAATCGGTTAGAAGGAAGAGAGGGCCGAATGGCTCTAATCTTGCCAGACAAAATAAACCCCTCTATCTATCCAATATATTAGTATCGCACGGAGTTGAGATGACGCACGCCCTATGAACTGCCAGCTCGCCCACAACAGACGACCAACCATACGATCAGTCCATTTATCCGCTGTACTTCACATGTGTACATAGGTACACGGTACACCCGAAGGTCGCAGGAGGAGCTTTCACGTGCCCTATAGTACGGTGCGTTCCAACTTCATTGCACACGTACTAAAACCCCACAACCTGGATGAGTGTGCCAGACTTGAAGCTCTGGTCAAATCTGTGCTCGAGCTGTTCTCGTGTAAACATATGGGAAGCAATAAGCAAGCATATTGCGTGGCTATGTTGTGGCAGCATAACTATGGAACATTATTTGAATACCCGAAAATAATAAGCATGCAATTGCCATTGAAAGGCTTGAGAAAGTCAGGTCTGTTATAAATAAAATTAAATCATGTTCAATGTAGGAGTTCAGTTGAAATATTTGTATAAAGTCAAGATTGATTCCAGGCCATCTATTATTTATATGATACAACTGTTAGCTCAATTTTTGTTTGTATAGATTGTTCGATAGGACATCCTGAGGGATAGGTAAGGATGTTTTTAGAGTGTTTTAGTTCACTTTTCTCATCCCGAAGGAGTTAGGGGATTGTTATTTGGATTCTATTTGAGTGTTTTTATCATAGTTTTGGTTGATGTTGTGCTCACTTACCTGTTTTTAATCACGTGTGGAACTCAAGGACAGTTCAATTTGTATACCACCCAGTTCATCCCTGAGTGTTTGAGTCTCGTGCTGAATTGTTCTCGAGGGTCACACATGTGTGGTTGGTGGTCCTTGTGATTAACGAGCACAATACCCACAGAAAGTTCACACGACAAAATTAAAAGAACAATGACATCACCGTAATGCATTCCAAGCATATTCGAACACCCACATTGTGTTCCATAAACACATACTGACGGGAAAACCATTAAATTGAATTTGTGGTAATGTACTCGCAAAATAAGCCAGCTTTAGCTACACAGGCAAAAATCAAATAATTGCATACTCACAAAGCGTAAAATGAATTTGGTAATTCTATGTAGAAACTATTTTTCATTTTTTTCCTTCGTAATCTTGTAAAAAAAACAGTTGAGCTGCATCAAACTAGTCAAAAGACTGAAGACTCGTACAACAACTACACGAACGTGCCCAATTAAATTGGAGGGACTTTTCCAACAAACATACAGTATAGTCTGAGGGTTTCAGATTCCATACATTTTACATTCTGTTAATATTGCCAAGGTGTTTGCAGGTCTTATCAACATAACCAACAGTATTTATAAAAGCCCATCAGCTTGACAGGAACACTGAAGTGGCACGGGCACTAACAAGAGGATTTCTCCTGTATTCAGACCCGAGACCCATTTCATTAGCAGATAACAGTATCAAAGTGTCTTCCTGTCTAAACAACATAACTAAGAGTATTTGTAAAAGCTCATCTGCCAGACAGGAATACTGAAGTGGTACGGACACTAACAATTGGATTTCTCCTGTGTCTAGACTAGTGGCTTACTTCAGTAGCAGATAACAGTATCAAGGTGTCGGCATGTCTTAACTACAGTGCATACCTAGCACTAACAACACAAAAGCAGCATTAACGGGAGTACTGTACTATGAACTAACGGAATACAATAGAAATTCGACTCGTAATAAAATATTTCTGAAGTTTGTAGAACTTCATAATTGTATACCTGGTGATTCAGCAGCCCCTTCCAATATCGTTTGCTGCAGCCCAAATAATGTGTGTTGGCATGAAGATCGATAATTCTCTGCTTGCATCCCGTATGTACTAATGCACTGCAAGAATATCCTGCAAACGATACTGAACCATATTATTTTTCCCTCGATGTGACTACAGACTAGGCCAACACGCGATAGTTGGGTTGCAGCAAACGATAATAAAAGGGGCTGTCGATTCACCCTGTATGTCGTTGCACAGTACCATAGGCCCTCTTACTGTAGACAGCTTATTGGTCGGGGGAGTGATTAAGTAGTGTGGTTGGTCTGGGAAGATACGAGAACAGATCGTGCACACGTATCGCGCTGTTCCAAGTAAGTATTCAGACACGTAAAATTTCGACCTCTCTAGGAATGGGCCAATAGAATTTGGGGTTAAAATACCATCTGTCTGTTAGCTAGTCAGCCCGAAGATTGGTTGGATCCTCAAAAAGTACCCTCCGTTAGGTTATGTGGGTAGATACCCACAAAAGCCCAAGGCAGCGCTCTATTTAGCCGTACTAGGCAAGATGAAGAGTGAGGTAGTTTGTCATAGCTTTCCACACTGAGTGAGAACAGCAGTACTAAACCCTATGAGTAGAACCTTTCACAGCATCCACAGGCACTGACTGTGCCCTGAATGTCATTACTCAGCACCACCCATACCTCAGTAGCTTCCATATAATCACAGCCATGAGTGAGACTGAGACATCGGTGAAAAGCCACATTTTACTCTAGCCTGTGCCCATAGACAAATGCAAATATACTGCATTCATCAAGAGATGGCAAACAGGCCTTAAAATACCATCAAAGCAGTATGAATTGCAACCTGACCAGCGCGTAAACAAAGTTTCACAGAGATAAGCAGCTCGCGAAGTTCCCTTGTCAGCAAAGTTTCTTCACAGGTCTGCTGCCAACAGTTGATGATTACAGTATATTTGCATTAGTCTGTTGTCACAGACTTGAGTGACGTATTACTTTTTACCTTTATCTCAGCCTCATTCCTGGCTGTGATTATGCGGTGCCGACTAATGGCAATTGTAGTACAGTCAGTTCCTGTGCAATCTGTTTGTTATTGGTGAATTAATGTATCGACTAGTAGGCCCTATTACCTTAAAATGTTCCTTCTAGAGCTACACTCACTGGCATAAAAAGCGAAACACTCCGAATTTTAGACAAAACTCAATGTTGGACCACTTCAAACCTTATATTAATCAAATATTATGACATTAAAACAACATGGCAATGAATCATGAGTTAACTACCCTAAATAGCACAATAATTGATACAAATTATTTATCATAACAATCACAACAGTGCAGAAACACAAATTTGGAAATGTCGAAACCTGGAATCCATCATACTGTCCTCCTACCCGTTACATTGTATGATTACGAATGATTACTTTACAACTTAGTCCGTTTGTCCACTTGTTTGCACATCATTTCCACTGGCTCAATAACGGGTATTACCACCTCTAGCCACAGTTACAACGGTGATTCGATCAGGCATGCTCTGGATGCAATCACGAATGTTCTCTTGTGGTATGAGCTCCCATTCTTCCTAGAGAAAAGCTCGAAGTCAGGAGAACGACTCCCAGCACGCCTCCCAAGCATATCCCAGATATGCTCTAACGGGTTTAGGTCAGGACTACAAGCAGGCCACACCATGCGTTAAATTCCGTCTTCATCCAGGTGCTCTCGTACGCAGACGGCAACGTGTGGGCGAGCGTTGTCATGCTTCAGGATAAAGTTCTCACCAATGAAAGGTGAAAAAATGCACGACGTGATGTACTAAAATCTCCTTGATGTACCGGTGGGCTGTCAGGCTCCCATTGTCAACGAACACAAGCTCCTTTCGCGTATCCGTGGTAATCCCGGCCCAGACCATCACAGAGCCGCCATTGAACGGTGCCCTTGCAGAGAAGGTACAGGGTGAATAACGTTCCCCGGGCCTTCTCCATACTCTCTCCCTCCCATCCGGTGCTTTCAAACAGAATCGGGATTCATCCGTAAAGAGCACTGAGCTCCTATGCTCCACAGTCCAGTTTCGATGGAAGTTGGCGGATTGCACACGAGCGGCATGGTGCTCACGTCTAAGGAGATGGCCTGTGACGGGCCTATTGGACTGTAAATCCACTTCCTACAACCTCCTTCTTACTGTCCTTTCAAGGATGTTCGTGCCTCGTTTTTTCTGCAAGCGATTTCTGGCCTCCACAGCTGTTGTGTGACGATCACGAAGAATTTGCATTGCGAGAAAGCGGTCATCGCGCTCAGTAGTGCTTCTCTTAGACCAGAACCGGGCCTCCTGGAGTAGATATTGTCCTCTTTGTACCTTCTAACAGTACTGTACACGTTAGAACAAGACGTGCCTATAACGTTCGCCACATAGCGTATACTGCGCCCATCCTCCACTAAATCCACTGCCCTTGCTGCGTTTTCAGGAGAAAGAGCCATTATGATCTGACTTAGAAGCGAGAATAACTATTGTAGACTAGCGTAATGTCTACAAAAATACGCGGCACGAGAATTCACAGGAATAAACCTTACGACAGCCGTCTGTGGTTATTCTTGTCCAAAGGCGGGAAACAGTAATTTTGGTGCTGTAATTGTCACGATCAACAATGTTTATCAATTTTTGCACTGAAGCTTCTCAAATGGGCTAATTAAGTCATAATACGTTGCCATATCGTTGCAATGTCACAACATGCAATTTGTACCGTGTTTGAAGCGGTCCAACATTGAGTTTTGTCTGAAATTCGTAGTGTTTCGCTTTTTATGCCGGTGAGTGTATATCTATTAAATAAATAAAAGAATATTTACTAATATATAATAAAGCTGAAGAGTTTGTGTGTTTATGTGTTTAAACGAGCTAATCTCTGGAACTACCAGTCGGATTCGAAAAATATTTTTTTATATGAAAGCCAGATTCAAGAAGAATAGTTTAGGCTATGTTAAATTTCGGACAGATCACTCGATTCCCTGCGTTTAGGCCCTTTGGCAAAAATCTACACCGTTTCACCAATCTAAACCAAAATTTGTATACTTAGCCTTTGGAACCCTGCGAGTAACACTGTCTGCATGAAAGTTATGACAGACCAGTCAATTCCCTGCATTTAGGCCCTTTGGCACAAATCTACACCTTTTCATCGATCTGAACCAAAATGTGTATACTTAGCCTTTGGAGCCCTGCGAGTAACACTGTTTACATGAAATTTCGGACGGACCACTCTATTCCCTGCATTTATGCCCTTTGGCACAAATCCACACCGTTTCACCGATCTGAACAAACATTTGTATACACAACCTTTGGAACACTGCGGGTGACACTGTCCACTTTAAATTTCGGACAGACCACTCCATTCCCTGCATTTAGGCCCTTTGACACAAATCTACACCGTTTCACCGATCTGGACCAAAATTTGTATACTTACCCTTTGAAACCCTGCGAGTAACACTGTCAGCGTGAAATTTCGGACAGACCACTCCATTCCCTGCATTTAGGCCCTTTGGCACAAATCTACAGGGTTTCACCGATCTGAACCAAATTTCACATACTTACACTGTGGAACCCGACGAGTAACACTGTTTACTTGAAATTTCGGACAGACCACTCCATTCCCTGCATTTAGGTCCATTGGCACAAGTCTATACCGTTTCACCGATTTGAACCACATTTTGTACACTTACCCTTTGGAACCCTGCAGGTGACACTGTTCGCTTTAAATTTCAGACAGACCTCTCCATTCCCTGCATTTAGGCCCTTTATCACAAATCTACACCGCTCCTCCTAATTGCTCCAAATTATACATAGGCTACACATTGAAACCCTGCTGGTAACACTGTCCACTTTATATTTTGGACAACGCTCTACATTCCCTACATTTAGAATAACAAACAAACTGAACTTGAAAACCATATATTAGGGCCCTTGAATCATTCATGTCCGTAGTAGTGTAACTGTAAGAGTATTTTAATAAGTCCAATGTTGACTGGCAAATCGGGCCGCATCCCGTCGCCCCTACCAGTGTTCCGGTGCAGAATTGCGAAAATAGTTAAATCTTGCGCTGCTTATAAATTGCAGTCACGGGGAGTAATTAGTGCAAAAATATTTATTTTGCCCCTTAAAACAGTTATCGTCATGAACATATTATGCATCTGTATAAGTGCAATGGTGTTGGTGCAGTATTGAGGTAATCAGCTGCAATAAGCGTTGGTACTTTCAAATTTACCTTAATTTATTCCGAACCTTATCGTTGAGCGCTATGTGGCCATAAATGATACTATTGCTACCTCAGGAGCTCGGGACAGCCGAAGTTTTCCAAAGTGTTCTGATTATTTTCCTACGGCGCTAAGCGACACAAGACGACACTATTGGTCTCTACATTTCTAACAGACAATGAGATTTAGGCCCTAGGCAGTGTCTTTTATTTCACTTACTCCTCTTTCGAATCATTTTTAGAAATTTGTTTGTGAATTACATGTGTCAGTGCTGTAGTTAGTAAATAGCCGTTTACCTATTCATGTTTATCAGTATTACCATTTGGGGAAAATGACCTAAATGTTACGTCCATTATACTGTACAGCTTATCACCCTCACTACAACCACCACCACCACCACCACCACCATAAAAAGTTATATTATAAAAATATTTTTTTTCTGGTAGTTTAAGTATCATGTGCCAGTTCTATAGTAGTTTTCATTATCATCCATAAAACAAATAAATCCACCGAGCGAAGCCGGGCACTACTGCTAGTAAGTAAATAAAACTGCGATGTTACTCCTGGTATGCTTCATAACAGCGATGCCTTTGTTTTTTTGTTTTAGGAAGGACGGCGGTGTCTGCCTATCTGGGCTGATAAGTGGGCAGACAGTGATGTACTTTCTATCTACGGTAGCCTTCAAGATAATTAATTTCTTTTTTTTTTTTCAGATATATTAGAAGTGGTCCACGCTAAAATGGGAATGGCCTTTAAACTAGACCTACAAAGAAGAAGGCACTGTCTAGCTGCTAGCTAGTTCAGGGGTTAAGATGTGTGGAGAAGCATAACTCTTTCTATGTAGCACTGCATTCAACAGAGGTTGAGTTTCGTCGAGCCAACATGGCGTGGCTCAGCGATATCGTTCGTGCCTGCTCTCCCCAATGTTAGAGGATCAAATCCTGGCACAGCTAGTATGGCATTTAACACATACTTCATTTACAGCATTGTGATTTATATGTGCAGGGTCTGTAATTCATAATATGAGAAATAGTCAATATATTCGATTTGAGGGAGCTGTGTCAGTAGATTTACTAACACGTTAAAGATTCCCTTCGGGACAAAATTCTGACACCCAGGTACCTTTAAAATCGCAGTTGTGAAAAGGGAAGTAAAAACAATAATAATATTAACATATGATCGCACACAAAATGGACATCTTGGGAGAGGGTAACATAGCTGCTCACTCGTTTCTCTTGAAATAGAAGCCGCAGCTCAGGAGACGATGTACATGATTTTAATGAAACCTTTATAACCCTACTGATAACCTTATAACCTACCAGGAAACAAGTTCCACACTTTGGTTTCACGGTAATGAATTACTGTAGGCCTACTATCTTTCTCCAGGCTTCCTGTAGGCCGTGAGCAATATTACAGACTTAAGGACTAAAGGTTACAAGATAATCAAAGTTTTATTTCCTTTGTTCTGGTACAGTGCATTTGCTCATGGTTTAAATATCCCTATGTTGTCTGTCAAAACTGATAGACCCTGGTGGTGATAGATCCTTCACAGCCTTGACCACGATAATGATTACCAAAGCATTAAATATGAGAAGTGCCAAAAAGAAGCCCAACAACTGTAAGGTCCCTTTCTTCAAACATTTCAGGCCTGGTACTCCATCTTCCTCTGCATTTGAGCATTCTGCTTGACGGAGTGGAGTCTTGAATGATACTTTTGGTTTTGCAACTTTTGATTCCTTTCCCGTTCCACAGGCAGGATCGGTGATGATTAGAATTTCACGAACTTCATCAGCAATCTGCAGAAAACCAAAAAGTATAACGAAAGATGATCAAATTAATATTGGACAGAAGTACATTACTAAATACTGTATAAGCATGTGATAAACAAGTGCAAAATTATTGCTGTGGTTACTAGCACCGTGAACAACAGTACCAAAGCTATCTGAGCTGATAGCCTAGATGTTGGGCTCTCTTAAAAACAGTATCATAGCTATCTCAGCTGATCACTTATATGTTGGACTCTCTTAAAATGACAGTATCTTTTCATTTGACTATGATGGGGGAGGGTCCATGTGAGAGTGACTCTGTTTATAAGTGTTAGTATTTTGTAGTTGGTAGAACTTGTTAGTAGAATTCAAGTAATTTGCTGTTGGGATTAGTGAAATGCGCTGGCAGAGAAAACAGGATTTTTGGTCAGGAGACACTAGGATCATCTATATATATAAAGCACAAAGTTTATCTGTCTGTCTGTTTGTCTGTTATGTATACAAATCTACACCGTTTCACCGATCTGAACCAAAATTTGTATACTTACCCTTTGGAACCCTGCGGGTAACCCTATCAACTTTAAATTTCGGACAGACCACCCCATTCCCTGCATTTAGGCCCTTTTGCACGAATCTACACCGCTTCACCGATCTGCACCAACATTTGTATACCTACCCTTTGGAACATTGCGAGTAACACTGTCTACTTAAAATTTCGGACAGACCACCCCATTCCCTGCATTTAGGCCCTTTGGTCCAAATCTACACCGTTTCACCGATTTGAACCAAAATGTGTACACTTATCCTTTGGAACCCTGCGAGTAACACTGTCTGCTTGAAATTGCGGACAGACCATTCCATTCCCTGCATTTAGGCCCTTTGTCCCAAATCTATACCGTTTCAACGATCTCAACAACTGTCTGCTTTAAATTGCGGAGAGGCTACTCCATGCCCTGCATTTAGGCCCTTTGGCACAAATCTACACCGTTTCATCGATCTGAACCAAAATTTGTATACTTACCTGTTGGAACCCTGCGAGTAACACTGTCCACTTAAAATTTCAGACAGACCACCCCATTCCCTGCATTTAGGCCCTTTCGCACGAATCTACACCGTTTCACCGATCTGCACCAAAATTTGTATACCTACCCTTTGGAACACTGCGAGTAACACTGTCTACTTAAAATTTCGGACAGACCACCCCATTCCCTGCATTTAGGCCCTTTGGTCCAAATCTACACCGTTTCACCGATTTGAACCAAAATTTGTATATTTACCCTTTGGAACCCTGCGAGTAACACTGTCTGCTTGAAATTGCGGACAGACCATTCCCTGCATTTAAGCCCTTTGGAACAAATCTACACCGTTTCACCGATCAGAACCAAAATGAGTATACTTCCCCTTTGGAACCCTGCGAGTAACAACACAGTCTGCTTTAAATTGCGGACAGACCACTCCATTCCCTGCATTTAGGCCCTTTGGTCCAAATCTACACCGTTTCACTGTATATTTACCCTTTGGAACACTGCGACTAACACTGTCGGCTTTAAATTGCGGAGAGGCTACTCCATCCTCTGCATTTAGGCCCTTTGGCACAAATCTACGCAGTTTCATCGATCTGAACCAATATTTGTATACTTACCCTTTGGAACCCTGCGAGTAACACTGTCCACTTAAGATTTCGGACAGACCACCCCATTTCCTGCATTCAGGCCCTTTGGTCCAAATCTACACCGTTTCACCGATCAGAACCAAAATTCGTATTCTTACCCTTTGGTACCCTGTTAGAAACACTTCTGCTTGAAATTGCGGACAGACCACTCCATTCCCTGCATTTAGGCCCTTTGGCACAAATCTACACCGTTTCATCGATCTGAACCAAAATTTGTATACTTACCCTTTGGAACCCTGCGAGTAACACTGTCCACTTAAAATTTCGGACAGACCACCCCATTCCCTGCATTTAGGTCCTTTGTCACAAATCTACACCGTTTCACCGATCAGAACCAACATTCGGATACTTATCCTTTGGTCCCCTGCGAGTAATACTGTCTGCTTGAAATTGCGGACAAACCACTCCATTCCCTGCATTTAGGCCCTTTGCCACAAATCTACACCGTTTCACCAATCAGAACCAAAATCTGTATACATACCCTTTGGAACCCTGCGTGTAACACTGTCTGCTTGAAATTGCGGGCAGACCACTCCATTTGGCCCAAATCTACACCGTTTCACCGATCTCAACCAAGATTTGTATATTTACCCGTTGGAACACTGCGACTAACACAGTCTGCTTGAAATTGCGAAGAGGCCACTCCAACCCCTGCATTTAGGCCGTTTGGCACAAATCTACACCGTTTCACCGATCTGACCCAAATTTTACATACTTACCTTTCGGAACCCGACCAGTAACACTGTTCACTTTAAATTTCGGACAGACCACACTATTCCCAGCTTTTTGGCCCTTTGGCACAAAACTACACCGTTTCACCGATCTCAAATTATTACCCTTTGCAACTCGACGAGTAACACTGTCCACTCGAAATTTCGGACAGACCACTCCATTCCCCGCATTTAGGCCCTTTGGCACAAATCTACATCGTTCTCCGATCGAAAACAAAACGTGTATACTTACCCTTTGGAACCCGATGAGTAACACTGTCCACTTGGAATTTCGGACAGACCACTCCATTCCCTGCATTTAGGCCCTTTTGCACATATCTACATCGTTTCACCGATCTGAACCTAAATTTGTATACTTACCCTTTGGAAACCGACGAGTAACACTGTCCACTTAAAACTTTGGACAGGCAACTCCATTTCCTGCATTTAGGCCCTTTGGCAAAATCTACCCTGTTTCACCGATCTGAGCCAAATTTTACATACTCACCCTTTGGAACCCGACGTGTAACACTTTCTACATGAAATATCGGATAGACCATTCCATTTACCTCATTTAGGCTCTTTGGCAAAAATATACATAGTTTCACTCATCTCAACCAATCTTTATGTAAGTTACTTACCCTTTGGAACCCGATGAGTAACACTGTCTGCTTGAACTTTCGGACAGAGCACTCCATTCCCTGTATTTAGACCCTTTGTCACAAATCTACATCGTTTCACCAATCTGGATCAAAATTTGTATACTTACTCTTTGGAACCCAACGAGTATCACTGTCCACTTTAAATTTCTGACATACCTCTCCATTCCCTGCATTTAGCTCAGGAATCCCTCGGGGTTGCCAGCTTCCTAACTCACCCGCCATCAGCCCTTGAGGGTGTACCAGAAATGGTGGGGCTACACACACCCTGCCTCTTGAGGGCCTTGAGCAGAAGACAGGAGATATAATGAAACGGAATAGAAGGCAGACTCCTCGAAGAATGAGGTCATAAGGAAAGATGAGACAACGGCCAATTAAGCGGGAAATTGACTGACTCCCTAGCCCTTGGATGCCCTAATACAGTTGGGGTCGGAAGAGAACAAGAGTTGACCAAGGGAGGCCGACAGGAAAGAGAACTGAAAGGAGTCTGGCACCAGGAAGTAGAAGCGATGTCAGACTCAGCTGGGGTCCGGTGGTCGCCAACCCACGTCCCACAAGTTGTGAGACTCTGGGGGGGGGCAGTTGTGAGAATAGCTTGCTGATTCATCGCGAGGTGACATGAGAGGACTTTCCAGAGCTGTCTATACTGATGCCAGCACAGGGCCGTTGCTCAAGCCGCTGTGGTGTTGCGAAAGAGTGAGTGATTCCCCGGCCAATCTAAATACGACGGGGAACCCCGAACGTGTGTCATCATATTTCGTCATCGTCTACGATCATCTCAGGTTCGTGCAGCTTGGACCCATTTTCTTTGAAGAGCAGTACGCCATAAGCTCTTTCACTAGACGCATCGAGTACAGGCCTAAGCCAGAAAATAAGGTTGAGACTTTGGAAGACATCGAAGCTAGACATCTGAATTACCTATATCAGTTGTAAATTACACCATGTTCGTTTAGTAGTCATTTTTTCGTTACCTTATTATTATCATCATCATAAGTGCAAATGACCTAGATGTTACGCGCATCATACCACTAATCACCACCGCATAAAGTCTTTCTCGACTGTGATGTTTAAAATATTTATTTTTATTACAGTACATTGTGTACATTATAAGTTGAAGTGTCAATTCAATACAGGTAGTAGTTTCCCTCATCATCCTCATCATAAGGGCAAATGACCTAAATGTTACGCCCATTACACCATTAATCACCACACACAATAAGTCTTCCTCGCCTGTGAATTTTGAAATATGTATTTCTATTACGGTAGTTTGTAAGTTTGGCGTGTCAATTCAACAGTAGTTTTCATTATCATCCTTATCAAAAGGGCAAATGACCTAGATATTACGCCCTCATTGTCTTTGGGGGAGGGGCAAATGACCTAGATTTTATGTCCATTATATTTCTAAGGAGAATTTGATACATTATCATCATTCCACCGGGCGAAGCCGGGTACTACTGCTAGTTAGCACTAAACCAAACAACCTCCAAGCAGGGGTAGGTCTCTTATTGACTAGGAAACCTGGACAGTAGGTAGAATATTATGAGCAATATAGTGAACGTATTATTGTAGCTAAAATAAATTCAAAATCTAAGTGCATCACAGTGGCACAAGTCTACATATATGCCTACCAGTCAAGCTGATGATGAAGATGTTGAAATGGTCTACGAAGAAATAGATGAAATTCTGAGGTATGTCAAGGGTGATTAACATGTTATAGTAATGGGAGATTGGAATGCTGTGGCAGGAAAAGGAAGAGAGGGGAAGATGAAAGGTGAATTCGGATTAGGTGAAAGGAATGATCGAGGAAGCAGGCTGATGTAATTCTGCACAGAGCATGTGTTGGTCATAGCTAAAACCTTATTCAATAACCACAATAGAAGAATATTTATGGATGAGACCAGGAGATACAGGGCGTTAATAAATTGACTGTATTATAGTCAATCAGAGATTTTAAAACCAGATATTGGGTTTCAAAACATACACCGGTATTGACGTAAACTCTGATCGTAATCTGGTTGTTATGAAATGCAGACTTAAGTTGAAGAAACTGAAGAAAAGTCGAAAACCAAATAGGTGGACAATAGACAGACTGAACGAGAAGGGCGTGAACAAATGATTCAAGACGAGTATAAAGGAAGGACTATTGAAAATCCCTGATGAAACTTCGATTGCAGATAAATGGGCACTGTAGAAGAATAAAATACTAAAATCCGCAGAAGAAAACATTGGTAGGAAAGAGAGAATAGATAGAAAACCGTGGATCACAGGATATACTAGAATTAATGGACGAAGGGCGGAAGCACAAGAATGTAGGAGATGAAAGGGGGAAAGTAGAATACAGACGTCTGAGAAATGAGGTTAACAAGAAGTGCAAGGAAACAAAGGAAGAATGATTGAAAGATTGAAATGTGCAGGTATAGAAATTTATCTGAAATAAGTAAACGTGGATACAGCTTATCGAAGGATTAAAAGTACATTTGGGGAAAAGAAGACTAAATGCTGTAATATTAAGGACTCTGATGGAAAACCTCTAACAGATAGGGAAGAAAGGGTTGAGAGATGGAAATCTTACATAGAGTGCTTGTATAAGAAAAAGGAGATTGAGAATCATGTAATGGGAAGGGAAGAGTAAATCGATGAGGTTGAGAAAGAAGATTTAAGATTGAGATCAGAATTTGATAGAGCAATGGCAGACTTAAGCAGTAACAAAGCACCAGGCTTAGATGACATATCGTTTGAGTTGCTGCGCTGCACAGGTGATGATGGTCTAATCAGGTAATTTCACTTGGTGTATAGGATTTATGAGAAAGGTGAGGTACCTTCTGATTTCAAGACGAAAACAGGAGCTGACAGGTGTGAAGATTTCCGTACAATAAGCTTGATCACTTATGCTTCAAAAACCCTGACTAGAATAATTTACAAGATGGTGGATAGACAGATAGAAACAGAGTTCGGTCAAGACATGTTTGACTTCAGAAGAAACATAGGATCAAGGGAAACTGTCTTAGGCTGATTTTGGAAGGTAGAATTAGGAAAGATAAGAGAACGTTCATGGCATTTGTAGACTTAGAAAAGGCATTTGATAACGTTGATTGGAGTAAGTTGTTTGGCTTTTTGGATCGATTGGAGTAAAGAACTGGGATAGGAGGGTGCTTTACAATCTATACAGGTGTGTAAGCGTACTGCGATAACTACAGAAGGATTACAAGCAAGTAACCGGGAACATTATTGTGTTTATTCGGAGATATTTCGGAACGGTAAAACACGGGGTGATTATCGTGAAATCAGTGACAGTTTTAGACACGTGCTTTTTCATAGCAGAAGCTATGGTGTTAAGACAATCCGATCAGGACGTCATGACAGCGATACGCCGTTATGAACTTTAGAAATCTACCATGAGTCGAGCCATTATTATGGTGCGTTAAATTTGAATGGGGTGTACGATGGATGCTGACGTATGGATACTTGGGACTTGGACCAGTGGAGCCGTGATGGTGACCTGTACACATTTCCGTGTGCAGAGGATCGCATAGGATTTTATGCTCAGACCAAGGGCATTCCACAGGAGCTTGGACCTTCTTCAAGAACATCTGAAATGGACGTGAGCCCCTATTCTATTTTTAATATCTAGTACCGGTGAATATCAGACTATAGACTACACCATTCAACCATGTAGGAATCGTTTTACACGCCATAAATCTTTATTTTCTGCATTATGCTGGAACATAAACATGGATCCTTTTGATGTTGTCCACCCTTCGAATTTTATTTTTGAGATAGCATATCCACGGTGAGCATATCCTAGAATGAGTATATTTTTCCGAAGGCATCCGGCTGTTCTAGTTAGACAGGAGTTTCATCCTGATTTTTGTTGTACAGTCCCGTGCATATTTTATGGCACATTGTTAGACTTAGCGATCGTTTTGAGATAGTTTATTGGTAACTTTGATTATTTAAATGTAGTTCTTTGTCATTTTGATTCGATTCGTCTTAGATGAGTTCTGATTATCATTTATCGTGAAATGATTCGATTTTTCTTGTGGTTCAGGATTTTATTTAATAATGATAATGCGGAATGGTCATGTATGATAATTTACATGGGGATTTAAGAAAGAATATTTATAACAATTTAATGGATCTTATGGAAAAATAGAACATGGTAATTATCCATGAGAATTTCATATTAATAATAATAATAATAAATTAATGGATGAGTTTGGATAATTTATGTGATGTTTAATTCAACATATATGAGAAATGAGAAATAAACATGAATAAATGCACTTTGGATTGATAAAGAAATCGTAACGTAGTTTTGTTATTAGAGCAAGGTGTATCAATTAGGAGGATTCTTGTTATGGTGACAAGCGGATAATTGAACAGGTTAATTGGAAACAGTTATTTATAAGATCCATATGATAAATCTGATAGGGTGATGATTTGAATTGGGAATGCGTGCGAGCGTTTTTGTCCCATTAATAATTATGATAATCCATTAAATACAGTAGATATGACTGGATGGAAGTTCAATATGTGAAAATAATGTGTAAAAGAATTATAGTAGTTGAATATAATGAAATGTTGGAATTTGGAGGATGTTGCCTCATTTACTCAAAAGAAGGGTAATGCCACAGTAGCAGCCCCACGCCACTATCCAGATCTTGTCATCAGCGGATTCTAGATTCTGCTTTAATTTGCTCTAACCATAATTAAATGGTTTCTTGTTGAATGATGAAAACCTGCAGATAGATTAAAATGCCTAATAATGTTGCCATATTGTGATATTATGGAATAAACCAAGCTGATAAGGTGCATGAGAAATGGGGCATTTAAAATGTGGCCTCATGTTCCGATGAAAATTTTTGAAATAGCTACGAATCATCCATAAGTGTTTGAAATTTATCGGAATAATAAGGTTGAGTTGCAATTAATATCACAGAATAATTAATCCCATAATTTATTTTGTTGTTGTTTGAGCCTTCAGTCTTTTGACTGGTTTGATGCAGCTCTCCATGCCTCCCTGTCCTGAGCTAATCGTTTCATCTCTACATAGCTCCGACACCCTACATCGGAGGCAATCTGTTTAACATATTCTAACCTTGGTCTACCCCTACAGTTTTTGTCCTCGACCCTTCCTTCCATAACTAAGCTTGCTATTCCTGGGTGTCTTAGTATGTGTCCTACCAACCTATCTCTTCTCTTCATTAGCAGTCGCCAGAAACATCTCTCCTCTCCCACTTGTCTTAATACCTCTTTGTTTGTAACCCTATCTACCCATCTGATCTTCATCATTCTCCTGTAACACCACATTTCAAATGCTTCAATTCTCCTCTTTTCTGCTGCACCAATAGTCCAAGTTTCACTTCCATAGAGCGCCTTGCTCCAGACAAAGGCTTCCAAAAATGACTTCCTAATACCTAAATCTACATTCGATGTCAGCAGATTCCTTTTTTGTAGAAATGCTTTCTTTGCCTGAGCCAACCTACTTTTAATATCTTCTTTGCTTCGTCCATCACTGGTTATTCTGCTTCCTAAGTAACAGAAGTCTCCTACTTCCTTCAGCTTTTCACCTGCCAATTTGATCTCCATAGAGGTTTCTGATTTATTTCGGCTGCATTCCAGTATTTTTGTTTTACATTTATTTATTTTCATCATGAATTCTTTCCGTAAGACGGAGTCCATACCATTCAAAAACTCATTCAAATCCTCAGGCTTGTCGGCCAAGATGACGATGTCATCAGCAAATCTCAGAGTTGAAATTATTTCTCCTTGAATCTTCACTCCCACTTTAAATTTTTCTCTAATTTCCTTCATTGCTTGTTCAATGTAAAGATTGAAAAGTATGGGTGATAAGTTGCAGCCTTGCCTTACACCTTTCTGAATACCAGCTTCTCTCTCATGTCCTTCAACTCGAATGACTGCTGTCTGGTTTCTGTACAGATTGTATATCACCCTCCTATCCCTGTACTTTATTCCAATTGATTTCAAAATGTCAAACAATTTAGTCCAATCAACGTTATCAAAAGCCTTTTCTAAGTCTACAAAAGCCATGAACGTTCTCTTATCTTTCCTTATTCTACCTTCTAAAATCAGCCTAAGACTTAGTACAGCTTCCCTTGTTCCTACATTTCTCCTGAAACCAAACTGGTCTTCACCCAACTTCTATCTGGCTTTCAATCCTCTTGTAAATTATTCTAGACAGGATCTTTGAAGCATGAGTAATCAAGCTGATTGTACGGTAATCTTCACATCTGTCAGCTCCCACTTTCTTTGGTATAGGGATGATTACATTATTCTTGAAATCAGGGGGTACCACACCTGTCTCATAAATCCTACACACCAAGTGAAATAACCTGATCAGACCTTCATCTACTATGCAGCGTAGCAACTCAATAGGTATATCATCTATGCCTGGTGCTTTGTTCCTGCTTAAGTCTTCCAAAGCTCTATCAAATTCTGATCTCAATATTAAATCTCCTTTC
This sequence comes from Meconema thalassinum, assembly GCA_946902985.2. Classification (NCBI taxonomy): domain Eukaryota; kingdom Metazoa; phylum Arthropoda; class Insecta; order Orthoptera; family Tettigoniidae; genus Meconema; species Meconema thalassinum. The sequence goes on from OX336389.2 coordinate 1,082,785,155, forward strand.
GCATCCTCATCAATTTCCTCCTCCCTTTCCATTACATGATTCTCAATCTCCTTTCCCTTATACAAACTCTCTATGTAAGCTTTCCATCTCTCAACCTTTTCTTCCCTATCTGTTAGAGGCTTTCCATTTGTGTCCTTAATATTACAGCACTTAGTCTTCTTTTCCCCAAAAGTATTCTTAATCCTTCGATAAGCTGTGTCTACTTTTCCTAATTTCAGACAATTTTCTATACCTGCACATTTCTCTTTCAACCGTTCTTCTTTCGCTTCCTTGCACTTCTTGTTAACCTCATTTCTCAGACGTCTGTATTCTGCTTTCCCCTTTTCATCTCTTAGATTCTTGTGTTTCCGCCTTTCATCCATCAATTCTAGTATATCTTGAGTGATCCACGGTTTTCTACCTATTCTTTCTTTCCTACCAATGTGTTCTTCTGCGGATTTTGTTATTTCATTCTTCAAAAGTGCCCATTCGTCTGCAATTGAAGTTTGTTTAGGGTTTTTCATTAGTCCTTCCTTTATACTCTTCTTGAATCTTTCGTTTACATCCTTCTCTTTCAGTCTGTCCATTGCCCACCTTTTTGGCTTTTGACTTTTCTTCAGTTTCTTCAACTTTAATCTGCATTTCATTACAACCAGATTGTGATCAGAGTTTATGTCAGCACCAGGATATGTTTTACAATCCAAAATCTGGTTTCGAAACCTCTGCTTGACCATAATGAAGTCGATTTGGTAACGCCCTGTTTCTCCTGGTCTCATCCATGTGTATATTCTTCTATTGTGGTTATTGAATAAGGTGTTAGCTATGACCAATTCATGCTCGGTGCAGAATTCTACCAGCCTGCTTCCTCGATCATTCCTTTCACCTAATCCGAAATCTCCTACTATCTTCCCTTCTCTCCCTTTTCCTACCACAGCATTCCAATCTCCCATTACTATAACATTTTCAACACCCTTGATATACCTCAGAATTTCGTCTATTTCTTCGTAGACCTTTTCAACATCCTCATCATCAGCTTGACTGGTAGGCATATAGACTTGTACCACTGTAGTGCAGGTAGGTTTTGTATTGATTTTTGCTACAATAATCCGTTCACTATATTGCTCATAATATTCCACCCGCTGTCCAAGTTTCCTACTCAATATGAGGCCAACCCCTGCTTGGCCATTGTTTGATTTAGTGCTAATGACCCTATAGTCTCCTGACCAAAAGTCCTGTTCTTCCTGCCAGCGCATTTCACTAATCCCAACCAAATCCAACCTCAACCTATCCATTTCCCTTTCTAAGTTTTCTAACCTTCCACTTCCTAGCAGACTTCTAACATTCCACGCTCCGATCCGTAGAATGTCAGATTTCCTCTTTGACACTTCTGTGATGTTAACCCCCTCTCGAGTAGTCCCCACCCGGAGATCCGAACGGGGGACTAGTTTACCTCCGGATTGAAATTTTACAAGGGAGGAGGCCATCATCACATGTAATTATGCATAGAGAGGTACATATCCTCGGGAATAGCATACGGCTGTAGTTTCCCGTTGCTTTCAGCCGTGCAGCAGGACGCAGTGTAGCCATTATTGGCTTATATTATCAATATCTTAACCGTCTATAAGACTAGTAAAGAATTGATTTATTCTGAAAGGCTGCTACTCCCTTTCAGAATAAGTAAAGAGCAATTCTACTAACAAAAATACTAACCTTCTACCATACTAACAATTAAATACCAAAACTCTACTAACAAAAAACTTAAGTTCCACCAACAACAAATACTACCACTAAAACAGTCTGTCAACAGGCACACTCACATGCACCCTCACACATCACAGTCTACTGAAACAATGAACTATAACTAATAAACAATGCAACTGCTACCAGACACACTCACACACCACAGTCTAATAGAACAATGACATATATCTAATAGTCAAACTAACTACCTACTTACAACTAAAACTAACTACATACTTACTGTACTTTTATTTGAATTGACAATATTTACAAAATGCAATTTAGATAGAAAATACTTACAAAATGTAATTTAGATTCAAAATTGTCACAAAATGCAATTTAAGGGGGGACGTATGCAAAATTGCACTAAGTGAGAAATGGTTTCATTTCGGCTGTATTAAGGTAAATAAGGAGGATTGTGTAGTCGGGAATTGGTTTTTGACGTTTGTAACAGTGTTTTATACGAGTGTATTCATAAGAGAATCTGCGTCTGATACTAGATCGTTCAGTCCATAACATTTCGTATACTGGCGAGGCGAGCAGCACATTTATGTGAAGTGAGACGATTTTATTATCAAGGATAAATCACAGATCCATAATTTATAAATTCTGATATGAATATTTCTTGTGTGGAATTAATGAAATTTAAACTGTATTATATTTCTAATGGAGCAACCCTTGTTCGACTTGATCTGACTTGCATTAAGTTGCGTCATTAACAATTCTAGTAATGTTTTGGAATTTCTTCTTGTTTCATGGAAGAGAATATCCGATAGGATTACCCTTAAGTTTTGGAAATATGGAAAAGTGTAGCACTTTAGAAATGGAATTTTATTCCAGTGTTTGATAGGACGATCAGTGATCTACACAACTTGAATACTGTCAATAACTTTTATAATATAATGGAATACCATGATGGACTATTAATTTCATGGGTATTCTAACACAAGGGAATGTTTGAAAGTCAATGATTCCTTTGCATAATTAATTTTTTTGGGAACGTTATTCAACGACCACGATTAAATAGTATAGGATCCCGGGGGGAGGGCAGGATGTTATTTTTCCAGGTTGGTGTTTAGTTTTCTCCCTGAGGATGCCCCTTGTAAAGATTAGGATGGTTGAATGGATCAATTAAATGGATGCAAATTTTTATCTTAACTGATACTATGGTCATTCATGATTCTTGAAATACGCCTTCTATCCTTGCTGTAGTGTGCATCTGGGGAACAGCGGAGCTTTTATTTTTTTATTCTACAAATTTGTAGTTTGCTCACAGTTAACCCCGAGATATTTTTGAGTCTTTGTGCTCGACTGTTTTTCGGATGCGCACTTGTGTGGTCGTGGGACGTCCGTCAAACGGTCACAGTAGATAGGGTAACAAATGATGAAGTATTAAGATGAGTGGGAAAGGATAGATTTTTATAGCTAGTGTTGCGGAAGGGAAGGGATAGGTTGGCGAGGCATATTTGAGGCACAGGTATAGCGAACTTAGTTTAGGAAGGAGGTATGGAAGAAAATAATTGCAGGGATAGACCACGTGAATGTGTTAATAAGATTGCCTCGGCTGTAGAGTGTGGTAGTTATGTAGACCTAAATGTGAAACTATTACCTCAGAACAGGGAGGCATGGGAACTGCAATAAACCAGTCTAAAGACTCAAGACTCAAACACACAATGCTGAAGAAGGGCCTCACAGTTAACATGGCTGATCATAAGAAATGAACATTGCTGCTTACCTGCACGTGTCGTACACATCTCTCATGGTCTGTAGCTGGGATCTCCTCTTTCTCCGATGAGCTAGAGGAATCCGCAACAGAATCACTCTCGATGGTTACAGCGGCTGTTGCCACCAAAGGAAGTTGTTCACTTTGGTCCATCGTGGAGCAATAGCCGTCCATATCAGCGCTCTCATCAATTGCAGTTGGGGTAAGTGGTTCATGTAAGTCAACGTTGAATTGAACTATTTTAATTTCCTCAGCAAATTGAACTCGGCGAAGTTTATTCCACATCTGTAGAAAAGAAAGATTCCAGGAATAATCAAAGAGCAAACTTGACAAAGTGCTTCGACAACATTTTGGTTTACAGCATTTATTTCCAGAAGATCAAATTATCTAAAACAGTAATATTAAACAGCGACATGCCTAATATTTTGAAGGGGGTTACTCGACGTCTTTGATGACGATGATCATGTTGTTTTAAGGGGCCTGGCATCTGGGTTATCGGTCCATCTCGACGTTTTTGAGAGCTCTGTTAAGTATCTAGGCTATAGAATTGTTAATTTGAAAGTTCTATTTCAAGCAAGTTATAGATTGACTTTTTCATTTATTAATATTATATTGTGCCCATGTGGACAATGGCACAGGTATCGAACCCTTAATATTTTAAGTCAGGAAACGAAGAAATAAGACAGGATTTTTGGTACAGTTTTAAGGGTAGCAGAAGGGTTAAGCTGAAATAACCACTGCATGACGCATGGATTAGTGAGGTAATGCTGAAGCAACGCGTGCAGCTGGGCGTGAGGTCACCGCTGAACCAGCAGAAAGAGGGATACGCATAAGATTGAAATAGACCAACGGACTCTTCCATTCAAGACGAAGACAGAAGATCAAACTAATAAATGCGAAGTCAGCGAGAAAATGCCAACACTGTTCGAGAGGTGTGGCCAGGAAATCGATAAAATAATTGAAACTAGCCAGAAATACGCAAAATTATGGCAAAATCTCTCTGCAAATGTTAATCACTTTAGAAATCAGAATTTTGAGAGTGGTAAAAGTTACTAATATTTGTACAGTCTAGAAAAGCCAAGTCAGCATTATAGAGTAGGGACTTCACCAGACCAGATGCCTGGGGAAGGGAAAAAAACCAACGTACGCCTACATAAACGCGGGAGTTATTTTAATTTTTATTAATATGTTCTCCCGATCGGATTTTGAAAATTTTGGCATATTTGAAACATTAGGTCGCGTGCTTCAAGATGGTTATTTTTCATAATAGAGAAGAAGTAAAACTAGTTTATTTGTCGTGAATCAAATAAATAGGCAGCAAACGCAAGGGAAATTATTCAGTCTTACGGACCCGAGTGAAGGGCGTCGTGCTGTTTCACAGCAATTCAGTCTTCAGCGGACCTCGGAAGGAGGCCGTGCTGTTTCGCAACGCAAAAATTCAGACAGTTCTACTAGAGCCACGATGAGAGCAAATTACGTCACGCCGAGTTACGCCAGTATTACAGCCTAAGTGCAGGCCAGTACATTAGAAGTGCACCACGCTAAATAGTTACTAGTTCGAAACTCCGAAGAGTTATTATAGTAACATCGAACAAGTAAATCTACAGTATTTAAAGGAATGTCGTTCGAGAATTACAGAAAGCAGTAAGGAACTCCGAGTTCAGAGAGACGTGAGTTCGACAGTGTAGCGAAGTCAAAGGACTCAAACAAATTCTAGCTACGGTACGTCCAGTAGAGAGGTCTCTAAATACATTGATAAACAAATAAAAGATAATCACGGTCGCAGAAATAGAAGTTCTAACCACAGGAACTTAGAAAGCGCAGGTTCGAAGCCCGAACAAGTCAGTGAAAAAATCGTCAAATTATACGATAGAAAGTATACGATCCTCGGAACAGGGAGGCCAAAAGATATGGATAGAAGGAGCGATAGACCAGCATATAGAATTAGAAGTAAAGGCAAAGTAAAAAACATTTATCGCTCAGTTAGAGCTGATAAGTTGAAGCCGAATAACAGACTATTTGAAGCAGTATTCGAGAGACTGAAAGCAGTAGTTCCGGTGTAGGAGAAAGGAACTCCGTACGGGCTATCACACGTTCAATGCTGAGTTGTGGAACTTGCATCAAATCGTAGCAGCCGATAGGGATCGTCAGGAATCGCTGAGATACGAACGTGTGAATAAGTGAAGGGTTAAGTGTTGTAAAAAGAAAAGGGTATTATTTCAGTGTTATATGTAAAGTGTTTTTGAAAGGTGAAAAATGTGTTTTATTGTATACCAGTGTAAATTGTGTGAATATAAGGTGAAGTGTGTGAAAAGAAGTACCATGAAGAAGTACTAAAAATGTAATGAGAAGGGTGACCCCATTCAGAGATAATATCAGCATCTGCGCACGAGGTGAGTCATGAAATTTTCATTATGATGATTGTTGTTGCACTATGCACTGAACTAGTGAAATCAAGCGCTGACTGGGGAGTTTAGCCTTGATTCACTATGTATTGGAAATGCACAAAATAATTGTGAAATATGATTGGGATAATAGTAACTGTTAATCACGAGGATAATCTAGTTGAGTGTAAAGATATAATTGCATTAAGTAAATGTAAAGTAATTGAAACCCGTAAATAAGTAAAGATAAGCAATTAGTGGTTTAAAAAGGAGGAATCGAAAATTATAATATCATTGGCATGTATTTTTCGCCAAGTGAATGAATTTCAAAGTAAATATAAATAAGCACCGTAATAAAGTTTATGAAAGTTGAAAGGACTAATAATAATTATTATCGAGTTTTGTACTCTGAAATAAATGGTTAATGAGTTGTTATACTCCATAATAAGGTTGTTGATAAAGTATTTGAAAATCGAAAGGAATAATAATAATGAGCTCAAATTAAAAGGGATTAATTAATTAAATGAATTGTAACGCTTTGACGTATTGTAGATATGATAATGATTTTGAAGACCCTTAAAGTAAATGGTGAAAACGGAACACCTAATAAGGAAGGAAGGAAGCTTGTAGTTTAACGTGACCGTTAATCTAGAGATCATGAGCTACGGGACCTCCTTTTTACGTGGAATCCGAATCACAGGACATGGCATTTTACTTCGAAAATCTCACATGCATTGACCGGGAATCGAACCCGGACCGCCTTGGTGAGAGGCATACAGCTAGACCGCTGAGCCACCACGCCCCTGCCTAAGAAGGAAAAGTAATGTTGTAATGTAGGCTGTCATGCCAAAGTTATGGGAATAAAGTGATAGGAAGACCCGGAAGTCTTACCGCGATGTGATAAAGTTCTTATATGAGAAAACTAAAGGAATTATGGATATCCAAGCTAAGTTGTATTGCCAAATGGGCCAAATAATTGAATAATAAGTTTAGCTTCAAGCTAGTAAGAAATACGTGATCCAGACTATGCCTTGTTTCGAGAGATGGAAAGTAAAAGTAAGTCGGATTCATTGGTTGAGGGCGAGACCCACTGGTAGGCAGGGTCCTGACCAGGTCAGTATTTTATGGTTTGCAACCAAAGTGGATGGGTAATTCCCACTGGAATAGCTGTGTTTATGGTATGTTATGGTATGGTATTCACATGTGAGACCCGTTGGAAAGGATTAGGAATCTCCAACCTGGCATTGTTATTTGCATATAAGACTGGAAGGGAGTACAGGTCTCTACGAGATACTTTGCAACTGGGGATGCTAGGTGCGTCCGAGCCTCAGTAAAATATGACCGAACCCAGAAAGTGTGTCCAGCTTTGCCATCCGACAGTAAATGAAATTGTTGTAAGCGTCATATATTCTCTCCGAATCAAGTGCATAACATCCTGAAATCACGAAATATTAATAATGAATGTGAATAAGGAAGCAGGTAGCTGCAGGAATAATGATATGTAAAACTTGGATAACCATACAAATGAAAGCAAGTAAAACACTTGAGAGCCGAGGGAGGACGGTCCGCGAGACGTCGTAAATATTGAGTTAATTGTCGAAGGAGGAGGGAGGTGACAAGCCAACCCTGACCTTTCTTCTTGTGAGAGGATGGAGAGAGACCACATAATGGATGTTTTTATTAAGTAGGGTTTAAATGGAGACTAGCGATTAGCGACCGCTATATAAAAGTTTTGATTAAAAGGTGCTAGCGTAATATAAATTATATATTTGAAATACTGGGATTGATGCAATTCTCCCAAGCCTAAGTTTGAAGTAATTAAGTAATATATGACGGATCTGATCAAATATCACCATTGTTGAAAATAATCGATTCCTGCCATAAGAAATAACGAAACTAACGGGTTATGAAATAATGATGTTTGAGATGATTGAAAGAATCCCATAAATAATAAATGGCCGATTATTGGAGATTCTTCCAATATGGCGGCGGGCGCGGAGGGGGGAAAATTGTGCATTTTACATTTTAAACACCTACTAGCCATCCTAGACAACATATAAAAAATTGGAACTACCGGACTGTTTGTAAGGTAACAGACTTCTATTCACTGGATTATTGGGCATAGTTGCAAATCATGAAACGGTCATTAATCCTGGGAAAGACTGTACAGTGTTTGATTGGAAAACCAGCACAGATGCTGTTCTGAAGCTAACTGAATCATGGCACTTCAAATTTGCTCCAAGTAAACGAGTAATACTAACGCTGGGTGTCAAAAAGTGCATTGTAAAAGTAAGAGGGGAGACAGCATGCCATTGACACTAACATGCCCATGTTCATTACAGACAAAAACTGTTCCATATCTGAAATAAACCCCGAGGAATTACATGCGAACAACGTACAGAAATTGTCAAAAGATAAACTGACAGACGTTAAAAGAACTTCCGTCATCCTATTTCGGTGAAGACTGGAAAACACTTTCCGAGCTTCGATGCTATGTCGATGTGCAGCACAGAGCAGAAAGACAGGATGAAGATGGACAGAATCCGCAAGATGATCTTTTGTGTGAAACACTTGACGATGATGACTCAATTTTGATGGTTTAATTCACATTTGAATTTTGTCCAGTGTCCAGTGTCTGTGTTTATCACAGAGCACTATCCACAAAAATAGTACAGTTAGTATCAAAAGGGACAATCTCGAAAATAAAATTTAAAATATCTCAATAACTATTAATCTTATTGTTGGTTTTGTTTGATTACTCGCATACAACCGTTTACTTTATGTATAAGAAAAAAACATCCAGATAGAGTGGATACAAATGCATTAGGTAAAAAATTACTCCTACTGTAAAATGCAGGAAGGTGGAGATTGCTCCTTTTGATACTAATAGCCTCATAAGTACTGATTGCATATGTCAATTAGACCGGGACGCAAAATAATGGGTATTATTCGTACACTGTACGACATTAAATTGCGCATTGGGATTATTGTAAAAATTGCAACACCAACAAGGATATCGTCACTTAACCTGCAATACCACGCCTCCCAGCTGTATGTGGGTGTCCCGTCCAACAGAACAATTTACGTTAGGTTCATTTTCCTGTGTATAAACATACAGAAAAATGAACCTTAAATATATTGTAGTGTAGAAGTGCATAACTACACAGAAATATACGTTTCTACAGTGCAATGTTTGTACAATGAATATTTAAAGCTCCTTAGGGATAAAAGTTATGTTCAAAGTTACTACAGAAGTAGATGCCCATTACTTTAATTGTCTCGCAGTGTAGCCATGCTCTTTAAATAGTGCACCACGGCCACGATGGCAGCTGCAGGAACTTCGGAGATCGCAGATTCGATTCCCGGCGCTGGCAGTGGCAATCCTGAGTGTGGTTATTCATCGGTTTTCCCACACTCTCTTCAGACGAATGCCATGATAGTACCTTACTTAGAGTCCCGGGGCACCTACCTCATCCCTGCCCTGTCCCTCATACAGTTACACCCACTAGTGCAGTCATCACATAAATACACATTTTCAGTTCAACATAAACCCAACTACAAAGGGCTGATGACCTAGATGTCAAGCTCCTAAAATGAACTAACAGCAACAGACAATTATCATTACTTTTATATCGCTTACCTTCCCACCTTGGCTTCACCCACGGACTCTGCGAGGGCTCATTACTCAACCATCGCAATGATTGTGTTGGGGAGCTGAACACACGTTGTTAGCAGATACAACTGCGGACGGTGACAGGCCTATCGCCCAGGTGACCGCTAACTTAGGCCTAAGTAAGGAAGGGTCATGGAAAGAATTTTGCAAGAAAATTGGCCATTGACCTGTTGAAGGGAACCGTCCAGGCATTGCCTGGTGGTGAAAATGGGAAACAACGAAAACCATTTTCGGCACTACCAATGTGGGATTCGAAGCCACGCACTCCCGACGAGCATGCGTAGTATTAACCTGCTATGGGAATCATACTGATGGCCTCCCAGCGTCTACAGGAATCTATTCACCAACTTAATATTACATGGGGTGGTGTGAATAAAAATGAGTCAAAGCTTGTGAGCGTATGCTCAGTGAGTGCCCGAGTGTCTGACTGCCGTTGAGCTTCTACTCCGCATTTCTGGTGAATAAGAATGTGGAGTGCAAGCACAGCGTACACTCAAGTGTCTGGAGCAGCCACTCAGCGACAATGCTCAAGGCCGTACACGCGTCTTGTAATATGATGCTGACTCCTGATGTTTGAAAGACAGTTCATTGCTAACCACGGCAGAAGACAGTGTTGAATTCCAGTCCGCTTTTGTCTCAAATTTGAAGGAACATCCAATTCTGTTTTCGAAGTCTCAGCTACCGGATAAGCACAAGAAAACAAGGGCAATAAATGCAGTTCAGTGTGATTTACTTGCAAAATTTAATTTAAATCTTTCGGTCCAACAGCTGTATAAAAAATTACAAAACTTAAAAACCAGGTTAAAATATAAAATAGATTTAAAGCGTACGGGAAACAAATCCATAACGTTAAAAGATTGGGAGAAACAGCTGATGAGTCTCATGCAGGGGGAGGATAACCCAACCATCGGCCGTCTGAAAGGTAGGAAATAATAACCTGAAAATTACAGCATTAATAAATAATAATTTAATAAATTTAGGAAATTGGAATCATGTAAATAACAAAACTTAATTATCATGAAAATAATACATCAACAATTGACAATTAACAACAATGAACGCATATTTCACGAGCAAGATCTGCAGCAGCTGTCTTTACTTCGACTTGCAGCAGAAGCGACAGTGAAAACCTGAATGGTAGGAAATTACACACATCAAAAAAAGTTTTGCATCACCTCGGTTCCAAGAGTTCCGGAACCTTTAAATACAAAGGGAATAGAGATCAACACAAACAACATTTCAGCTCGTTTTATTGCTCATGAGACCCACACATTGCATGTTGTACCATCATACAGCTAGACTTTCAGCATTTGTGGTCCAGATTGCAGTACACACCACTACCTCTAATACCCAGTAGCACGTCCTCTTGCATTGATGCATGCCTGTATTCGTCGTGGCATACTATCCACAAGTTCATCAAGACACTGTTGGTCCAAATTGTCCCACTCCTCAACGACAATTCGGCGTAAATCTCTCAGAGTGGTTGGTGGGTCAAGACGTCCATAAACAGCCCTTTTCAACATATCCCAGGCATGTTCGATAGGGTTCATGTCTGGCGAACATGCTGGCCACTGTAGTCGAGCGATGTCGTTATCTTGAAGGAACGCATTCACAAGATGTGCACGATGAGGTCGAGAATTGTCGTCCATGAAGACAAATGCCTCTCCAATATTCTGCCGATATGGGTGCACTATGGGTCGGAGGATGTCATTCAGGTATCGTAAAGCCGTTTCGGAGCCTTCCATGACCACCAGTGGCGTACGTCGGCCCCACATAATGCCACCCCAAAACATCAGGGAACCACCACCTTGCTGCACTCGCTGGACAGTGTGTCTAAGACGTTCAGCCTGACCAGGGTGCCTCCAAACACGTCTCCGACGATTGTCTGGTTGAAGGCATATGCGACACTCATCGGTGAAGAGAACGTGATGCCAATTCTGTGGGGTCCATTCAGCATGTTGTTGGGCCCATCTGTACCGCGCTGCATGGTGTCGGGGTTGCAAAGCTGGACCTCGCCATGGACGTCGGGAGTGAAGTTGCGCATCATGCAGCCTATTGCGCACAGTTTGAGTTGAAACACGACGTCCTGTGGCTGAACGAAACGCATTATTCAACATGGTGGCATTGCTGTCAGGGTTCCTCCGAGCGGCAATCCGTAAGTAGCGGTCATCCACTACAGTAGTAGCCCTTGGGCGGCCTGAGCGAGGCCTGTCATCGACAGTTCCTGTATCTCTGTACCTCCTCCATGTCCGAACAACATCGCTTTGGTTCACTCTGAGACGCCTGGAAAGTTCCCTTGTTGAGAGCCCTTCTTGACACAAAGTAACAATGCGGACGCGATCGAACTGCGGTATTGACCTTCTAGGCATGGTAGAACTACAGACAACATGAGCAGCGTACCTTCGTCCTGGTGGAATGACTGGAACTGATCGGCTGTCGTACCCCCTCCGTCTAATAGGCCCTGCTCATGCATGGTTGTTTACATCTTTGAGCAGTTTTAGTGACATCTATGAACAGTCAAAGGGACTGTATCTTTGATACAATATACACAGTCAACGTCTATATGCCGGAGATCTGGGAACCGAGGTGATGCAAAACTTTTTTTGATGTGTGTATATAAATACACTACCAATAAGTTGTGGAAGATAGAATTTATTAAAAATATTATGCAATGCTATTTTTCTATTGTATGGTAATTTATATATATTATTACGGTATTTTAAGGAGGGCGGTCACTACTCCGATTATGGAATATGGAGACGTTTCGTCACATGATTATGAAGTTAATGCAGGGGCCTCTACATCATCAGTGGTAAATCCTAGCACACCACCACCAGCAGCGAGCGTACCGGTAGCTAATAGACAATTGCTGGAAGACGAAGCAGACCAAACAGGGAAACTAAATAACAGTGAACTGCAAAGGTTGGTGCTGTTAAAGCAATTGAAGGTTTTAGAGCAAAACCATAAGGTGTTGTTATTGCAGGAGAAACACCTGAAGCTAATGGAATGTGATATGGAAAGAAAAAGGGAATGGGAAACAGCAAGGGAAATAGACACAGGAAGAGAGAGGGAAAGAGAAGGAGAGGAACAAGTGATGGATTGTGAAGGTGCTGAAAGTGTACTCTTATCATCAGATGCGTTCTATCACCAGACGTGATCTTAAAATGTATTTACTTTGCTTTTATCTATTTATTTTATATTTATTTATTTTATTTGTGTGATTTATTTCGTTTATTTAATTTATTTGTTTTATTTATTTTTTATTTTATTTATTTGATTTATTTCATTTATTTTATTTATTTATTATTTGGTGTATTTCATTTATTTTTATTTTATTTGTTTGATTTGTAATTAAGAATTATTGTATTCCCTTGTTTTTCTGATATGGGTCTTAATGGCCTGATACATGCAATAAATGATGAAGATTTATTTCATTATTTTATTTATTTCGTTTGATTTATTTCATTTGTTTGATTTATTTTATTTGTTTCATTTATTGTATTTACCGGTATTTAATTGTTAGCCTACTTTTCTCATTTTGCAAAAATGAGGAAAAAGTATGTCTGTCCTTCTGTGGCCCTCTATCAACTCCTAAACGGCTGCAGTATCGAAATTTGGTATGAGTAAAGATCTATACCTGAATATCTCAATCCCATATTTGAAAATGATGTCAGTGCTACAAACTGCTGAAAAACAGCACTTGAAATTTGAGCTCCATGTTGGATATCTTGGATGGTATGCATGGCAAAATTGGCACACATATAGATAATAATATTTTAGTTCAATTTTCAGGAGGCCATACATGGCAGTGTTGCCAAAATGATTCTAAGCCTGCTGATAGGTCCAATTTTAAATGCATATTACTTCTACACTTTCAATTGGATTTCAACCAAATTCGTATGTAATATGAGTACATAAACAGATATGACTGGGCGTAATCTCAAGAGCTACTAGGGCTGTTAAAAATGCTGTCTCTATTTTTTCCCCTAATATCAATATATCAGAAAGTATGCAAGCCAACAGTTCTAATCTTTGCACACGTATAGTACCTGCCATTCTAGATTAATTGGAGTAACTAATAGAAGTCAGTGCTGCCAACATGATTCTAAGCTTGTTGATAGGTCCAATTTTAAAATACATGTAACTTCTATATTAACAAATGGATTTCATCCCAAATTGGCACTATTAGAGATCATAATAATATTTCAAATTATTTCTGACCAACACAAACACATACATGACATCGCTGCCAACATGATTTTACGCGCACTGATAAATCCAATTATATGTCTAACTGCATGTAACGTTCGTTGCTATCCATTGGACTTCAACCAAATTTTGTATTCTGTACGTTAAGAGATGGAACTAAAAACATATTCAGTCACCAGGGCTGCCAACTGTAGTGCTCTATTAGGCTACATTATACCAGGTATATTTTGAACTAATTAGTGCCTGCTCGATCTTTATTCACCAGGAATCTGGAGCGCCCACTCTGCTACTCAAGTGATTCTCTGCGAAGTTTATTATATATAATTTCCTTTTCCTATTAACCACCATCATAAACTCTGACATGCTACTTGACACCACTGTTTGGAGCAGTGGCGTAGCCAGGGGGGTACTACTGGGGGGTTAGAACCCCTCCCTCCACCTTGGAATTTTTACAAACAACTGATAATTAAGAAGCTAAATAAACATGTCTTAAATTAAGTACCGGTAATGGTGCTCGCTGATGATGAGTGTATAACTCATGCTATGTGGGAAATCGTTATGGTTGTGTTGTTGTTTTAAGGGGCGGAAATACGGGTCATCTTTCCCTCTTAACACAGTTATGGTTGTGATTTGTGTCTGTATCACTGCTTGGAGATGTACAGCTGTCGTTTTCGGTCCAGTGTGTCTTCATGACAACCCATAACTCCCTCCTTTCAGGGTTGCCAATCTAGCTCACCTCTCCCCCCTAAATATAGATTTTTTTTTATCAACCAGGCGAGGCAATCCGCTTTCTTTCGTTTCTTAGCGGGAGGAAGTTTACATATAAATTAATGTAGTTTTAATTAATTCGAAATAAAATGTTTCAATAAGGACCTTGAAAATGCATTAACACTAATTTGGAGACCGTTAATTTCTTGAGTGTGAGATAGCAGAGTTGCTGAATATTACTATGTTTAGCAATTCCCGAAATTACGATTATCCCCCAGTTAACTATAACCCCTCCCATTGGTCCATCTTGGCTACGCTACTGGTTTGGAGTCACCTACTGAGCTAGCTCAAGGAAACATGAGCAGGCGCTAACAGGCATGAGTGCCTGCTCGATCTTTATTCACCAGGAATCTGGAGCACCCGCTCTGCTACTCAAGTAACTGGAGCGGGCGCTCAAGGACGCAGGGACTGTTGTGAGTGACTGCTACCGACCAGCGGATTTTATTCACCTCAATGCGAGTGCCCGCTCTAAATTCGCGAGTAAAGAGCATGTGCTCACTTTTATTCACACCACCCATACATGATCTCTATGATAATAATAATAATAATAATAATAATAATCATAATACTCGTGGATCAGGAACTCGCTTCAATCGAAGAAACCGAGGTACGGCCGCGCGCCAGTATTTATACATCGCCCACCACCGCCGGGACCAACAGGCCCTCTGCCATTGGTCGGTTGGCTGGGCTGGTCTTTCCTGATTGGATGGGTGATCCACTGCTTTCTTGAGGCAAATTCACGACGTCGTATTCGGGGCTTTATTAATTAATTTTGATCAGTAATCGATTAACGAATATGAATATTGGCTCATCGATTCACTGACCAATAAAACAAATTCCCGATTGGAGTCCCAACTCGTTACTTGTCGAAGAGGCACCTCATTAAAAACAACGTGAACCTGTAACGAGCTGCTCCAAATGCTTGGATTTATTATTGTTATTAGGACTGAGGCTGCTACACTAAAATATACACAATACGATAGATCTCCCCCACACACTGATACCACATAGTTTATTCTATTTTATCTACATTATGATATACCTCCTCCCCAGAATTTAATCACATACATAATTAATCATTTATGTACACAGCATATCTCCCCCTTCGTCGCCCCCCCCCCCCCTTAACCTCCCGCAATTCACTCTCAGCGCTAGCACTATGAGTAAAACCGACCAAAATATTCAGGGAACATCCCCCTCCCCGCACAACCAATAGCCTCAACGTCAAGCGAAAACAATAATAAAGCATCACGTCAAGCATTGCCAATTATCAACATTCGCATCTCAAAGACTTGGAGGGATTTGAGTCAGGTACTAGACACAGTCACCACAGATAAGCGACACGATCTTAAGCCAACACCTGATGGAGCCACATTAACACTGACAAACCTAACAGATCACGATCTAGTAATCAATTACCTGAAAGAGTAAAAAATAAATTCTTTCACCCATGCCATATCCAAGCGCCCCACACGACAAATTGTCATACGTGGGCTTCCGCACGACACAACAAGAGAAGAAATCACTGAAGATCTAAACCGCCAAAAATTCACTGTTACCTACGTAAGACAACTCTCAAAATTCAACCCACAAAGCACAGCCACCAACAAGAAAACCACCATGCCACTATTTCTAGTAGCATACCAACTGATACCAAACAATGCAAACCTTCGCCTCATCGATTACCTTATCTGTCAGACCATCAAGATAGAGGAATATAAAGACGCTACCAAAGCCACAATTACACAATGTTACAACTGTCAGCAATTTGGTCACTCGAGAGGGAATTGCACACTCCCAGTAAAGTGTGTAAAATGTGCAGGATGACATAAGCCCCCCGAGTGCTAACTCACACCAAACGAGCCAAGGCTCTGTGA
Source organism: Meconema thalassinum (assembly GCA_946902985.2). Taxonomy (NCBI): domain Eukaryota; kingdom Metazoa; phylum Arthropoda; class Insecta; order Orthoptera; family Tettigoniidae; genus Meconema; species Meconema thalassinum. The sequence goes on from OX336389.2 coordinate 1,082,801,508, forward strand.
AAACTGTAAGGGGGATCATGTAGTATCTTCAAGGAGCTGCCCCAAGTAAAAAAAGGCCCTCAGCAATAAGAAAAAAAACAAAGCGTGAAACCCCTAGCTCAACAGCGGTGAAAATCACACCCTTCCAAGCTCAGCATTTACACATAAAAATAGAGCACAACATGACATCTCACAACATAAAGCTACGCACTAAGCCAGATGACCGATGAAGACTTCCCTGAAGGCTTCCCTGGAGACTTCCTCCCAATCGAAGCCAAATCCACCACCAGCAATAGATACGAAAACATACCAAACCGCCGAAAATCCAATAGTAAATACAGGCCTCAGAAACGATATGATGAGTACGAGGACGAAACTCAGTTCTCACATGCCGACTACAGCTCAGACTCCTCTGTTGATCACAGTAACAACAATAAGAACAACCGGCAGAGCTAGACGCCGTTCGGAAAACCCACACACAGACACTCCCGAGCTTCGCCCGTCACCTACTAATTATGGAGTCAAATTTGCCCATGAGTTGCAAGGCCCACCAATTCAACCCTCCTATGTAAAAAATGAAACCACTTACGCCAACAAGACAACAAATAAACATGCAACAGCAACAAAACCTGAAACATTTTCTACTCCCTCCAACAATGCCCAACAGACATTCCACAGCAAAGATTCTCCATCCATAGATAAACTATTTTTCAATAAAATAGTAATCCCCGACAATTACCCCGAGCCCATCAAAGAGCTAATCCGCAACCTCCAAGCTATGTTCGCCGGCCTTGTAGAAGTCCTCTACAAAGGCATTCAAACACTTAGTAACAAACTCATTCACATCACACAAACCATGGGAAAACAACAATTATGGGTTTAAAACATCTAAGACTATGCTCCTGGAGCGCCGATGGGGCGTACTTATGATACAAAAAAATGAGCTCACCCACTTTTAAAAAGAACATAATATTGACATATTACTCATAAAAGAGACTAACCGACAGTAGTGGCTTCGCTGGCTAAAGCGCAGCATTAGGTCATGGGGCCAAGCTCTCTGCTGACTCGGTAGACGCGTGGGTTCGAGCCCCACCGTCGGCCGTCCTTGAAATGGTTTTCCGTGGTTTCCCATTTTCAACACCAGGCAAATGCTGGGACGGTACCTTCTGACAGGCCACGGCCGCTTCCTTCCACATCCTTGCCCAGTTTCATTCACCATCATTCATTTCATCTCTCATTAACTCCTCTCATGAGGTTGGCGTCAGGAAGGGCATCCGGCCGTAAAAACATCGCCACAAAGACTTCCATCGCATCTCATCCCCGACCCCGTTGGAAAACGGGAATAATAAGGGGTAGACATACATACATACTCATAAAAGAGACTAAACTTGAAAATACTACTCGCTTCAATATTCCTAACTATAAAATTTACAGAAACGACCGACCTGACCCTGGCGGTGGCACTCTCATAGCAAACAAAAACAAGATCCCACACTACGAAGACGAACTACAACCACTTACTCACATGGAGGTCACCGCAATAATCATAACAATTAATACAATTAATGATCGCATAGTACCAGTATACAATCCCAAAAAAACTCATACTACATCTAGACCTAGACAAACTACTAGACCACCAAAAACCAATTGTTTTCGGCGATTTAAATTCCAAACACCCTAACTGGCATAGTAGAGTTGATAACAATAACGGAAACAACTTACTAAAACACAGCCTTAATGAACCATATTTTATAACAGCACCAACTGAACCCACACATTATTGCTTCAGAAATGGCAGATTGAGTGGTGACGTCTTGGACATTGCCCTAATTAAAAACATCCCGCACAACACTCAACTTCAAGTAATACATGCACTATCGCCAGGCCACCTACCAGTCATACTAGACATAGGAACTAAATTACCCTACATTAATAATATAAAAAAACACAAATCCCAAAAGAATTAACTTCGATTACTACAAAGAACAACTAGACTTACAATTACCGAACGAATTACCTAACATTAATACTACTCAAAAACTAGACGAACACCTCAACTACTTTACACAAGCCCTTATCACTGCTGCCAAAATAAGCACATTGCCATTAAATCAAACATCATACACTCTACCTGAACACATCAAACAGCTCATACACGAGAAAAATGCCGCAAACAAAACACACAATAGAACACTCACAATCCAATCGAAAATTGAGTACAATAGACTCCATGCCAAAGTTAAAAAGGGAACTTCACAGGTATTCTAATGAACGCTGGAACCAAAAACTACAAAACATAAACGCAACCAAAACAAATTTAAACCTTTGGAAAACAACCAAAATTTTGACTAGGCAAAATACAACAATCCCTCCCCTTCACAAAAACAACAGGCAAATAATTACGTGCACTCAAGAAAAAGCTGAACTACTTGCCGAAACACTCGAACAACACTTCCAACCAAACCTTAATCTACGGGATTACAATTATGACAATTATGTAAATATTACAGTACAACACTACTTACATACTCCAAATAACACTGAAGCACCAATAATATCCAACAACCTAATTAACAACCTCATTCAAAAACTACCAGACAAAGCACCTGGGGATGACAATGTACAGGCAACGATGCTCAAAAACCTCACAGCAAAAGCTTTTACACATTTGGCACTCATACTTAATTCTATTATTAAACTCGAATATTATCCCCAGCAATGGAAGCCTGCAAAAATCACAGTATTTCCAAAGTCAGGTAAAAATACAAGAGACCCAGAAAACTACCGCCCTATAAGCCTCGTAAGCATTATCTCAAAATTATTTGAGAAAATAATATACAAAAAAACTTTCACAAGTAAACGAACGTATAATCAGACAACAATTTGGATTCAGAACAGGACACTCTACCACTCATCAGCTGTTGCGAGTCACCGAACATATATCGCATGGTTACTACCATAACCAGGGTGCATTAGCACTATTCCTTGACTATCAACAGGCATTTGACAGTGTAATACACAGCACACTAATACACAAACTCATAAACTTCAACATTCCCTCAACATTCATTAAATTAATCAACCAATACCTCAAAAACAGAAAATTCTACATAAGCATAAACAACATAAAATCCACAACAAAACAAATACAAGCGGGCGTGCCCCAAGGCAGTATTATGGACCCATTACTGTTCCTAATATACATCAATTACATACCTAAACCACTTAACTCCTTATTTTTTCAGGTGACACGGCTATCATGGCCAAATCACAAGATCCGGAAATAGCCAGGAGACATCTCCGAAATCACATAACAGAACTAGAACCATGGCTAATTCAAAACAAAATAAAAGTAAATCTCACAAAAACACAAGCAGTCCACTTCAACTGGAGACACAGACAGCCACACCTTCCACTACAATTATTTAATACAGACAGCACGTCCACAAATAACTATAAATACCTAGGAATTACACTGTATCCTAAATTAACGCTGCAAAGACTCACAGCAAACACTGTAAATAAGGCTAAAATCCAAATAAAAACACTCTACCCATTAATACACCCGTCATCACACCTATCAAGTAAAAATGTCACCTAATTGTACAAAACACTCATACGCCCTATTCTCACCTATGCATATCCTGCCATAGGATGTCAATCCATTACAAACCTAAAGAAATTACAAACCGTACAAAATTGGCTATTAAGATGCGCCACTAAACCTTAAAAATATGAACGGCGTAAAACCACTCACTACCTTCACCAAAAGACCAAGATACACTACCTACTAGACTATCTTACGCAAATGACCACTAAATTTTACCAAAAGACAACCACACATCCAAACTTCCTCATCAGGCAACTGGGAGCAAATCAGGTCGACCCACTACAAAGATTCAAACGACAACCAAAGTATATCCTCACTATCAGGCAACAACTTGAACACCCAGATGTATAACAATCCACTCAACCTAACATAAACACCTTTAACTTTCAATTACTGGTATAACTCGCCGCATACGTCCTACCAGAAGTTGAACCCCCCCCCCCCCCCCCCCCCCCCAACTCATGCCCTAGTGTCCGAAGTAACCCTATAACTAAAGATATTATCCATGGTTGCGTGGTGTGTCTGCTTGGGGGATCGGCCACAGCAGACTCCGCCCGAGATGGTGCACTGCGGGTCTAGGATGAAACACTAATACCCAACAAAGGAATAATTTCTTATATAACACCAATACCACGGAGAAAAAAAAAACCTTTTCTACACACCCGCTGGCCCTCCCCTCAATCGCCCCTTAACATAATTAATATTTTTTCATCACCCACTTCCCTCTCTCTCCCCAATAGACCTTACACTTCTTCAATGCCTCTCAGAGTCCACCCTGCATTAATAAACATACAAAAATACAAACAGTTAAGAGAATCGGTTAGTGGTAAGCCACCGGATGGCTGTTCAGCATCTGACCACCATAACTCCGAACCAATAAATATTACTTATTTACACATTGGTTTTAATAACTAAAAATAGTCCACAATAGAACACACAAACTTTTAATTACATAAAACCCATTAAAATCAAGTAAACTATAAACCTTAACCAATCACAGGACACCATCCTCTCATAGTAACCAATCAGAACAATCCATACTGTCTGCGCTGTCCATGGCGAGCGAATTTCAAATAACAACTATTTTCATCGGCAGGTAAGAGACTGGATCCTAATTACATGGACCAATTATCACTTCCTCAACCGAACGTACGCTAAAACAAACTACTGCTCTTACTTTTCCTTCTGCAAGTGCTCTAATCATAAATCAAATACACCTCACGATTAATTTCCAAAACACAACAAATATTTTTGGGCATTTGACACTTATGGTCACTCCCAAAAATAATAAAACATTTCCCTATCAATTAAAATTTTACTTCATATTAATAATACTTTAAATCAGAGTGAAAGGAGCTTAGGTTATCGGCACCAGACTCTTTGTTCTCCCTACTTGTAATTTAAAAAATTACGAAGCGCACTGCATAAGAGTAGTAGCCGACAAACCAGTGTGCTTCCAGACGTCGCCGAAACCACTTTGGGCTTGGAGCCCCGCCAGGCAACCTCGGTCTCTACCAGAGCCGTCCAACTGCCGTTCCAGAGCCGTGCCCGGGCTTGGAGCTCGCCGGGCCACCCCGGCCTCATCCAGAGCCGCCCGGCTGCCGGCCCAGATCCGAGATGGACCGGAGCAGGGCTCCCGGGAGAGAAGTCGAACTCCGGCACTGCCTGCAGGGTTCGCCCATCTTTACCACAAACATTGGCTTTGCCGCTCGCCCCACACCGGTTGCGTGATGTTATGACGCCTCACCGTTAACATCTATTGAACTCCATCTCCAGCAGCAGCTACAGCAAACAAGAAGAGACCGCAGCCCCCTGCGGGCTGCGTGTATAGGCGAAGAAGACAACGGCCTAGCCAGGCAGCGTGACAACAAGAAGAGCGGTCCTTCTGCCGGGCCTGGACACCTGACAACCAGTGACCATACTTGAAAGAGCACTCTTCGACTGTCACTGCTGTCCAGGTTGTCTCCCCGTTTTCGGTCAGACCAGCTCGCGATACGTAGGCACGGTTGTTTTAGAATCGACGAGCTGGCAGTTAGTTTTTGCTAGACTCCCCTTTGCCGTCTTCAACGGCCAATATTAACTTTTCCCCTTGTTTGCTCCGCTAGATTCCAAGGACTAGCCAGAGCCCAGATCGCCGACTCGTAGCTTGTCCGGCACCAACCGACCAACTGGTTAACCTGCTACGACCAGCTCTATCTGGGATTCTGCTGCGCGAGTAAATTTAACTTCACCGCCCTAGGGCGTTCTAAATTCCCTGCCCCTCCCAATTTCCACCCTGGCACTTCATGCCAATTCCCACTGCAATTGTGTAGGGACACTCACTACCTGTCACACTTACACCACACTAAATCCCAGCTCCTGCCTCGGCAGGGAGCTGTTCCCCCAATATTATGACCAATCACGGGAAGACCCGCATTCTTGGATCAAAGGTACTCAAGGTACCCGCTAGGTTGGCAAGCGCCTCTTCGGACTTTGTGATGCCTCTGACCAGGGGACGCGCTGCACGGGATGGCCGCTCTCCGCTCAATATCCCCCCTCCCCCCTAAGCCACTGACCCCCCAGCCAAGTACTTCACGAGCTGGTGAAATTGTCACCCCAGAGGGCTCCCATACCTCGACCCCCTCTACCTCTAGCTCTTCCCCTACTGACACTCAAGCCTCTAGCCCGAAGTTCAGCCAAGCTTCTGCCTCTACCCTCCAGCCTCAGATATCGAGACTTCTTGTTACTCCTCTTCTGAGGACGAGACTGGCTATAAGAAAGTCACCCAGCGGAAAGCTAAGAAAATCCGCGATGCCCCTCCCACCAAGCCCCTGCTTCTATTAACCCCTTTGCCCCGCTTGATCAACTACCCTCCTCTCAATTCTCTGGGGAGCAACCCATTCCCGAACCAGCATCGGGCATGTCCAACACGCTTACCCCCGCCCCCACCCCACCCCTCCCAAGATATCTGTCCACCCAGTTTATATTAAAAACGTGGGGGACATAAACGAACTAACAGATCTCTTGGTTTCTAAAGGCCTCATCTTCAAAATCAAGAACCTCCCCAACGCTGTTCGTGTTACGGTCAACACTCCCGAACAGCACAGAATCCTCACGAAATTCCTCATTAATTGCAATGGGGAATTTCACACCAGGCCCTCAGCCCCTAAGAATATCAGGAAGGTCATCATCCACGGCCTTCATCAGTCCACTTCTGTTGACCGGATCCACCAAGCACTCACCGAACTTGGCTTTTCAATCGAGAGGGTCAGTCAGCTCACTCAAGCAACCGACCACTCTAAGAAGCTACCCCTTCCTGGTAGCCCATTCCACTACCGTCCCTGATCGTAACATTTACCAGGTTATGTCTCTCCTTTTTAATCGTGTCACTGTCTTCAGGTACCAGGGTCAAGCAGGTCCCGTGCAGTGCTACCAATGCCAGGGGTTCGGCCACGCATCTAACGGCTGTCACTGGCAGGCTCGATGTGTCATCTGCGCCGAGCAGCATAGAATCACAGATTGTCCCCACTACGGCAAACAGGATACCATCACTAAATGTTCCATCTGTGTCTAGCTGCACACAGCCAGCTACCGTGGCTGTGACGTATACAGCAAGCTCACAGCTACCTTCAATAAAACGCTTCCGTCTGCTCGCAAGGCACCTGCCGGGTATGTGGCAGACCGCAACAGTGTTAGGTTCGGCACCGGCTTTGCGAGAGCCGCTTCCCTCCCCAGCCCCTACCCCAGCACCTCGTCACTCTGCCCCCCCCCCCCCCCCCCCACCTATTATAGTTAATAATCCGTCCCTGAGAGACCTTCTCAACATTATTAAGACCACCTTACGCCGGCTCATCAGCGCTCCTGACACCCCCTCAAGGGTTCAAATCATATTCGACGTCTGTTCGCAATACCTCCTCAATGGACACTAAACCGCAAGCTGATGTCAATATTAAGATTATGGAATGCCTATCACCTCCACTCACAAATAGGTGAACTTATGGACGTCCTACAACAGGAACAGATCCACGTCGCCCTCTTAGGTGAAACTGATATCAAACCGGTCACGAAATTCTACATCCCTGGGTATCATATATACCGCAACGACCGTGTAGGACGTCCTAGTGGAGGCACTGCCATAATCATAAAGTCCGACTTGGCGCACTAACGCATCCCAACTCCCAACGACCTGAGGTTTATTGAGGCTACTATCGTACAGATCGAACTAGCTAGCGGCCCGTACCATCTTGTCTCCTGCTACTTGTCACCAAGCGCGCCGTTTATTCCTTCCGATATGGAGGCTCTGTTACCTGGCAACTTCCCTGCGATATTGGCGGGCAACTTTAACTCCAAAAATCGGCTATGGAATAGTCAACTCACGGAGGCTAAGGGCAGGCTTCGTGAAAAATTCTGCGATAATCACGGATGTTTACCCCCACCCTCCGCCTAGCTTCACGTATTTTCCGTTTGATCCGAATAGACTTCCGGATGTCCTGGACATTGCCATCAGCAAAGACCTCGACATCCCTATCGAAGTCACTAACCTCAATGCCTTTAACTCTGATCATGACCCCATCCTCATCAAGTTACACACTAGCTACATGTCTTCCCGGTCCATAATCCCTATCCATGCCCGTAAGATAGATTGGGAATATTTCCAATAAATCCTGAAAACCACCGTTGCTGGTAATCCCAACATTCGCTGCGAGGAATACATTGAGTCCCACGTAGAAACGTTCACCAGCTCACTCCTACACGCAGCCCGTACCGCAGCTATCGGTCCCAAACACTAACTACACAAGCCTTTTTCCATTCCCCCTGCTCTTCAAGCTCTCGTCAAGTGGAAGAACATGGTCAGGTGGTGGTGGCAAACCACTCGTGATCTTCGCATCAAGCAAGAATGGTACAGGCTTAAACGTCAGATCCATTCTTCTATGGTTACTCTCCGTAACAAGGAATGGCAAAGTACATTAGAAAGCATGGCTGGGAATTCCAGCTCCCTGTACGGTATGGCCAAAAGACTACTCAAGAAAATAACTGGCATTCCACCATTACACGGAGTACGTGGAATGGTTTTCATCAACACTGATAAGGCTAACGCCCTGGCAGATACTTTTGAGAAAGCGTGCAATCCCAACCAGGAACCTTGTGACGATGACTTTGTTGACGAGGTCCGTCGCGATCTTCGTGGTGGGTTTCAGGGAGAGCTTCCCCAGAGCTTTAGATTTGTCTCGCCGTCCGAACTGCTCAATCTCATTAAGAGGCTGAAAACCTGCAAGGCTCCCGGCCCTGACGAAGTATCAGCTTTATATCTCAAGAACGTAAGCAAGAATGCTTTAACTTGTTTAACCAACATTTCTAATGCCATTTACCGATTTGGGTAATTTCCTACAGCCTGGAAAGTACCTAAAGTTATTGTGATCCATAAGCCTAACACCGACGGCACTTTTCCCCAAAATTACAGGCCAATCAGCTTACTCTCGGTCATCTCCAAGCTCTTCTAAATGACCCTACTTTCCAGGCTTAATCCCTACATTACTGACATCATTAATGATGAGCAGTTCGGATTCCGCAAAGGCCACTCCACGGTGCAACACCTTATTAGGCTCATAGAGATAATCGCGCGTGCCTTTAACGAACGTCGTATGACAGGAGTCTGCTTCTTATACATCAGTCGTGCTTTTGATAAAGTTTGGCACAGCGGTTTGCTGTAAAAAATGAAGCACAAGGGATTCCCAGATCACTTACATAAGGTCATCAATTTCTTCCTTAGGAAAAGGAAATGCAATGACCAAGTGGATGACGCCCAATCCTCACTTAGGAAAATCAAAGCCAGTGTACCGCAAGGTAGTGTCATAGCTCCCACCCTCTTCAACGTCTACATTTCTGATATCCCCAAAACAGATGCTACCAATCTCTACTTATATGCAGATGATACTGCTATCTCAACCACCTCCTTGAGGGGATGTAGGGTTGAAGCCAACCTCCAAGTCGCTTTAGACACCTTAGAGCCTTGACTAAGGAATTGAAGAATCAAAATTGACGTCAGTAAATGTGCTGCCACGCTGTTTACCAAAAGACGCAAGTATACCGAAGTCCAGGACCTAAACTTCCTTGGCGAAGTAATCAGATGGCAGCCAGCACCAAGTATCTGGGAATAACGCTTGATCGAGGCCTTACTTTCGCACAGGAGATCACACAGCGCGCAAACCTAGCGAAAGCGACTAAATAGAAGCTCTGGCCCTTACTTAAGTCCCAGAGCGCACTAGATGACAAGAGTAGACTGCTTACATACAGCACAATTGTGCGTCCTGTTATGGAATATGCCAGTCCTGTTTGGGGCAACGCCGCTCCCTCTACTATCAATAAACTTCAGGTCGTTCAGAACAGAGCGCTGCGTACGATATCAGGCGCCCCCTGGTACGTGCGCAATGCTCAATTACACACTGACTACAATCTCCCGACTATTAGTCAGAGAATTCATAAACAGGCAGTAAGATCATAGAGAACAGCCACACTTAGTACAAACCCACTCATCAACAGATTGGGTGATTACCTAGTCAGGGCGAACCGTCATAAGCACCCCCGCATTATTATTGAATAATTTTCCTCTTCACAACAAACTTGTTACTACAGCACACCTTTTCTTCCCTTAAGAACTTTCACCTTTCGATTTCACTTCTAACCTTTGACTTCTTTCAAAACTTCTCATCTTTACTATCCTTTCCATATTCTGTATTTCCTGCACCTAGGTCACATTCTGACCAATTGGACTTCATTGTAATCACCCAATCACCCTCACACTATTGCAGTTGGTCGAAACCCCCTCTGATATAGCACTCAAGGCCCTCGGGTTGACAGGCTTCGCTGGCTTCAAATGCGTGGGTCAGGTCAGGTCAGGTCAGGACTGGCTGCGTGGCTCAGCGGTAACGTTCTCGATTGCTGTGCCTAAGGTTGCAAAACCGAATCCTGGCGCATTGAGCTGCGCAAATGTGAGAGAGCCGTGGCAGTAGATTTACTGGCACGTTAAAGACCCCCTTCGGGGCAAACTTCCGGTACCCCGGCGTCTTCAAAAGTTCCAGTAGTTATAAGCGACGTAAAACAAATAACATTATTATTATTATTATATTATCTTGTAGCTCTATTTAATTTTTTCATCGTTGGCCGGGAACGAATCCGCAATCTTGTTATCATGAAACGGACGCTTTATCGTTGATCCATTGTGGGAAGTTTATGATTATGATGATGATGGTGTTTATTATTATTATTATTATTATTATTATTATTATTCTTTCCGATGAGGCCTGCTAGGGACCACATGCCAATTTCAATTCTTCACACTTTGTTGTTTTCTCTTCTGTTCCCTCCAGTACTCCTTCATCCGTTCACTATGCTGCTTCTTTCTGTCCTCGGACCACTTCGCACCAGGTTCCTTTGGCAATCTTCCTTGGAATCCTTTCATACTTATAACCCTTTTTCTGAAGATCTATCTGTTCACCGTTTCTTCTTCTCTTATATTATTTCTTTCTAAATCTTTCTTTACTTCTTGAATCCAGCTAGTTGTTGCCCTTTTTTCCCAAATGTACTTGAATATCCTTTTTGTTAATCTGGAATCATCCATTCTGTAAATATGTCCAAAAAATTGCAATCTCCTTTTTTCTTATCGTTTCTGTTATATTTTCTATGTTCCTGTATATTTCATCATTAGATCTTAATTTCCATACTTCTGCTGTTTTCACTGGGCCTAAAATTTTCCTCATGATTCTCCTTTCTAGTACTTCAAGTTTATCTAATCTATAGTTAATACCAGACATTCACTTGCGTATAGGCATTCCGGTTTCACCACTGCCCTGTAGTGTAGTGCCTTATTTTAAGATTTTTAGATAAGCACTTTTTGTTATAAAAATTCTTAGTGATACCATATGCTCTTTCCATCTTGTGTACCCTTTCTTCTACCGAAGATTTTTCTAAACCATTTTCTTGAATTATTTCTCCCAGATATTTGAATTTCTTTACTTTTTCCACTGGGCCAATATCTGTTGCCAAATATTTTGAAGCGTTCTTGATGTTTGTAATAAATTTAGTTTTTTCTACGAAGATTCTCAAACCTGTTTTGTTGGCTATTTCTTCCAAGAGATTGATTTGTGTTGTTGCACTTGTTAGGTTTTCTGACAATATAGCAAAGTCGTCTGCAAATGCTAGGCAACTTATTTCAATGCCCTTGTTTCTTCTTCCCAAAGTTACTGGCGAAATGTTATGTTCTTTTAGCTTTAAATTCCAAATTCTTACAATTTTCTCTAAAACGCAGTTGAACAGAACGGGTGATAAACCATCACCTTGCCGTTCATCTGTATTTATCTTAATAGATTTTGATATCTCACCCATAAATTTTACTTTTGAAACCGTGTCAGTAAGGGTTTCATGTATTAGGTTTGCCAATTTAGTTTTCACTCCAAATTCACGAATTGTTTTATCCATGGTTTCTCTATCAACCGAGTCAAAGGCCTTTTTAAAATCTACTAAAGTCACAACTGTGTCCTTTGAATTCAGAATCCTATGGCGAATTATGGATTTTAAGTTAAATATTTGTTCTGAACAAGATCTACCTTTTCGAAATCCAGCTTGATACTCGCCCAGTTGCTTGTCAAGTGATGTTTCTACTCTATTCAGCAATATTTTTGAAAATACCTTGTATGCAATTTGAAGAAGAGAGATGCCTCTATAGTTATCAACGTTTTGTTTGTCCCTTTTTTTATGCAATGGGTGTATTCATTATTATTATTATTATTATTATTATTATTATTATTATTACATAACGAGTTAACTACGCACGCTATAGCGCAAGGTCATGGTTCCAGCCTTTTTCCAAACCCGGCGGACGAGTAGGTTCGAGCTCAGTCGTCGGCCGTCCTTGAAATGGTTTTCCATGCTTTCCCATTTCAACTCCATAAAAATGTGGGCTGGAACATTCAGGTGGTCTATAACCGTTTCCTTTCAACTCCTTGTCTAATTTCCATCATCTTCGTTCAATTCATGAGGTTGGCGACTGGAAGGGCATCCGGCCGTGTACCACCCGTCATATAGAAACTCATCTCACCTCATCTCTAACCACGTGGAATGGGACATACATTATTGTTATTATTATTGTTATTATTAGTCACTTATAATTCACCGCAAAATATGAAAGTGAGAATGAAAAATAACCTCCTGCATTCACAGCAGGTGCGCTAACCAATAGTACAACCGATTTTCTACACCTGAAAGAAGCTCATTGTCAAATTTTAGATGTAATGACTCAAGTTTTTGTTGTTCTTGTTTGAGTTTTCAGTCTTTTGACTCGTTTACTGTAGCACTCCATGCCTCTCTGCCCTGAGCTAATCGTTTGATCTCTACATAGCTACCACATCCTACAACCAACATATTCTAACCTTGGACTACCCGTACGATTCTTATCCTCGACCCTTCCTTCCATAACTAAATTTGCTATTCCTGTGCCTCAATATGTGTCCTACCAACCTATCTCTTCTCTTCATTAGCAGTCGCCAAAAGCATCTCTCCTCGCCTACTCGTCTTAATACATATTCATTTGTTACTCTATCTACCCATCTTATCATCATTCTTTTGTAACACCACATTTCAAATGCTCTTTCTCTTTTCTGCTGAGCTAATAGTCCATGTTACACTTCCATCGAGTGCCACGCGTCAGACAAAGGCTTTCCAACATGACTTTCTAACACCTACATCTATGTCAACAGATGTCTTTTCTATAGAAATGCTAGCATTGTCTGCTCAAGTTATGGAGCGCTTTATGGGCAACTTTATGGTTTTGCTTCGGGTGCTAGCATATGGTGGGAACCAGTGGCGTCATGTGGTCTTCAACATACAAGACCTATATAATGCACCCACTCCCTTTTGTCACCAGTTCTTTGTGGTAAATGCTTATAAAGGTCAACAACAACAAACTCTTAATTAACAGTCTTCTGTGGCATCGGAGTACTTATTGAGACTTTGGAACTAAAGGTCTTAGGTTCGATTCCTGGCTCAGCTGTTCTAGAAGAGGTTTCCCTTGGTTTCTCACTTCTACATCAGGCAAGATCAGATATAAGGGACAGGGTGAGTTAGCCGTGGTCGTTACGGCATGGCTGAGGGCATCCGCTCACATCCGGGAGGAGAGGAGGTTCGAATCACCCGCCGGTAACCTTGAAGATGGTCCTCTGTGGTTTTCCATCTTCCTTCCAGGCAAATGCTGGGGTAGGTCCCCAACTATAGGCCACAGCCGCTACCTTCCAATTCCTCCTCCTTACATTCAAACTTTCCTCCGCAGACAACACTCCACACGCGACGTTACTTGTAGCCCATCCCATGGGTGTCCGCCTAGAAGCAGCTACAAACTGGCGAGCTGAACATGACCACGGACACTCCCGGCACTAAAAGCCATACGCTAAAAATAAAATTAAAGATATAAGGTCCAGCATAATGCCACGGCCGACTCACTCCCAATATCACTATTACAGCCTCTACAATAATACAACTAGAGAGGTGTGCAAATTATTAGACAAAAAAATCAGTAACCATTTTTTATTCAAAATAATTTTTTTGAACAACTGGTTAAATATTTTATTGGTTTACTCAGTAATGATTTCTCTCATATGGATTTACAACCTTTCCAATAAGGAATTGTGTCTGTATTGTGCCCATTTACGATGGTGTGGTCTGGCGTGATTTCAAAGGGAGCGCGCTAATGACGTCAGTGAGCAGGTTCCGAGCTGTCAGCCCAGCAGAGTTTGAACGAGCCGCGTGTTTCACGTGGTGCCAACGGAAGTTGAAAGCTATTATTCTTATAAAGCTTGTGTTATGGAAGAAGGTTATACCAGCACTTCAGAATGAAGTTAAGAGTAATTCACCAGCTTATTCCTGTTGTTTTATTGGAATTTACCAACCTTCTCGATCTTTCTATGGTTATAGCCAATAACACGTAAGATCCAACATTACGTAATGCGAGTTCACAGATCGATATGTGTCCTTGGGACAGTATATAAGCCAGCCCTGGTAGAGGTCAGGTACCTCACACCTCACACCGACACAGTCATCGAGTCGTCATAATAGTCCACGCGTGTGTGTGTGTCCGCGACAGTGAAATACGCCGTTATTCTGAACGAGCGCTCCTTGGAGCTAGACAACCTATACAACGCCACTATGGCCGAGTGGACATAAACTTTGTGCTACGATTGTGGTAATATAACAGTGCTTCGAAACTTAGAATATTCGCTGGTTGAACACTTCAACAAGATTCCAAGGTATGTGAGTGACTTGTTACACAAGTATATGACTTTGTCTTGTGCTATTCCCACCACTTATATCAAACGTGAGAACTGGGACCACCACATTGAACATTTGCAAGTGAGAGTAAGCTACCCTACCAACAGACATTTTTATGGGGAATTATCAGACCAGATTCCACCCTTGATTTATCAAAGACATTATCAACAGGAACTGTTACCTATTTTCTTGTCCAGTCAGCCGCTGGATTACAAAAGTGAACTTCATTATTTGCAATGGGCCACGCTAGTAACATGACTTGTATGTATGAAGAACAGTCCCATGATAGAACAATTTCACTGCCCCAGTTAGTGAATATGGTTAGCAGCTAAGGCGGCGGAATGTGAGGAGATCATGCCAGAATGACCCATTAGGAACGAGGAGCAGGGCCACCTGCGGCATATTTCTGTGATGGCAGGAGAGCGGCGCGCTATGAGCATGTCCCATGCCCAGCGTGTAGTATTCTCAGATCCATGGTGCCTGGATATGATCTGCGCCGATGGAGTTGAATGATTCAACATGTCCCATGTCCAGCATTTTAGTATTCTCAGATCCGTGGTGCTTGGGTTCGATCTGCACCGAGGGAGGTCAACTCGCCACAGAAAACATGACACCGTAGATTTCCGATAAGCCTAAATAATTTCTGGAGCCATGAATTTTCCGCCATTCCGATAAAACCAATTCACTTTCTCTGTTACTATTAAGAAGCGCATTTATATTTAAATGATTGCACATGTTTAGGAGTAATTTTTCCTTACAGTCAAGTAGACTTGTAGCTGAGTGTGCATCCTCAATATTTCGTGTTTGATATTGCAGTAATAAGATGGGAATTCTTACCCCATTCAGAACGCAGCAGAGTTATGACACTGTTTATGAATTAATATTTTTTCTTCTGCCTGACAGAATATATTTCTTCAATAATAATAATAATAAATATCTATGAATTAATATTGATAAATAATGAATTATGTGAACAATTATGGAAGTAATATTCCTTCAGAATGATAAATGAACGACTATGATAAAAGTTTTGAATATGATTAAACAATTAATTGTTAATGTAAAAATTGAGAGCATATATGTTGTGTTGTGCCAGTGCACTTTGTGAAAGGTTAATAGAGGCTTTAATCCTCATATGTTGTGGACGTAGCGGGAGTAATATCCTGAGAGCCACAGAAAGCTCTATGCTTGTTAATAGGAAATAAAATGGGAGATTTCGGGAGTCAGATCCTGTCCCATAAGCTTCAATATGTTTCAAATCTTAAAGATTTCCCATATGATATTATCAGCTACAATGTCTAATTATTGCAAGCAATGTTGTCATGCCAATTTTTTTCATCTGAATTCATGTCCAGTGATTTAAAATCCTGAAATTATAAAGGATATTCCAAGCTAACTTCAAAGAAACCTAACTTTATTGTTATTATTATTATTATTATAAAATGTCAAATGTAAAGATTCAACTGCTGTTCCCAATAATAGTCAATATGCATTGTATTTAATTGCGTTAAAAATTGTGTCGATTTTCTAAGAAAATCTAAAATGGAAGTATGAAACTTCGAGTGTGAAATTAATCCATGCTAGTGTCAGGAATGTAAATATGTGAATTGTATATAAGTGAATAGGACGATTGAACAATACAACGTTATAGTGTGAAGTGAAATATAATTTTATGTCGTCTCTAAAATGTATAGATTAACAAATGAAAGTATAATTCATGAACATAGTCTAGCCCATCGGACAATATTAAATAAGACTATAGTTTATTTTGTTTGAGCGACATAGAATCCATTAGGGAATGCGTGTGCTATTTTTTATTTTTATTTTTATTTTTTATTTTTTTTGCTTCTGCCAGTCGGCAGAAATTTTCTGAATAAATTTTCTTGGTGAATTGGTTTATTTTAAAATATGTTTTAATTCTCTTGTTATATGTCTTGACTCTTTCCTTTTTCCTTTACAGGGAGCATGAATGCAGTGTCTAGTAATTACAGCCCAAGCCCAGAACGCCCTGAGAGAGATATCGTGGTAACACTGCATTTACTTCTACCTCGCATGTGGTTGTCTGTCACTCCAGGTGTACAGACGGGCACATAAGGAAGAGAAACATATGTGGGCCAACCTGTGGGGCCACGATAGCTACGATAGGTTCGATAGGCTTCGTTAGGACTCGTTAGGAGTAAGATAGCTCACTTGTTTGAGTATTGTTGTTTTTGGATTTTGATCCAATTTTTGAGTTAGAATTTTGTTTTGGTGACATATAACAGAGGTTAATGACATTTTTTTGTTATCGTTGTCATTTAAGTATATTAATTTTACGTTTTTCGGAAGGAAATTCATGGCTCTGAAATACTACACCACCTACTGTTAGCTGTAATTTCCTTTAGTGTCTGGTGATGGTTCTTCTCACTAATTGCCATTGATTATATTGTGTGATTATGTCTGATAATGAACTGAAAACTTTACTAATGTCTCTGAATGACAAAATGGCAGAGAACTCTCTAGTTTTAGATTCCCTGCAAACAAAAATGAAGGAAACTTCTGATGCTCTCCCAGCAGCAGATGAAAATGTTAATACTAATGCAAAAATCTTAGAAGATAGGATTAATGCTACCTTAGAAACTATCCAAGTCACTTCCAAAGAACTTAGGGTAAAATTGAAAATAAAATTGATGAAAATTCTGAATCGCTTGAACTTAAAATTCAATGTGGCTCCAAAGAACTTGAAGGTAAAATTGAAGGTAAAATTCACAGTAGCTCCAAAGAACTTGAAGGTAAAATTCAAGGTAGTTCCTGAGAGCTAGGAACTAAAATTGACAGTATCTCTAATTTGTTAGAAAAGAAAATTTTGGAGAATTCTGAATCTTTTGAAAAACAAATTAAGTTAGTAGAAGCCAATTTAGAATGTCAGATTATTGATAATTCTGCTGCACTCACCTTGACAGAGAATAGGGTCAAAAGTAATTACTTAGCGCATGAAAAGCAAATACATTCCATTGAAAAGAAAATTCAGGAAAATTCTAGTACCTTAGAAGCTCATATCGGATTGGTGGAGAGTCGGGTTCTAGAAAAATGTTTTAAGTTTGAGGAAAACGTGGCGAAAACTCGTGAAGAGATAGAGCAATTAGAAGAGGCAGTTATTAAGAAAGCTCAAAGATATGTTGTGAAATTAGAAGATGAGGCTAGCTGTATGGAAGAGAGATTAGAAGAAAAGATTAATGATGTCTCGGATAATGTTATAACCCAGATACAGTCTAAAATTTCGGAAAAATACTATTTTTGAAAATATGCAAAGACAGATACTGACATGCGTAGCTAAAGAAGTAGAAGACGATTTGAAAGAGGTTCATAAAGCCGTCAGGACATGCAATTACCACCTTAAAAAGGACGTGGGGGTAATTCAAGAGGATGTAGCAAAAATTGGAGAAATAGTCACGAAGGATTTGACCAAAAGAGTGTCAGATTCCGAGAAAATTTTGAGTCGCATAGAAACCTATAACCAGGATTTTCATGACGACTTTAATAAAATAAAAAGGAAAATCGAGACCGATTTTAGTAAAATAAAAAGGAAAATCGAGACCGAAACAGTAACTACCACGGAGTTACAGAGTGCTCAGGAGCAAATGAAATCTGAACGGGTGGAACAGCTTAAGGCCGGAGTTGTAGAAACACCACCTGAAGGGTTGAACACTGAAATATCCCAAGTTAGGGCGGAAATTTCTAAATTTCAGCCAGAAATATCCCAAATCAGAGAGGAAATTTCTAAAATGCAGCCGGATCACTTAAAAACCGAAATGTTGGAACAATTGAAGATGGATGCTTCCAAATTTTTAAAATCCGAAATATTGGAACAATTAAGGGTCGAAATTTCCAAATTGTCACCTGAACGAGTAACATCGGACAGCAGGGATTATAGGAAGGCAGAAAGCGAAAAAACGCCCTCTAATGATATTCAAGCAGCTGCTTCTGCATTAGAGAACAAAACGAGGTCTACGGAAATGGAATACCAATCAGGAATAGGATCCAAACACTTTAACATGACAAATGCCAATACACCTCATTCTCACTTCAGTCCAACATCTGGTCATGATTCAGTGATGACAGTCATCAAGAGCAAAGCTAAAAAACCAGCCAAGTTTAGTGGTGTAGGTACCGTTACCCCGGTAGAATTTCTTAGAGAAGCCCAGGATTACCTATCGGAAATGAGAGTTTCACCAGCTAGGGAGGTGAAAGTGATAGGCAAACTGCTTGAGGGTCCCGCACTTTTATGGTATCGCGCTTTTAGGTACACCATGACAGATTTCGAAGATTTCTCTAAAAATCTCTTGAAGAAATTTTGGTCCCCAGAAATCCAGCTGGACATTCGTTCTGAGGCCTACTCAAAAAAGTTTTCTAATACCCAACCTACGCAGTATTCAAGTTACTTCGCAAGCCAGTTTTCAAAACTAAAATTTCTGCAGCCTCCAATGCCAGTGTCTGAATTAATTACGGCATTGGCACGTCAGTTCCCGTTAGAGGTCCAGACAACGCTGATAGCTGCTGGAGCAGAAAATCTGGAAGACCTGGACGAAGTTCTTCAACGTTTAGATCACGTCAGCAACCAGCATTTTCGGGAGAGGAACGTCAGGCCAGATCCTCGAACCATTAACCTGGTAATGACAGACCGACATTGCCAAACGCAGAGTGGTGATAATGAGAGGAATTACCAACCACGTGACAATCGTAAGGGAAGACCACGACAGAAATCCTATGGCGGGAGATACCAAGGACAATATCCCCAGTATGAGAGAAGAGGGAGATATCGCCGTGGGAGACAGTACGACTCCAGAAGGAATAACTCGAATTGGAGAAACGGAGACGATAGGAATAACCAGAAATTCCAGAATCAGAAAAATCAGAACTCCCGGGATGCCAACAATCGCCAGTACTTGGAAGAGAGGCATAAAGAAAGTATGAAATACTTAGGGGAGCTTACCCAACTGAACGAGACGGAAGGGCCTAAACCTGGAACTTAAAAGGAAGGCAAATGAAAGGAGAAAGCACCGCTTTACGGAAGATTGACCTAGAGCAAGGAGAATGTTTCACACCGATTATCTTATGGAAGACCACTGAAGAGGATTTGATTGAGGAAGAAATTAGATGGAACCAAATCATCAAAGAAGAAGTAGATGACAGGGCGAAGAACACCATATTTAACCCAAAGGAGGAAATACACGAACTGGAGAAGTTCAGAGAACACATTTAATGCAGCCAGCTTGAGATTGTATCACGCCGAATAAGAAGAGGAAACCTCGAGGGAAATGAAAAATAAAAACTAGAAGATTTTTTTATTATTGATGCGGTAGGCGGCGTACGAACCCATTTACGATGGTGTGGTCTGGCGTGATTTCAAAGGGAGCTCGCTAATGACGTCAGCGAGCAGGTTCCGAGCTGTCAGCCCAGCAGAGTTTGAACGAGCCGCATGTTTCACGTGATGCCAACGGAAGTTGAAAGCTATTATTCTTATAAAGCTTGTGTTATGGAAGAAGGTTATACCAGCACTTCAGAATGAAGTTAGCAGTAATTCACCAGCTTATTCCTGTTGTTTTATTGGAATTTACCAACATTCTCGATCTTTCTATGATTATAGCCAATGGCACGTAAGATCCAACAATGCGTAATGCGAGTTCACAGATCGATATGTGTCCTTGGGACAGTATATAAGCCAGCCCTGGTAGAGGTCAGGTACCTCACACCTCACACCAACACAGTCATCGAGTCGTCATAATAGTCCACGTGTATGTGTGTGTCCACGACAGTGAAATACGCCGTTATTCTGAACGAGCGCTCCTTGGAGCTAGGCAACATATACAACGCCACTATGCCCGAGTGGACATTGACTTTGTGCTACGATTGTGGTAATATAACAGTGCTTCGAAACTTAGAATATTCGCTGGTTGAACACTTCAACAAGATTCCAAGGTATGTGAGTGACTTGTTACACAAGTATATGACTTTGTCTTGTGCTATTCCCACCACTTATATCAAAACATGAGAACTGGGACCACCACATTGAACATTTGCAAGTGAGAGTAGGCTACCCCACCAACAGACATTTTTACGGGAATTATCAGTCCAGATTCCACCCTTGATTGATCAAAGACATTATCAACAGGAACTGTTACCTATTTTCTTGTCCAGTCAGCCGCTGGATTACATAAGTGAACTTCATTATTTGCAATGGGCCACGCTAGTAACATGACTTGTATGTATGAAGAACAGTCCCGTGATAGAACAATTTCACTGCCCCAGTTAGTGAATATGGTTAGCAGCTAAGTCGGCAGAATGTGAGGAGATCATGCCAGATTGACCCATTAGGAACGAGGAGCAGGGCCACCTGCGGCATATTTCTGTGATGGCAGGAGAGCGGCGCGCTATGAGCATGTCCCATGCCCAGCGTGTAGTATTCTCAGATCCGTGGTGCCTGGATTTGATCTGCGCCGAAGGAGTTGAATGCTTCAACATGTCCCTTGTCCAGCATTTTAGTATTCTCAGATCCGTGGTGCTTGGGTTCGATCTGCACCGAGGGAGGTCAACTCGCCACAGAAAAGATGATACCGTAGACTTCCGAAAAGCCTAAATAATTTCTGGAGCCATGAATTTTCCGCCATTCCGATAAAACCAATTCACTTTCTCTGTTATTATTAAGAAGCGCATTTATATTTAAATGATTGCACATGTTTAGGAGTAAAGTTTCCTTACAGTCAAGTAGACTTGTAGCTGAGGTGCATCCTCAATATTTCGTTTTTTATATTGCAGTAATAAGATGGGAATTCTTACCCCATTCAGAACGCAGCAGAGTTATGACACAGTTTATGAATTAATATTTTTTCTTCTGCCTGACAGAATATATTTCTTCAATAATAATAATAATAATAATAATTGTCTATGCATTAATACTGATAAATAATGAATTATGTGAACAATTATGGAAGTAATAATCCTTCAGAATGACAAATGAAAGACTATGATAATAGTTTTGAATATGATTAAACAATTAATAAATTGAGAGCATACGATTCGTTATCGTCTAGGGTTTTGTTAAATGAAGCTGTATTGATGTTGTGTTGTGCCAGTGCACTTTGTGAAAGGTTAATAGAGGCTTTGATCCTCATATGTTGTGGACGTAGCGGGAGTAATATCCTGAGAGCCACAGAAAGCTGTATGGTTGTTAATAGGAAATAAAATAAAATGGGATATTTCGGGAGTCAGATCCTGTCCCATAATCTTCAATATGTTTCAAATCTTTAAGATTTCCCATATGATATTATCAGCTACAATGTTTAATTATTACAAGCAATGTTGTCATGCCAATTTTTTTCATCTGAATTCATGTCCAGTGATTTAAAATCCTGAAATTATAAGGGATATTCCAAGCTAACTTCAAAGAAACATAACTTTATTTTTATTATTATTATAAAATGTCAAATGTAAAGATTCAACTGCTGTGCCCAAGAATAGTCAATTGCGTTAAAAATTGTGTCGATTTTCTAAGAAAATCTAAAATGGAAGTATGAAACTTCGAGTGTGAAATTAATCCATGCTAGTGTCAGGAATGTAAATATGTGAATTGTATATAAGTGAATAGGACGATTGAACAATACAACGTTATAGTGTGAAGTGAAATATAATTGTATGTCGTCTCTAAAATGTATAGATTAACAAATGAAAGTATAATTCATGAACATAGTGTAGCCCATCGGACAATATTAAATAAGACTATAGTTTATTTTGTTTGAGCGGCATAGAATCCATTAGGGAATGCGAGTGCTATTTCTTTTTTTTTTTGCTTCTGCCAGTCGGCAGAAATTTTCAGAAAAAAAATTCTTGGTGAATTGGTTTATTTTAAAATATGTTTTTAATTCTCTTGTTATATGTCATGACTCTTTCCTTTTTCCTTTACGGGGAGCATGAATGCAGTGTCTTGTAATTACAGCCCAAGTCCAGAACGCCCTGAGAGAGATCTCGTGCTAACACTGCATTTACTGCTAACTCGCATGTGGTTGTCTGTCACTCCAGGTGTACAGACGGGCACGGTTTATTTTCAGAATTGGAGATTCCGAGGGACACCTGAACTGGGTCCCTTTCCTCTTTTTTTATTGACTTTGGGATATACCCTCTAAATCAGGTGGCTTCAATTCATGGTCCATGAATCTTAGATTAGTTCAAGAGCGGCTCATCAGTAAAAAGGATTTTGAATACTTCTGCTCTAAATGTACACCGAATACTAGAATTAACTAATCAAATTAAAACGCTTGACATTCTCTTTTAGCAAGGTTTCTCTCTTATTGGAAATAGTCTTGCTGACTCTTCCTTAAAGGGAAATATACTGAACTGTAATTAAGACTGTTGGTTTAACATCAGAAATAATTCCAGCGCCTTACACAATTTTGTTACTAAATTAGTTCATGAAAAGAATAAATGAAATGTTGGAAACTGGCGATGATTCTGATAATTTTCACACCTCTGTTGGACGATGTCCCATCCCCTTAAATAAATATAACAATAATTATAATTAATTCCTCTCTTAAAATAGTGGAGTTACTGAGTTTCAGTGGTTCCCAAGAGTGGCAGCATTTCTCTTAAGATTGACGAAGCCCCTAGTAATATGAGTAGGCAATATATATATTTACATGTTCATTTTTCTACGTTTCTTGACAGAAGAAAATAACCTTACGTGAAATGTTGTGACGGACTGTATATCCTTGTGCGCCTGTAGGGCCTGACTGTCTCACGGAAAGGAATGTTCCGCATTCATGAACTGTTCTAGCTATAGGCTTAATAGTTGACGCTAGACCAAGACGATTTATACGTTTCATTTCTACTTATGGTGTTTATAACTTACCTTAATATTAGGAAATTTTATATGTGAATCTTTTGATCAAGGATGAAGAGATTAAGGAGAACAAATAATGTGTAATAGATCTGTAAAATATTCTCACATACTTTTTAAGAAGTGTACAATTTTTCCTAGTTTCGCGTATCTCGCAGGAGCAGTTTCAGACAAACGTGTGCCATTAAGGAACATTGCAACTACAATATCCATCCTCATTGATACAAGTTCCATATTTCCAACTAGCAAGTTTTTTATTATTATTATTATTATTTTTTAAGAAAACCTAAATATTTAACCCCGAATTTCGATTTTAGAAATCAAATTCTATAAATGCCATCCTACTACTTACCTAAGTTATTAAACCAAGTAGATTCCGAAACATTTTCTTTATTCCAAGAGTTCAAACGGACTGCCATGAAAACTCACCTATCAATAGAATATTATCTCATGAAATAAAGTTCATCATCTTGATTTAGATATTTTCAGTGTGTCATAAAACCAGTTTGTAGCGTCCTTTGATAAACTGTAAGATGTAATATATTGCACTGGTTTTAAATTCAGTCTTCTCTTACCTAACCCTTCTTTTCTTCTTCTCTTTTTTCACGTGAATCTTTATTTTTATGTATCTCTTGTACCTCTATTTATATGCTGCTGTATTTTATCTTATTCTATCAGTGGGCTTTTTAATTGGGACTTCCTGTAATGTTCACAACAGCACAAACACATTTTAAAAAAGTAAATAAATAAATAAATCTCTACTTAGTATAAAACAAAGTCCCCGATTCTTGGATGTCACGGGTTATCTCGAGAACCTCAGGATCGATTTTAGTGCGGTTTTCACCATTCTGTAAAGGATATCTCGAGGATGATTTCTGTAAAAAAATATTTATGATCAAAGGAAGCCGAGCAGTAACGAATTCAGTGAAAATGTCGGGAAAAAACCTGGCGTCCGAGCGCTTTGTAAGCTTACGCTGGGCAAAGCGTTATAAATATCTAAATACTATGAGTGTAAGAATTGTTCAACATGAAAAGTTCTACAAAAAAAAGTCTGCGAGAGCATATCTCTATCTTCAATACATCGCCCACTATAAGTGTTTTTACGTTTTCATTTCTTCCAACCATGTCCATTCAAATATCAAGGCGACAGTTTACGAGCTAGCTAAGGGCGAGTCTATCACCCCTGTTACAGCCTAACTAGCGGGCGAACCTATTACCCCAGATACAGCCAGCAGCAAGCCATCGAGTCATGTTGAGTTAAGACTTCCGAGAAGGGTGATTGTGTTTGGAGTTCCCTGGAAGTGCAACTCGGCTTTTCTTCATTTTGCCTGTAAATTTTCGTTCCGAAAGAAAACCAGTCAGATTAAGATTGGACGGAAGGGGGATTTGTGTTTCATGCACCTCGCCATTTCCTGGAAGTGCAACTCGGCTTTTCTTCTTTTCGCCTGTGAACTTTTCGTTCCGCAAAATACACAGTCAATTTAAGATTGGATGGAAGGGGGATTTGTGTTTCATGCACCTCGCCATTTTAAATTACGTCTGACAAGAATTCGTTATAATTAATAGTCCAGTCAGTGATTTTAAGCCATCATGCCGAGATGTAAAACGGATATAGGTCACAATTCATTGACATCGAAAAATACGAGCCTTACAGTAGTCGCATATGATGTGTAACATCTGACATAGAAGAAACCTCACGTGAAATTGTTGATACACCGGTATTTTATACTATTATTGGAACACATAATAATCTATTGTAAAAGGGAGTGTTTTACAGATATTGTCGTTTATAATACGGAACTCATTTTATTAGATGATTTGTAGCTTCCACCAGCACTAGCCTAAATAAAGAATACGATATGGATCAACTAGATTAATAGACGCAACACCGCTCATAACCTTAAATTCCTTATAAACAGGTCCTCTTGATTCACAGACCAACACGTAATTTCATATGGATTCTGTTAAAACGAGTCATATTGATATGATAAATATCGTTTAAAATGATAATCTGGTAGCAAAACTATCTACCCCGTCCGGGATTCGAACCCGAGTTCTCTGGATTCACAGTCATAGGCGTTAACCGCACAGCTATTTCGACTACGAAAATATTGTGCACAAGATGGTAACTTATTTCCACGTTCCAATAATACTGCATTACGGAATTAAGTTTCATTTATATTTTGCTTGTTTCGATAATGTTCCTGCTTGAAATTGAGTTTAAAATGCCTTATAAAAAGGCCCTCTTGTGCGTAAAGAGAATGTATTCCGCAATAGTTCATGAAGGCTTGCTCAATTCTTGTATAACCACAACGATTATATTATATTGATGACTGCATTACCGTTATGTGGGTTAATATTTGAATAGCCATTGTGCAGAAAAATAATACCGGCAATGCCGACTACTTACAATGTTTGATATTAAGGCATTTTACCATTTAAATTCTGATACGAAGACTTCGAACATGTACCATGTCATTTGTTTCAATCACTTGACACCAGAGTTCGCATGAGCGTTTACCGTTCAGTATGTCATATACATTCCGCATGGCCGAGAGTACGTCATGGCATCAATTTCCGACACGGCGCGCTCTTTGTTTCTTTTATCACTGCCAGCTGGATCTTACCACTGCCAGCTGGATCGATCGATCGAGTTGGCAGTGCGTCTTACACTTCCGTTCGATCCACCACTGCCAGCTGGTGCCACCTCGATCGTTCCGATCCACTTCCGTCCCATTTTTCAAAATCACTCCCACAAAAATATCCAGCAACCGAGTGGAAAGATGTTACACATAAAAAAAACGCTTATCACGTAACAATGAAACAGAGCAACACATAATTTCTCGATTGTCACAAGAGAAAGAAAGACTTCGTCCTCGGCTCCTTCAAACCGTTGCTCAAGAAGAGCACCGTCTGAACCACGATCAGAAACAAGCTTATGACACCATCATATCTAGCATCACTAAGAAGAAAGGTAAGATATCTTTCCTTGATGCCCCTGGAGGCACAGGCAAAACGTTCTTGATTAATTTGTTGCTCGCCAAAGTGAGGCCTGCTGTTAATATTGCTCTTGCCGTCGCATCATCTGGAATTGCAGCCTTCATTTTGGAAGGGGGAAGGACATCACATGCAACATTTAAACTTCCTTTGAAA
This sequence comes from Meconema thalassinum, assembly GCA_946902985.2. Taxonomy (NCBI): domain Eukaryota; kingdom Metazoa; phylum Arthropoda; class Insecta; order Orthoptera; family Tettigoniidae; genus Meconema; species Meconema thalassinum. The sequence continues at coordinate 1,082,828,417 of OX336389.2, forward strand.
GTCAACAGGTATGATGGAAGCTTATGTAATATTTCTAAACAAAGTAACACTGCTAGTTTAACCCAACATTATTGTTCTTTAGTTGTACGGGATGATGCTACAATGTCGCACAAAACTTCTGTTGAAGCTGTAGACAGGACCTTGCGTGATCCAAGGAATCGGAACACACCTATGGGTGGCTGCACAGTTTCGTTCGCCGGAGATTTTCGTCAAATCTTACCAGTTTTTACCAGGGTAACGAGAGCCGACGAAGTGAACGCTTCATTAGAAAGATCTTACATCTGGCCGGATATAACAAAATTGGCACTCAAAACTAACATGAGAGTAGGCCTACTCTTATCTTCAGAAGATAATAGTCTGTTTGCTAATTTGTTACTTAGAGTTGGAAATGGAGATATACCCGTTATTGACGGGAAAATACCCTCAGTCACGATTTCTGTGTTTTAGTAAGCAGCATTCAAGAATTGATTGATAGCGTGTATCCTCAAATCCATTACCTATCTAAAAAGTCTCATTCATGGTTTAAAGAAAGAGCAATATTATCGCCGAAAAACGAACAAGTTGAGAAAATCAATGACTTGGTGTTCTCCAAATTCACTGCCCAGGCTCAAGTATAAGGTGCGTTTAAAAAGTAACAAGCCGGAGGCTGTAATGCGCAAACCGGTGACGACATCGTCTAATCGTGGCGTGTGTAACGAGGTGTGGTTCCGACCAGAGCGTGGAAGGTCACAGCCCGTCGCTTGAAGTCACGCGTGCACGTCACGTGACGATACAAAGCGAGCAGCAGCATGCATCAATCGTCCAATGCTGCCAGTTGCATTGCAAACAGTGACATGGAGGCGTCAAACGAAGAGCAAAGAGGTGTTGTTCGGTTTCTGACTGCGAAAGAAGTAGGGGGAACGGACATTCATCGCCGAATGTCACAAGTGTACGGCGAACACTGCATGTGCCTTGCAAGGGTTAAGGAAGGCGTGGCACAAGCGCTTCAGGGAAGGACGGGTGTCCTTAGCCGATGATGCCCGGTCTGGGGCACCCCCCTGCATTACCGATGACAACGTCCAACTGGTTGATGCACTCATTACCCAGGACCGCCGAGTGACAGTGAACGCTATAGCCGCCGTGGTCAGATTGAGCGTCGGAAATGTGCACACCATCATGAAAGAACGACTGCACTTGCGGGAAGTGTGTGCCCAATGGGTGCCCCACGGTCTTCAACCACACCAAGAAGCATGTCGAATGGCCTACTCTCTTGGTCTTGGTTGGACGATTGATGCATGCTGCTGCTCGCTCTGTATCATCACGTGACATGCATTCGTGCCCTCTAGTGACGGGCGTTGACCTTCCACGCTCTATTCGGAACCACACCTCGTTACACACGCCACGATTAGCAGATGTCGTCACCGGTTTGCGCATTACAGCCTCCGGCTCGTTACTTTTTGAACGCACCTTATATATTACTCAGTAGACGCAGTAGTCGATAGTGAAGAAGCTGTTCATTACCCTCAGAATTCCTAAATTCTTTACTTCCTTCCGGCTTGCCACCACACAAGCTTATTTTAAAAGTGGGAGGGCCTATTATATTGCTACGTAATTTACACCCACCAAAGTTATGCAATGGGACGAGATTGGTAGTGAAAACTTTGAAAAACTGTTTCATTGAAGCAACTATCTTAACTAGCTGTGGTACAGGAGAAACGGTCTTAGTACCCAGAATCCCTATGCTTCCTTCAGATTTGCGTTATCATTTCAATCGAGTACAATTCCCATTAAGAGTCTGCTTTGGCATGATTATAAACAAAGCACAGGGTCAGACACTTAGCGTGACTGGAGTTGACCTCAGTGGAGAATGTTTTTCTCATAGACAGCTTTACGTGGCTCTGTCGTGTGTTACATCAAACCGAAATCTTTTCGTGGTCACTGCTGGAGGGAAAACGACTAATGTCGTATACAGGGAAATCTTCTAAGACCTCGGTTAAAAGTAGCTTATCACCTTGCATTCATTACTATTCCCGGGCGAAGCCTGGTGGGTTGCTAGTAAATAAATAAATAAATAAATAAATAAATTAGAGTCCATAAAAAAGTTAAAGTTCCCAGGTCCAGAGGTTACCTAGCTATGGGTGGATGTTGCTGACATGCTCTTTTTACTCATTGAAATTAATGGCTAAAGGGAGATTCTCGCTAACATGCCGACAATGTGTAGGTCTAATTTACATGTGACTGGTTGCGTAACGCAGTGGTGAGGTTCTCGCCTGATGTGTCCAAGTTTGCGGGTTCTTATCCTAACGTTGCTGGTTAGCATTTGATGGTGTTTAAATAAGAGATACCATTGTCGAATTTACTATTAAGTTAAAGAACCCCTTAAGGGCATTCAAGCACCTTGAAGTTGACCAACTCTTTGCACAGGGGCTAGCATTCTTGGCTATTACCCCTTAGGTCCAGGTTCGATTCTCTGCCCGAGAAATATAATTCTGGTCACATCGCTGGAAATGGTGCTCAGTCAGTGTTGTGAGGCTGAACTGACAAGAGTTGGATTCGGTTCCCATCTCAGCCATTAGAGAAGTAGTTTACTTGAGTTTCCCACTTCTACTCCATGCAAATGCCGTGATGGTACATAACGTGAGGCACAATCACAAACACAATCATAGCCCATATATTACACACACACAGGCACACACCCAAGTATGCTGGGCTACATCACCAGGATGTCGAAAGCTTCCCAAATGAATCAACAACATCAATACCAACAACCATCATCTCTAAATCTGCATCAGTAATCAGTGACGTAAAATTATATTATTATTATTATTATTATTAGACTGGTCAAAAAAGTTTTGCATATTGCGATATGTTGTATTTACATTGCTGTATGACGAGAGCGTACGTAGGTGACCCTAACGACTTTTTCAGTGCTACACCATCGAGCCTGGACTGGAGAAATAGACTGGACATAAGGTTGTAATAAGGTTGATACCTATGTTTGTATGTACTTATTATTAATCATTATTATATGCTACTATTATTGTGTTTTGTGTGTCATGCCATACGCTACATAAATAAATGAAACTGTTATTGGATAATGCACGTCTACTATATTTGGTCCACAAATACATAATCTTGCAATGTGCAAAACTTTTTTTTCCAGTTTATTATTATTATTACCGACAGCTGATGCTACGCTCACTAACGCGCAGCGCTAGGCCATGGGGCCAAACTATCTGCGGACTCAGTAGTCGTGAGTTCAAACCCCGTCGTCAGCCGTCCCTTAAATGGTTTTGCGTGGTTTCCCATTTTCAACACCAGGCAAATGACGAGACGGTACCTTCTAATAGTACACGGTCGCTATCTTCCATCTCTTTGCCCACTTTCATTCATGTACTCTCTCATTATGCATTGGCTATACTGAACTTAACTCATTCCCCCCGATAAAACTACTAGACAATGATATCCTCTACAGCAACTCCATGAACAACCTAGGAGTCATTTTTGATAGAACCTTATCTTGGGGAGAGCATAACACAGCTGTAAGAAAGGAGGCTATATCTTCAATGCATATCTTGAAGCGGAATATCCCTTACACGCCTTCGAAAATGCGCAAGCTTTTAATCCAAATTTTGATACTCCCTATCATCGAATATGTATCAGTAGTTTATAACGACTTATCTGAAACACTTAACATTAAATTACAATTTGTTCAAAATGCATGCGTTCGTTACATTTTAGACGTCATGCGTGATGTACTTATTACCCCTTATTATGTGCAAATGCGGTGGTTGAAACTTCGTTAACGTAGGCAGCTGTCAATTGTGGTCCTAACCCGGAAAATGATGTGTTAAAATACCCCTGGTTATCTCTATAATGTGTTTAAACCAATGAACTCCGTCCACAACAGAGAAAATACATTTACTAATTCTACTCTACAGATTCCTGTCCACCGTACTACTAAATACAATAAATTCCTTTGCACAGCCTCACGGCTCTTTAATACATTCCACCTTCACACATTTACGAACTCTGTTAACACTACACTACTCAAGAAATATATAGTGTCAAGATTCCTGAAGGATTACGAAACTCCGCAGTTGTTGAATTCGTAAACCACGAATATGCTTACAATCAAAAATATAAATAGTTCATACGAAGTTTTTGAAAATATATCCGTGCCATTCGACTTTTTATAATAGTTTTAGTATCCAAGACGCAACTTCCGTGGAATTGATAGTAGTTCGCGTAATCATGTCACGCTTGTAGACTTACTTACTTACTTTTTTACTTACTTACTGGTCGGCGCTACAGTCCCTGAAAAACCTTGGCCTCTTTTATCACCTGCCTCCATTCACCTCTATCTTCCGCCTTCCTTCTGCAGTTCCTGATTCCCAGGCTCCTAAGGTCGTCTTCCACGTCATCTATCCACTTTCTCCTTCTTCCATCCGGTCTTTGTGTAAACACCTTTTTGACACTACGTGATTCTGGTATTCTCTGTACGTGTCCCGCCCATCTTATCCTCCCCTGCTTAATTTTCACCACAATATCTGCCTGTCCGAAGAGTTCCTGTAGTTCCACATTTGTCCTTATTCTCTAACCTTCCTCCTCTCTCACTGGCCCATACATTTTCCTCAAGATCTTCCTTTCTCATCTTCGCAGCCAGTCTTCTTCTCTTCTATTAAGAACCCTCCCTTCCGATCCATACATAACCACAGGTCTTAGTATTGTAATATAATTTTTTACTTTGGTATTCCTACTAACATTTCCGGATTTAAACATGCTTTGCAGAGCGTAATAACAACTATTTCCACTTTTAATTCTTTCTTGTATTTCCACTGATGTTCTGTTATCCTGAGTTTATATTGAGCCCAAATATTTGAATTCTTCTACTCTTTGATATTCTTTCCCATTTAATTTAATATACGGCTCTCTTCTTGCCTCTCTGGAGTCGCCCATCTTCACATACTTAGTTTTACCTGTATTCACTTCTAATCCTAACTTTCGTGCCCTTTCTTACAACAGGGCATAGCTCTCTTCTAATGCTTTACTGTTCCTTGCAATTAATGCTACATCATCCGCATATGCTATCACCTGCGCTTGTCTGTTAAATATGGTCCCTCCTGGATTGATTGGTAGTTGTTGAATTATTTTTCTAGAGCTATTAAAGAGTAATGTAGAAATTACATCTCCTTGTCGCAAACCCCTTTCTACAATGAATTCTTCGGACATCTCTTGTTCTAATCTAACCTTACAGATTGTGGTTTCCATAGTCTTTTCTGTCAGCTTGACCAATTTTATCGGGATCTTAAACTCTTTCATAATTTTAAAAATCTCCGTTCTATCTAAACTGCCATATGCCTGCCTAAAATCTATATACAGCTGATCCATCTGCTTATCATGTTCATAAAACCTCTCCAGTATCTGCCTCACTACAAATATCTGGTCCATTCGAGAGCGATTCCTCCTAAATCCAGCTTGATAGTCACCCAATATTTTCTCTACACAACGCTCCAGTCGAGAGGCTAAAATCTTACTGAACACCTTATATGTTACGTCCAATAGGGTAATCCCACGATAATTACCGCATACTGATTTATCCCATTTCTTATACAAAGGACATATTATTCCTACAGTCCAATCCCTGGGCATTTCTTCTTTCGTCCATACTTCCTTTATCAGTTCATGTATTGCTTTTACCACTACCTCCCCACCTAATTTTAGCAACTCTGCTTCTATTCCGTCTTCTCCGGCGGCTTTATTGTTCTTTAATTCCTTGATTGAATATCTAACTTCCTCTAAATACGGTGTTTCAACTTCTTCTTGCTCATCAATTCCTACATGTTCCTCTTCTTCCCCATTCGCGGTTTTCTCTTCACCCCGTCCATTGAGTAGCTCTGTGAAATATTCCTGCCATCTCTATAGCATCTTGTTCTTATGTCCTATAAAATGTCCTTCTTTGTCCTTATAAAAGACTGCTCTTGGTTGGAATCCTTTCCTCAATTCTCATGATCTTTCATAAAATCTCCGAATCTCCCCACTCTCCCTCATTTTATCCAATTGTTATTTTCTTTCTCTTTCATATTGCCTTTTCTTAACCCTACTTAACTTGCTTGTCCTTGTCTCTCTATATTCCTCGACTGTCTGTCTTGTTCTCCGTTGCAACATTCTTTGTCCTGTTTCGTTTCTTTCATGGATTACCTCCGAGCATTCTTCATCGAACCATTGTATATTTCTCTTAAATTCGGCTCTTCCCATCGTTTCCTGATGGTGTTTCTCAGTAACTCCCATTTAGTTTCCACATTACCTTCTTCCCAGAGGTTCTTATTGTTTTCCATGTTTTCTCCCACTTTCAATCTATACTCATCTTGTGCTTCCTCGTTGCTTTGAAGCCTTTCGATATTATGCTTAATCTTCCTTTCATTTTTTTGTTTCCTTGCTGAATCTATTTTTTGTATATACTTGATTCTTACCAAGTAATGATCTGTGTCCCCATCTGCTCCTCTGCAACTACTTACTTCCATAACATCTGATGCATGTCGTTTGTCAATAATCACATGATCTATTTGATTCCTTGTAACTCCGTCCGGAGACACCCAGGTATCTTTCTCGATATCTTTCCTTGGGTGCCAAGTACCTTTCACCACCATTTCTTTCCCAATGTCAAAGTCTATAAACCGCAATCCATTGTCATTACCCCCTTCGTGTAAACTTTCCTTCCCTATTATGTAATTATATGAACACCTCTTCCTTCCCGACTCTAGCATTTAGGTCCCCAAGGATTATTTTCACATCATGTCTTTGTACTTTGTTGACCTCCTCCAACTTAGTTGTAGAAGTTATCCTTCTCTTCTTCTTCTGCCTCTTCTGTGGGGGCATGGACACAGAACATGGTGATGTTAAAAACTTTGCTCGTAGTCGCATTGAGCACATCCTTTAATTTATTGCATTAAAGTTTATTACATTCGACTTAACAGACTTTTGTATAAGAAAGCCTGCACCACAACACCCGGTGTTTCCTCCACTGTACATCAGTATATGTTCCCCTGACGCTATCATTCCTTGTCCATTCCATCGTATTTCTTGTAGTGCAGCTATTTCCACTCGGTATTTCCCCATTTCTTCTCTAATCTCCCTCAATTTCCCAGGTCTCCTTAGGGTTTTCACATTCCATGTCGCTAACATAATATCCGCTTTCCTTCTCATTGACCGTTTCCTTTGCCGGTTCGTCATCGGGTGATCAGCATTCCGAGGCACTTGTAAGGTATCCGTAACATTGAAATTTTTTACAGGGTAGGGTTGTTAACCCTACGCCCAACCCCCAACCTGGAGGACCAGGGTATCCCTCTTAGTCTGGCCCATCACCTTTGACCTGTCCGGCATGGGTGGCCCTACCAACACCACCTATATACAGGTGGTGTTGGCCCTACCAGGAGCTTACGCTCCCGCCGGCATAGCTCGCAGGATCATTTGAACTCTAAAACCCCACATCACGCCAAGATGAGGATACCATTGTGAGGGCGATTGTAGACTACTTGTGTTAATAATAGAGCTTATCATGATGCATATAAATATTGTAGCCTTTCTTTAACATACTGTAATTTGCTTTTACAATAGATTTAATAATACATTTGATGGGTTATTTATTTAAATATTATATTCTAATTTGTATTATTTATCTTGTATATGACATGTTTGCTAATTGGCTTGATTAATTATATGTGCCATTTGTATATTGTTTTATTATTTGTTAAGCTAGGTTTAGTTTCTTATTACCATACTTCAAGCAAAAACAATGTATACGCTACATAAAAGGCTCATTAGCCTTAGTGGCAGTTCTTTATCAATAAATTCAAATTCAATTAGGCCTAACCCCTCTTATGATGTTGACGTCAGGAAGGGCATCCGGCCGTATAAACCACCCGCCACATGGCGTTTCATCACATCTCATCCCCGACCCCGTTGAAAACGGGAATAATAAGGGGTACGCATACACACATTATTATTATTATTATTATTATTATTATTATTATTATCATTATTATTATTATTATTATCATCATCATCGGCACCACACAATACATCTTCCTTGCTGAATCAATTTCAAAGGGGAATAAACAAGTAGTTTCGTGAAGAACAAAAGACTATTTTTATATATCCTACTTATGTTAATTACCTCTATCAACATACAAAATGTCAGTTTGATTGCTGTAATAGATTCGTAGATATTGAGAACCGTCTAAACATTTCAGATGGTCGCCATGTTGGAATTTTATATACGTAGGTCTCAGAGTTATGTACTATTTCATGAAGATTATTGTGCAGGTGTAGTTTCCAATCTTCAATCGCATGATTACGACACAACAAATAAAAACGAGACTTTAAAATTTCGCACAGCTGCCATCTTGCGGTTATGAAAACAATTGAAATAAATTAGATGCCTGTGGATTAACATTTGTATAAGTATTTACCGTACCAAGTTTTGCTGCTCTCAGATGGTTGAATCGTGAGAAACGCCCGTTTAAATATTTATATTTCACGTCACCGCCATGTTGGATTTGTGCTCACCAGGATATTGAAAGTCCCATAGGTGAACTTATGTTCATAGCCTCTATGAACATACAAAATTTCAGTTTGATTGCTGTCATAGATTAATAGATATTCAGAACCGTCCAAATATTTCGGATGGTCGCATGTTGGATTTTAATATATGTAGGCAATAGAGTTATGTACTATAAGATGACGATTATTGCGTAGGTTCATTATTCAAACGTTCACATCGATCGCATGATTAATACATAAGAAAGAGAAACATAATTTTAACATTTCGCACAGCCGCCATCTTGAGGTTATGTAAACAATTGAACTAAATTAGATGGCAGTGCATTACAATGTGTATAAACGTTAACTGAACCATATTTCATTGTGCTCAGATGGTTAAATCGTGAGGAAAATGTATTAATATATTTTAATTTCGCTTGGCCGCCATGTTCATTTGTGCTTTACATGTTTCTGAAAATTACATAGATGAACTTTCAGTAGTGTCCTTTATCATGGTAAAAAATTTCAGGGTGATATCTGAAATAGTTTCGGAGATATAGAATGCCGGTGAAATATTTCGCACAGCCGCCATCTTGAGGTTATGTGAACAATTGAATTAAATTAGATGCCAGTTCATTACAATGTGTATAAAGATTTGCTGTACCAAGTTTCATTGCGTTTGGATGGTTGCTTCGTGAGAAAAGTCTATTTAAATGTTTCAATTTCGCTTAGCCGCCATGTTGGTTTTATAGTATTTTGTAGGTTTTTGAAAGTCTCATAGGTGAACTTCTAGTAGTACCCTTTATTATCTTACAAGATTTCAGGGTGATATCAGTAATAGTTTCAGAGATATAGAATGCCGATGATATATTTCGCACAGCCACCATGTTGGATTGGTGAGACGTAATAAAATTTGAAGCAAAAATAGTGCTAAACCCTTACCGAGTTTCATTTAAATCGCTTGAGCCGTTTAAGAGTTATAAGAGAGTACACACACACATGGACGCACACACAAACTCACCCACATACACACACACGGACAAAAGGTGATCTCATAAGCTTATTTTTTCATAAATAATAATACTTTCGTTGCAGCCAAGTAGCCATTGAAAATAAAGTATAAAAACGTACACTAAAATTGCACTCTGACACTTTGAGTTGCGTAGTCTTCGATTGATTTTGTCCTTTTCCTACAGATCTCTAAGTGTTAGCGATCACATACTTGTCCACATAGTTGGCATACACACGTCACTGTAGGTGCATGGAAATATTTGCCTACGGAAATGAGGTGGTGAAAACCATGGAGAGCCAGACGTGTAAACACATGACTCAACTCGAAGTTGGCTGTTATCTACGTCCGGTCATTCATTGCTCCGGTTACATGAAATTCTTGAGGTATGTCTCCTCGTTTTTTCTTCAATGATGTTAGTAGCTGTTCCGAGGCTCTGGTATTTGGTAGAGGTAAATAGTTTCTAAGGTCTTCTATAAGAAATGATTCTCGTGCCAGGAGGTAGACGAATCGTGACCTAGTAGTTTTTGACACTCCGATTGCTTTTTTTTTAATGAATAATGCCTTCACTCTTTCTAGTGAGGAAAGGTTCTTTTCTGTTAGGTGTTGCCATTGCTGTCTCTAAGCTGAGGGTTCTCAAGTATCTAATTTCATGCATTGCCCGTACTGCTTGCGTTGATTTCTCTATCACATGATATGTGAAACATGTAGCACTTGTTTGGAGCGTGATACCCAAATATTTGAATTCCTTTACGATGTTTATTTTCCTCCTCTTGATGAAAATTTCTGTCGCTGCTGGAACCTTCCCTCCTTTTCTTAACACCCGTATATATATTGCTCTTCGTCCCAGGAAGCAAACGCAGACACACTATATAAATATGGAAGCATGGACGTCACACTTTAGCAGTATTTTTTCATAAATAAAAATAGGCTAAAAACACTTAAGCACGAGGGAGAACACTGGTCTACCTTCACGTGCCGGCCCTGGTCACCCCCTTGTAATAGTGCTCTACCCACACAACCCTTGAGCTGATGACCGAGGCTGTTCCTGGCAGCAAATTGATGGTAAAACAACAACAAAAAACACATGCGTATAACCTACTGTACATAAAAGTATTTCTCTCATTTAATAGCTAAGCAAGCAGTCGTAGCAGAAAAACATTGAGGATTAGCTTATTTAAAGCCTAGCTTCCTCGATGGATTAGTGGGGGCCTGACTCCAGATTCCTAGAACGAGTGTTTGATTCCCGTCAGAGGGAGGCGGAATTTTTAAGGGTGGGGGAGAATATACGGTGCTCCAGGTCTTTAAACGAATCACATTTGATAATAATTACAAAATTAATTTAATCTCGGTCACAGTTCGCCCTGTAGAGGTTCCGTTCCTCTGTTAGGTGGCAGTGCAAATAACATTAAACTTGCGGCCGATTATTTATTTATTTGTTTGCTTATATATTTATTTAATTATTTATTTATTTATGGCCCAATGGTCACCAGCAGGACAGATATAAAACTCACAAAGGTAGAGGAAATATCATTAATAGACACAGTGTTTCGTCCTACATCTGTGGTGAGTGATATATATTTCCCGCTGGCAAATTTTGAACCAGAAATATGGCTGACAAATGTTGTGTAAAGATAATTTTGTGCTACATAGCCTACAGTGAAATTGTTCATTCCCGACTTGTAAGTGAACTGATACATAGCCTATGGAATATGAATTTTTGGGCCACGGAGAATGTAGGAATGCTTAATCTTCAGGCCACACGGTAAGATTTCTTACCTTGCGGGTTTCGTGTGGAAATCATCGTTGTAATGATGATGATAATTGTATTATTATTATTAAGAAATAAATTCACCCTGTAAGCGTATCATTTTAGTTTTGTTCACATTACCTTTATAAATTCTACTCCACCGAGCGCTATTTGACCAGGAATTACTCAGTAGACGTCTATTGTTACCTCAGAGGATATTAATTAATACCTTGTCACATTGAAATGGTCTCACCGTACACGATGGCTAATGCCATATCTATTAGGATGAAATAATCAGTAACTTTGAATAGTGACTTGTCCACGTTCAACGTGACTGGTGTATTTCAAAAGCACACACACACATTTAACTTCACAATAAAATTTATTGAATAGGTCACCGAACTTAGAAACATCGGTCGACTGTAGGGGTAGAGGCCTAGGGTGTTTAATTCCACAGGAGTGTTTTTAGTTAGTTTATTCTTACCCTACAAGTCGTAGGAGGTATTTTTCTACATGATGTTTTTCTTTGAAAATAAAATGTTAGCTACAATGTTTTAACAAATATCAGCTTCTGTGTTATATTTTACAAGTTCTAGAGTACCCATTGACCCCCTTAAGCGCATTATATACGTATTGATGAATTTTACAGCTTAAGTTGGTTCCCTGATAACCTTATCGCCGTTTGCGAACGTTCACAGTAATGTAATAAATGGAATGGCATTGCGTCTTACAAAGCAGATGGACTCCTGAGATTGTGTTGCCATGGTTACCGGCTTGCATTATTTCATTAGTTTTTTTAATGAAATTAGTTTTCTGGGAATATCTCAAAAACTGTTGGTTTTAGGGCCTTAAAATGTGGGCCATAAAGGGCCCCCGAGTTTCGCTTCTCACATTGAGGGGCTGAAAATGAGCTTTGTCTCACCCTTCTACGCCTATTTCAGCATGTATTTTAAGGGGGTAGGCCCCCTTTTATGAGAGGTACGGAGAAGGGTTACATCAATGATTAGAGTCGTGCCTCTGATGGATATCTGTATCAAATTTTACGTTGATCCACCCAGCCGTTCTTGAGTTATAAGGACACAATAAATTGTCCACAGACAGACAGACAAAAATTTTATTTTTGCACGCATCCGCCCTAGAACAGTCTGAAACGCGCAAATATCGCAAATTTCCATGTAGATTCAGAAAAAACAGGCAATGTTCATTTTTATACAGAGAGAGAGATTTCCTTCTTTCCTTACCTCGTGTGAAAATTTAGGACAATGTTGCATTATCTTGAATTTACGCCCAGGACGACCCCCGAGGTCCATCTCATGCTCGCATTGTTCTCAAATTTCACATATGTGTATGGTGACCCATCGGTGCCAAGTGGCTTGCCATGGCGTACCGGTGGTTAACGGGCACAGTATGTATATATATATATATATATATATATATATATATAAACTTTTGAACTGACGGTGGTTTTGAGGTCTGGGGGATGTGAAACGCGAAGATATGTCTAAATGTTCTGGAAGTTGAAAACATGGTACCCCTTGCAATAGGCAGTTTTCTAATGATAATAATAATGTTATTGGTTTTATGTCTCTTTTAACTACTGCGGCCATTAGAGACTTCACTTCCTAATGAAATCAACCTAACATTTCCTGGCAGAGCTGGGAATTGAACCTGGGGCGAAAGCCAAGAATGCTAGCTAATACACCACGGGGTGGTCTACGTGTAAAAAGACAACAGTCTGTACATTAATAAAACGATTTATATTGAGCATTTAGTAAGTGATTGAAAAGTACCCAGTGACATTAAGTCTGGGACATACTTAGTGACGTTCATTAGTTTGGCCAGAATATCAAGTTTTGCCTTAATAATTTGCAATCACAAACACACTTCTCTGGCAAGAGCCTACACGTTATTTTACTCTTCCCGTGAGCGCATGGCAGCACTGAGCGCTCCTTCTCATTTTTTAGTGTTAAATTGGAGTACGGAATTTGAAGGGGCCAGGGAAATTCAGAATTCACTGTCGGAAACATTGGTAACATAATTCCATCCGCCAGACGTCATTTTTCTCCGTAGTCTACTAGCATTATCTCGAATTTGGACCTGCATATGTAAATGCATACCTTTACTGTCCGAATATTAGTGTGCGTTATTGCGAAATACGAGTAGTTCCTACTTATGTGAATTGGTATAATTATTATTGTACAATGTTTCTATCACAAATTATGTTGCAAACGTTGGTAGATCACGGGTTTTTGTACGTGTAACCATCCAAATGATATCCATATGATCACATCTATACAGGGTCTTTCATATAAAGTAAGAACGCCAAGCGGCGGGTTTGTTATCCGCTAGTGTGGTGGCCTTGACCGAGCTTGTGGCGAACCATGGCCCCCTGCTCTAAGCGTGTGTACAATCCTCTATGAAATATTACCTTATAAAAGTTGCTGGAAGTGTCGTCCTTCCTGAGTTATACAGGCATTGTATCTGGTAACAACATTTTGGCTAACGCGAGTAAGTCATGCCACTGTATTATTTCTGATTTTTTATTTTGTGTTTTTTATTGAGCACTGAACCAGTAGTGTCAAAGTTATTTACAATTACGTGAATCTGTGCTAGTGAAGGTGGCACTTCATCAGGAAATTGCTGAACAAATGCATCACGTACCCGCCGAGCCGAATCGTAATTAAAATAAATTTTACATACAAAAATACGATGTTGCAATGATAACTGTCTCAACATGTTAGCAGCTGTGGTTCAGACTGGCGACTGACAACACCTGCACGCTTATTGCAAGGTCAAGTTTGTACTATGCGCGCGCTTTCAATACTACAGCAGGGGGCCGTGGCGCGTCACAAGCTCGGCCAAGCCGGCTTCAGCAGCGAATGACAAAACCGCCGCTCGCCGTTCTTACTTTATATGAAAGACCCTGTACATTTCTATTTATTTCCATATCAACAGTGCAATGCTAACACGTTCTTATTTGAGTCTTCAGTCTTTTGACTGATTTGATGCAGCCTTTCATTCCCCCTTGTCCTGAGCTAATAGTCCCATTGCTACATAGCTACGACACCCTACATCCGAGGCAATCAGATTAACATATTCTTACCTTGGTCTACCCTTACAGTTCTTGTCCTCGACACTTCCTTCCATAACTAACTTTGCTATTCCTGGGTGTCCAAACAACCTATCTCTTCTCTTCATTAGCAGTCGCCACAAACATATCTCATCTCGCACTCGTCCTAATACTTCTTCATTCCTTACTCTATCTACCAATCTGATCTTCATCATTCTCCTGTAACACCACATTTCAAAGGCTTCTATTCTCCTCTTTTCTGCTGCGCCAACAGTTCAAGTTTCACTTCCATAGAGCGCCACGCTTCAGACAAAGGCTTTCAAAAATGACTTTCTAATACCTAAATCTATATATGATGCCCAGAGATTTCTTTTCTGTAGAAATGATTTCCATGCCTGAGCCAACCTACTTTTAATATACTCTTTGCTTCGTCCATCACTCGTTATTTTGCTTCCAAAATAAAAGGATATATTTATAAAACGCTAAGGTGTATATTTCACAAAACTCAAGCTCTTGAACCAGATGGTGTAGTGTGTACCAAAATCTTCCAAATCGTCTCAATAGTATAGAAGAAAAGCTGACATTTCTTGCAAAATCAACAGAAGTATACTTATTTGTTTATAAAGTATGTTTAAACACAATGTGTCGCGTCCAGCCTGGATAGCAGTAAAGCTGGACGGGTGGTATATGCACATGGGGTGCTCACAAGTATCCGATCGTAACAAATGAGCATTCAGAAAGTAAATAGGGAATTACCTGCAGCAGTGACGAATTTCACTCTGATTTCATAAATGTCGACGATTTGTTTAAAAAGTGCGTCTAAACAAATAAATAAGACGATAGCCCTTGTCAGAACTGTGTCGCGTCGAGCCAGCATCACAGTAAAGGTGGTGGGTGTTTTAGCACACGTAGGATTTTTTGCACAGGCCCTCCAGTTATTATAATTATTATTATTATCATTAATATTAAGTTATTATTATTAGTAGTATTATTATTAATAATAATTATAACAATAATTATGTTATTGTTTTTACGTCGCTTTTAAAATATACCGTAGCTTTTAGAAAATCTTGGATGCCGGAATTGTGCCCCGATGGGTATCCTTAACGTGCCAGTAAATCTACTTACACGGCTCTCTCACAATTGCGCACCCTCAAATGACAACTGACTGCGCCAGGATTTGATCCTGCATACTTGGGAGCAGCAGGCGAGAAGATTTACCCTGCGCCACGCAGCCAGTCAATTATTATCATTTTTATTATTATTATTATTATTATTATTATTATTATTATTATTATTATTATTATGGTCAATATTTGTTCTTATTGTTGTATATTTTACCCACGGTGAAACTGTATTACTCTGAAGAGGAGATCAGGTGAGTTCTTGAACAGTTCAAAGAATAAAAAGATAAAGAAGAGCAGGGATGTCCAAAGGACACCGGACATTAAAAAAAGGCATTGATGACGCAGATGCTGATGGCGAAGAAGAGATTGTTGAGGAAAGTGAGTATGAGAGCTGTTCAGAAGTTTCAGAAGAGCAAGCAGTTAAACTAGAAGCCGTTGATGACTGTTCAAATATTTTGGTCATAATATTTTGAAGTCAATCGAGAGAGTATTGAATGATTTTTCTTCCTTTTCCATCAAAAGCGGAGCTGCTTTAGGGAAGGGAAATACAATGCTCCTATGCGCCCACTAGTCAGAGTTTCAAAGATACGCCTACCGGAAGGTTAAGTTCAGTAGCGTAGCGTCAGGATGGACAAGATAGACACCGTCTATCCAAATTTACGAAACACATGACAGGTTATATCATTATTTATTGTAATGTTGTTTTTCTTCCAAGTTCTTAAGCCATAATAGTAATTTTCATTATTTAAAAGATTCGGCGCTTGCATCCTGCGTACGAACAACGAGGCAGATAGACAGTTTGAGGATGTCTCCCCTGCCTTCTTCTTAAAGCGTGCAAGATCGTGCGCGCACCGCCATCCCCTCCATGCCCCTCCACACTGCCTGCCGTGAACATTGTAGACATGTCTTTTCTTTGGCGATGTGGTGAACGTTTCGTGATCCTGTATTTACTGTGCCTTAGTTTCTAGTTATTTTAACCATGGAAAGTGATGAGCTATTAGTTGACATGAACAGTGTAACTTATGACTCTGTAAGATTTATTCATAGTAGTCTAATTCACTACCATCATTAACATTTGATCAAAAGTTGAACTAAAATCTAAAATAAATCGACCTCAGTTGGATTTGTTCCAAAAAGATGGCAAAGTTACAAGAAAATTTCAAAGTAGTTGCCATTCGAAATATAGATGGTTATGTGGTTCTTAGCACACAATGTACCGGCAGCAGTGGCTACGCTCGCTAAAGCGCAGCGTTAGGTCATGAGGCCAAGCTATTTGATGACTCGGTAGATGCGTGGGTTCGAGCCCCACCGTCAGCCGTCCTTGAAATGGTTTTCCGTGGTTTCCCCATTTTCAACACCAGGCAAATGCTGGGACGGTACTTTCTGACAGGCCACGGCCGCTTCCTTCCACATCCTTGCCCAGTTTCATCCATCTTCATCCATTCCATCTCGCATCCCGGCACGCAGGTCGCCCACAGGCGTCGACTAGAAAGACCTGCACTCGGCCTCTCAGGAGGCCACACGACAAAAAAAAAGCACACGAAGTCACTTCATTGTTATTACTGTTTGGTGTTTGGGGGAAAAGAACCATGAACCCGTACGGGTATCACAACAATAGAAAAAATGAGGCAAAACTGAAACATTCAGGGACCAAGAAACACATTAATAGTGCAGAGATGTTTCACATGCTAGCAAGAAATAGAATTGAGCATTGTTTAGTGGAAACAACGCGATTAGCAGCTGTGAAACAAAATGAAAATGTAACTCGAAATAACGAATATTGGGTCGCCTAATAGACGGTGTGCCATCTCGGGCGGCAAGAACTTGACTTTAGAGGCCACAGAGAAGACCACAAATCACTTAATAAGGGCAATTATTTAGAAACCTTCGATTTGCTGACAATATAAGAATCATTTATGAAAGAAAGCAGCTTGAAGGCAACTCTGTTTTTGATTGTAAGTATCCAGACATACAAAATGATTTAATCCAATCTGTCACTAATGCAGTAATGGAAAGGATTGCAGAAGAGCTTTCGTCATGTGAATTTGTGGTCATTCGGGCAGATGAGATTACTGACGTGTCCTTCAAAGCTCAATTAAGTGTAATTGTGCGATATGTCTGTAACTCGAGAGTTGATGAAATATTTGTGGGTTTCTTCGATGTATCATTAGATAAAAGTGCACAGGGTCCGGCAGTACACACATAATTTTCTATCTGGAAGAATATAAAACCTCAACAAATAACTAACTAGACTTATGCTGGAGCTACTGTCATGTCGGGTAGCAACAATGGTCTTCAAGCAATTATCAGATAGCAATGTCCCATGGCATTATTTGTAAATTGTTACGCTCATCAATTAAACTAGTTCTTTTACATGGGGCCGTTAAAACTTTAAACATTTTCTTTAAAATGTGTTACTGCAGTTTTTCTTTTTATTTGTGTCTACCCAATTATTTTCTTCGCGCTACGCTACTGGTTAAGTTTCTAAGGTGGAAAAGTACTCACATTTATTCTGTGTACAGTTCAAATTTCTTGGATACTACCACACCGTGCACAAACGATTGTCACCCACACAAGTAATTCAGATTTGAAACGGCACTTGCAGCCACGAGTGCGCAACTGTATCTGACTTCAAATCACTGCCGCCACCAATCGCTCGCGTCTGACTGGACGACCGACACGTGACTCAAGGGCATACTTGTATTGGCTGATTGGCTTTCAAAAGAACTATAATAATAATAATAATAATAATAATGTTATTGGTTTTACGATACACTTCTTGGAAAATGAGATGAAGATTTGGTGAGAACGAAACGTATTGCCTAATGTTCGTTGTGTTGACCTAGCAATAGTACAAACTTATAGATATTAGTAGTAGGAGCTGGCGGGGTCTAATGTGTTCTATGTTACGCCGCATGGCGCTGTTGGTGCTAGTGTCGCTGGGTAGCGCGGATGATTAGCCCCAGGAGGCTTTGGGAACGAAGGAATGGTGGTAGGATAGTCCAGTCAAAATAAACATCCGACCTTGAAAAGGGTCATGTAGTTCTATTTTTTACATGTTGTTTAGGCCTCTGCCAATAGTGAAAAAACAAATTTGCAACTTCGAAAGTCCTGTGCTAGCTGTGTAATAGCCAAAAAACAGCCAGATATTTGAACGTTTTTCAGTTCTTGCTCAATATCGTCTAAACTATGCATCTGAGAGAAAACATTGTGAATACCTGTTTACAATTATATTAAAGTGTCTACAATTTGAGTCCTGAGTGAGCTCTGTACTTTTGGTGGTTCCCGAGATACAGTTATTCAAATATTAGTTTGGTGTCTTTTTTTTTTTCTTCAAAAAAGTAAAAATTGTTGGTTTTGGTCTCCTAATTTGACAAATATTGTCAAAAATACTCATCCTATGAGAAATGTCATTCCTAATGAACTTTAAGTTTATTTGTTTACCTTTAATTTGAGCTTTAACGGGTACATGTAGGCCCAGTGCTCCTCTCAAATGTGCCATGTAACTGAAAACCTTGAATAATTGAATTTGAGAAAATGAAAGAAGATAGTTCACATAGGTACTATTCTGTTTTATTACAAAAGAAAAACGTTACCGGTACATCTAAAATTATTTTATAATTATTTAGCAACAGGTCTCATCGTAATTTCACATATTGTGATGGCCCGGGTCTCGAAAACTCTTCCTCTGACGATGGTGCAGTTTTATTGGAGGATTTTTGAACTGAACAGCAGGCGCAGGCCCATTTTGCATTTCTAGCAATGTAGGGGTGGCCTCCTCATCGTCATAATCCTCTAGCTGAAGCGATTGCATGTTTCAACATATTTTGCCCAGCTTTGCGGCAACTGCAACCGCCGCTGCAACCTTATTCTGCAATTGCAGGAAATCCTGCGCAGAAGCTGAGGAGCAGGATCCATAGTTGTAGTGATAGGGGTAAACCTTTGATCACAAAGCTTCCATCCCCAATCTGTGGGAATTTTGTTGACCCCCAACCACTTTTAAACTTGGTGGTAAGTTCTGTAAGCATGGTGGCGTGCTGCATCCTCTGTTGGGGGCAAGCGATCAAGATTGATTTTGATGTTGGCTGCATATGTAACAAACAGTTGGTAGCGAAGGCTATTCAGGGAGTCTCTTAGGAAATCACCCCAGTACAAATACACACTTCTCCCCAGCTTTTGCTATGGTTTAGTTACTGGAGTCTGCAGCAGGAAAATTTCTGCCAGTTCTATAAGTTGGGAACTTTTGTATATATTACCTAACTTATCGACAGTAGTGGCTACGCTGGCTAAAGCACAGCATTAGGTCATGGGGCCAAGCTCTCTACTGACTCGGTAGACGCGTGGGTTCGAGCCCCACCGTCGGCCGTCCTTGAAATGGTTTTCCGTGGTTTCCCATTTTCAACACCAGGCAAATGCTGGGACGGTACCTTCTGACAGGCCACGGCCGCTTCCTTCCACATCCTTGCACAGTCTCATTCACCATCATTCACTTCATCTCTCATTAACTCCTCTCATGAGGTTGGCGTCAGGAAGGGCATCCGGCCGTAAAAACCATCGCCACAAAGACTTCCATCGCATCTCATCCCCGACCCCGTTGGAAAAACGGGAATAATAAGGGGTAGACATACATACATACATACATACCTAACTTGGTTTTACCATGCCCATAAAGGGCTGAAGTGGTGTCACACCCACTGATAAAAAGCACTGTACCTGGTGAATGTTGAGCAGGTCAGTAGTGGGATGACAGGGGTTCTGCTTATCCCCCTACTTCCATATAAACTTTGCCGATATCTCCCGAACGCATGATCGGATTTTAACGAACGAGGTATTGTTGGCGTTGGGATGACGCCCTCTTGGCTAAGAATGTGTGGTGGAATTTAAAATTAAAAAAATGAAAATTCTTGGTTTTGGATTTTTGATTATTTTGGAAACGGTGAATTTTGGAAAAAAGTTTGTTTGACGTTAATGAAAGGTGGGTATGCCCTCTAGGGGGACAGCAAGTTTCAAGGGTGTAGGAGCGGAAAAAAATGATAGCCTACTTTCTCGCGAACATTGCCGATAATTGGCGAACGGATGGTCGGATTTTAACGAATGAGGTATTGTTGGCGTTGGGGTGACGTTCTCTTTGCTAAGAATGTGTATTGGTATTTTAAAAAAATGAAAATTCTGGTTTTTGGATTATTGATTATTTTGGAAACGGTGAATTTTGTGAAAAAGTTTGTTTGACGTAAATGAAAGGTGTCTATGCCCTCTAGGTGGACAGCAAGTTTCAAGTGTGTAGGCCAAAAGAAAATGAATTTTGAAAAATCGTGTCTATTTTGGAAACGGTGAACTTGAAAAAACGTTTGTTTGTGATGAATGGTTGGTATTTACTCCCTCTACCCACACCATAAATTTGAAGTCGCTAGGTGAAAACCCTATGCACGTTTTTACAGTTCTCTTGCAAGTCGCGTGTGTGCTTGAATACGCATGGCTATGTTGGGAAAAGGTTAGGTGGTGGGGGAGGACTAGGGTCGAGTGAGGGGTCATTTAGATGGTATTTTTTCCGCTCCATTTGATGGTGAGGTTATTTTTTAAAATGGCTGGAATTTGGAAACGTAATTTGAGGTAAATATGCGTTTTTAACATTTTGGCGATATTTAATAAAAGTGTTAATGACGTGCATTATGTTATTTTTTTGTATTGTCGTTTGTAAGTACGTGGGGTTTTTAAATGATTATTTATAGATTAGTTATTATAAAAAAGAACCCAAAAACTAATAGGTCATCCGCTTTTTAGTAACTCGCTAACCAATAATCGGATTTAAACATATGGGGTGTCGTAGGACTCGTGGTGAACTCCCCTTTTCTATGGACGGGGTATATGCACCCCCAAATATAAACTACCCTTACCCGGGGGGTGAAATAGTAATTTTTTTTGTATGCATGCACACTTGAAGTGGGCTTTTGTAAGAGAGCGGGCTTTATAAATGATTATTTATAGGTGAGGTTTTTTAAATAATTATTAAGAACCAAAAAAACTAACAGGTCATTCGCTTTTTAGTATCTCGCTAACCAATAATCGGATTTAAACATATGGGGTGTCGTAGGACTCGTGGTGAACTCCCCTTTTCTATGGACGGGGTATATGCATCCCCAAATAAAAACAACCCTTACCCGGGGGTGAAATAGTATTTTTGTATGCATGCACACTTTAAGTGCGGTTTTGTAAGATAGCGGGCTTTATAAATTATTATTTATAGATGAGGGTTTTTAAATATTTATTAAGAACCAAAAAACCAATAGGTCATCCGCTTTTTAGTATCTCGCTAACCAATAATCAGATTTAAACTTATGGGGTGTCGTAGGACTCGTGGTGAACTCCCCTTTTATATGGATGGGGTAAATGCACCCCCAAATAAAAACTACCCTTACCCGGGGGTGAAATAGTATTTTTTGTATGCATGCACACTTTAAGTGCGGTTTTGTAAGATAGCGGGCTTTATAAATTATTATTTATAGATGAGGGTTTTGAAATATTTATTAAGAACCAAAAAACCAATAGGTCATCCGCTTTTTAGTATCTCGCTAACCAATAATCGGATTTAAACATATGGGGTGTCGTAGGACTCGTGGTGAAATCCCCTTTTCTAAGGACGGGGTATATGCACCCCCAAATAAAAACTACCCTTACCCGGGGGGTGAAATAGTATTTTTTTTTTTGTATGCATGCACACTTGAAGTGGGCTTTTGTAAGAGAGCGGGCTTTATAAATGATTATTTATAGATGAGGTTTTTTAAATATTTATTAAGAAGCAAAAGAACTAATAGGTCATCCGCATTTTAGTATCTCGCTAACCAATAATCGGATTTAAACATTTGGGGTGTCGTAGGACTCGTGGTGAACTCCCGTTTTCTATGGACGGGGTATATGCATCCCCAAATAAAAACAACCCTTACCCGGGGGTGAAATAGTATTTTTGTATGCATGCACACTTTAAGTGCGGTTTTGTAAGATAGCGGGCTTTATAAATTATTATTTATAGATGAGGGTTTTTAAATATTTATTAAGAACCAAAAAACCAATAGGTCATCCGCTTTTTAGTATCTCGCTAACCAATAATCAGATTTAAACTTATGGGGTGTCGTAGGACTCGTGGTGAACTCCCCTTTTATATGGATGGGGTATATGCACCCCCAAATAAAAACTACCCTTACCCGGGGATGAAATAGTATTTTTTGTATGCATGCACACTTTAAGTGCGGTTTTGTAAGATAGCGGGCTTTATAAATTATTATTTATAGATGAGGGTTTTGAAATATTTATTAAGAACCAAAAAACCAATAGGTCATCCGCTTTTTAGTATCTCGCTAACCAATAATCAGATTTAAACATATGGGGTGTCGTAGGACTCGTGGTGAACTCCCCTTTTATATGGATGGGGTATATGCACCCCCAAATAAAAACTACCCTTACCCGGAGGTGAAATAGTATTTTTATATGCATGCACACTTGAAGTGGGCTTTTGTAAGAGAGCGGACTTAAAAATGATTATTTATAGATGAGGTTTTTTAAATATTTATTAAGAACCAAAAAAACTAATAGGTCATCCACTTTTTAGTATCTCGCTAACCTATAATGGAATTTAAACATATGGGGTGTCAGAGGACTCGTGGTGAACTCACCTTTTTTACGGACGTGGTATGTCCACCCCAAAATAAAAACTACCCTTACCCAGAGGTAAATAATAATAATTTTTGGTATGTATGCACACTGGTGGCTTTTGTAAAGATAAAGGGCCTAATTACACTTTTGCTAATTTTTTCTGAACCCCGATGGGATTTTGCCATAGGCAGTATCCTAGCACTTGGGGTGACGCTCTGTTTTTGAATGTATGATTCATTTTTTGTTAAAAGGGCCTAACTACACTTTTGTTAATATCTCGCAAACCAATCATGCTAGGGTCTTGTATGAGGGGTCCTAGCACTTGGGCCAACGTCCTCTTTTGGGGGGGGGTGAAACTACCCCCCAAAATTGAAAAATCAATATCATGGAAACTAAGAACCCTAAAACTAGGCGTGATAGGTTTAAAAATAGCTGATGATATGGGCTTTTACCTCGATTTGTCATTTCACCCCTAAAATAGTAAATAGTCATGTTATGGGAAGAAACGTGTTAAACACTTAAAAATGATAAATGAACCTAAGATCTTTTGTTTTTGATGAAAATATCAGGGGGTAAAAACTACCCGCAAAATGAAAAAATCGATACCTTGGAAACTAAGAACCGTAAAATTAGGTGTGAAGGCTTAAAAAATTGGTCATGGCATGCGCGCTTGCCTGGATAGATCATTTCACCCCTAAAATAGTAAATAATGATTTTACAGGGGAAAAGGTGTTAAGCATGTAAAAATGATAATTGAACCTAAGATCTTTTATTTTCATGAAAAATAGTAGGGGGATGAAAACTACCCCAAATTGAAAAAAATCGATATTTTGCAAACGAAGAACCCTAAAAAATTAGGTGTGATAGTTGAAAAAAATAGATGATGCCATATACTTTTACCTTGATAGGTTATTTTGACGTATAAAACAGGAAATAGTAATGTTACAGAGGAATAGGTATTAAACACACCTCAAAAGCATATGCGTTATGTGAAACCATGCTTTAATGGACGTGTGTATCGAGGATGAAAGCTTGCTAATTATTATTATTATTATTATTATTATTATTATTATTATGAGGTAATTATGGATTAATGTGTGTATAGATAACTAACCAGTGGGGAACGTGATGGCGCAGTGGCTTAGCTCCTCGTCTTTACCCTGACGGCTGGGGTTTAAATCCCGGTGAAAGCGGGGTGGAATTTTCACCTGAAAAATTACGTGGTGTCAGAAAGGGCATTCGGCCTTAAATCCCCGGCCTAATCCAATATGAGCCTGGTTGGCTCCGGCGAACTCAATTAATTGGGAAAAGCAAAAGAAAGAAAGAAAAAAGAAAAAAAGGTAACTAACATGTAATAGTAAACATTTGTTTAAGGAGTTGAAAACGTCAGGATGGCCAACCCTTTGTCATGATCCATGAATTGACCCCAAAAGTTTTACCTGTCAAGACTCAGTGTACCCTGTTGCAGCCTGTAGAAAATTAAACCTGGACCTCTATGGTGATAGCAGAGTGATAAAGTTGCATTTTAAACAAACACATGTTTGAATGCATTTGCTCTAGTTGCTGCCTGTGGTCGGGCAAGGTGGACAGAACTTGTGACACTTGCTGATAAGAATAGTGCACTGTTGTTGGAAAGTATTAGGTTTCTTGTCTGCCTGAGAGCACATGTGGAGTTGAAGCAGTCTGCACTTCACAACACCTACCTGTATTACAAATACATTAGGCTTATGTTTATTTACACTTAGTCAAACATTTACTTACTTAATTACTTAATTACTTACTTACTTACTACCTTACTTACTTACTTACTTACTTACATACTTACTTACTTATTGCCCGGCGCAACAGTCCCTGAAGAACCTAGGCCTTCTTTATCACCTGTCTGGACGCTGGGATAGTTGTAATTTAAAAAGGCACGGTCGCCCTCTTTCCAATTCTACACTGTACACCGCAGATAAAATTTAAAAAAATCATGATCCTCTCAGGAATTGAAGCTGGTGTTGTTGCGAAGAAAAGACAAGCGTTTTATAAACTTAACCACTTAACCCCTAATGGTTTGGGTGATGGTAAAGATGAAAATTAAATCTAAACTGTAACTAAAACTAACTACACACTTATATACAAGAAGGTCATAAAGAATAAAAAATTGGCCCTCAACCCTCAAGAATATGGATTGAGGGAGTTGGAAGGAAGGAGAGCCATGAAAGCCAGATAGAAAAGTAAAAGAGGAGAGGCTGTTCCCCAGAGGTAATGGATAAAGAGGAGGAAAACTGGACTCAACTCAGAAATTCCTTGGGGTCGCCAACTTCCAAGCTGATCAGCCGTGAAAATATTTATTATATATTTTATGTAAACAATTATGATTTATAAAATATTTATACGTTTACTGTATTCTTATTTAATGTAAGCACTGGAGGCACTATCGACCAAAATACAACACTATGTGGAAATATATATCACATACATGAAGGTTTGGTGGCCCCATTAAAGCTATTCCTACAATGAATGATTTCGATGTTGATGTTCTATGGTGTGAGAATATTTAATATATGCTATTTGCTAATAGGATTTGGCACTGGAATTATTTTACAAGTAGTTATTTTAATGATCAACAGAGTTTAGTGTTAACAAGGCACAGCTCTATTTGAAAATTTGAATAACATGTTAAATGTTATACATCATATGCAACTACTGTAAGGCTCGTGATTTTTAATGCCTTTAACCCTATATTAAACACTCAGTTTATGATACTGATAACTGCAATGTTACGGAAAAAATTGAAACGAAACAAAAATCTGTATTGAAAAACCAAAGAGTGGTTGAGCAAATATATACTGGGAAGAAAAAAATGTAAACACTGATGTCCAACAAGACTAATTAAATCAGTAACTGTCAGGGTGGCGGAGTGGTTAAGGCGTTTGACTTAAGAGTAAATTTCCAAGTATATAAGGAAAGAAGGGTTCAATTTATTCAATTTTTTATTACTTTTTTACAAGAGATAGACACACAGAATACAGCTCTTTTTGTTTATCATTTCTTTTAAACATAACACTTGTTGAAAATTATTTTTAGGGGATAAGGGTTCTGCTACGTTGACCCATCACACAATAATAGCAGCTTTACGAAGTTCATCTTCTATATTTAATAGCTCTTCGTCATAACCAATATGACCAACCTGTTTACAGGCATGCAAGAGCTGTAGACGTTCGACTAATATATTAGGATCGTTCCATTTGCTATTTTTTATGAATGGTTTCAAAAACTCGGGAAGCAGTTCTTCATTTTCACCATCATCATGATTATCATCCTCATCATTATAATCATCTTCATAATGATGATCATCATCATCGATATCATTACCATCATAATTTCCACCAGTGTCCACAGTCTGTTCAATGGTTTGGTTGCCATTGATAGTGTTTAAAGCTTCTTTTTAGATGTGCTAGAGTGCTTTAACATTGTTATGTTATTATTATCACCATCACCTTCCCCCACCAACTTCTTGATGGGGTATATTGTCTCTGATATAGAAACATGGGTTTCTCAGGAGGTGTTAAAGGTTTCTCATTAAACAACTCGCTAACAGCATGAGTGTGTTGTAGTGTATTAAACTTGAGGTTAATATTATCTTGAGTAGCACTATCTTTTACTTGGACTTGGTTTTTTGCTTTGGTTTGGGTTTTCCTTACATTTAGACTAGCGTGATTATTAAGTTTACAAACATGATTTTTTGAAGAAAGTATGTCCAATTGTTTTGTCTTAAGCATTCCTCGACACTGTTTCGATCGTTGCTTTGAACAGCGCCAAATAACAGTTCCATTTTTATTGCTTCGTTTCACAATACTGTATATGAATATCCTTTATAGTAAGCCTAAGGCTTACCATACCTAGTCACTGATACTTCCATATCAACTGTCAAGCATAAACTAATCTCTAGTAAAGACAACTTGGTAATAACAACAATAGTTTAATGTGGGAGCATATATACATGCAAAAAGTGGGAGCAAAGGTGGGGGGTAAAACGTGTCAGCAAAAGAGGGAGCGAAAGTGGGAGCAAAACCTGTGAGCAAAAAGTGGGAGCAAATATGGGATCAAATGTCGGAGCAAAGCAAATATAAAAAGTGGGAGCAAATATGCTAACAAATATGTCAACAAATATGCCAGCAATAGTAAATACACAAGTGAAGATAGTTTAAAGTGCAAAGAAAATATGGAAGCAAATATGAGAGCAAAAGTGGTGTTTTTTTTAAACAACAAGACATAACAAACTTAGTCATAACCTAACCAAACCTAACCTAACCCAACTTCACCTAACCTAACTTCACCTAACCTAACTTGACTCAACTTTACCTAACCTAACCTTACCTATGATAACTTCACCTAACCTAACTTTACCTAACCTAACTTCACTTTACTTATCCTTTCAACTCTCAGATCAAAATTAAATTCTGGGCAAAGTTGAGTTGGAACCCAAGACCTCAGGGATAACACCCAAGTATACTAGCCAGTACACCGCCAGATGTGTAAATTATCATGCAACACAGGACAAAAATAAAAGTTTTCTGTAGTGTAACTCATTGGCTGACAACCGTAGTTGGGAATTCAAACCCTAGACCTCAGGACCTCAGGACTTTTGTTTTGAACATTATCAGAAATATTATTCCATTTACATTTTGCTGCTGCTTATAGTTATAAGAGTTGGCATTAATATGGCAGCAAAAAAGTGGGATCAAAAAAGTGGGAGCCAATATGGGAGCGAAAGTGGGAGCAAATATGTGAGCAAATGTGTGAGCAGTTCAGCTCCCCTCGGATATCACCAGCGAGTGCTCATATCCACCGCTAGGTAGCGGAAAAATACTTTGCGTGTTGTATGTAACTATCTTACGAAGTTTGACTGCATGCAAAACGTGTTTGTATAAGCTGTGCATATAATTTTAATATACAATTAACACTAAGTGTTCAGAACTAACATGTATAGCCTTGCCTAGGGTATATAGAGAATCCTTAGCAAGAAAGACTGACTAACCCAGGAGTGTAAAGCCTTGTCATATGCAGTAAGCACCTGTTGGCAGAAAATGGTTCCTCATAATAACGGACTTAATGAATATGAAACGTGTTTTCAGTGTCGTCTTAAATCCTATTTTATACGTTGTGATACGTGTAAGGGTTTAAGACGACACAAACGTCTTTGAGTGTCGTCTTTTGAGTGTCCCCACTTTCGCTCCCATATTGGCGTCCACTTTTTTGCTCCCACTTTTTTGCTCCCACTTTTTTTGCTCCCATATTAATGCTAACTCTTATATCTATAAGCAGCAGCAAAATGTAAATGGAATAACATTTCTGATAATGTTCAAAACAAAAGTCCAGAGATCTTGGGTTTGAATTCCCAACTGCGGTTGTCAGCCCATGAGTTGCACTACAGAAAACTTTTATTTTTGTGTTGTGTTGCATGATAATTTACAGATCTAACGGGGTACTGGCTAGTATACTTGGGTGTTATCCCTGAGGTCTTGGATTCCAACTCAACTATGCCCAGAATTTAATTTTGAACTGAGAGTTGAAAGGATAAGCAAAGTGAAGTGAGGTTAGGTAAAGTTAGGTTAGGTGAAGTTATCATAGGTGAGGTTAGGTTTGGTAAAGTTGAGTCAAGTTAGGTTAGGTGAAGTTAGGTTAGGTTAGGTGAAGTTAGGTTAGGTGAAGTTGGGTTAGGTTAGGTTTGGTTAGGTTATGACTAAGTTTGTTATGTCTTGTTGTTTAAAAAACACCACTTTTGCTCTCATATTTGCTAATACACTACAACGCACTCATGCTGTTAGCGAGTTGTTTAATGAGAAACCTTTAACACCTCCTGAGAAACCCATGTTTCTATATCAGAGACAATATACCCCATCAAGAAGTTGGTGGGGGAAGGTGATGGTGATAATGATAACATAACAATGTTAAAGCACTCTAGCACATCTAAAAAGAAGCTTTGAACACCATCAAAGGCAACTCAAACCATTAAACAGACTGTGGACACAGGTGGAAATTATGATGGTAATGATATCGATGATGATGATATCATCATCATTATGAAGATGATTATAATGATGAGGATGATAATCATGATGATGGTGACAATGATGAACTGCTTCCCGAGGATTTGAAACCATTCCTTAAAAATAGCAAATGGAACGATCCTAATATATTAGTCGAACGTCTACAGCTCTTGCATGCCTGTAAACAGGTTGGTCATATTGGTTATGAGGAAGAGCTATTAAATATAGAAGATGAACTTCGTAAAGCTGCTATTATTGTGTGATGGGTCAACATAGCAACAGCCCCATCCCCTAAAAAAAATTCAACAAGTGTTATGTTTAAAAGAAATGATAAACAAAAAGAGCTGTATTCTGTGTGTTTTGTAAAAGAAGTAATAAAAAATTGAATAAATTGATAAACATTGTTTGTGTATATTTCTTGTTTTCTTGCATGTTCAAGCAATAGTTATGTCAGGGAAGGGGTTCGAACCCTTGCTTCCTTATATATTTGGAAATTTATTCTTAAGTCAAACGCCTTAACCACTCGGCCACCCCGACAGTTACTGATTTAATTAGTCTTGTTGGACATCAGTGTTTACAAAACTTTTTTCTTCCCAGTATATATTAGCTCAACCACCTTTTGTTTTTTCAATGCAGATTTTTGTTTTGTTTCAATTTTTATCGTAACATTGCAGTTATCACTATTATAAACTGAGTGTTTAATATAGGGTTAAAGGCATTAAAAAATCACGAGCCTTCCAGTAGTTCCATATGTTGTGTAACATGTAACATGTTATTCAAATTTTCAAATAGAGCTGTGCCTTGTTAACATTAAACTCTGTTGGGCATTAAAATAACTACTTGTAAAATAATTCCAGTGCCAAATCCTATTAGCAAATAGCATATATTAAATATTCTCACACCATAGAACATCAGCATCGAAATCATTCATTGTAGGAATAGCTTTAATGGGGCCACCAAACCTTTTTGTATGTGATATACATTTCCACATAGTGTTGTATTTTGGTCGATAGTGCCTCCAGTGCTTACATTAAATAAGAATACAGTAAACGTATAAATATTTTATAAATCATAATTGTTTACATAAAATATATAATAAATATTTTCACACCAAGGAATAACCATTTCAAGATCATTTATTGTAGGAATATATATACTGGGATCTCCAAAGCTTGAAGTAAACCATATGTGATATACATTCCACATAGCTACATAACCGACAGTACGTCGTGGTATCAATCTCAGCCACCCAGCGCTCTCATTGTTTGTGTTGCATTTCAGTTCCATTTGCACTTCATTTGTTGACAATAACCCCCACGCCAAAAAATATATATAGCAAGCAGGTGGACACAAGTTACACATCAATAATTTTATAAAAGCTCTGAGGTATTGTATGATGATTTTTTAGTACTGCATAACTGTTTGTTGACTAGCATTTACTGTTACACAACATTATTTTTGGTAAGCTTTACATAATTATCCTAATTGTCTCTGATATAATTAACTTGTTTAACAAACATGCTCATACGGTTTGTTTATAGGATTAAGCCTCTTTTGTATATGATTTCAAAAAAAAAAGATAAACAGCTTTCTACAACTATAGTCACTGGTCAATAACCAACATAATGGGCACAATATTTCCCTGATAGGTAACTCATGTTTGGTTAGTCAATTCTTATTGCAAGGCCAGTCAAGACCTAAGAAAATTAGTCTTAACATAGCAGTTTATGGGAGATGAAACTAAACTATGATGTTGAATGTACAGGTCATAGCCTAGGACAAAGTCATGTTGAGGTATTTGCCAGACAGTTCGGTAAACGAAACAAAAAAAACATGCATGTAAAGGGAATATTATAACATTTTTTAGTACATGTAGTGAATTTAAAAAACAAATTCGTTAAATTTCATGGTTTGTTGACCACTTGGTTAAGTTTGGTAACGTTTAGTGAATTTTCATCTATATTCGGGTAATTTAATATTAATTTGAGATAGTTTAAACCATTCTTTGATAAATCAATGGCATTTCAATAAATCTGGTAGTTATTTGTTGGATTTTTGCTGCAATTTGGTGGAATTTGCTAAATTTGCAGTAAATTTAGTGGATTTTACAAAATCTTATTCATCAGTCCCATGTACTGTACTTAGTGAAAATAATAAGGGGTCATCTACACTATTATTAGCTACGTATCTAATACAATTTTGCATAACCCTAGGACCAGTATCGCATTATACAGGCATGCCATGTGCTATCATCCTTAAAGCCAGTGATATAAAACAAAAGAGGTCTTTAATTCCACCCCTGGGAGTCACATCTAGTAGGATGTAGGTTGACGACCACGGAGCCCCAGCTGAGTCCGTCATTGCCTCCACCAACTTGTGCTAGGCTCCTCTCTGTCTTCTTTCCTGTCGACCACACTTGCTCAACTCTTGTTCTCTACCAACCCCAACATTATTAGGGTATCCAAGTTCTAGGGAGTCTCTTTATTTTCCGAGTTAATTGGCCCTTGTTTATTTTTTGCGATATACTACTTGTGTGAGGAGGCAGCCTTGTTTTTATTTTCATGTTATTTCCTGCCTTTTGCTGAAGCCCCTCAAGAAGGTAGGATGTATATACCCATACCACTTGTGGTGCACTCTACATATGGCTACACCCTCAAGGGGCTTACGGCTGATCAGTTTGGAAGTTGGCGACCCCAAGGGATTTCTGAGCTGAGTCCAGTTTTCCTCCTCTTTATCCATTACCTCTGGGGCAGAGCCTCTCCTCTTTTACTTTTCTATCTGGCATTCATGGCTCTCCTTCCTTCCAACTCCCTCAATCCATATTCTTGAGGGTTGAGGGCCATTTTTTATTTCTTATGACCTTCTAGTATATAAGTGTGTAGTTAGTTTTAGTTATAGTTTAGATTTAATTTTCATCTTTACCATCACCCAAACCATTAGGGGTTAAGTGGTTAAGTTTATAAAACGCTTGTCTTTTATTCGCAACAACACCAGCTTCAATTCCTGACCGGATCATGATTTTTTTTAATTCTATCTGTGGTGTACAGTGCAGAATTGGAAAGAGGGTGACTGTGGCTTTTTGAATTACAACTATCCCAGCGTCCAGACAGGTGATAAAGGAGGCCAAGTTTCTTCAGGGACTGTAGCGCCGGGCAATAAGTAAGTAAGTAAGGTAGTAAGTAAGTAAGTAAGTAAGTAATTAAGTAATTAAGTAAGTAAGTGTTTGTCTAAGTGTAAATAAAAATAAGCCTAATGTATTTGTAATACAAATAGGCTTTGTGAAGTGCAGACTGCTTTAACTCCACATGTGCTCTCAGTCAGACAAAAACCTAATACTTTCTAACAACAGTGCACTATTCTTATCAGCAAGTGTCACAAGTTCTGTCCACCTTGCCCGACCACAGGCAGCAACTAGAGCAAATGCATTCAAACATGTGTTTGTTTAAAATACAACTTTATCACTCTGCTATCACCACAGAGGTCCAGGTTTAATTTTCGAAAGGCTGCAACAGGGTACACTGAGTCTTGACAGTTAAACCTTTTGGGGTCAATTCATGGATCATAACAAAGGGTTGGCCAGCCTGACTTTTTCAACACCTTAAACAAATGTTTACTATTACTGGTTAGTTACCTTTCGTTTTTCTTTTTTTCTTTCTTTGGCATTTCCCAATTAATTGAGGTCACCGGAGCCAACCAGGCTCATTTTGTTTTTGGCAGGGGATTTAAGGCCGAATGCCCTTTCTGACACCACGTAATTTTTCAGGTGAAAATTCCACCCCGTTGTCACCGGGATTTAAACCCCAGCCGTCAGGGTAAAGACGAGGAGCTAAGCCACTGCGCCATCACGTTCCCCACTGGTTAGGTATCTATACACACATTAATCCATAATTACCTCATTATAATAATTATAATAATAATAATAATAATTAGCAAGCTTTCATCCTCGATACACACGTCCATTAAAGCATGGTTTCACATAACGCATATGCTTTTGAGGTGTGTTTAATACCTATTCCTCTGTAACATTACTATTTCCTGTTTTATACGTCAAAATAACCTATCAAGGTAAAAGTATATGGCATCATCTATTTTTTTCAACTATCACACCTAATTTTTTAGGGTTCTTCGTTTGCAAAATATCGATTTTTTTCAATTTGGGGTAGTTTTCATCCCCCTACTATTTTTCATGAAAATAAAAGATCTTAGGTTCAATTATCATTTTTACATGTTTAACACCTTTTCCCCTGTAAAATCATTATTTACTATTTTAGGGGTGAAATGATCTATCCAGGCAAGCGCGCATGCCATGACCAATTTTTTAAGCCTTCACACCTAATTTTACGGTTCTTAGTTTCCAAGGTATCGATTTTTTCATTTTGCGGGTAGTTTTTACCCCCTGATATTTTCATCAAAAACAAAAGATCTTAGGTTCATTTATCATTTTTAAGTGTTTAACACGTTTCTTCCCATAACATGACTATTTACTATTTTAGGGGTGAAATGACCAATCGAGGTAAAAGCCCATATCATCATCTATTTTTAAACCTATCACGCCTAGTTTTAGGGTTCTTAGTTTCCATGATATTGATTTTTCAATTTTGGGGGGTAGTTTCACCCCCCCCCCCCCCCCCAAAAAAGAGGACGTTGGCCCAAGTGCTAGGACCCCTCATACAAGACCCTAGCATGATTGGTTTGCGAGATATTAACAAAAGTGTAGTTAGGCCCTTTTAACAAAAAATGAATCATACATTCAAAAACAGAGCGTCACCGTGCTAGGATACTGCCTATGGCAAAATCCCATCGGGTTTCAGAAAAAATTAGCAAAAGTGTAATTAGGCCCTTTATTTTTACAAAAGCCACCAGTGTGCATACATACCAAAAATTATTATTATTTACCCCTGGGTAAGGGTAGTTTTTATTTTGGGGTGGACATACCACGTCCATAAAAAAGGTGAGTTCACCACGAGTCCTCTGACACCCCATATGTTTAAATTCCATTATAGGTTAGCGAGATACTAAAAAGTGGATGACCTATTAGTTTTTTTGGTTCTTAATAAATATTTAAAAAACCTCATCTATAAATAATCATTTTAAGTCCGCTCTCTTACAAAAGCCCACTTCAAGTGTGCATGCATATAAAAAATACTATTTCACCCCCGGGTAAGGGTAGTTTTTATTTGGGGGTGCATATACCCCATCCATAGAAAACGGGAGTTCACCACGAGTCCTACGACTCCCCATATGTTTAAATCCGATTATTGGTTAGCGAGATACTACAAAACGGATGACCTATTAGTTTTTTTGTTCTTAATAAATATTTAAAAATCCTCATCTATAAATAATCATTTATAAAGCCCGCTCTCTTACAAAAGCCCACTTCAAGTGTGCATGCATGCAAAAGAAATACTATTTCACTCCCCGGTTAAGGGTAGTTTTAATTTGGGGATGCATATACCCCGTCCATAGAAAAGGGGAGTACACCACGAGTCCTACGACACCCCATATGTATAAATCTGATAATTGGTTAGCGAGATACTAAAAACCGGATGACCTATTAGTTTTTGGGTTCTTTATTTATTTTTTAATAACTAATCTATAAATAATCATTTAAAAACCCCACCTACTTACAAACGACAATACAAAAAAATAACATAATACACGTCATTAACACTTTTATAAAATAGCGCCAAAATGTTAAAAACGCACGTTTACCTCAAATTACGTTTCCAAATTCCAGCCCTTTTAAAAAATAATCTCACCATCAAATAGGGCGGTAAAAATACCATCTAAACGACCCCTCACTCGACCCTAGTTCTCCCCCATCACCTAACCTTTTCCCAATATAGCCATGCGTATTCAAGCACACACGCGACTTGCAAGAGAACTGTAAGAACGTGCATAGGTTTTTCACCTAGCGACTTCAAATTTATAGTTCGGGTAGAGGGAGTAAATACCAACCATTCATCACAAACAAACTTTTTTGTCATGTTCACCGTTTCCAAAATAGACATGATTTTTCAGAATTCTTTTCTTTTGGCCTACACACTTGAAACTTGCTGTCCTCCTAGAGGGCATAGACACCTTTCATTAACGTCAAACAAACCTTGACACAAAATTCACTGTTTCCAAATAATCAATAATTCAAAAACAAGAATTTTCAAAAAAAATGTTTTTAAATACCAACCCCAACGCCAACAATACCTCATTCGTTAAAATCCGACCATCCGTTCGCCAATTATCGGCAATGTTCGCGAGAAAGTAGGCTATCATTTTTTTTCCTCCTACACCCTTGAAACTTGCTGTCCCGCTAGAGGGCATACCCACCTTTCATTAGCGTCAAACAAACTTTTTTTTCCAAAATTCACCGTTTCCAAAATAATCAAAAATCCAAAACCAAGAATTTTCAAAAAAGAAAAAGCACCACACATTCTTAGCCAATACCTCGTTCGTTAAAATCCGATCATGCGTTAGGGGATATCGCCAAAGTTTATATGAAAGTAGGGGGATAAGCAGAACGCCTGTCATCCCACTACTCAGGTCGATGGGTGAAAGAGGAGCTTGAGTAATGGACACAGCCGGCTTCACCTTTGCTACTCTTCTGATGGTAGATGTTAGTTGTACCTGAGCCTAAACCATTGAGGAGGACGAGGAGGTCAACATCTTCTCCTACTACGATCACACGGTCGAATGTAGGACTTTTGGATAGTGCCATGGCAATGATGTCAGGATCAGCATCTTCTTCGGCTACTCTTACTTTTATGCCATGCTGCTCGAATGAATCGCAAGTAAGTGGGATGAGGCGCCTCTTGTTGTTCTCACTGACCAATACTTTTTCCTGAGGTAGTTGGATGATGGTGGTTTCTTCAAAAATGACGCCATTCCAGAAGCGAGTAGCACAGCGTCGGAGTCGTTCAGCACTTTTTGTGTTGTTGTTAGCGGCCTCTTCAGGATAACCGTCAAAAACAACCGAGACGTTGCTACCAAATAGTGTAGCTGATGTAACCTGAAACAATAGCTATCACAGACGTTTTGCGCTGCCAGACAACCTTGTGTAAAAGATAGCCCCCATCCAAAACATCGAAGTAATGGAGTCAGCTGGTGTGTGGCTGGATAGTGGAATGAAAGCAGAAAAGAGGCTGGACTTGGTCCCGCTTCACATTCCCTGTTCATTAAACAAAGACATTGGGAATGGGGCTAATTCATGTTTAAAATGTTCCTTCAGTTCTTCGTCCGATTTTCTTGTTATGCACACCCTTTGGAAAATAGTAAGTGGATCAACAATTACACTCTAGTTTTCCACTTTAATGTAAGAACCACCTCCCTATCTTGCCCATGTTAAATTTTCATATTTTGGTATCGATTATTCAAAACCTATTTGAGTTATTACAATGAAATTTTTAGAGATTGTTACATGCATCTTGCTCGATAATAATAGAAAGGATTATTTACGGAAATTGGATAGTTTTTCAGAATCATTTTTTTTAATACGTGATTATTTCCAAATATTTTCTTTAAAAAAATCATAACTTTATTCTTAGGTAACATAGTGAAAAATCCCGTCCTATTACCATTCGCAGAGGACTTATTAAGCCACAGAAAAGTTTATAGTGGCCTAGCATAAGAACTTTTCTCAAAAATGGTACCAAAGTACAAAAAAATATACAACTGAGAAAATTGAAGCTAAAGTTTTTCAGTGTAAAATCTTCCGTGTGAAGGTTCTCAAGACTTTCCTGCCCCATAATCTGGATTATTTGCATCCTTCTCAGTCCTCTTAAGATTCCTCTCTATTCTCCTTCCCTTTTAGTCATGTCTTCAACCACTAATTCTATAGCCTGGTGAGCACAAATGAAACATGGCGGCGATACAAAATTTATATTTTAAATATTTATATGGACTTTTATTGGAACTTAACCATCCGAGCGCAAGTGTGTTAGTTTCTTTGATGAACTTTGTTACAACTAAGTCTACTGATCATGGTTATGAAATCAATAGCCTACCATCAGCTTGTTGAAATCCCACGATGATCACTGGATCGTTGCACCTGGAAAATCCCGGCTAAAATAACAGATACTACCAACAAGAGACGGGGATAATAGGGCACAGGGTAACCTAACCAGGCAACGTTCAGAAAAAAACATGGCTAAACAAGAAAAGCAACAGCTCAAAGAACACTAGATCTACAAAAGAATGTGATCTCAGGCGTAAAAGTACCTAGAAATACCCAGCAATGGCTTTCTTAACGTGACCTCACCTCACTTCTATAAATCACCACAAACGTAGAATTAAAATTGAACTGAAAAGATTTATTCAGAAAAATGGCATAGCAAAGCAGATAAATATCTGAAAGAATGTTAACAAACTTGACGAAGTCAAGGATAAAGCACAAAAATGCACACCACATACCTCACTGTGCAATTGCATTTTGTCAAAGAAACAAAATCAAATTCAACACATAAGCATGGGTTACAAAATCCCATTGAAAAATTATAGATTGACACAGAAACTCCTACTGGATCTAGCATCAGATCAGTTTCGTTTTCAGTAGGTAATTTCAAGAAAGTACATGTTTATAATAACCCTGGAATAAAATTTTATACATATATATAGTCTTTTTATAACACCTCTCAGAGTGTCATGTGAGTCAATTTGATGATAATACACCCTCCATGAGTGTAATTTCGTTCGTGGTTTCGTGGTAATTATTTCATGTATATTTGGTGCCTCTTGGACCCAATAATATTGTATGTGTCTGAGCAGAAAATCCGAATTGAATCAATACTGATCTGCAGATTAACTAGAAGGGATGATTATCAAATTACGTTAGCATTGCAGTAAAATCCAGAAATAGGATAATAAAGATCCTTTAACCAAATTATAAACACTCATGTCTAGAAATGTATGTTTTCTGATAACACAAAATCGCTATTAAGTTCGATATCTGTAATTCTATACTCCTTTTAAGTCACACTTGACTATTAATTCATTATCCATTCAACAATGGATTTCATTGATACAATCTCAAACATTATTTAATTACTACATAATTTAATTGGTGCCACTCCATGGTCTTATCCATATAATTGATCTACTCCACTGAGTATTCATCCGTACTGTTTCATAATTATTTAT
Organism: Meconema thalassinum; assembly: GCA_946902985.2. Taxonomy (NCBI): domain Eukaryota; kingdom Metazoa; phylum Arthropoda; class Insecta; order Orthoptera; family Tettigoniidae; genus Meconema; species Meconema thalassinum. The sequence goes on from OX336389.2 coordinate 1,082,866,707, forward strand.
ACAATTCTCATTATTAGTCACCCTTCATGGTGATGCGAATAATATCACCACTTTTTTTTATTTACAGTTTGCGAATAGATTTGCGTTCTTAGATTTACACAAGATCGTAATACTTCGTATAGAATATTGAAATTCGTTATCACTTCTTTCTCTCAATTATTACTGGAATTATTATTTATGCTTTACAATAATTTATTACAATCACACATCTGTTTAAGGATATGCCTCCACATTCAGTTATCTGAGATTCTCGTTGATGAAAAGAATTTAAATGCCTTTCAGAATATCATCACTTGCTTATAATTCGATACAAAATGTATGAAAATACCATTAGGAATGGTTTCAATAAACTCTATGTTAACTTGACCTTCGTGTGTCAAAACTGGACTTTTAATAAGGATCGAAATTTCTCAAGCAAATTAAGAAATAATCCAGCTCGAATGGAATCCAGAAAATAATATACAGTTCCTACACCATCGACGAAGGTGATCGTAAAGATAAGCACCTACATAGTCAATTAGAACATTCTACTGTCTCTGTAGTCCACTAAAATTGGAAATACCTCTTAGCAAAAGATAAAAATCCTATCACTCTAAGTGAGTTCTCAATAATGTCGAAACTGTCTAAGTCGACGTAGAAAATGTTCAAAACAACAACAACAACTCTCCAACTGAACAATCAGAAAGATCTCTAGAAAAATGATCTAGTCATACATGAGAGTGCGAATAAATGTGGCATAAGTAGACCGCAATGAAAATTCAAAAACACTATCTTAAATGGTGAAAAATAATTTAAGGCTTCCCCTACGTAGATTCTCTTCACTACAATAAAAATGTTCCCATATAAATTACTATAAGTTAAATTTAATTGTGTAAAAACACATTAGAAAAATTCTTCAAATAGAATCTAAATCCAATCGAGGCTAGAATCCGACATGATTAAACCATCGTGCCTCAATTCTACCCTTGGACTATGCTACTAAGTATGACAGCTACTGAAACATTACAATATCTATGCATTACTACTACTGCTGGATGTTGATTGCCAGTACCTTCTCGCCAGTCGCTGATGGAACGGAAAGCAATGATATGCCTCCCATATCACTCCATCATACATGGAAATTTCCTGGGCCATCTTGGAATGCCGGTGAAATCGAACCCCGGACTGCCAGTCCCCAACGCACGGGTTCCAGACGGACATCTGAACATCACCGGTTGTTATTGCCATTACATGTACAATCCATAGCGTTCCGTAAAAGGTACTCGTCACATGGTTGTAGTAGTCGTTCGCCCTAAGCGGTAGTTACATTTCAATGCCATCATGTAATAATGAGCGAACATGCTTAATGCAATCTAGCATTAGCGATAACATTCGAAAAATGTCAGTGTCCGATCCTCAGAATGCATATTGTGTCGCTCACATTGCAATGTTCATGTTTGAAGTGTCTAGCCGATCATAGTAACAAAGTAACTAGACAACTGCATTATTCCTCCCGACATCTGATCTACAATCATGTCGTGAAAATAAGAGGATTGAATCATAAAGTTCCTAAAGTGCCTAAGTATCACAATACTTATGTCCATACATACACCACTGTTGTTGAATGAGTGTTATACTGTAAGAGTTTTAGTACACTCGCAATGTTACCGTTGCTAGTCGCACAGAGCTTGCCTAAATCCACATATGGCATAATGTAGTCTGCACGTTACAAAACACATTTCGAGAGTGTAGTATGAACTCACTACTGAAGGTGAATAAATTAGGGTTCTTCGCCACATAACTCTACTTTCAAAAAGCACGGTCTCGCACACGTTTATAAGTAGACTGCGTGCTCGCGACATGTATAGAATAACGCGTTAGAAGCTTGTTCTGCTCTTGACAGAGACACTCAATAATCTGTCTTCCTCAAAACGCCCGCAGATTCACAAGGGTGAACAGCCCCCTCTCCAGTGATCGATAACTCCATAATCAAAATGGCTTACATATTCCCTTAAGTCTTGCAAATGAAATAAGTTCTTCAAAAATGTTGTACAGTGTCAATACATCTCGTATAAATGCTGAAAAGCATAAAATAACTTATCTTCCTCTTTATTATCAATCAAGTAATCCTTCATTAATCAATCAATATCTTGGATCTATGCGTGACACAAGTTCCAGACATATGTCTTGGACCTAGCACTTCGGTCGTTCTCGGCAGGGCTCGGAGCTCATCTAACGGTGCTCACGTCAGCTGTCGTGCATTGCCTTGCCATCCAAGTGTCGTGCTGCGTTTCAAAACAAATCTCAAAGTGCACAGTACTACAACTTAAGGTTGAGGATAATGGTACATTTTCCTCCTGACATCTTACATAAAAGACAGAGTTGCTTTTATGTACACGTCATAATGCATTCCTATGCTATGTAGCTTATTTTCAATGCGTCGTTATACAATCTTCTTGTAGTATTTCCGCATGTTCTTAGCGTTGTATCGACCAATGATTTCTGTACCATTTATGTTAGTAACTTCATAACAGTTGTTACCAAATACTCGAGATACTCGATAGGGACCGTAGAAGATAAAAGAGAACTTAGTGTACAACTTCTTCGCTACATCAGCCTTGGTGGGTTTTCTGATCAAAATTAAAATCATTTCTTCGAAATGGAGGTCGGTAGCGCTTATGTCTCACACGCTTCTGCCGCTTCTCTGCTGCGTTCATAAGACTTTCACGTACGGCGTGAATCCTTTCCTGCCTAATGGGTTGAATATCCTCAGGAATGTAACTCGTTGCGTCTCTCCACGCTCTAACGGGTTTTATGTTAAGGTGAACAGTCATGGGCACATTGGCTATACTCTCATGAAGGGTCGAGTTCATACACTCTTCCATGAGTGGTACATACTTCACCCAGCTGGCATGGTCTTCAGGGCAGTATAAGCGGGCGTACTGAGAATTCTCTCCCTTAATACGTTCTGAGACGTTAGATTCAGAGTAGCGTATACTGGAGAATACGTGCTTAACCCTCAAACGAACCATAGCTGTTTCAAATTCCTGGGATGTAAATTGTGTCCCACGGTCAGACAAAATTGTTTCTGGTGTTCCCACTTTTGGAAAAACGCTGTTTTCGAGCCGACTAAGGACTTGTGCGTATGTGGCCTTTTGTATTGGGTCAAGGGTCACGTACTTCGAAAATACATCAACCGTGACCAAGAGGAACTGGTTTCTCCTCGCGCCTTTCGGACAGGGCCCGAACAGGTCGCACGCCATCAGCTCTCCCGGCCTAGAAGGAATAATTGCACGGGGTTCTTCCTTGGATAAAGCTGACGGGTATTTCCCTCGTTGGCACTCCTGGCATGTCTTGATAATATCTGCTATGGATGCTCGCATCCTGGTCCATGTAAATGTCTCCAGCAGAATTCTGTACGTCTACTCCGCCATGGCCAGTGGTGCTATGAGCTAACCATGTCAGACTTGTCGTGAGCTTGGGAGGAACTATAATTCGAACTTTCGTTCTCTCCCGGTTGATGTATTTACATAGAGTATCTCCACAAATGAGATACCTCATAGAGCGCTTCCTCGTTAGATGATAGTTTGTATCTGAATCATCCATTAGTCCAGTGAAAATAGTTTTAACCTGGACAAAATTAATAACATGCTGAAAATTGGTGGAAACGTTAAGAACAATGTCCTAAACGAAATCCCAAAAGTCCCAAAAAATCCGAGCTGGGGAAAAGCCGCCATCTTGGATTTTTCCGTTTTTGGCCATATCTTTCAAACAAGTGGTCCTAGCGAGGTCAGACTGGTGTCAAATTGTCCGGATTTTACTGCGAAAGTATCAGGAACATTAACAAAATATGTTAGACACGTTCTTACAGCTGTTTTATTCATTTAAGTACTATTAACATAAATAGAGTGTTTAAAGTTCGATTTCGACCGTTTCTGTCACAATAGCTAAAAACTGCCAATGAAAATAATGTATTTAAACCTAAAATTATAAATCATAGTCTTGAAATTGTGCGTATCACATCTAAAATGCTTAAATTATTGTCAGTAATGAATACAGAGACACTCTGAGAGATTTAAGCTTTGACTTGTAATGCTTAGCGGCTGCCGGCGTTTGGTGGTTCCATGAGATCTGTGAAAAAAAAAGGAACAGTGAGAATGTTATCTTTTGTGCAGATAATGTCTATATATTTCGAAATAGCTTGCCCTCGTATTAAAGCACAAGATCGTCAGGGTCGTCAACGTCGATGCTCTCCTCTGGGCGGTTCGCACATCCGTGACAAGCGCAGTATCCGCACATTGTTGTGCAGCGTAGGCCACTCAGTAGGCAAGCGCATTTGCGCTCACATCCGGATCTGCAGTTGCAGGAGATGATGTTCAGAATATCGGCTGGTGCAGCATCAATCGTATTAGGGACTGGAATAAAGCGTCCGCTTTTTAACGCCCAGTCCCACTCTGTTGCGGGTAAATGGTTTCCTTCCATGCTTGAACCTGGAGAAATAAGAACGGAATTAAATTTCAATGGCCTAACATTAATTTAACAAAAAGGCTAACGTTAATTTAACAAAAGGGCTAAAAATTTTAGTTTTTGACTCTCACCTGGTGGTAAACTCTGAACGAGTGTTGTTCTGCTGCGGAGGATGATGGTGGAAGGGTTGCTAAATCGAATTTAGCTTTGAGTGACTGTTTGGCTACGGTCCGCATGTACAGTTTGTACCTTTCGGTGTCCAATCGCCTAGTTATGGGGCATCCATATAAGAAAAGAAAGAAAGCCTCTCCTGCTGCAGCGATTTCTTTGTGCGATGCATCTGGCTTGTTGAAAACATGGACCTTATTGCGCAGTTTAGCGTTTTCTTTAAGCTGCTTGAAGGACCTGATTTTTCCCTTCCTAAGGGGGGCGGATGTGGTGTCACAACCAGTAGCAGCGTGGAAGAAAGAGAGAATTGGGAGCAAGCTTCGAAGGACAGACTTGAGTTTTCCGCTTTTGAAAATCTTGCCTTTTCCATTCTTCTTTCCTGGCATAAACATGGAAATGTATTCGTGAACATCAGGAACAGAAACCTTCAAGACGAGCAGATCAGTATCTTGTCCCACAATCACAGAACTGACTTCTGTTTTCCTTGAAGTTTCGGCTGCCGTTGAAACAATCAGGGTATCAGCGTCGTCTTCAGCTTGAATAATCTCAATGCCTGCTGTTGTAAGGTGTTTTGATAGGAGAGCAATGAAACGCGTCTTGTTGTTCTCGTTTGATAGAAACACTCCTTGTGGTACAGTAGTTGGCGTGTAATCTTCGATAACTGCGTACGGAGCCTCCTTGCCAGTTCTCCTGGCATGTTCTGCATCTTTGGTTGTCGGGGCACCATAGCCATCAAACACAACGATTGTCTTTTTGCCAAAATGGATTTCATATAATTGACGTATTGCTGACAAATTTGGGAGTAGGTTGCAGGACAGGTCCAAACAACTCGATGCAGAAGGAAACCTCCGTCGACCGTGAACACAGGGTTTGATGGCAAAGCTTGTTCGCAGCTTGAAAACTCTTCTAAAACAGTGATGAGCTTGGACGTTTTGCTATTCCGCAGAAGTGTGCCATCAAATAGAGCTGGTGGTCTTGCGGCCAACTCGTAAATCAAGTACGTTGAAAGCTCTTCTTTACTTCGTATTTTGCAAAGGAGGCGATGAAACAGTTGGTTCGGGTCTATTTCCACGGTGGTGTCCTTAATTTTAGTGCTCTTGGCCATACTTCAAAGGGAACGAAGTTTGTCCTTCCTCTTCAAGTGGACGTCGCTGAGGCATTGACCTACGATTGACTTCATTGCTTGCAAACCAAGGGCGTGGGCTTTGTCGCAGTTCACGGTGTCGTCGGCAACCAAACGTGTACACAGGGACAAAAATAGAGGAAATTCCACGAAAGGGTTGTGAGAACGCAGCCACTATGTCATCTTGTCAACATCCCCTTTGTCTCTGGATTGTCGTGTCTCTCGAAGTTCGACGTGTTGATCGCAAGTTTCGGAGAAAACACCACTGAAACGTTCCATTGGATTGACAATACTAGACGTTGCAGGCATGGCGGTCACCCATCGAGCTATCACCCCTTCAGAAATTCCGCGGCCGTGTGTCAGTCCTCTCGCTGACTTCATAGTACACATCAGCACCTGTTCGATTGTCATATCCCTCCAAACTCCACACCAGAATTTGTTGGATCTTCGGACGGTGAAGAAGCTCTAAGAATGAGTCTAGCATATCTTATTAATGTTTCCGAGACTTCGACAGTAAAATCTGGTCAATTTGACACCAGTCTTCCCTCGCTAAGACCACTAGTTCGAAAGATATGGCCAAGAACCGAAAAATCCTAGACGGCGGCGTTTTTTTCAAGATGGCGGCTTTTCCCCAGCTCGTATTTTTTGGCACTTTTGGGATTTCGTTTAGGACATTGTTCTTAACGTTTCCACCAATTTTCAGCCTGTTATTAATTTTGTCCGAGTCAGAGGTAAATTTTGTCTAACTGCACTGGACTACCATAGTCCCTTCCAAAAACCTGTACATGTTCCTAGTTGGGGTATGTCTCTTCTGTGACAAAGCAATCTTTTTTAATTTTTCTAGGGTTGCCACATGTTCCCTCTCCAACTGTACAGCATTAATCTGGATGTTATTGGATCGTTTCCTTGAAAGGGCGTCTGCTAGTAAGTTATATTTTCCAGGCTGGTGTACGATGGTGGCATTGAACTGTTGAAGGAACAATGTCCATCTCGTCAACCTGTCGCTGGAAAGATCAGACTTAAGCAAGAACTGAAGCGCTCTATGTTCAGTCACGATGACCACTTGATACCCAATTAATATCTTTATCCATATCTGCAGGGCAGAAATGAAAGCTAGAGCTTCAAGCTCGGTTGTAAAGTAGTACTGCTCATGAACTTTCAGTTTCCTACTATGGAAATCTAGATAATGTTTCTTTCCTTGTTCGACCTTGTGGTTTAGTACTGCACTAATGCCTATCCTGGATGCATCAGACTCTATGTAGAATATTCTGTCAAACTCATGATACTCTAACTTTATGCAGTTTTTTAGCATGTCCTTGCCGCCTCAAGAGCCTTATTGCTCTACTGTACATTTCCACCTATTGTTTTTCTTGAGGACTTCATAAAGTGGAGCCATGGTTACTGAATAGCCCGGACAATGACTACTTAGGAACTGACACATCCCTAAGAACTGTCTCAACTGTTTGACCTTTAAGGGCTTCGGAAATCGGGCAATTTCCGCTATTTTCTTCATGTTGGGGTGATAGCCGTCCTGACCTATCGTATGCCCCAAGAAGTTAATGCATTCGTGCATAAACCTGCACTTATCCGAATTCAACTTAATATTTGCCTTACGAAGATCATCAAACAATTGTCTGAGATGAACCATGTGTTCCTGTACATTGGCGGATGAAACGATTACGTCATCTATATAACATATGACGTTTTCTTTCACAGTGTCAGAGAGTTTACTATCTAATGCTCTGATGAGCGCTGGCCCTCTGTTTATCAGACCAAAGGGGACGCGAGCGAAGACATAACTGGTTTGGTCGAAAAGGAAACCAGTATACTGACGTCTGTCTTCCTCTAACTCCACCTGATGAAACGAAGCTGTCAAATCTAATACACAGAAGAAAGATTTCCCTTTAAACTTCATCAGAAGTTCCCTGATCTTCGGTGGACGATCTGATTCTAGAAGAATCCTAGAATTAATTTTCCTGGCATCTAGACACAATCGAAGTTGCCTATTCACCTTTTTCACAACCGTAACACGATTCAAGAATGAGGATGCTTGCTTTTTTATGATACCGTCACGTTCCATTTTCTTTATTATCACTTTGACTTCCTCATAGTATTTCTGTGGAATTGGGTAAAGTTTCGCTTGATATGGGGATTGATCAGTGAGACGTATCTGGTATTTAAAGTCCTTCATTATACCAGGCTTATCATCAACATGTTATTATACTGTTCTAGTAAATCCATGAATTCCTTTTCCACGTCCTCAAATCCCTCGGCTTTGAATGCATAATGCTCCCTCTCTTGCTCGACTTCATTGACGACGCGTTCTAGGATTTCCTGTCTAGGGAGTTCCTCATTAATTTCCTTTTGATCTATTTCTTCTTTTTCTATCTCTTCTACAGCATCTTCCTAAAATGTGATCAACCGCTGATCCATGTCAATCACGGCTCTTGCCTTTATAATGAAATCCATACCGATAATCAAGTCAAAGTTTATGTCTTTTACGACCACAAATATATTCTCATATTTTCTATTATTTATTTCGAATTTCATTAATATTTGGACTTTGCATTTCATGGATCTGTCCTTAAAATGCCTTTGACCTTCATTAAGAAGCTGGAAGAATTACGAACGGGTCCTCTTCCTTGTTCCTTTCGAAACATTCTTCACTAATTATTGAAATCATCGCGCCAGTATCAATTAAAGCGCTGCATGCTTTATTCCCCACTTGAATCTGTACAACAGGTAGTAAAATGGGTCTTCCTATCTCTCTACCTTCTTCTTCGTACAATAAGTCTTCATCAGTTATGTTAAACGTTTCGTTAATGGTAATTGCACATGGGGGTCATGAATCATCAGTTTTCTCTACTTTTTGGAAATTGGCGTTTTTTTCGTCAGGGCCTTTTCTCTCTGTATCCCCCTGACGACTAGTACCTGGGATAGCCTCTTCAATTTCCTGCTGCTTTTTCCTCTCTTTCGAATTTCTTCGGCTAGTGTATTCATTAGACTTATCTTGCTCGCCTCTGAGCCTATCTTTCTGTTGGTTACGCTGAAATTCCTCTGTCCTATAATTCTAATAGCGACTGTAACCTTGGTTTGACCTGTTATTTGACTGATATGGCGTTTCACGATAGCGATTCCTATTGTTACCATAATCGCGCCGGTAAAAGTCCCGTTCCTCTTACTTGCGCTGCCAAGGTTGTTCCGTGTATTCAACGTATCGGTTATCTTGACGATTATAGCGTTGGTTGTTACTATAACGTGTGTTGTACCTGTTATTGTATCGATTATTGGATTGACTCTGGTCTGTTTGCTGAGTACGATCCATTACAATCGTATCCACACCTCTTGATTCATTACGTGGATTTTTCACGATCGTAGGAGCTGTGCGTGCGCTTACGTGATGTAAACGTCGTAATAGAGCATCCATGGTCGTAAGATCGCTTACACCTGATGAAATTACTTGCGTACGCACTTCCACAGGAAGATGTCGGGATATTGAGTCTATCAGTTGGGCTTGAGTCAACGGAGGCTGAAGAAAACGTAGTTTCGCCAATTGGGAAGCAAAGTATTCGTAATAGCTCGTTGGCCCTGTACTCGCATACTTCCTGGAGTGCATTTCTGAGCGTAGATTGTTCTGGACGTCCGTACTCCAGAATCTACTGATAAAAGATTCCGCGAACTCCTCAAAATCAGTGAACGTGTAGCGGAAAGCACGATACTACTGAAGCGGTGCATCAGCAAGAAAGCGTTCCACCACTCTTAACTCTCTTTCACGTGGCACGTGAGATTCCGTGAAGTAATCGCGTACACTTCTGATGAATTCAATTGGTATAGTCCCATCGAGGTTGTTAAAACGTCGGGGTTTATCTTCGAAGTTACGGATTATTGTAATATGACCTGCCCCATCTGACGCTCTTGTCGCGTATGGACCTATACTTGTGTTCGCTGACGGTGGATTATATACTTGGGAACGTTGCTGTGCTGTGTTACCATATTGCGTTGCATTAAACCTGGGTGTTTCATAACATATGGGGTTTTGCAGTTGATTCCCATCTTCCCCATCCTGAACTGGACCATCAACTCCATCAAGGTTAGTAATGAAATCTGCGTTCCATATAGGCCTAAGTTGATCTCGCAATTCATCTACATTTATCGAACTTCACAATGTTAAGCTTTCGAGTTGTTTTCTGACTTCACTTATTTCAGAAGTCTTTTTCTCCCTAACTTCTATCAACTCTAATTTAGCTTGATCTACCTTAGTCTCCATTAAATTAATCTTATTCTCAAGATTGTCATGATTTTCCGTTTGAGTATTCTGAATTACATTTAATCTTTTTATCACGTCCTCCCTTACATCGGTAATTTCTTTACTTGATCTAGCCTCAGTTTCTACAATTTTATTGCTGATGTCAAGTTTAAAGTCTTTGAAATAGTCCTCATTGACTTTAAGCATTTCTTGTCTTAGAATGACTATGTTATCATTAACAATGCCTTTAATATCGACATCAAACTTACCTTTGATCATTTTATTATGATCCTTTACTTGGGATTGAAGCAGACTTAATTGTTGCAATGCATCTTGTGTCTGACTAGTATCACGAGATACTTGCAACTGGAAACTCTCTAAATTACTTTTAGCTTCCTTTTTATTATTAGCTAATTCTAACTTAATTTCAAGTTGAAAATCTTTGTTAGACTGCTCAGACTCGTATAATTGAACTTGCATAAGCTTTTGGTTAGCGTCAACAATTTCAATTTTTGTTTGAATATTATTCTGACTAGCCTGAACTTAGTTTTGTGTAGTCTGAATCTGGTTCTGTGTATTCTGAATCTGGTTCTGCTTAGCATACATATGACTCTGAATTGATTCTAATGCCACGATTTTTGTCTGCATCTTATCCTGACTGGTTTCTATTTTAATGAAGTTAGATTCTATTTTAACAATGTTAGTTTGAACCAAGGCCATCGCGGGGCTGAGTGGGGCCTGGCGCGAGAATGTGCGCGGGACCTAGTAGGCATGAGTTTGGGAGGGGAGGGGGTAGTAAATGCAAATTTTAGACTGTAAGTGGCTGAGTTGTACGGAGAGTTGAGGCACTCACCCACATCTGAAAAGCCCTCAACTCTATCAGAGGCAACAGAGACCATCAAGGAGTTGGTGGGGGAAGGTGAAAGGGATGGTGATTATAATAACATAACTATGTTAAAGCACTCCAGCACATCTAAAAATAAGCTTTCAACACTATCAAAGGCAACTCAACGCATTCAAGAGACTGTGGACAGAGGTGGAAATTATGATGGTAATGATGACGATGATGATGTTGATGATGAAGATGATGATGATGATGACGATGATGAAGACGTTTTTACAACTATAAAACCATCACCACTTCCCCAGTTTTTGAAATCATCAGTCATTGCTCGTCGTGGGAAACCAATCATCAATAATACGAGGGCTGTTTTTAAGTAAGGGCCGTTCTTTTTTTAAATTAACCAAACATTTTATTTTGAAACCACATTTATTTTTAGGTTTTACATACCTTCGTTTATTTTTCTACATAGTTGTCTTGTTTATTTAGGCACTTGTCATACCTTAAAACTAAGTTCTGAAATCCCTCTGCATAAAAGTTTGCCGCCTGCTCTGACAACCAAGAATTCACACTTCAGGAAAATCCATTGATAGAGTGTTTATCATGAATCTTCGGTCCGCGTGAATTTTCGTGCCAATTGCAGTCACCAGGTCATCTGTGATCACAGACCTGAGCGTTCATCGTCATGAACATTTTCACGGCCACTTTTGAACTCGCGTACCCATTTTCACAATTTTCCTTCCGTCATTGCATTATCACCATACACCTCACAAAACTGACGATGAATGTCTGCAGCCGACATGTTTCTTGCACTCAAAAAACGTATCATAGATCGTACCTCACACGCGGCGGGCGAATCAATAATCTTGAACATTGTCAAGATGCACAGTTCAGTGTACAGGTTAGCTACACAGCTGCTACTGACGCCTGCTTGTTCTCAAATGATGCTGGGAGGTAGCGCGCACGCTTGTTGCGGCGTGCGCACTAACTACGAGATTATAAAAAGCGGCCCTTACTTAAAAAACAGCCCTCGTACCTATTGGAACAATCCTAATATATGAGTCGACGCTTACAGCTCTTGCATGCCTCAAAACTGGCTGGTCATATTGGTTACGAGGAAGAGCTATTAGAAATAGAAGATGAGCTTCGTAATGCTGGTATTATTGTGTGATGGGCCAACGTAGCAACATCCCATCCCTGAAAAATAATTGTCAACGAGTGTTGTGTTTAAAAACTTTAACAAGCAATCATAAACAGAAAGAGCTGTATTCTGTGTGTGTACCTATTGTAAAAATATTTGAATTAAATTAATAAAAATATTGTATGTAGCCTATAATTCTTGTCCACTAAGACTAATTAAGGTAAGACTAAAAATAGTGTAGCCTACATGCCTTTAACCGTATATTAAACACCCAGTTCACATGACTGATAACTGCAATGTTATGGAAAAACAAACAAACAAAAAATCTGCATTAAAAAACGAAAAAGTGGTTGAGTGAATGTACACTGGAAAAAGTTTGGTAAACACTCCAGTCCACAAGACTGATTAAATTATTAACTGTCAGGGTGGCTGAGTGGTTAAGGCGTTTGGCTTAAGATCAAATTTCCACTATAAAGGAAGCAAGGGTTAGAACCCCTTCCCTGACATAACTATTGCCTCAAGATGCCTTGGCGACACTGTATTATTATGATACTCGGTACACAAAACTACCAATAAAGTGCATTAATTAAGACCACTCTTTGTGAACTAGTCAGAGACTGTTCATGGTTAACGAGTGCATTAAAAGTAACAGGTAGGAATAGCAATTAAGGAAAAACAAGAAATATAGGCTATATAAAATATTTTTATTAATGTAATTCAAATATTTTTTACAATAGGTACACACACAGAATACAGCTCTTTCTGTTTATGATTGCTTGTTATAGTTTTTAAAGATAACACGTCTTGAAAATTGTGTTTCAGGGGATGGGTTGTTGCTATGTTTCCTCATCATACAATAATACCAGCATTACGAAGTTCATCTTCTATTTCTAATAGCTCTTCCTCATAACCAATATGACCAGCCAGTTTTGAGGCATGCAAGAGCTGTAGGCGTTTGACTAATATATTAGGATCGTTCCAATAAGTATTATTGATGATTGGTTTCCCACGACGAGCAATGACTGATGATTTCAAAAAGTAGGGAAACGGTGATGGTTTTATAGGTGTAAAAACTTCATCATCATCGTCATCATCATCATCATCATCATCTTCTTCATCAACATCGTCATCATTACCATCATAATTTCCACCTCTGTCCACAGTCTCTTGAATGGGTTGAGTTGCCTTTGATAGTGTTGAAAGCTTATTTTTAGATGTGCTGGAGTGCTTTAACATAGTTATGTTATTATAATCACCATCCTTTTCACCTTCCCCCACAAACTTCTTGATGGTCTCTGTTGCCTCTGATAGAGTTGAGGGCTTTTCAGATGTGGGTGAGTGACTCAACATGGGTTTTAGAGGAGGTGATAAAGGTTTCTCATCAAACAACTCGCTATCAGCACGAGCGCGTTGTAGTGTATTAAACTGGAAGTTAATATTATCTTCAGCAGCAGTAACTTTTTCTCGGACTTGGTTTTTTGCATTGGTTTGGGTTTTCTTTACTTTAAGACTAGCATCATTATTAAGTTTACAGTGATCATTGTGTGAAGAAAGTATGTTGAAGTCTTTGTCTTAGCAATTCCTCGACACTGTTTCGATCGTTGCCTTGAATAGCGCCAAATAACAGCCCCGTCATTATTTGTTCTTTTTATGATATATCTTGCCAACAAAGAAGCCGAAAAAAATCCTCAAACGAGAGGGCGAAAGCAATAACATTCAAAACAACAAACAACTCAAAGAAATAAAGTCATTGAAACAAAAAATAAAAGAACATGACTTAATAATCACAAAAGCAGATAAGGGAAGCACTACAGTAATTTTGAACAAAACAGAATACATTGAAAAATATACAGTCGAATTCCTAAACAACAATGAAATCAAGGAATTAACAAAAGACCCCACCAACAAATTCACAAAACAAATAAAAAGTGCGCGAAAAGAAACAGAATACATACTGTCCAAAGCCGAAAAATCAAAACTAATAAACATGAACCCGAAAATACAGTCATTGAGGGGACAACCAAAAATACACAAAAAGGAGTGCCCAATGAGAACAATAGTCAATTTTAGGAATGGCCCTAATTACAAAATCAGCAAAGAGTTACTAAAAATCTTAATATGCCGTCTTTCCAACGACAAAAAAACTCTGTAAAGAACACAACCGAACTAGTAACAGCATTGAACACCCTACAAATGAAACCTAGCTTCAGGCTAGTATCCTTCGATGTAACAATCATATACACCAATATTCCGATTATTGAAGCAATCTACACTATTGAAAACAACTTAATATCCAATAATTCGGCAAAAGAAACTCAAGAGATTGTGGAATTACTGAGGGTCGTTCTCAGCCAAAACGTGTTTCAATTCGAAAATAAAATGTACACACAGAGAGAAGGCCTAGCGATGGGATCGCCACTAAGCGGGTTAATCGCTGACATCTTCATTAATGCACTAGAAAATGCGTTCTTAGGAAAGACTTCAACAAAGGGAATAGTAATATGGAAAAGATACGTAGATGATGTAATTTGCATCTTCGATAATGAACCAACAAGCGAAGAAACAATTCTCCAATCCATTAATAGCCTACACCACTCAATCAAATTAACTAAGGAGTCCGAAACAAACCGAAAAACAAATTATCTCGACATAACTATTGAACGTAAAAACAACGAGCTCTCATATTCCATATTCCGGAAAGCCACACAAATCTCGCATGCATTCGACAATCAGTCTAATCACTCCAGTACGCACAAATTAGCGGGGTTCAATTCAATGGTGCACAGGGCTTTAAACATACCCATGTCAAAAGACAACTATAATAAGGAAATAAGAACCATTAAGCAAATAGCAAAGGAAAACAATTATCCGCCAAGCAAAATAAACCAAATTATAGCCAAACATAAAAATAAAGATAAAACGACTCCCAGATAGGAGAGTAATGAGAAAAAATATGCGCGTTTCAACTATGTGAATGCGAATACATATAAAATCACTAATGTATTCAAAAAGCAAGGCATAAAAATAGCTTTCACAACGAAAAACACAACCGGTAGGCACCTACAAAAGAGTAATCTAAATAAATATGAACCGTATTCAAAGTCAGGGGTATATTCTATAACGTGCCAAGACACCGGTTGTCAAGCTAATTACATCGGACAGAGTGGAAGACGAGTAGGCACACGTTATAATGAACATAGGAATGCGATAAGATACGGAACACATTCAGCCGTATGCGAACATATGTGTGATGCGGGGCACAACTTTACTAACATTGAGACGGAACTAAAAATAATTCCTCACCAATCGAAAGGCAGAGCTCTTGACATAGAGGAAGCAATCGAGATACACCTAGCTAAACGAAACAATCCCAACAACCTAAAAGAACACACGTCCATGGAGAGCTCACCCATCTTCATGCTACTAAAAACACACCCTGTCGGAAACAAGACACAACTTAGCGATACAGCCAAGCTAGATAAAAATGGGAAGGGAAATTAGGGGGTTTTAATAGGTAAATGTTATCTGGATCAGGTGTACGATGTACTTTTCTTCTGCAATAAACCAAGGACCATATTCGCGGCAGTACTAAAGGTGCGGGGATGTCCTCATAAGACCGGGCAGCGCTTAGTTTGAATGGCTTATGGTCCACGCGTGGCGGGGAATGTTCCACGGTCTTTGATAGTTGTAGACCCACCTCATTCAGTAACATACATCTTATCTAGGTTGGCAACACCCCACATAAACATATCGCACTGACTCCGCACAGCACATATGAACAGGGGAAAGAAAAGGGCAAAACCCGTGTCGTTGAGATAACAGCCCCTCTCAGTCGACCACACCTGGAGTTACAGTGAACACGAAAACTGCGCGCAGCTTCAGCAATGAAGACTACCAGGTAAGTAGTAGCCTGTAATATAACATTTTAACCATGGTTGATTTTTACAACCATATAATCACTCCAAATTACAAACTCCGGATATCTATCACCATTTAGCATTTCACCTAATATCATATATACTGCATTTAGCATACACCGACAGTTGCAGTACAAATACTGCACCTAAATAATTGTACATATTGTACATATTTTTCAGCTGTATTTTCAAACATAGATTTTAAAGCCTAAGTGTAATGGATCTGATGATGATCGCTTGACGATCGAAACTGGTCATCCTAGTGTATGTATTAATCGCACGTAATTTATTTCAGCATTAGGTCATAACCCAGCTCTTTTGGGTACACTCGTGTTGACCGACTGAAAAGCACTAAACTCTTGTTTACTAAGGCAACACTAAAAAAATGGCTTCAAACCCCACAATAATCAAACCCCACAATATATGAATATCCTTTATAGTTAGCATATGGCTTACCATGGCTGGTTGTTGATACTTTCATATTGACTGATAAGCACAACCTGAACTCTAGTAAAGTTAACGCAGTAATAAGAATGATAGAGTTTGTGGCGTGCGCAATTTGAAGTGAGCATGTTGATAGTGGACGCAATTATAGAGGGCGCGATTAAAGTGGGCGCGATTATAGTGGGCGCTATTTGACGTGGGTGCGATTTAATGTCCGTGCAATTTGAAGAGAGCATGATGATAGTGGATGCGATTTGACGTGGATGCGAATATAAAGGGTGCGATTATAGTGAGCGCTATTTGACGTGGACGCGCTTTAAAGTGCGTGCAATTTGAATAGAGCATGATGATAGTGGATGCGATTTGACGTGGATGCGAATATAGAGGGCGCTATTTCAATTGGTAGAGGTAGAGTCCCCCTACCTGAGTATAATTTATGAAAAATTGACTGGGAATGAAATAGAGCTAGCTAAACTCACCTAACCTAACCTAACCTAACCTCACCTCACCTAACCTAACTTCACCTAACCTAACCTAACCTCATGTACCATGTTGACCAGAATCAACTGCTTACTGTATAATACAATGCAATATTTCCAGGTTGTTACGTGACGATGTTCTACAAGATTAGACTTGCCTCGAGACTGGGTATGACGTCACAGATGGATCGTGATGGGAGGCTGGACATTACTTTTATAAAACAAGATCATGTTCCTTTCCCACCAGCCTCCCAGCCCGATACAAATGTAACGTATGCCTCGACTCGTTATAAGTTCATACAAGCTATTGCAGCGTCAATATTGTACTCCGTAAATTTAATGTCATCCGCAGCATCGCGCACTTTAAATAACTTCCTGGTGTACTGATTTTGTTATACCACTCGTGAATAAGATCAGATTCGAGTTCGTCGCATACCACATCGCACTAATAACCTTAGGCTAAATCTTGGTAAATTTTGCCCTTATAAGGAGTGTCGTCCGTTTGCTTTATCTCATATCGGAAGTATTTGATTACCCTGGTTTACTGTCCAATTTAATTGGTCCGTACGAAATCGGGCGAAGTTACGGCAATAAGAGCTACCAAGTCGTAGACATTGAGACTGAGGGGATAGTAGGCCGATACAATGCTGCCAGTCTTAAGAAATATTACAGGAGAACGTGAAGAACGTGCCTCATAAGGAGCGTGACAGTGGGGTTCCGCATGTAAATAATAATCGGAATGACTACCGCTAATTATTATTTCCCGGAAGGGAGGAATATATCACCGATATTGCCAGCCGTCATGTGACACGACGACACAGCAAAGCCATCTGTAAGGAGCCTGGATGATTTACAGCGGTTGTGTGACGTAAATGTGAATGGATTATGAATAATACTATGTGTAACATTCTTGAGGCATATATCCTTCATGGGATGGATTTCCAAATATTCGTTTCTTAATATGAATTATGAAGTGAGCGCGGAAGTGAGAGGATATATATGTATATAAATCTGGGCTTGATTAATAATGAGAATAGTCGCTCCATTGACTAAGTAAATAGTTCGGCAGTAGGGGGATGGTAAGAGTTCCGACGCAAAAGACGTGGCTGTGCCCAAATAACAAAGATGGCGGCCAATATGGCGACCATGACGTCACAAGATGGCGACCATGACGTCACAAAAAGGCGGCCATGACCTCACTAACCTACGAGGTGTGATCTAAAAGTTCCAAACTGTTAACCCATAGCCTACATTCCTGGAGACGTCACAACGAGGTGTGATCAAAAAGTTCCAAAATGTTAACCCATAGCCTACTTTCCTGCTGATGTCACAACGAGGAGAGATTCAAAAGTTCCAAAATGTTGACCAATAGCCTACTTTCCTGGTGACGTTTTAAGATGGCAGCCATACCTTAACTTAACCTAGTCTAACCTAACCTACGAGGTGTGATCAAAAAGTTCTAAAGGTTGACCCATAGCCTACTTTCTTGGTGATGTCACAAGATGGTGGCCTTAGCTTAACTTAACCTAGTCTTAACTAACCTACGAGGTGTGATCAAAAAGTTTTAAAATGTTGACCCATAGCCTACTTTCCCGGTGACTTCACATACTAACCCGCCATACATTCAGGGGCAAGCCGATATCTCCCGAACGCATGGTCGGATTTTGACGAATGAGATGTCGTCGAACTCGGGCTGACACCCCCTTTCCAATGGACAACCTATTTCCACCCCAAAATAAACCCTACCCCTACTAGGGGGTGAAATAGTATTTTTTTAGTAAATGTCGCTTTCCAAGTGCCACGTGTGGGAGTTTGAATGCTAATAGGAATTTAAACTTTGTCTCATATAAAAGACATGCCAAAGAGTCGACGCCATAATGAATTAGCATTTTTGTTTTTTGTTTTTACGCATGCGCACTTGGTGATTTTTTTAAAGGTGGGCTTTTTGAAAAATGATTTATAAGAAGGTGTTTTAATGGTGAGGAGAGAGCTAGATAGTCGCCTACTTTCCTACGAAGTTTGCCGATATCTCACGAACGCCTGGTCGGATTACCTGACATGACAACAGGGCAATGGAAAACAATCTGACAACCATGGTTTGGGGAGTGAAATGCTTGTGAACACGTGTGAAACAACATGTAAGCTAACACGTCACATCCTGTTTGATTCTTACGTGACAAAGAGCAAGTAGATGTGTCACATGACCTCACGCAGGTGTTGGCCTTGAACGTTAGCTGTACACGTGCACGATGATAGAATGCTCAAGTGTGTAAATCGCTTTCGAATCAACCATGAATCGCAGAGACGTATGTCATGGTTTGGTAGCAGGCAATCGAACCCGAGATACTTTAGGCCAAAGCCTAGCACGCTAACCCGTAAGCTATGAATGAATGTGTTGGTGGCTTATGTGGGTGGCTTAGGGTTGTGGCATATGGTTGTGGCTTATGGTGGGGGCTTATGGTGGTGGCTTATGTTGATGTTTTATATAGGTGGCATATGTTGATCGTTTATGTTAATGGCTTAGGTTAATGGCTTAGGTTGGTGGCTTAGGTTGATGGCTTATGTTGGTGGCTTATGGTGATGGCTTATGGTTGTGGCATATGGTGGTGGCCTATGGTGGTGGCTTATGGTTGTGGCTTATGGTGGTGGCTTATGGTGGTGGCTTATTGTTGTGGCTTATGGTGGTGGCTTATGTTGATGGTTTATGTTGGTGGCATATCTTGATGGTTTATGTTAATGGCTTAGGTTAATGTCTTAGGTTGGTAAGCACAACATGAGTGAATAAATAAATAAAAGGCACATGAGTTCACATAACATGTAATTTATTAATCCATGAATTAAAGGCTGAGCTAAATCCTAGCCATTTTACATAGAGTTTATTTCCTTTTTGTTTCAACACTTTTTCAACAAGGTATTGTTTTGGAAACACTGTCTTGCAAAGTTCTTGGAGATAAAACCTGCCTTTTATAGGTTGATGGTTGAGATCCTCGCGTAAATAGGTGACTGGGCTGTCCAGGTTGACTTGACGAATTCGAAATAGTTCAGTCCCGCAATTTGGTGTGTAGCCCTTATCAAAGGCAGACTTAAATTTGCTCACACGAACATGGTCTCCGATGTTGAGGAGGTGGCGTTTAGGGTCTGCTGTTTTTATGGGGTTAAACAGTTTATCCCGTCGCGGAATATTTTTGGTCACAAGTCGTGGCTTGGTCCCAATGGTTCTGTGTTTGGTGTCATTGTAACGTGACACTAGCTAAGGTAACAAGTCCAACGAGCGATATGAGCCTTGAGCGGTAAAGGCTTTCCACATATGAGTTTTCAATGTTCGGTTAAACCGCTCGACCACACTGGCTTTGAGATTGCTGTACGGGGTGTAATGGTGAATATCCAAAGATTTGAGAAAACTAGAGAAATCCTTGTTGAAAAATTATTTTCCCTGGTCGGTTTGCAACAACTGGGGTTGACGTTTGGATTGTTGAATAATATGTTTAAAAGCTTTGTTGACTAGCGGGTCAGACTTGCGAGGCACCGGTTCAACAAAGGCCATTTTGGAATACACATCAATGACTGTCAACACATAGCGTACACCATGGTTAACGCTAGCATAGGGAATCATTTCCACTAAATCGGCTTGCCAAAGTTCATCCACACGCCGTGAAATCACCTTGAGTCGCTGATAGTGACGTCTAGCTGGGCGATGCAACTCGTGAGCAATGCCCACTTTGATGGGTGAAGGCTTAAACAATTATTTTGGCATTTCGAAGTTCTTCTTCAATTTCTTGAATTTCCCAATCGTGATCGGTATGGCCGGCTTGACGTGAAGCATGCAACAGCTGTAGCCACTGGACGAGCTTACTAGGATTGTGCCAGTAGGTAACATTAACCAGGGGTTTTAATGGTTTAAATGTCACTCCAGAAGCGGACACTTTACGACGAACACCTTGACTGGTTGGAAACATTTTTGCAATGATGGTTTTATATTTTTGAGATATATTGGCATTCATTTGTTGAGTGGGATCATACTGTATTTTGTGGGCATGAGTATCCAATAACATGGATTTATATTAACAAGGTCTTGTTGTGTATAATCATGCGAAGAGGGGGTACGAGAGAAGAGCAGCTTTAACAGTCCTGGAGTTAATTCATAGTTGATTTTATAATGACAGCACTAGTACGAGCTAATTTAATCGATGAATCGCCAATTTTCAAACCATCATTCTCATAGTGAACACCGTATGTGGTATCTGTATTTCCAATAAATAGATCTGTAAAATAGGGTTCCAGTGTTGATCCATAATATTTTATTAAAATGTTTTTGAGTTGAGCTTTATGTTGAGGTGTGGCCAAGAGTTGTGAAAACGGAGACGATTTGGAAGGGCAAGGTGTTTCGACCATGGTCAAGGATTTCTACTTTCTTAAAAACTCTGCAAGGGGTGAGGATTTGTATTGAGGCGTAAACATTTGATAATTATGATCCTCATCCTCAACCTCGCTAGAACTACTTAAATGTTCCCGTTCCTATTCCTTTTCCTCTTCCACAGGGTCCTCGTGTAGCGTCTGCGTAGCTTGTGAAACAGTGGGTAGCGATTCAGATGGCTTGAAAGAGGGTTTAAACATGGCTTTTAGCGGAGGTGCTAAATGTAGTTGAATAAACAAAGCATGATCCGCACGTGATCGTTTTAATTGACGAATCTTTTGGCGAATAGCTTTTTTTTGCTTTAATAATATGCTTTTTCAATTGACTCACTGCTAACGCCATGGTGTCTTGACAAATGACATGAGAGGGAATGAGACAGTCCCTTAAATAGTAATAAAATGTTCAAACCCTAAGCGATAACGTCCTTGGTTGAGTTCACTTTGTTTGTCAATCACTAAACAGACATGGCGTTGTGTGTTCCAGCACTTGGCACACAATTCGGTAAACATTTGAAAGGTCTTATCAGGATTTACATGTTCATTATAAATGTGACTACTATTCCACTCATCCTGGCGAAATAAAACAATGACATTGGCATTGTCACGAATAAGTTGTTTACACATTTTAGAATATGTTTGTCCAAGATAGAAGCAATCGATATGTTTGTGACGACCCATGCTGAAATAGCTTTGAATAATGGCTTGTCGTTCAGTGGATACATCATCGAAAATCATGAGTGAATCAGGCTTTACCTCATCCGGGGCAAGAACATTTTCTTGCATAGAAAATGTAAAATAACCCATATTCTCTCTTTGTAATTCAGACATGACTTGACCAGGTACACGTAGAGGGGTTGGTAGAGAGATTTTGCAAAATTATAAATATTTTGAAAACGCAGACCATTGAGCGCTGTGATGAGCGTGAGCAAAAGATTGGTCTTTCCACACCCTGAAGGTCCCACAATGATGCAGCGAATGGAAGACGGAAACAGTGAACCGTGACGTTGTTCACGTGATGTGGGATAGAGATGGGAAACCATGTCCCCCACGGGGAATAACTCCTGCTGCTTAATAGTCTTCATATCAACTAAGGCTTAGAGAGGTGAGCAGGCTGTCTATATACATGGAACCATGTCTTGTCATAGAAAGAGTAGACCCCTACTACAGGTCGACAATGGATGTCTTTGGACGTGCGTTAATGGCCAAAGCTAGGTCTGTGCTCATTCATGATCCTAATCAAGAAACAGATCCTGCTAATAAACACTATGTGGATAGGTCTGTGGTGCCACGCACTTAACAGGGAGATTATGACTTTACAGGAAAGCGATTGACTCATGTGAAACATCCTCAAGTGTATACGGATAGCACAACAAAAAAGTATGTGGATAACAAGGTGCACGAGTTATATGACAAAGTACCTCTGCCTACGGTGAATGGCTATACGGATAATCATCACCCCATTATTCACGTGGAAGGCCCACAAGAGGATGATGTCTGCACCAAACGTTATGTGACTTATCAAATGAAAAGACTTTATAAATCTGTTCCATCTGTATATTTAGTGTACCTAACAAATGAAAAACCAGTGAATGACAGGAATCATTTACCACTAGTCCATGACCAGCACCTGACGTATGTGCTTTCTTCGGGTTTAAAACACTGTCGATTACACTATCATGGAACTATTCATATGAAACAATCCATGCCTGATGAAAACCATTTACATATAGACATAAACGGTCATAGGATGTTGGTTCAAAACCATCAAACGGTAAATGTAGGTGATGAATTATCATTTCATCTCATGCTCACATGGGATGAAAAGCTAGCAGGTAAAAGCATAAACGATTTCCCACTTTATGAGGAACTTGAATATACTGCCATGAAATAATGCTAACACGTTAGTTGTGACTTACACTTTCTTGTGAGAGAGATATGTGGTGAAAAAGACTAAAAAAAGACCTTGTCCTTGCCAAATCATGAGGTTAAGGCATTAGCGGACAAGCCCTTGCGAATGAAAAAATAATAATAATGTGTTGACCATAAGGAAAGCCCTTCGAGCAACATAGAGACGTGTTATTTCAAAACGTCAGCGAGAGGTTTCAAAACATGGTCGAGTGATCCCTGTCCCCAAACGAGCAGGATTTTTACCTCCTTTATTCGCTGGTCTGACTGCTCTTGGTTCACTTTTGGGCGGTGCCAGTGCGGTGGCTAAAACCATTAAAGCTGCACAGCAGGGTAAGCAAGAATTGAAAGAAAGTCAGCGACACAATGAAACGATGGAAGCCATTGCTATGGGGGCTAGAAACACCAATTTAAAGCCAGCCTTTTACCAACAAGGATTTCGGATTTTCCCATCTACAAATTAAAAAAATGTTTAACCTCAACCATAGCAAGACATGCCCCAACCCATGAAGAAGTTAAAAGCTATGCAAAACAACTAAAACTTTCTCATTTTCGAGGTGTGTTTATGCGGAATCAATTACCTCGACGACGATGGAAACAGGAATGCGCAGTTTTAAATCTAGATGAGAATACAGGACCAGGAACGCATTATGTAGCGTATGTGAAAGAGGGATCCATGATATGGTACTTTGACAGTTTTGGAAATCTACCGCCACCCATGGAA
The DNA here is from genome assembly GCA_946902985.2 of Meconema thalassinum. Lineage (NCBI taxonomy): Eukaryota > Metazoa > Arthropoda > Insecta > Orthoptera > Tettigoniidae > Meconema > Meconema thalassinum. The sequence goes on from OX336389.2 coordinate 1,082,890,554, forward strand.
CTAGTCACCTATTTTGGAAACAGGACCAAGATATATTATAATGTGAAACGTGAGCAAACGTTTAACAGTCAAGAGTGTGGGCGTTTGTGTTTAATGTTTTATATAAGACACTGCATAAGCAAAAACGTCAACAGTATGTCGACAGAAAGTAAGACGTTTACACTGCATGGACGTGGACCTGAAGTCAGCCAAGACTTTTACCCGCCTATCGAACTGAGTGAAAGACCTTATGGTTTGGGACTAGTTTCTCTTGAAACGTACAATAGAATATACAACATACGTAAAGATGTAAACAACAAGTTTTACTATATTGATTCCGTGCTCACCCTGAACCCTGGTGGATATAAAATAGATGATATTTATGAGCACATTTATGTGGTACTAATCAACGAATATGGTGTAAAGTCATTTCTTGATGGGATACACAAGTTTGAACTTACATGAAATACCAACACTCATCGCTGTAGTATTTTCTCTACGTTTAAGAGTGACTTTGAATCACAACCCGATTCCATTAGCCCTTTACTAGGATTTAAACCACGAGTGTTGGAGCCCAACAAAAAACTGATTGAGGATCATCACGTGTCCGTGACGTGTAATATTATTAGCCAAGTGTATACCAATCAAGAACCATCGCATTCGCTTTATGACTTTATTAGGACATCGCCCAATGGCTATATTATTCGTGAAAACCCTCCAGTAGTGCACTTTCATTGTGTGGCTGTTAATCCTATTAGTAATATAACGTTAAGACTGGCCAATAGAGATCAACAATTCATTCAACTAGATTCTACCACACCAGTGACGTACAAGTTGGTGCTAAAGCCGCTATGAAGGTGGTGTATAAAGTATCAACACCGTCTAGGAATGGTGTTAGTTGTTTGCCAGGTGAATACACGTTCACACCTAAGAACAAGCAGATCTTACAGCATCTGGGTTACCACATCAACCCTCATCATTAATTCTATCCTAGAAGTGGTAAACAATATCGAGGAGCAACCAGGGGTGGTAAGAATTGACCCCCATTCCTATCAAGCGCAAACACCTGGACTCAATAACAGTGATGAAATTCAATTTGTTATCAACAACCAAGATATTTACACCCTACCGCATGAAAGTGTTATTCACATTGAAGGTCGACTCACTAAAGCCGATGGCTCTACACCAACGACATCCATGTTAGCCAACCATGCTTTTGCCTTTATGTTTTCAGAGGTGTGCTATGTGATTAACGCTATTGTGGTGGATAGCACTAGAAATGTGGGTATTTCAAGTGTCATGAAACTATACCCCTCTTATAGTGAGGGAGAAGGTAAAACACTTTGCATGGCAGGTTGGTCCCCTGACCCGACCAATGACTGGATGGTGCTCACCGATGGCACCTTTACAGGATTATTACCTCTTAAACTCATTTTAGGCTTTGCTGAAGATCACCAGCGTATTGTGGTTAACGCAAGGCAAGTGCTTTATCTGGTTAGGGACAGGAGTGGTAATAATGCACTCATGGGAGCTCAAGATGCACCCATAGATTCAAAAATTCAACTACTTCGAATGCTATGGAAAGTACCCCACGTGACCCTTGCCGATAGCAAAAAACTGGACATGCTTAAGATTGTGGAAAGAGATATGCCATTACTCATGGAATTTAGAAGCTGGGCGCTCCATGAGTATCCCCTATTACCAACCACCAACACACATAGTTGGTCTGTAAGAACAGCATGCTATACAGAGGGACCTCTCTACCTGATCATGGGTTTTCAAACCAATCGCAAGTATCAACAAACCAAAGATGCTACACAATTTGATCATCTGCAATTGAGAAATTCACGTCTTTTCCTCAACGGAGCTGTTTTTCCCTATGAAGGACTAGATTTGGATTTTTCAAAAAATAAGTTCGGCCCCCTGTAGATATGTTTCTTTAAATGTAGATGGTCGTATTATCAAAAAGAAAACAGTCCCATGTAGTCACCTCAAGCCTTTAAGACAAGGGCACCACTGATTGCCTTTGAATGTTCCTGCTTGGAAGAGTCTGTCAAGCAATCCAATATCGACATTCGACTAGATTTTGAAACGCATGACAATGTTCCAGCCAATACCACGGCCTACTGTTTGATCATTCATCACAAACAAGTCAACTATTATCCACTGTCCAACCAAGTGACGAGTGCATAAATTACAGGTCAACCCACGTCAAGCCACTCAGTCATGTCTTGCTTTAAAGCCTCAACAGGTGTTACACCCATGACTTTAAAATCTGAGGAACAACGTTTTAAGAACTTTGCGACGTGGCCTGTGCCTTTCATAAACCCTCAAGCCTTGGCAGCCGCTGGTTTCTATTATTTAAAAACAAGAGATGAAGTGAAATGTGCCTTTTGTTCCATCAACATAGATCAATGGGAAGAAAGTGATGAACCTATGCAAGAACATCAGCGCTGGTCACCAGTCTGTCCCTACCTGTGTGGAATAGAGGTGGGTAATATACCATGTCATTCACGCTCGCCCTTACTAGTACCTCTAAGTGATGAAAAAACAAGTTACGATACGTGTGGACCTTATGGCGTCAACGGTGCTTCGATGAGCAGCTTACAGTCAAAAACACCCATTTTAGAGACATTGGGACATCATCGGTGTTATGGACGCTATAAACACAAAAGACTGTATTGTTGTATGAGTTGGTATCGTCCCGATCCCAAAATGACAAAAGCATGTAAAACTTGTTATACCAATAAAATGATGTAATAAAAAAGGTTGCTGTTGATGTTATTATTTCTCATGTCCCCTGTCATATCCTAACCTCAATTTGTTTACTAGAATGGGAATGTAAGTCAATGTCATGGGTACACCTTAGTCGCGGATAGTCTGTTAGTGGTCAGTTGGACTTGATTCAGACAAGCATCAATATGTTGAGCACACTGATTGTGGATTGCCAAGGGTTTAACATTGGAGATAACAAATTTATATTTAAAGAAGTTGTCATTATTGATTGTTCTACCTTTTGGATATCACAAGCTACCCATTTGGTGTTTAAACCACCCTATGCTTTTGATTTGTTGTGTGAGAAAGACTGTAAACAAACTAAATGGATTGAAAATCATTTGCAACTAGACTGGAATCAAGGAACCATTTCATATAAGCATCTGGACATGGTGATGAAAGCCCATTTGTCCTCTGCCCATGTGGTATTTGTGAAAGGTAATGAAAAACGCCAATGGATACAACCATTTTAACACCTTACTGTCAATGTATTGATCTCATAGCCTTGGAATGGCCCTCGATTCAAACACTCATGGACCGCTGTCCCTGTGGCAACATTACCCATAAAGCCTTAGCTCAAGTGTGGCATCTCTTTCATTGGTTAACTACCAATGCCTGCTGGGAGTTGTTGAATAAAATTAAAACTCAAGGTTCACCCGTGGATGACATCAGTGAGATTTCTACAAGTGACGTGTAAACATCAACGTAATACCATGGAGAGAGGAGATGCTACTGATAAAGCGATTGGGAAATTCTTTGTGTGCAAAAAGAAACAAGACAGTTTTACCAAAGAGGAATTATTGGTGCTCCCCAGGTCATTCATTTATTTTGTAGCATCGAGTGCAGTGAAAGAAATCTGGCAACATGTACCAAAATCATGGACTCAAGACCCTGTGTTGAGTGAATTGCAACCATGTACGGATTACGATCACCATATGCAAGTGGCCATGGCAAAAATTCCCTCTATGCGACAGTGTGCTACTTGCCAGCTGGTGAAACTGTATCACGGTCATAAACGTCCGTGTAAAGACGTTGTTTCCTCATTCCACGGATGTGATGGCGAGAAAAAGCAGCAACAACAACAACAAGCATCGTCCACAGAGGAGGATAAAGATCAAACCTTTTCACCATCATTGGAAAAGAATATATCAAACTTGTACTGGCAATGGCCTCATTGACAAAGTCATTCAATACTTCCCTTCTGAAATCCATCTTCCTGGTTATCGTTTTTGTGGCCTTGGAACACATCTTGAAAAACGTTTGCAGCGTGGTTTTGTCCTTATTAATCTTTTGGATCAAGCATGTAAAGAACATGACATTTCTTTTCGCCATAGTCATCCTGGTTTAAGACATGTGTCTGATAAAGTGTTGTTGAAAAAAGCTAAACAACGTTTGGCGTCCTGTGATACCTCAGTGGGAGAGAGGTTGGCAGCCTTGATTGTGATGTGTGTTATGAAAGGAAAGTTAATGATGTGTGGACATAAAAATTGAAAAAAGAATGAGGAATTGGTATTTCTTTTTTATTGCATTTTTGTAAAGCGCTATTGGCTATAAAATAAAAACAAGGTTTCCTAGGGCATTATGATTTTTGTTTTGTTTTTTGGAGCACTACATTGATGAACACTCACACTTAAAACCTTTCCATTTTTACTTTTTAGTACAACTGTTTTGGTGATAAAGTGACTTGCCATAAGTATATATGTTGGCGCACAACTCAATGTAACATATCATAACCTAACCTAACCCCATGTGTTGGCTTTTGTGTTGGCTTATGTGTTGGCTTATGTGTTGGCTTTTGTGTTGGTTTTTGTGTTGGCTTTTGTATTGACTTATGTATTGGCTTTTGTGTTGGCTTATATATTGGCTTTTGTGTTGGCTTATTTGACAAGTTATTTTCGTCAATGTATTTACTGGATTTTTCTCTTGGTCTTGGAAAGTATCTTAAAGACTGGGAATATTTAAACACTTAACCTTGGCTCATCTAACATAACCTAACTTAACCTTGTCACGTGACATATTCTACAAGTTTGGACTTGCTTTAAGACTGGCTATGACGTTACACTTAGCTCACCTAACTCAATGTAACATATCATAACTTAACCTAACCCCATGAGTTGGCTTTTGTGTTGGCTTATGTGTTGGCTTTTGTGTTGGCTTTTGAGTTGGCTTTTGTATTGCCTTATGTATTGGCTTTTGTGTTGGCTTATATATCGGCTTTTGTGTTAGCTTATTTGTCAAGTTATTTTTGTTAATGTATTTAATGTGTTTTTTTTTCTTGGACTTGGAAAGTATCTCAAAGACAGGGAATATTTAAAGACTTAACATTAGCTCACCTAACATAAATCCATCATTGCAAAAATGTTTCCAACCAGTCAAAGTGGTCGTTGTAAAGTGTCCGTTTTAGGAGTGACATTTAAACCATTAAAACCCCTAGTGAATGTTACCTACTGGCATAATCTCAGTAAGCTCATTCAACGACTACAGCTGTTGCATGCTTCACATCAAGCCGGCCATACCGGTCATGATTGGAAAACCCTCATACAAGTCCCCAGCATAAGCCACAAACTAAGCCACCAACCTAAGACATTAACCTAAGCCATTAACATAAACGATCAACATATGCCACCAACATAAACCATCAGCATAAGCCACCACCATAAGCCACAACCATAAGCCACCACCATAAACCACCACCATAAGCCATCACCATAAGCCACCACCATATGCCACAACCATAAGCCATCACCATAAGCCGCCCACATAAGCCACCAACACATTCATTCATAGCTTACGGGTTAGCGTGCTAGGCTTTGGCTTAAAGTATCTCGGGTTCGATTGCCTGCTACAAAACCATGACATAAGTCACAGCGATTCATGGTTCATTCGAAAGCGATTTACACACTTGAGCATTCTATCATCGTGCACGTGTACAGCTAATGTCCAAGGCCAACACCTGCGTGAGGTCATGTGACTAGGCTAGGCTAAGTTAAGTTAAGCTATGGCTGCCATCTTGTAACGTCACCAGGAAAGTAGGCTATGGGTCAACATTTTGGAACTTTTTAATCACACCTCGTTGTGACTTCACCAGGAAAGTAGGCTATGGGTTAACATTTTGGAACTTTGTCACGTACGAATCAAACAGGATGTGACTTGTTAACTTATATGTTGTTTCATACGTGTTCACATGCATTTCACTCCCCAAACCATGGTTGTCAGATTGTTTTCCATTGCCCTGTTGTCAAGTCAGGTAATCTGACCAGGCGTTCGTGAGATATCGGGAAACTTCGTAGGAAAGAAGGCGACTATCCAGCTCTCTCCTCACCACTAAAACCCCTTCTTTAGAACTTTTTATCATACCTCGTAGGTTAGGTTAGGCTAGGTTAAGTTAAGCTATGGCTGCCATCTTGTAACGTTACCAGGAAAGTAGGCTATGGGTCAACATTTTGGAACTTTTTAATCACACCTCGTTGTGACTTCACCAGGAAAGTAGGCTATGGGTTAACATTTTGGAACTTTTTTGATCACACCTCGTTGTGACGTCACCAGGAAAGTAGGCTATGGATTAACATTTTGGAACATTTTGATCACACCTCGTAGGCTAGTGACGTCATGGCCGCCATCTTGTGCGGTCATGGCCGCCATCTTGGCCGTCATCTTTGTTTTTTGGGCACAGCCACGTCTTTTGCGTTAAAACTCTTACCATTCCCCTACTTTCGGCTATGTCTGAAATTATAGAGGGCACTGTCAGTACCAGGCGAGGCCAATCTGTGAACAATGGAAGGGAGAGGAGTTCGAGACAGTACACGGGACACGTAAGGTCAAGGCGTCCACGGGACGAGTTAGTCCAGCTCAGCACACGGAATAATTCGGTACGATAATTAGTGACGAGTCAGTTCACGCCGATGTTATACGCCGAGCGAACGAGCCCGCCTTTGGAATCACTCCTTTCTTTTTCCAATTTATGACGTATCTGGTCTTTGCTTTCTAGATAGGGTGCAGCATGACATACAGTATTTTGAGAATATTTACTGACGAAGATATTCTTTATGAGGAGGAAGATTTGGAGAAGAAGGCAGTAAGATGTGTGTATCTGCCCTTAATTAAAGTGAAAGTTGAAGAACGTATCATTAAAATGCTACTGAATACAGGAGCTAGCGTGAGCATATTATTTGAGGAATGTGTTGCGAATGTGCTTCTGTAATTTTGTGAATGTATTTCTGTAATTAAATTTGTTTTTTGTAAGTTGGCACCCTTGGGGCGTCGATGAGCAAGATGGAACAGGTTTTGAGTAACTGAATGTAATGGCTGGATAGTGATGCTCCTTGTTGTGTACAATAAAAGTGATTGTTCTTGAATTGTAGACATGAGTTGAAGAATTGATTTGTAACATTTTGGCGACCATTGACAGGATTGTATTGAAAACGTCGGTTTGGTAAACAATTTCCCTGTTTTGTTTTGTTTTGGATTTGTTGCCTTGCAATGGCCACGATTGAAAAGTTGAAAAAGAAGAGAAGTGCCTATCGGGCAAGTGCGACGAAAGCTATTGGAGTGGTCGGAGTTGAAGCCGATTTCCAAAAATTACGTGTGAAAATAAATACTCTCCGAACAATTGCGGATACCTTAAAAGAATTGGACGAAAGCATCTTGAACGAGTTGTTGAATGTTGACGGAAACGAGGATGCCTGTATCGAAGAAACAATGCACTGTGTTACCGTTCAAGAAGATCTTCTGCAAGCACTTCTTGAAGCCGAGGATAAAGTGGAAGGATTAAAACCTAGTGTTGCCAGTTGTGTTGATGCAGGAGATAATTTCAGCGTACAGAGCAACGTGGCTTCGGCGTCGTCAACCATGTCGTCAGAGAGGTTAAGGCTACCGAAAATCACGCTTGAGGTATTCGACTTGGGTCCAGGTAACTGGATAAATTTTTGGACACAATTTCAAAGGATTCAAGAGGATTCTAACATTACGAATGTTGATAAGTTTAGTTACTTGAAAATGTCACTGAAGGGACAGGCTAGGAAGTTAGTTGACAGTTATCCACACACAAGTGAGAATTATGTTAAAGTCTTGGAACATTTAAAGAATCGTTTTGGTAAAGATGAGATGGTTATAAATTATATGTATAAAGATTTCTTGCAATTGGTTCGCTCGGATTTATCTGTGACTGACCTGTATGATAATATAAGTACTAAGTTGAGATCCCTAGAAACATTAGGCATGAATTCTGATAGGGCAGCAATCTTAGTTCCACTCATTGAAGAATGTCTCCCCATTGACGTTTTGAAAATATGGGAAAGAAGAGCAGCAGAAGAGGACGATGATAGTGGTAATAAAATTGATAAACTTTTGTGTTTTCTGGGCAAAGAAGCCGAGAGTGAACAAAGACTGCGTAATCATGCTAAGGTGCATGAGGTTGATAAATTCACTGCGCCCAGAACAGACCCAACAGCAGCAGCTCTCGTTTCTTTCACTCCTACTGTCAGGCAGAATCGGGTAAGTTATCAGCAAACAGGACGGTCACACAAAGTAACCCTAACCTGTTTGTTTTGTAATGAGAACCATCCCTCTTACAAGTGTTCTAAAGAAATGTCGGTTGAGGACCGTCGTAAAACTGTAAAAGAAAAACGAGCTTGTTTTGCATGCTTGCAGGGAGGTCACTCGAAACAGCAGTGTAGGAAAAGAATAGATTGTGGTAAATGTAAAGGGAGGCACTATGATATCATGTGTGTTGGTGAACCCAGCAGAACAGCATCGTTATTTGCAGGGCCTAGTGGAACTGTCATTTTAAAAACATTAGTAGCACAATTGTGTGGTGTCACTGTTCGAATATTACTTGATACTGCTTCACACCGCAGTTATATTTCGGAAGCTATCTGTGAAAAATTGGGTTTGATCGAATGTGGTCGTGAAAATATTTGTCATATGCTGTTTTGTGGGAGTGTGTCATCTGAAATATCACATCCAATTCATGAAATTGAACTAACTAGCTTACAGGGTGATAACAGTTTTGTTCTTAAGGCACTTAGGGAGAAGAAGATTTGTGGTATGATACCACCTGTGAATGATCCGCATTTGTTACGGAAGGTGGCTGCACATGGTATTACATTGACAGATGATGGAGTTAACCGACCTATTGATGTGTTGTTAGGAGCTGATGTTATGGGCGAACTTGTTACAGGTGTGAAATGTATTGACTCTAAGCTGTTAGCATTTGAGACGAAGCTTGGATGGTGTCTCCTGGGTACCGCAGAGAGGCAAGAGGTAAGCAGTATGACAAACTTTGTGACCTCTTTGCTCAATTTACACCACCCTTTATGGGACTTAGAAGTTATTGGAATTGAGAAACAGACAGAAACAAAAAGGTCGGACATAGATGATAGATGTTTGCGAAATTTTGAAGACACAGTTCGTTTCGAAGGTGAAAACTGTCGGTATGTAGTAACATTGCCCTGGATTGATGAGCACCCCCCTCTTCCCACTAATCGTGAAATAGCTGAAAGTCGTCTGAAATCAACAGTAAGCCGTTTAGATAACAATGGACTCTATGATGCGTATGATACTGTTTTTAAACAATGGGAAACAGATGGGATTATTGAAATAACATCTGATGAAAACATAGGGCACTTTCTACCTCACAGACCAGTTATAAATTATGGGAAAACAACTAAAATCCGCCCAGTCTTTGATGCATCGGCGAAAAGTATTGGAAACGTCTCTCTAAATGATTGTTTAGCAACGGGACCCAACTTGATTGCTAGTATCGTACCTATCCTATTACGTTTCAGGTTACAGGAGGTCGGTGTTGTGGGAGACATAAAACAGGCTTTCTTAATGATTGGACTGAACCCTGAGGATCGAGAAATGTTAAAATTCTTGTGGTGGCGTGATGGGCATATTATAACGCTGCGTCACTGTCGTGTAGTTTTTGGAGTTGTGTGTAGCCCATTTTTGCTGAATGCCACCATCACTCATCATTTGAATACTCTAAGTGGTGACAGTTGAAAGACTGAAAAATTCCTTTTACATGGATGATTGCCTTTGTTCATTTCAGTCCCTGAGTGATGCCAAGGAATTTGTGTCCGAAGCTACAAATGTGGTGTCTCAAGCCAGTTTCCAACTCCGTGGGTGGGTTTTGTCAAGAGATGATGTGACACAAAATGTCTTAGGTGTCAAATGGCATGCTTTAGATGATCTGTTGGGATGCAACTTTAGCTTCGATCCAAAAGAGAAAATCAATGAATTAACTAAGAAGAAATTGCTGTCGATTATAAGCAGGGTGTTTGATCCATTGGGTTTGTTATCAGCACCTTTACTCCATCTGAAAATTGCATTGCAAAGGGCATTTAAGCTCAAACTACACTGGGATACACCCCTTCCAAAAGAAATTCAAATGAAGTGCTCGCAGTGGCTTACTGAAGTTGATTTGATTGACAGCATTGTGGTGCCTAGATGTTTAAGAGGTGTCTCTGACACAGCTTCTTTACATGTATCCAGTGATGCCAGTCTCCTTGGACTGGGCACTTGTGCCTTTATGAGGTATGAAAACAAAGATGGCTTTAATGTTCGATTTGTTTTAGCTAAGTCCAGAGTTGCACCAATGGAAGACATGTCAATCCCTCGTAAAGAGCTTGTAGCGGCAACACTTGCAGCAAGGCTTGGTTCTGTTATTAGTAAATCGACTAATATTTCCAACATTGTGTACTGGTCTGATTCTATGATTGTTCTTTACTGGATCAAGAAAGGTGAATGGAAGACCTTTGTTGGAAACCGGGTAAAGGAAATCCACCAGTTGACGTCACCCGAGCAGTGGCGATTTGTTCCTGGCGATTGTAATCCTGCTGATATACTCAGCCGAGGATGCTTGTTGTCCGAATTTGTTGCATCAAAATGGTGGGAGGGTCCTCAGTGGCTCCTAGAGAATGAGAACAAGTGGTTAACTGTGAAAATAGCCCCTACAGAAGAGGAATCGAAGAAAACGGCTGTTAGTTTGTACAACATAAACGATGTAAGAGAAAACATGTTCACACACTTTGCTTCTTTCTCGAAAAATGTGCGTGTTGTTGGTTGGATCTACCGATTTCTTGAGAAAGCTAGTGGGAAAAGTTCAAACTGCGGAGAGGAGTTGACTGGCAAAGAAGTACGACATGCTGAATTAAAATTAGTACGGTGGATTCAGAGTAGTCACCCTCTAGATGTAAATAATTTCAACATTAAAACTGATGATGATGGCTTGATTCGAGTTCGTACTAAAATATTATCTGATGAGCTCACACCCATGTTCAAGGAACCCATTTTACTACCTCAGTGTGAACTAGTGGAGTCCATGGTGGTAGAATGTCATGAGAAAATGCACCATGCTGGAGCAAGTACTGTGTTAGGAGCCCTGAGAGAAGAATACTGGATAGTCAGAGGTAGACGATTAGCCCGACGTGTTGTTAGTAAATGTGTTCGTTGTCTTAGGCACAAAGCCCAACCAGTGAGAACGCCACCTGTCGGGTTACCTAATAACCGTGTAAATCTTGGAAAGGTGTTCCAAGTATGCGGAGTCGATTTGGCTGGACCTCTTTTCATAAAAGATGGTACTAGGGTTTGGATTGCCTTGTTCACCTGTGCTGTATACCGTGCAGTCCATCTTGAAGTGGTAGAGTCGCTCTCTACAGAATCGTTTTTACATGCTCTTCGAAGAATGATTGCCAGACGAGGCAGAATCACAACTATGTATAGTGACAATGGTACTAACTTTGTAGGAGTTTGGAATCTCATTAAGCAGACTACAGTTGAACGTGAATTGAAAATTCAGTGGATATTTAATGTTCCCACAGGTGCTTGGTGGGGTGGATTTTTTGAGCGGCTTATTGGGGTGATGAAAAGACTGTTGAAAATATCCCTTGGTCGTGCGTTATTAAATCTTTGTGAACTAATGACCTTGATTACCGAGATTGAGGCTGTTATGAATGCGCGTCCCATTACCTACATGTCTGAAGATGTTAATGAGTTGAGACCAATAACGCCTGCTATGTTTTTGCAGGAGCAGTTTGAGTCAAAGGTGCCTGATCTTGACGAAGTGGATGAAAAGGGTCTTTCTGCTAGGGTGAAATATGTAGCTGAGGTTAGGATAAACCTAAAAGAACGTTTTCGTCAGGAATACCTAGGGTCTCTGATGTTAAACACTGCTAAGTCTTCTAAGAATGTCAGGGTGGGAGATGTTGTATGGGTTGTGTCTGACCAAAAGAAAAGAATTGATTGGGAATTGGCTCGAGTGCTTGAGATCTTCCCTGGTAAAGATGGAGTAACTAGAGTGGCAAAGGTAAAAACAGTTAAGAGTGAGTTGTTGCGACCAGTCCAACGTTTGTGCTTGATGGAGATTGGATCTCCTTATGAAAATAGTGATGGTTCTTTGTGTGGTCCCAATGCTGTTGACTTGGTGCCTGATTGTGACTCCAGTAACCCCCCTCAAGTAGTTGAGAGTGAAGCTGTTGCTCTGACAAGAAGGGGCAGGGTTGTTAAAAGGCCAACCAAACTGAATTTGTAAATATTTGTTAATACCATGTTTATTCCTAGGTTTTGTATTATTTTGTGCTTTTAGTTGAAACCTACCGTTTCAAAGTGGGAGAATGTTGCGAATGTGCTTCTGTAATTTTGTGAATGTATTTCTGTAATTAAATTTGTTTTTTGTAAGTTGGCACCCTTGGGGCGTCGATGAGCAAGATGGAACAGGTTTTGTGTAACTGAATGTAATGGCAGGATAGTGATGCTCCTTGTTGTGTACAATAAAAGTGATTGTTCTTGAATTGTAGACATGAGTTGAAGAATTGATTTGTAACAGAATGCTTGGAAGAGGTGGAGGTGGAGATTTCTGTCATGCCAGTATCCAGCGTACAAATACAAGAAGTAATCCCTAATAGGACAGTGAAATGCAGAAAGCAGGTCCTATTTGAGTTTCAAATTGCCGAAAGAGTATTCGAGCATGTCTTCATAGTGCTTAAAGACATGAAATATATGATGATTTTAGGTGCTGAATTTATTTCTGAAGATGGTATAGATAGATAGTTTAATTAATTCCATTTGATCAAATAAATGTATACAATACATTTTTGATATAAGACACGTCAGAATTTACATCTATAAAATAAAAGTACTAATAGGTATATACAGTAATACTAATACTATAACTATTTATAACTTATTATAATAACAGTTCTTAAGAGATACAATCTTATTGGACAACTATTTACACCTTATTCAATTATCATAATATGATAACTTAATTCTATAAATTCAACAACTTAAAGCTAGGTATTACTATTAAAGAGCCTCCGTGGCTTAGGCGGCAGCACGCCGGCCTCTCACCGTTGAGTCCGTGGTTCAAATCCCGGTCACTCCATGTGAGATCTGTGCTGGACAAAACGGAGGCAGACAGGTTTTCCTCCGGGTACTCCGGTTTTCCCTGTCAAAATTTCATTCCAGCAACACTCTCCACTATCATTTCATTTCATCTGTCATTCATTTAATCATTGCCCCAGAGGAGTGTGACAGGCTTCGGCAGCCGGCACGGTTCATATCCTCGCCGCTAGACCGGGGCTTCATTCATTCCATTCCTGACCCGGTCGGAGACTGGAAGCAGGATGTGGATTTTAATTTCATTACTATTAAAATAGAAAAGTAAAATATAATTATAGATTTCATCGTTTCTATACACTAAGATATTAAACTACAGAATAAAAACAATGGCACTGCAGATAAGCTTGCAACATTCTATCAAAGGTTTCTATTTTTGGGGCAAGTTTTATATACTGGGGTAGTTTATTGTATAATTTAACTCCTGTGTGATAAGTTCCTTTTTGATATATGCTTGTGTGTGTGTGAAATATGAATGTTTTGATTTTGTCTTGTGTTATGCCTATGAACATCATTGTTTGTTTTAAGAAAAACATCCTTATTCATTAAATTCTTTATACAAAACATAATACTTTCAAAGATATATATACAGGGCAGAGGGAGAATGTTTAAATCTTTAAACAGAGGTCTACATGATTCTCTAGTGTTTGCATTTGCCATAATTCTAATCGCCCTCTTTTGTATCCTAAACGTGCTTAGTACATCTGGCGACATACCCCAAAATATGACCCCATATCTTAAGTATGAATGGAAATAAGCAAAATAAGTATTTCTTAATGTGTGCATGCTAGTGCAGGTTTTCAAAATACGTAACGCAAAGCACATCGAGTTCAGTTTAGTATTCAGATATTGTATATGTTTATTCCATTTCAAGTCATGTTGTATCCATAGTCCTAAAAACTTTGTTTCTGATTTATTTTCTATTTGATGACCATTTAATGTTATTATGGGCTTCGCAGGATTCCTATTCTGTATAGTGTGGAAATTTAGACACACTGTTTTTTATAGTTGACTATGAGGCGATTATCTTGTGACCATTTGGTTAACTCTCCTGTAACGGAGTCAGCAGACTGCTGTATGACCTGTTTAGTTTCACCTTTTATTACGAGTGTTGTATCGTCCGCAAACACAATTTCCTTATGTGAATGAACGTTCTGTGTTATATCATTGATATATAGAAGGAAGAGTAGTGGGCCCAAAACCAATCCCTGGGGTACTCCAAATTTAATAATTCCCTCATTGGACAATGTTTCATTAAGTAATTTGGTTCCATCATCCTTGTGTCTCAAGCTTACTATTTGTTTACGCCTTGTTAAGTAACACTCTATCCATTTATTAGCTAGACCTCTAATACCATATTGATTTAGTTTTGTAAGTAGGATTTTATGGTCAAGAACATCAAATGCTTTCGATAAATCCAAGAATAGGCCAGTTACATGTTCCTTATTGTCAATTAATTTCAGTATACTATTAATGCATTCATAAATTGCTGTCTGTGTAGATTTTTCCGTTCTGAATCCATGTTGTGAGTTTGATAATAGTTTTTTTTTTCTATAAAACTTATCAGTCTCCTATACATGATTTTTTCCACAATTTTTGCGATACCAGTTGGTAAGGTAATAGGACGATAGTTATCTAAGTCATCTTTTGAACCGTTTTTGTGTACTGGAATTACTTTTGATAACTTCAAAATATCCGGGTAAGTTCCTGAGAGAATTGAACTGTTTATTAAGTGTGTAAGTGGATTTATTATATTTTCTGAACATTTCTTTAAAATTGCATCTGGGATGCCATCAATGCCAGCACAAAATTTATTTTTTAGCTCTTTTATAACTATTCTTACCGCTTCACTTGTGACATGATTTATAAATAATCACTACATATGTTTATTTTATTATTAGAATTTAGTACATTTACCTGTGATTTATTTAATAATTTTTGTGGAATTTTCAGAAAATAGTCATTGAAAGTGTTTGCTATTTCCTCTGGATTATTTATCACTTTATTATTTCTGGTCAGTGTAATGTTTCTTTGTATTTTAGCAGATTTTCCAGTTTCTTTCTTTATCACGGACCACATAGCCCTGTTTTTATTAGATGATTGGGAAATAAAATTATCATTATGCATTTTCTTTGCTAGTCTTATTACCTTATTTAATATGCTAGTGTATTTTTTGTAGTATAAATTGAATTCAGGTGTTGTGTGGTATTGTTTACATAATTTGTGTAGAAATTTCTTTCTTTGACATGAATTTATAATCCCTGTTGTTATCCAATTGTTAGTTTTGTTATTTGGAACAGTTCTTTGTCTAAAGGGGAATGCTGTTTCAAAATAGTGTTTTAGGGTACTGTTAGATGCATTAAATTTATCATTTACATTTTCTAGTTTGTACATTTCTGACCATGTTTCCTTATTTAATAAGTCATTGAAATATGTAAAATTTGTTTCAGCGAATGACCTGCACTTTGATTTTACTCCATTATCATTATTATTGATTGTTTCGGGTAAGTTACTTCAAAACTCAGTATTTGTCCATGGTGGTCACTAAAACCCGGACAATAGACTTCTATTGAATGGTGATATTTATCTGTATTTAAAAAAAATGATCAGGAGTGGTTTTACTAAATTTTGTTATTCTTGTTGGGGTATTTACTGTAGATTTCAGTCCATAGGAAATTAGTAACTGTGTTAATAATTCACAATTTCTATCAAATTTTAAGAAATCCACATTTACATCCCCACAATTTAGTATATTGAAATTTACGTTGCTCATGTTATTGAGTAACAATTCTAATTTATCTATAAATAAAAGAAACTTTCCTGACGGAGAACGGTATACGCATACAATTATTAACTTAAACTGCTGTATTTTTATGTCAGAGAATTCAAAATCCTGTTCCATAATTAGATATTCATAAGCTGTTAACTGTTGAAAATGAAAATCCACAGCCTGCTTCCAGTCTCCGACCGGGTCAGGAATGGAATGAATGAAGCCCCCATGTAGCGGCGAGGATATGAACTGTGCCGGCTGCCGAGGCCTGACGCACTCCTCTGGGGCAATGATTAAATGAATGACAGATGAAATGAAATGATAGTGGAGAGTGTTGCTGGAATGAAATTTTGACAGGGAAAACCGGAGTACCCGGAGAAAAACCTGTCTACCTCCGCTTTGTCCAGCACAGATCTCACATGGAGTGACCGGGATTTGAACCACGGATCCAGCGGTGAGAGGCCGGCGTGCTGCCGCCTAAGCCACGGAGGCTTAAGCTGTTAACTGTTCATGATCTAAATTATTTCTTAGGTAGATACAAGTACCACCATGGCTAATATTAGTTCTAGAGTATTTACTAGCTTGTATAACCCCTGGGAATTGAATTAATTCGAGTTGTTCCTCTTTCAGCCAATGTTCTGAAATACATAGTGCTGAGATGTCTTTAAGTTCATTTTTAAGCATTAGATTTATGTAATCAATTTTATTATAGAGAGACTGAACATTCTGGTGGTAAAGTTTACATTTGTTACTTTTGCAAGCTTGTGTTGGTGATTTATTTACATTATTATTATTATCATAATTGTTATTATTATTGTTGCTAGACAAATCCGAAAAACCACTGTTCCCCTCAGTTAAATTTGTCATCGAAAGATCTGAATGCCAAACCTCACGTTTGGCTTCTTTTTCAAGTTTTCCTGCTTCCACTCTCAATATATTACTGTTGAACTATTCTTACCATTTGAATTTACAATTTTGCAGATTTCATCACTAAGATACACTTTTCCTAACCTATTTAAATGTAGGCCATGTCGAGTGTGGAACTTCCTGTCCAATTTACTTACGTCTACAATTTTGACATTTGGAAAACTCTTACAAATTTTAGGAATTTTACCATTTGTAGCCTCTATTTCTACATTTACACATGATTTGGGAATTAAATCGTATCTCTGCGGAATGTTTATAATAATGACATTTGTGTTAAGCATGGATGGCAATGTACCCTTTAAATCATTGATTACCTTTTTACTCTCATTTCTATAGATGTCGTTTGCTCCAGCGATGATTACTGCATAGTCCTTTGAAGTGAGGGTTGCACACTCTCCTATCATCCCGTTCGTGACAGCTGCAATGGGTGCTCCTGGCTTTACTGTCGAAGTGACCTCCATTTCTCCGCTTCTCTCCAATACGCTTGCTGCTATATCTCGCCCGTGACTGACCGCAAATAACCGCATCTTCCTGGATTTTCTCTTTATCACTTTCTTCTTTTCTTCTTGAAGAGAGTCATCATTTTCTTCGACGAGCGCTCCAAATGAATTTGAGACGGGAATTTCAGTTACATGTACCGGTACTCCATTTATAGGCCTAGGCATATTCAATCTTACCTTACCAGCAACCACTGTCGACCAAGTTTCCTTGCTTTCCTCTCTGTTTCCTTTTAATTTATTCAACTCTTCCATTAACTTAGTAATATCTTCCTTTAGCAACTTTATAATTTCATCTTTTGAAGACAGTTCGTTTCTCAGGTTATGACATTCGCATGACGGTACCGGTAGGCCTACATTACGACGATCGGTTTCACTTTTCACCTCACTCAATTTTACCTGAGATCTTGTGATGATTTTATTTGCATTTTTTACTTTTATTTTGCACGACGAGCATAAATCCGTAACGGTTACATTACCTGACGAGACACTAACACTGTTTACTGCCGACATACTAGAGATCTAAGTTAGCCTTGATAGACTTGCGTGGGAAGGTAGTTCATTTTAAAGGAGATATGATGGACCAAATTGAAAAGGAAGGAGAAGATACTTCAATAATTGACTATAGGGAGAAGTTAGCGAAAATGTTAGTAGAGTCCGAGGAAGACGTGGAATGAATCATTTATACAGTAGGAACGCGATGGGAACCTCTTCTACAAAAGAAGTTTGACGAATTAATAGAGGAATTTAAGCATGTATTCGAGTAATATGATGAACAGCTTGAATAGAGACAGACATGTGACATGAATTCTTATTGTTTATAGATTTTGGTTCATTATAGGCGTTTAGTTTTCAAGTTGAGACCACTGGTACTCGCCCTTTGTTCATCAACCTGCCGCGCCTGATTATTCTCCCCTGCCTCAATTACTGTTGGCTTTCTTGATGGCGCTCCTCTAGCGATGGCATATAAGACTGACGGTTATCACTTCTATAAGTCGAATAGTGCTCTTGTGGTCTCCTTCCTCTTGGCAATATTCTCTTCTATCATATCCGGCCCTTCTATCTCCCCTCGGATGAAACTGCTCTCTTCGTTCATGGTAGTATGGTCTGGGATCATATGGTTTACCCTGGTTGCGGTATCTGTTTAAACCATATTCCATTCGTGCGCCTTCATATTCCCGACCTCTTCTATTCCTATCATTTTCTCCATATTTTCGCTGTGGATCTGTTTGCGCCGTGCGATCCATTACTATCATGTTCGCTTCCCTCTGTTCTACCCTTCTGATACGGGGCTCTATTATAGCGCTTGTGTGATCGAGCTTTCTCAAATTCTCGTCACATACATCCAATCTGTTGACCCCAGATACAATTAATACGTGCTGTTTTTCCACTGGGTACTGACGGATTATGGCCTGCACTAAGTCTTCTTCCTCAATCGGAGGATCTAGGAACTGTAGCTTGGCTACTTCGGTCGTAAAATAGGCTGCGTACTGTGTTAGTCTAGTAGTCGCGTATTTTCTAGAATACAATTCTGCCCTGATGCTCTGTTGGTCTTCCGGACTCCAAACCCTCTTTAAGAATAACCGTGCGAAGTCATCATAACCGTTAAGTAGGCTCCTAAACGCTCGCATCCAAATTAATGCCTGCCCCTCCAGCGCTCTCTCTCACCTCTCTCTCCATGTGAATCTTGTGTTCATCAATATACTCCTTTAAATCCCGGAGGAACTCGATAGGTGTAATCGACCCAAAATTTGAAAATCGCTTAGGGCGATCTCCTTGACTTCTAATGATCGCAATGGGTTGTGTTGAGCTGCTATTGAATGGGTTAAACATTGTTCCCATCGGAATCGCTTCCTTATTTTCCTCGGTTATTTTTATGTCCAGTAACCTTCCTTCCAATCAAGTAATTCTTCCTAGTTGTGCCCCGTGAGCAATACTTAATTTGTCTTCTATCGAAGAAATCGCTGTAACAACCTGCAGTTGGATGCCTTGGTCTAAGTTGGATTTCATTTCCCTCAGTTGATTCTTAAGACTCTGCATCTTAGTTTCCTGCTCTAATTTGAGATCTGACATTTGGTCATCTTCTTCACCTCTTTTGATAGCTCTTCTACGCAATAATTTTCATTTAATGGTACATAACTCTATGGCCTATACATATAGCAATCCAACATGGCGACCATCCGAAATATATAGACGGTTTTCAATACCTACGAATCTATTACAGCAATTAAACTGATTTTTTTTAATGTTTATAGAGGCTATGAACATAAGTTCACCTATGGAACTTTCATTTACCCGGTGAGCACAAATCCAACATCGCGGCGACGCGAAATATAAATATTTAAATGGACGTTTCTTGAGTTTTAACCATCCAAGTGCAGTGAATCTGGGTGCGGTAAATGCTTATACAAGTTTTAATCCACTGGCATCTAATTTATATCAATTGTTTTCATAACCTCAAGATGGCAGCTGTGCGAAATATTAAAATCTCGTTTTTATATCTTGTGTCCTAATCATGCGATTGAAGTTTGAATACTGCGCCAACACAATAATTTTCATGTAATAGTACAGTGCCGTACATTCATAAAAATGCAACATGGCGACCATCCGAAATATTTAGACAGTTCTCAATATCTACTAATCTATTACAGCAATCAAACTGAAATTTTGTAAGTTTATAGAGGCAATTAACATAATTAGGATATATGGAAGTAGGCTTTAGTTCTTCACGGAAATACTTGTTAAAACAGTCATCAGCACAGTTAAACAATAATAATAATGTGGAGTCTTTGCCAGCGGCTGTACGGTACTTTTATCAGGGCTATTATTATTATTATTATTATTATTATTATTATTATTATTATTATTATTATTATTATGTGTTTGTATTTCTAATCCATATTATTCCAGGGTCTAAATACCGTACTCTGTGTGTGCAGAATTCAAAATTGAGGCTATGCTTGCCTTAACCGCAGATAAGAGATATAAGCTGACAGCATTTTGAAAATAAGTTTATCAAGTGGAGCCTGAGAATATCTGGCAACTTGCGGTCACGTCAGCCTCATGACTCAATGTCTCTGTACCCTTATCTCGCCAGAACCACGAGCCAGTGTGATAATCTATCATTTCAGAGTACCGGGAATGTTCTCATATACTGTAGCCCAGTGGCGTAAACTGGTCTGAAGATCTGGGCTACCACTGAGCTTAATATTACACAAATGATGCTTTTGAACTGCCGTGCGAAAAAAAAAACTTCCTTTCACGGCTAAATAACAAACACGGCCAGCAATACAATTTAGACAGTTTAGAACTGCCAGATAACCTATTCCACCTAGCATGTACATGATGTGAAATGACGTGTGTACATTGGCACACAATTGCAGTTCAGGTCATATGTATAATATGAACTTTCTCACTGTATAGACGACGGCAGAAAGGAACTTCTAACAAACTCTCTATTATACAGTCATTGGCATTTAAAGTCCCCGCATGTGTTAGTTCCATAATTGTCTTACAAAATCACAACTGGCACATTTAAAACAAAACACTACATAAAGATTATTCAGCATACACACATTTAAATAAATCACACATCGAACATACTACAACTTCTAAGACATATTCACATATGCGCGCGATAATGTATATTTATTGTAGGCTATTTGTTCCTTTAAACGCTTTTAACTTCAAAGAAACCGCTGGTACTCAATTAAATTAGCCTCTGGCTGCGCGAGCCAGCGGCGTGTGGGCCAGATATGCGGTGCGACTAAGCGCTCCTTAGCCTGGGGTTTAACTTGAATCGGGGTTAAAAATTGGCGGTTTCTTGCTTGGTTTCAAGTTGTTAAGCGAATAATTTTTATTTGATGTTGTGTATGCAATCATTTAAATATTTGGTAGTTTGATGTTATTTTGCGTGGTATAAATATGTTAGTACCTATTTCGCTCCGTGTTACTCAGACCATCGCTGCTCCAAGCTGTGTTTATTCTTGTTAGGCGCTGTCCAGTATGGTAAGAAACCGCTGGCCGTAGCGGCAACTCACTCGCTATGAGTGATGGGCCAGCACGGAACAAGGGAGGGTGCGGAGAGATGGGGATAGCGGCGTATGGCTGCCGCTTTCTCGGTCGGTTTCTGCTGCGTTGCCGCGTTGACTACCCACTAACCATTATTTCTTTCGATAAAGAAGAATGTGCATGAAAGTCACGATTGTTGGAATGCTTTGTTGAACCAATAATAAAGTGTTATTTATTTTTAATGTAATTTTCTTGGGCTACCGCCGGTAGCCCCGGTAGCCCTAAGAATACGCCCCTGCTGTAGCCTCAGCTCTGCTTCTCAATTTTACGAAAATATAATGGCAAACTAGTTTTAGATAGACACTGGAATTACGTTGTTGTTGCATCGTTTTAGGGGCTTGAATATTGTGGTCATTTAAGTCTTGTGTATATACTTCGGTGTGTGTATACAGGTTTTGTCTGATAACCTGTGTAACTGTGGTGTCTGTAGTAGTGTGTGTATTTGTAACTGAGAGTATGATTGGGAAGGAGATGGCCGTAGGTAGCCTTAAATTAGGAACCATCCCGACATTTACCAGGAGTAGAAGTGTAAAACCACGGACACCCACTTCAGGAGGTGAGAATCGAACCCACCTATCCTCTGCTACAGCCTCGGATCCATATACTTCCTGCGTTCCTGGCACCTTAAATATCCATATTCTACGACAAAATTTCTGCATCATGGCGTCTCTAAAGCCGTAGCTGTTAAAAGAGACGTGAAACCCATATTATTATTATTATTATTATTATTATTATTATTATTATTATTATATCAGTACTTTTTGGAATTTCATAAAATTTTAAGAAATCCACATTACCTTTTGATAAATACTTTCAAAACGATAGAAAATTATGTAGGCCTACGGTAATTGGTGGTGATTGTTTTCTTAAGGGGAAGTTTATTGATGTCAAATGCCCTCGGAAAATAATTCGATGAATTGCAAAATATCATGGGCTTGTTCAGTGGTTGATATTTTCTGAGATCACTAGGCCTAATTATAAAGTTTTAGGTAATTTTCCTCAGCTTTTTGAAATGTCTTTAGTGGCTTCGCGGTAGACCTACCTGTTGGACCTCCGTTCAATTCCTGGCTATGACAAGCTATTTAATTCTGGTCTGAAGTTCGGAAGGGGAACACTCAGCCTTGTGAAAAGGTGGGTTCGATTTCCACCTAAGCCATCCTAGAAGTGGTTTTCCGTGGTTTACCCACTTCTCTTCCAGTCAAATGCTGGATTGGTTCCAAATTCAAGGCAGAGCTGCTTCCGTCCCAATCTTAGCTTAAATTACAAATACACACACTACTACAGATACAGGAGTTTACGTTTAATCGTGCGATCATGAGAAACGGGACCTACCTTTTACGTGGAATACGAACTACGGGACATAGCATTTCACTTCGAAAATCTCACATGTAGGATTCAAAACCGGTCCACCTTGGTGAGAGGCAAATAGCTTATCCGCTGCGCCACAACGCCTCCCCCACCTTACTACGGACACCACAATATTTCCACTTTTCAGACAAATTCTACACACACGCACATGGGCTGATGGCCACGATACCCATGGCCATAAATGATAGGCTTGTGCATAAAAAACAGCTTATGGTACTTAGGTTATCTGCTAAAATTTCATTACCAAGCTTTGAAACTGGTTAGTACCTAGTATATTTTACAAAGTTAGGTAGTGTCCCAAAGCTACATTTTCAACCCAAGTGAACTATAGTGCGTCTCTACCTTAAATGACAGTATGGAATTAAATGTAGTATTTGCCTCTCACTCGCACTCCTATGTCCTGCAATTAGCTTCGTCCTCTTCTACGCAGGCGATGTTGCCATTTCCCAATAATTGAAAGTGACAAATCTAAGAAAATATTTGCGTGGTTTTATAGAGAATTTTCCGCTCTTTATGATGATGTAAAAATAAAAGCCATAAATGATCAACACATGGCCCAATTTTCACAATTACGCTATTTTAGCGCGAATCTATATTTTTGCAGATATAAAACTTATCACGCCATAGATAATGAACTAATGATCGCAACAGATCAAAACTTTATTTTTAGATTGCCTGATGTTGGTAGAAGATACCCTATTTCTCAGGGCAGTAATTATTTTCATAATAAGAAAGTTATGATTTTTTTCTTAAATGTTACTTGAAAAATCTTGGATGGTGTCACACAGAAGTTACGTAGCGAGAAACATCTTTGCTGTTGACTTTACGTTGGTGACTAAGCGAGAATAAATGCTCTTTAATGTCTGAGATGGTTTTTAAAACAAATCAGAGCTCGATATCAGATAGCATTCATATGTTATCGCACTTATTCCCCCCGCCCAGCGCTGACGCTGCGAAAGTTTGTTTACTAATGTGGCCCGTAGGCTATCTCTCCGACTGCGCGTTTGATGGAGGGTAGGTGATGGTGTGAAGTTACACTGTGAAATGAAGTGAATTCTTTATAAATTGTCCGCATCGTTGCGTAGTGGCTAGCATTCTTCGCTGTCACTGTGCTGTCACCGTGGAGGCCCGGGTTTGAATCCCGGCTCTGCCAAGAAATTTAATTCTGGTCCGAGGGATGGAACGGGGTGTACTCAACTTCATGAGACAAAACTGAGAAGAGGCGGGTTCGATTCCTACCTCAGCCATCCTCGAAGTGGTTTCTGTAGTTTGCCTTTGTTCGTCCCGGGAATGAACAAGGGTTCGTTAATGGTGCAGAGTTAACGTTTCTGTGCCTGTTGTGTTGGCAGCGAGCACAAGAGTGTAGTGCAGTATCTTTGACATAGTCTTTGTTATCAGTGAAGTTCAGTGTCAAAAACAATATGGTGTGTATCGTGTGAATTGTGAACCTTTCCACAACAAATAATAAAATATGCATTCTAGAGGAGTCTATGTGATTTATTGAGAAGTGAACCTAACATTTTATGGCGACCGTGACAGGACTCATTCATAGTAAAAGGCTCCCGTGAAGAAAGAAGATGGAAAGACTCGCTAAAGAAAGAACCGTAAAGCGGCGGTTATTTACGCGCTCACACAATCAACTAATGGCGTTGTTAGAAGATGATCAAACTGAAACGGAAAAAGTGCAAGTGCAACTTGAAATCCTTCAAGAAAAGTATGATGATATCTCTAATTTAGATGGATTAATATTTCAACAGATGATAGACGACGAGTGCGAGGATGACGAAATAGAAACGGAATGTGAATCAGCTGATGATTACAAACACAAATTCCTTAGCTGTAGAACAAAAGCAACACGTTTTATGAATCCCGTTGTTTCCATTACCCCTCCACAAAGTGTAGTGAATGACAATGTTTGTGATAAAAAGAAATATAGACTTCCAAGAATAGAATTTAAGAAATTTTCTGGTGAAATAATTGATTGGTTATATTTTTGGAGCCAGTTCCGTAAAATTCACGAGGATGAGGACATTGGGAAGGATGATAAATTCCAATATTTAATTCAGGCTATGACAGAAGGTTCCAGAGCATATGAATTAGTTACTAGTTTTCCACCCACTGCCGAGAATTATGACAAAGCTATAGAGAGTCTTCAAGCTCGATTTGGTAGAGAGGACTTGCAGGTGGAAGTTTATGTTCGTGAATTGCTCAAACTAGTATTGAAGAATGCAGTCAATTCCAAAGAAAGGCCAACACTGAGTAGCTTGTATGATAAATTAGAGTCACATCTCAGATCGCTGGAAAGTTTAGGCGTTACTACAGAAAAATGTACTGCAATGCTGTATCCCCTAATTGAATCATCTTTGCGAGAAGACCTATTAAGAGCATGGCAGAGGAATACTTCCTTCGGGTGTGATTCCATATCCAAAGATCGTTTGCAGCAGCTCATGGCTTTTCTTCAAAATGAAGTAGTAAGTGAAGAAAGAATTTCATTGGCTATGAAAGGGTTTAGTATTAGCACATCCCAAGGATCTAAGATTAAGGGAGACAAGAAACCAAGGGATGTCATTGAACCAAATATACCTACTGCTTCTGCTTTGTTTGCTGATGTTTCTAAGATACAGGAGTGTGTTTTTTGTCTTAAACCTCATTCGAGCCCAGAGTGCATTAAAGCTCAAAAAATGACTGTAGGGGAGAAAAGGAAAATCTTAACTGATAAACACTGTTGCTTCAATTGTTTAAAGAAGGGCCATGCAAGTAGAGCTTGTAAATCGATTGTCAGATGCATTGTTTGTGGTGGTAAACATGTGGTATTAATGTGTTATAAGCTCCGTGACAAAGAAAATGAAAGTGTGTCCAAACAGAATTACGAGGAAGAGAGGAATTTGGTTCTCCAGGATGGCAATAATGTGGATAAGGCTTTAGCTAATGTGTCTTGTTCTCCTGAGGTGTACTTGCAAACCCTGGCAGTTGTCGTTAAAGGAAAGGGTAAACAAAAAACTGTACGAGCTGTCATTGATACTGGGTCTACTAAATCCTACATTGCACGTGACCTAGCCGAAGAAATGGGGTATCAGTCAATCAGGAAGGAAACGTTAATACATTCCTTGTTTGGTGGAGTGCGTTCTCGAGAAGCAAAACACGACTGTTACAGAATAAGTTTAAAGCGATTGGAGGGAAACTATTCCAAGGAGCTGGAAGTTTTAAGCCAAGAGATAATTTGTGAAGATGTCCCATATATTAAGAATGGTTCTTGGAGTGAGGAGATACGGGATCTGAAAATATGTTTAACTGATGTACGAGAGAGAGGGCCTGTGCAGATTCTGATTGGGGCCGATAAGGCGGGTGAACTGCTCACTGGGAGGAAACATCAACTAAAATGTGGCCTAGTTTTGGTGGAGACTTCCCTAGGGTGGACACTAATGGGAAAAGTCATAGGTAACAAGGCCCAAAGGGATTCGGCATCATTATTAGTGTCATCATTGTTTTCCCAACATACAAGAATTTCTGATCTCTGGGACTTAGAAATTCTTGGAATTACTGACCCTGTTGTGAAAGAATCTATCGTCGAGAGGAATGAGCGTGTTAGAAATAACTTCCTTGAGACTGCACGACTGAATGAAGATAACAGATATGAAGTATGTCTGCCTTGGAGTGAACAACATCCACCTCTCCTTGACAACAAAGAAATTGCTCAGCACAGATTAGAAATCACTACAAAGAAACTACAAGCTGAACAACATTATCAGGTGTACGATAATGTCTTACGAAGTTGGTTGGAGCAAGGAATCATCGAGAGGGTACCTGAAGAAGAACTGAAGAATAGTGGACACTATCTACCTCACCGACCTGTCTTCAAAGAAAACAGCACCACCAAGATCAGGCCTGTTTTTGATGCCTCGGCGAAGCAGAGAAACGCTCCATCTCTGAACGAATGTATTCAAAAAGGGCCTAACTTCATAGAGTTGATCCCTAGTTCGCTACTGAAGTTCAGAGAAAATGAGATCGGTGTGACGGCTGATGTAGAAAAAGCATTTCTTCAAATAAGTGTCAATCCTAGAGACCGTGATTTTCTGAGATTCCTTTGGTGGGAGGAGGAATGTACAGGGAAGGTAGAAGTGTTCCGTCACAATAGAGTTGTCTTTGGACTTGCATGTTCTCCGTTCCTATTGTCGGCAACCATCAAACTCCACTTGAACGAGTTGAAGAGACAAACAGTCGATAATAGTTCCTACTCAACTTCAACAATAGAAAGATTGGAAGAATGTTTTTATGTGGATAACTGTGCTATTAGTGTTAACAACAGAAATGACCTTCATTCATTCATGCGAGAGGCAAGCATAATAATGGATAAGGCATCTTTCAATCTCCGAGGGTGGGAGTATTCTCAGGATGGTACAGCTGAAAATCTTACTCATGTGCTAGGGCTCATTTGGAATAAAGGAGAAGATACCATTGGACTGAATCTAACTCATGTTAACGATTTCAAATATGATGTAATCACTAAAAGAGCTATACTAGGAGCTGCACATAAGGTGTTTGACCCTATTGGCTTCGCATGTCCGGTATTTCTCTGTCCAAAATTAATCTTGCAAGAACTATGGGCCACTGACTTGGGTTGGGACACCAGAGTAGACGAAACAACAAAGAGAAGATTCATGAAGTGGTTGGCAGAACTACCTCAGCTGTCTGAGATTAAGATTCCTAGATGTTTGATCGGTAGTGTCCAGTCGGTTGAAGATATATCTCTTCACGTGTTCTGCGACGCCAGTCAAACTGCGTATGCTGCAGTTATATTCTTGCGAATACAGAGGGTTGACAATATAGAGCTACGATTTGTACAAGCCAAGACAAGAGTGGCACCCAAGAAGAATATCACCATACCACGCCTGGAATTATTAGCAGCTACAATAGGGGTTCGACTAGTGACGTCAGTACTGCCAACATTAACTGCAAAAGAAATCGTTACTTATTATTGGAGTGACTCGTCGACTGTGTTGTCCTGGATCAAGTTAGACGAACCTTGGGGGACCTTCGTGTGGAACAGAGTGCAAGAAATTCGAAGACTGTCCAGAATAGAACAGTGGCGGCATGTTCCAGGAACCATGAATCCGGCTGACCTGGCATCAAGGGGATGTAGCACAAAACAGTTACTTCAACAGAGATGGTGGGAAGGGCCAAAATGGCTAAAACAATCCACTACACAATGGCCTAGCCCCGAAATTTCAACAAACGATGATGAAGTCTTCCAAGAAAGAGAAAAGAAAGTCAACACTATGACGGTGTTAGAAGACAAGTCCAATACCCAAGAATGGCACCTTGACTATTTCTCAAGTTTCCGTAGAACAGTTCGTATGATAGGATGGATCTTGAGGTTTCTGTATAATTGTCGACAGAAAAATAATAGAAGAACTATCGAACTATCCATTGAAGAAACCACAGAAGCAGAAAAAGTCGTGATGAAGTTCATACAAAAGGAGTGTTTTGTTGGTGAAAAGGATGAAAGATTCAACTCACTATGTGTTTTCATGGATGATGAGGGAGTGATGAGACTGAAAACAAAAATTATATCGCGCAAAGATGATTATGCTTTCCGTTGTCCTGCTATCCTTCCTGCGAAGCATACAGCAGTTCACGCTCTCATCAGGGAGAAGCACAAAGACTTATGTCATGCTGGAACCCAGATTCTGCTCAGTGGACTCAGACAGAAATATTGGATCCTTGGAGGAAGGAGAACGGTGAAGGGTGCAATTAAAACATGTGTTGTTTGCAGGAGGTACCATGGAAAACATCTTGAAGCAGAACAAACTCATCTCCCCATAGACAGAGTAAGAGAAGCCTCAATTTTTGAAATAACAGGGGTCGACTTTGCCGGGCCTCTGATTTTGAAAGGTGGAGAGAAAGCCTGGGTCTGTCTGTTCACGTGTGCGGTTTTTCGTGCAGTACACCTGGAGCTAGTAACATCCTTGGCTACTCGAAGCTTTTCGGCGCTTCGTGTCCAGACGTGGAAGGCCAATGGTTGTCTATAGTGACAATGGGACAAACTTTCAAGGCGCCTGCAATATGTTGGAGACAATTCAGTGGGATAAAATTGCTGAATATAGTTCTGTACACCAAATAAAATGGAAATTCAATCCTCCCACTGCATCATGGTGGGGAGGATGGTGGGAGAGGCTGATTGGTGTCCTCAAACAAATGCTCAGGAAAGTTCTGGGAAAGTCATGTCTGTCGTACCAAGAAATGATGACTGTTCTGTGTGACATTGAAGCTGTCATGAATTCACGACCACTTACTTACCTGTCCAATGATGGAGAAGACTTGATGGCTATCACCCCTGCAATGTTCCTACAGGAAGTCAAGGAGATTGGAATGCCCGATATCGGCATGATAGAGGACATAAAACTTGACAGAAGATTCAGGTACAGACAGAAAGTAAAGGAAACATTAAGGGTAAGATTCAGGAATGAAAGTAAAGGGAACATTAAGGGTAAGATTCAGGAATGAATATCTTGGACAGCTAATACAGAAGAACCACATTAGGAAAAGTCATCACAAACCCTGCGTAGGTGAAGTAGTACTGGTAGCCAGTGACAACACGAAGAGACTAGACTGGCCGCTGGCAAGAGTGACGGAGGTCATCCCTGGCAAAGGTGGTGTCGTGAGAGTTGTTCGCTTGGTGACTACAAAAGGAGAGCTACTGAGGCCAGTACAGAGGGTGTATCCACTTGAAGTTACATCTGGAGAAGATCATGCTTTAAGACTGCAAGTTGAGCGGAATGAAAATGAGAAGAAGGAGAAAAATCCAAAGACGGTTAAACCATCTACTAATACTTCTGATCTCATCAAAACCAGTAGTGGGAGAGTGGTGGTTAAACCAAAGAGATATTTTGAGTGACTTATTTATTTCTGTGTTCATTTATTTTGTGAAAATATATGTGTTATGTTATTGTTTTGTTGAGTTGTTTCCACAACTCAAGGTGGGAGAATGTTGTGTTGGCAGCGAGCACAAGAGTGTAGTGCAGTATCTTTGACATAGTCTTTGTTATCAGTGAAGTTCAGTGTCAAAAACAATATGGTGTGTATCGTGTGAATTGTGAACCTTTCCAAAACAAATAATAAAAGATGCATTCTAGAGGAGTCTATGTGATTTATTGAGAAGTGAACCTAACAGTGCCAAAAGAACACGACAGACACCCACGACGAAATTACAGGTGAAGTGTATGAAAAGTGGTTCGCCGAGCAATCGTTGCCCAATGTTTCCGAAGGATCTAGCCTAGTAATAGACAATGTAGGCTATCACAGCAGAGAAATATGTTCGTTGCTTGCCACCATACCACAGTGAACGTAATCATGGTATGGGCGCAAGTAAAGAACTAGCCTATATAAAATTGAACAACGTCTCATTCAAGAAACAAGAAATGAATAATTTAATTTCGGCTGCATACCACCACTTGACCACACAAAATTGGGTAAATTACGTGGACCACAATATATATTATTATTATTATTATTAAATGTCATATTATAATTTATTATAACCTATGATATACGAGAAAATGTAATATTATAACATGTTATATTATCATATTCATGAATAATTGAAAATTATAAATTATTATAATGTGTGCATTAAAATCGCGCTCTGAACTTCGTATCATATCTAAATATTGTACCGTCATTCGTTTCAAGGCATGAGGTAGGGCCTACAGTTACATACAACAAACAAATATTTTGGAAATTTCCCGAGTTTTGCGTAAAAACACGCCTGTATACGAGTTATGTTACATCATGTGACCGGCCTTACAGAACTTGGTATATGCAGCAGATCTGGCATCAGGGTGCTCCATTTAATGCGTACTGTCTTTTAAGGTAGAGACGCTCTATAGATAGTCGACTAATTTTCCGGATGTGACGTCACAAGTCATCATCTGAAGCTGCTTAGCACATAGCAATCAAGTCTGTAGTAGCTAGTGAACGAAAGTGCTTGTTCGATTGTCGACTAATACAAAGAATTTATAGATGTTTGGGACCTGAATGTAAACCTTGTGCATTTCAGAACACAAGTCTATGAAGGAGGCCATGCTTCAAGCACACATGTCCCAAAGCTCCGTAGTGCATAGCACATAGTGAGTAGTTGCTAGCAGCTAGTTAATAGATATCAACTTGAGCATTGGGGCACAGCCTAAGTCTGTGGCGATTGTACACCACACCCAAACAATTGAACTAGGAGTACTATATTGATGTGCAATTGCAACCATAGTGCCTGTATACATTTATTGTGTTTAAGGGTAATATACAATCATATGTTCATTTTTCATCCATCCTTGTAACAGACGTCAACCCGAGATTTCAAACCATAAATTTACAATCTCTCCCCCAATAAATATATTTCTTGAGCTCACTTGCGGAACTAACAACTGACAATAGATACCGCTCGAACCGTCGTAAACCGCTTATGAAGAGGCAGGAAGAGTGGAAAGGGAGCCGCAACCAGGAGAGACCCTCCGTAGCCAGCAGGCTGATTCTAAAAGATGTCAGAACAATGTACTCCACAGCTTTTTAGAATAAATTGTTTTACGACGAGAAAACTTCAGCCTTTTGATTTTTAAGGAAGATACCGCTACATGACACCAATATAGAAGTGTGTCACTGGGGAGAGACCTTCACCCCAATATAGCCACTTGGTGCGTGATAAAGGACTTACTTCGGCCAATAGGATGGAGCGTCACTTTCTGGAGACTATACTTTGATATTGCAATTGGCAGATCCCCTACTGCTGGTGGGAGATATAATTGCCAAATATAAGCCGGGACAGAGCTGTATGGACAAGAAGTATATTATTATGCATTCACTTGAAAGCACTTCAGATTCTAAACTTGGACCTCACTTGTTGAGATTCAACTCCAACATTTCATAAAGTTAAACTAGTAAACTCAGTGGAAATCTAGCTAGGATATTTCCAGCATTGCGCTGAATATCGAAGATGAGTGAAACAATTCCATTCACTCAGCTAGGCGACAGCATCTGTGCAATTAGTGAGCAGATAGCTTTATCAGGGAGGATTGGTACCTGGAACAATGGAAGAC
The DNA here is from genome assembly GCA_946902985.2 of Meconema thalassinum. NCBI lineage: Eukaryota > Metazoa > Arthropoda > Insecta > Orthoptera > Tettigoniidae > Meconema > Meconema thalassinum. The sequence goes on from OX336389.2 coordinate 1,082,922,425, forward strand.
CACGCGAGATGTCTACTTCAGGAACGAGATACCTCCGCCAACATCGCCCATGAAGATCTACAACCCGATGAGCTCATGTACATTTGTCAATTACAAGTCGGACGTAAATACTGTTAACTTCAATAATTTAAAGAAATAACTTCCCCTTTTTATTTTATCTGTTGGAATGGTTGCAAGACGGCATTCATCTCATCCTGTTTTGTTAATAAATTATTTTTACCTTCTATAACTTTCAGTCAATATTTACCCAATGCTAGACTTCCCAGAGGTCAAGATAATAGAATAAGGTGTTTTGCAGCTAGCCTCTGTTGCCCCTCCCCCGAAAGTAAAGAATCTCAATTTAATAAATACAATTTATCTCACAACCGTCTGTTGGAGAATGGCGCCCTATTAACCGAGCTATTTACTGCACTTATTTTCTATCACGAGCTATGAAACGTTACAAGTCGGTTGATTGATTCAATTTACAACATCGTATTATTGTAACCCCATGTACCTGGGTGTGAGAAGAACCTGTTTGATAACCTGTGCCATCGTGATGTATTTGTAATTGGGGCTAGGATTGGGTATGAGGAGGTCATGGCCTTAATCTCGGCATTTGCCTAGAGTAGGAGTGCGGAAATACGGAAAACCAGTTCTGGATGGATGGGGAGGGAATCAAACCAACTTCTTCTCATTTTTAGCCTATTTTCATTTAAGAAAAGAATAGGCTTATGAGATCACCTTTTGTCTGTGTGTGTGAAACCCCTAATAAGATCTAAACGGCCGAAGCGATTTCAATAAAACACTGAAAGGACATACTACTTACAACCTTGTCTGACCTCGAGCGTCCGTTTCAAATCTTAATACGTTTCACCAATCCAACATGGCGACCGCGTGAATTATTTCACTGGCATCTATATCTCCACAACAGTAACATATACTGTATCACCCTGAAACTTTGTACAGTTTTGTTTTTATCGCGATGTAGCCTAATCGTCCAAGCGTAGTGAAACTTGGTACGGTTCATGTATATACGAACTCCAATCTACTGGCATCTTATTTAATTCAATTGTTTTCATAATCTCAAAATGGCGGTTGTGCGAATTATTTTATTTCTGTGTCCTAATCATGCGATAGAAGTGAACAAAAATGACCTTGTGTCTGCCACAGACACTAAAACACACGTGGTGGTGTTAGCTCACAGATTCTTATTACTATTGCAAGTATCCGGAAAAATCCGTGAAATCGCGTACCAGTACAATGAGTTCGTGCAATATGCCTACTGTCGACCAAAGTATTATGTGTACTCGAGTTTGAAGGTTGTTTGTTAAGTAACCAATAGACCCACATAAAATCCAATACCATCAACATTTTCGTCGTTCTATTTTACGTTAGTTCATGTAGGTTTGGATTTTTAAATTTATATTTTAAATTTTTGCTATCGCAGTTGGAACACAAAAAGTGCCCGTTTTTAAGCGTGTTTCAACCATGCGTCACATTTAAGAATTATTATCTCAAAAGCCCATCATCAGATCGAATCCAAATTTTAACACAATATACATTGGAATGTTGTATAACTGGTTTCTTAATTTCACAATTTTGTGTGTCCAAGAAACAAAGTTGTTATCATTGTTGTAAGGTAACTTTTTCTCGGTTCAAGGTGGTTGGAAAATGTAGTTGTTGGTTGCGTTGTAATCATTATACATCAAAAAGTTATGCTGTATGACTGTGAAATACGTAAATTAATTCACTCATTTTATATCGGTTTGTATTTGTACGGGGAAATAACACATGGTTCTCCAGCTAGCCGCTCCAGAAAAAGCTGTACAGCGTTGCTGAGATGGAGCCCATCACTTCCGAGCGATACGGGCCATGATGCGTGTGGGCACCATTTCGGCAACGCTGTACAGCTGTTCCCGGAGCGGCTAGCTGGTGAAACATGTGTTATTTCCCTGTGGAAATACAAACCGATATAAAATAAGTGAATTAATTTACGTATTTCACAGTCATACAGCATAACGTTTCGATGTATAAGGATTACAATGCAACCAAGAACTATATTTTCCAACCACCCCGAGCCGAGAAAAAGTTACCTTACAAAAATGATAACAACTTTGTTTCTTGGACACACAATTTTGAAATTAATAAACCAGTTATACAACATTCCAATGTATATTGTGTTAAAATTTGGATTCGATCTGATGACGGGTTTTTGAGATAATAATTCTTAAATGTGACGCATGGTTGAAACACTCTTAAAAACGTGCACTTTTTGTGTTCCAACTGCGATAAAAAAATATTAAAATATATATTAAAATTTCCAAACCTACATGACCTAACGTAAAATAGAACAACAAAAATGATGATGTTATTGGATTGTATGTAGGTCTATTGGTTACTTCACAACCTACCTTCAAACTCGAGTGCACATAATACTTTGGTCGACAGTAAATGTTATATTTAACCACTGGCTTTTCTCACAATACAATGTAAGCCTTTAAATCAGTGGTTCTTAACCGGTGGTCCGCGAGTACCTCGGGAGTGGTCCGCGGGAGAAAAGGGTCCACAAGCACGTATAAAAAAGTGGCCAATAAATGGGGATTTCGGAAACAATGAGCGTTGAACGAGAATCGTCCGAATGTATTCGTGGCGATTACTATCAGGGTTTGAATTGAAATATCTTTAAAATAGTGTTATTTAGGAAAGGTTACAACTGACAAGTTGTATTGGTGGGAGGAGGTGGTCCGTACATGATTCAATTTTAGGCTGAGTAGTCCGCAGACTTCTACGGGTTCAGAACCACTGCTTTAAATACACACATCAAAAAAAGTTTTGCATCACCTCGGTTCCAAGAGTTCCGGAACCGTTAAATACAAAGGGAATAGAGATCAACACAAACAACATTTCAGCTCGTTTTATTGCTCATGAGACCCACACATTGCATGTTGTACCATCATACAGCTAGACTTTCAGCATTTGTGGTCCAGATTGCAGTACACACCACTACCTCTAATACCCAGTAGCACGTCCTCTTGCATTGATGCATGCCTGTATTCGCCGTGGCATACTATCCACAAGTTCATCAAGACACTGTTGGTCCAAATTGTCCCACTCCTCAACGACAATTCGGCGTAAATCTCTCAGAGTGGTTGGTGGGTCAAGACGTCCATAAACAGCCCTTTTCAACATATCCCAGGCATGTTCGATAGGGTTCATGTCTGGCGAACATGCTGGCCACTGTAGTCGAGCGATGTCGTTATCTTGAAGGAACGCATTCACAAGATGTGCACGATGAGGTCGAGAATTGTCGTCCATGAAGACAAATGCCTCTCCAATATTCTGCCGATATGGTTGCACTATGGGTCGGAGGATGTCATTCAGGTATCGTAAAGCCGTTTCGGAGCCTTCCATGACCACCAGTGGCGTACGTCGGCCCCACATAATGCCACCCCAAAACATCAGGGAACCACCACCTTGCTGCACTCGCTGGACAGTGTGTCTAAGACGTTCAGCCTGACCAGGGTGCCTCCAAACACGTCTCCGACGATTGTCTGGTTGAAGGCATATGCGACACTCATCGGTGAAGAGAACGTGATGCCAATTCCGTGGGGTCCATTCAGCATGTTGTTGGGCCCATCTGTACCGCGCTGCATGGTGTCGGGGTTGCAAAGCTGGACCTCGCCATGGACGTCGGGAGTGAAGTTGCGCATCATGCAGCCTATTGCGCACAGTTTGAGTTGAAACACGACGTCCTGTGGCTGAACGAAACGCATTATTCAACATGGTGGCATTGCTGTCAGGGTTCCTCCGAGCGGCAATCCGTAAGTAGCGGTCATCCACTACAGTAGTAGCCCTTGGGCGGCCTGAGCGAGGCCTGTCATCGACAGTTCCTGTATCTCTGTACCTCCTCCATGTCCGAACAACATCGCTTTGGTTCACTCTGAGACGCCTGGAAACTTCCCTTGTTGAGAGCCCTTCTTGACACAAAGTAACAATGCGGACGCGATCGAACTGCGGTATTGACCTTCTAGGCATGGTAGAACTACAGACATGAGCAGCGTACCTTCGTCCTGGTGGAATGACTGGAACTGATCGGCTGTCGTACCCCCTCCGTCTAATAGGCCCTGCTCATGCATGGTTGTTTACATCTTTGAGCAGTTTTAGTGACATCTATGAACAGTCAAAGGGACTGTATCTTGGATACAATATACACAGTCAACGTCTATATGCCGGAGATCTGGGAACCGAGGTGATGCAAAACTTTTTTTGATGTGTGTAGATGAAACACAGTCTTACTTTGATCGTTTGTGCCTCGTGGTTCTCCACGTTTAGCAATTCACTCTCTGACCTTGTGGTCCTGTCAACTTCAATAAATTGTGCTGAATTTTCACAAAAACGTAAACTGAGCGTTTCTACCAGCCAGATCTTTGGCTTGTATCACTACAACACTTTATGATATGTTTGAACAGCCACAGCTTCACTTTATAGCATTTATTCAGCGTTAAACACACGATGAAGAAAAACTCCAGCCTCCACGACAAGCCGATCAAGTAGTTGAGTCGTCACCCTCGCGATGTTCCAGGTTCAAGGAAGTACTACCTCAGTTGTGCAGCAACTATTTACATGTGAATTTGCATATCTGTGAGGAAAAATTGGCATTCCACATTACCATAAATTTCAAATTGACGGTCAACGTCTCCATATATCCTCGATGTGCTAATAGGCAAGGAATAATATGTGTGGAAGAAATTTAATTCACTTGGAATGCACCGCAGAAGGCAAAATAGAATTTGTTTTCAGAGCTTTGTGGTTGGATAGAGTACCAACTTCTGCATATCATAAATATCACCGACATGAGCCATACCTGGGGCTGAAATCAAGAAACGGTCAAAGACAGTGCGTTTACTCACTCATTATAGCTTAAGGAAGCGTGTCGGTGTTTATGTAAAACAGCTTTTTATATGCTGTGTTAAAACATGTCCGTTTTACAGTGGTCATGTTTATATTTCAGCGATATAATGTTGGCTAATGCAATATAAGGGAGTAGGGTGTGCAGTATACGTTTTTGTTTACACTAGTAAGCATGAGAAATCTGTAAAAATTTGACACCGTGACTTGGGTCTAGAGATGACAGCGACAGTGACTGCAAAATGTGTGATGTGCGGTTAATTTGAGAACGAAATAGAACAAAATAATTGTCCAACTCCTCAATTGAGTAGGCCTATTAACACGAAAATGAAAGCTTTTAATAGGTATTTTAATTGAACATATAACATTTATCTTTGATATCAATTGAGATAGATTTACTTTCTAAGTTCAAACATCCCCAACTTCCACAACTAGTTCTTCAATGATTTCGCGAAGAAATTCAGAATGACCGAGATTAACTTCAAGTAATTTCGTTCCAGGTAACATATTACTACTATATTATTATTATTAGCAGTAGTAGTAATAATTTTGAAAATTGTCATTTTAAGGGGCCTAACAACTAGGTTATCAGCCCCTAATGGTTTGGGTGTTAGTTAAAATGAAATGGAAACTATAACTACAAACTTACATACTAGAAGAACAAATGGAAAACAAATATAGAATAAGGGAAATAAAAGACTGAAAATAAATTCCCTCAACCCTCGAAGAATCACAATTGAGGGACTTGGAAGAAGTAAGGCCAGGAAAGGCAGTTAGGAATGGAAAAGAAGAGAGGGTCCATACCCGAGTCACTGGAAAAGGGAAAAAAAGCCGGACCCAGCTCAGGAATCCCTCGGGGTTGCCAACTCCCAAAATCACCAGCCGTGAGTCCTTTAGGTTGTAACATTATCCAGGGTGCACCTGTCTTCTTTAGGACCTTGAGCATAAGGCAGGAGATACCATGGAAAGAAGACAAAGTGGTCTGACCCCTCGAAGAATGAGGAATCAGGAAAGATCAGACAAGGACCAAAATTAAGGCGGGAAAGTGAAAGACACCCTAATAGAGTCGGATTACAACAAGAGTTGACCAAGGGAGGTCGACAGGAAAGATGAAAGATAGGAGACAGCACAAGTAGAAGCAATGCCGGAATCAGCTGTTCTGCATCATCAGCCAATGGCAGGTCAGTTGACAATCGAATTCAGCTTGGTTAGGAATAGTTTGATTTTCCTGTGTAGGATATATTCACCCTATAACATTGCATCCAATAATAAGGTAGGACTAGGTAAAATGGAAAATCTATTAAATAATACTTCAGGCATAGTTCAGTATACAATTTATTTTTGGTACTTAAGGAGACATTATTCAATATGAAAATAAACTTTGCATGCTGAAAATTACAATTACAATATATCAATAGCAACTTGACTGGCATCCCTTCTGAAGCAAATCTGAATCTTCATGTAAAATATGCCGAACATGGATACCAATAGATGCATCATAACTATGGAATTTATTTAGTAAAATAACAGCTTTTTTTATTACATATAATTTGTGTTTACATTACAAATATATTCAATAACTTCAGGCTAATATTTTTCAGCATGGTTTTCAATAACATTTCTTAAGAAAATTCTCTACAGTTTGTCAATTCTCAAACATTTCTTTATGGGAACAAGGAACAAGACAGGGAATGCCATCAACATTGCTCACATTTATTTTTTATGTTGGAGCTCTGCAAGCTTTTATAATGACACATGTTCAGTTCAAGTTAACTAACCTGACATTTACATTTCCTCAGTTAGTCCTACCAATATCATTCAGTCATATTCCCACAAATCAACACACACACACATTCACATCCATTCTTTCATGCTAATCCACTCTCACCAATTGCCTCACTTTTTATTGTCAGCATAGCACACAACAGCAATATGCACAAGAACACAGTAACAAGGTCAGGTTTGGCATCATATGAAATTCAAGCATGGTACTTCATTAGAAACTTGATGTAAGGTCTCTTTCCAGGGTTAAAAAAGAACATAGATTATCTTGAAATACACCACACCTATACACATATGCTTCAACACATGACATAGCATAGATAACACAGACGGCTCGGCATTATGGCAACGCGAGTTGGGATAGAAGTCACGAGGCTCCAATTTCCTGCTACCTGATCTTATTCTTTTCTTTCTGTGGTTCCAAATAAATTGGAGTGATGTTTGATGGCTTGTACTTGCTGTAAAAATAAAAAGAAAAAAGAACAAGCACACATTAGTTCCATATTCTGAAAATCACACGATCAAAAGCTATCAGAAAACGAAGGAAGGGAACTTTCTGCGGCTGGCTACTTGACAAGGTGCCAATCAATAATAAGAGTTACTATGCGTACAACAGCACACAGGACCAATATTTTATTTCAGTTAAATATATCAGGCAAATTATTTTCTTGAGCATATAACAAGTCAATCAGATTATGTGATGACAAGTGCAGAGCAGTCTGAAGCTCACTTAAAATCAGGGAGCCGAGAGCTTTCAAGTTCCATGCAGTTCAAGAACATTTGCACTATTGTTCTGCAGAGTGAGAAAGAAAGGAGGAACACACACCATCATTGAACCCCTACTCTTAATTCCTAGAATCAAGTCTTCAGTGATTAGTGTTGGCTTGCTTGCCACATTGTGTTCACTTAGCATATGCACTCCAAACTTCATTCCAAGTCAAAGGACTATTCATAAGCAAGCTGACCATCCCTTTCATGCTACATCAGGGACAGATACACACTGGCACTTAAGTGGAGGGAGTTCTTTTTTTTCCTATTCTCATCCTGAAGTGGGCTTCAAACTTCTGTCTTGGCTTAGTGCATAAACAGTCGCACAATCACATTTTATGAAACATTTTCACTGTAAATTGATTACAGCAGGCAAGTAAAATTTTTAGGAAATGGCAATGATGTATTCAATCCAACTACTGGCATTTGTCATTGCAGTCCCTGCCATAAATACCAAACCCTGTAATAACAGTAATTATAAGTTATCATTATCAAGTAAGAAAAGGAAAAATTGAGAAGTGCAACTTACTAGGCAAGTAGATGATAGATACACATATAGTACAAGAAGAAAACAATATATTTTTAACTTCAGTTAACTTATTTTCACACAGAGAAGAGAGGAAAAGAAGAATGAATTCTACCCGGGATAACGTTTAGTCACACAATGGTCAGAGGGTGGGGAATACTGATAGGAAAAAGATTATATCAGAGGTGTGGAAGCTATTTAATGTTAAGCCCAGGCAGTGGCGTCACTAGCATTGGTGTCGCCTGGTACAGTAACTCATGGTGTCACCTCCGCCATGGACCTCCTCCCGTACAAAAATACGAAGAAATTTTGCCATTAACAAAGTTATTTTTGTTTGTAAAGACAATATACAACACAATCTGTGCCCAGTCATTGGTCGAAAACAAATGGAATTTGGTGTCGTCCATGCGGTCCACAGCCTCCTAGTGGTGGTCTTTTTTTTTTTTAGCATAATTATTATATAATTTATTGCAGCCAATGGCCATACAGTAAGTTGGATCATGTTAAATAATATAGCAATCGTTCAGTCTTTTGCATACTGGGACAGAGGTAATGTTCTTTATGTGCACTCAATCAGGTGATACGGTGGGCAGTGTAGACCACAGATTACACACACACAGTCTATGGATGGTTCATGAAAGCCTTTCCTGTTACAGATGCGATGATGAAACCCATGTATTGCGCCTCTCGTGTAGATGTGGCATAGCTGGAAGTTTGCTTCTTTCCATTCTTGGTTGATCATGGTCGGGGTTTGATAGAACTCCGGGTTTATTTCTTCTGTTTTCAGGAGTTGTTCATCTAGGAATTTTGTGGAGGCTGGCGTTGATGCCAGGTTGTGGGTAGTCATCACATCTTCAATTAAAGATCTAGTACCTGCTAGCTGGTACGCAAGTCGAGTTGGCGCGAATTTGGATATGCAGAGAGCTTCCTTTACGTATCTGGCCATGGCTCTGTCGAGAGACTTTAGGTTTTTGTGGCTTAGGTGTGGCCATATCATCTCAATGGCATACGACACCACTGGGGCGACTTTTAGCTCAAATAGTGCCATTGTGGTTCTGAGGGAGAGAGTTTTCAGGTTTCGGATCTCCATTGTGGCCTTTATCGCGGCAACGGTTTTGTCCTCTATGTGTCTGGTGAAAGTCCATCCGGATGTAGGGTCACTCCTAGGTATTTGAACGAGTTTACTATTTCCAAAGTTTGATTTCCGCAGGTGAAGATGTCCTTGGGCAATAGTTTCCCTCCCTTGCGAAACTTCATAATCTTGCTTTTGTCCTGGTTGTCGCTGTCTTGTGACCACTTCACTAGTTTGACGAGTGCTTCTTGTAGTGAAGCCCTGTTGTTGCTTAGTAAGACCATGTCATCTGAATAGAGGACGAACTTCACGTCTGGTGTTGTTACCATTTGGGCAACGTCTTGCGTGAACATACTGAACAATATCGGGCTCATGGGGTCGCCTTGCAATACGCTGTTCGTTTGGTGATATCTGTTGATTCCAGAAGACCATCACTGATCCTTATTACATTCATTTCCATCCTCCTAGTGTTGCCACTGAGCACAGGGTCACTTCTAGAATTGAGATTAAACTGGTGTGCCATCTACGAGTCTCTGAGAGTAGGGAAGGAGTCAGATGATGCAGAACGAATTAAGATGGTGCATGAAAGAACTAAAGCTTTTCTGACTATGGAGCCAGACAAAGAAAATGTCATCAGTGAATGTCCACCAGCATACCAACTGGAAGGGTTCCTTGGTGATAAAAATTTTCTCGAGTCTCTCCATAAAGAGGTTGGCTTAGAGGAGCCACGCAGGTTCATGGTCGGTATCAACATTAAATCCAGACCTGGGGCACAGCCATGGCAACCTGCATGGCCCCCTCCTATGTCAACCTCTTAATGGGAAACTTCAAGGATGATTTCCTTGCTGCTAAGTTGGTGGAGGTTGATGGATTTTCCTCAGGTGGCTCGGAGAAGCCTTCAACCTTTCTTGGTTCACCATTACTCCGTCTAGGTCATCTGACTCGTTCTCCATTCTGCTCACCGGTTTAATCTTAACCTAAGAACTGAACCTGGGCTCAATATTAGATAGCTTTCACACTCACTCCTCTCATGCTACCTTTCTCCTTTCACTTACCCTCATCCTCCGACCATCACCTGACAGAGCCCCAACTGTCGTCATCTCTGTGTCACAGACGATTACATAACTGTTAGAGTGCCGAGGAGCGAAATAGCTCTCCTGCGTGAACTCGCCAAAAGTGCCAGAAGTGCGATCCCTTTCCTCGTGCAGTCTCTTGTTTAACCAGCAGTAATTCACCAATGTAAGGAGGGAGACAACATATTGTTGTTCCCACATCGTTTTCCCAACGTGCAACACATGTGTTCCAAATGATGGCTAGTAACTCTCACGCTGCATCCGAAAAGACGATGATTTAGCCGAGTATGCAAAATCTCCATGTCGTGATAGTGATTTTGTGTCTTCGGAAGATGCAATGTGAACAATGTTGCAATTGAGGCGATGGGTGCAATAACAACTTAAGTCTGAAAACACTGTTTTGAGAAAAACACTTCCAAAGTTTTGAAACACTGTAAATGTCTGAGTTTTACATTCATGGCTATTGTGGTGTTTGAAGCCATATTTTCAGTGTTGCCTTAGTAAACAAGAGTTTAGTGCTTTTCAGTCGGTCAACACGAATGTACCCAAAAGAGATGGGTTATGCCCTAATCCTGAAATAAATTACATGAGATTAATAAAACACTAGGATGACCAGTTTCGATCGTCAAGCGATCATCATCAGATCCATTACACTTAGGCTACAAAATCTATGTTTGAAATACAGGTGAAAATATTTACAATATGTACAATTATTTAGTTGCAGTATTGGTACTGCAACTGTCAGTGTATGCTAAATGCAGTATATATGTTAGGTGAAATGCTAAATGGTGATAGCTATCCATAGATTGTACTTTAGAGAGATTATATGGTTGTAAACTATGGTTAAACTATAAAATTTTAGGCTAACTACTTATCTGATTGTCTTCCGTACAACAGCTACTCGCAGTTTTCGTGCTCACTGGAACTCACTGTGCGGTCGACTGCGGTGGTTATCTTAATGACTGGTTTTTCCCTGCTTTCTCCCCCCCCCCCCCCCCCCCTGCTCCTACGTGCTGTGGGGAGTGATAGCGATGTGTTTATGTGAGGTGTTGCCAACCTAGATAAGATGTATGTTATTGAATGAGGTGGGTCTACAACTATTAAAGACCGTGGATTAGCCCTCGCCACGCGTGGAGCATAACCCATTCGAACTAAGCGTTGACGGTCTTATGAGGACGTCCCAGCACCGTTAATACTGCCGCGAATATGGGCCTTGGTTTATTGCAGAAGAAAAGTACATCGTACACCTGATCCAGATAACATTTACCTATTAATAACCCCCTAATTTCCCCCCTTTTTTTATCTAGCTTGGCAGTGTCGCTAAATTGTGTTTTGTTTCCGACAGGGTGTGTTTTTTAGTAGCGTGAAGAGGGGTGAGCTCTCCATGAACGTGTGTTCATTTAGATTGTTGGGATTGTTTCGTTTGGCTAGGTGTATCTCGATTGCTTCCTTTATGTCAAGAGCTCTGCCTTTCGATTCGTGATGGATTATTTTAAGGTCCGACTCTATGTTGGTAAAGCTGTGCCCTGCGTCACACATATGTTCGCACACGGCTGAATGTGTTCCGTATCTTATCGCATTCCTATGTTCATTATAACGTGTGTCTACTCGCCTTCCACTCTGCCCGATGTAATTAGCTTGACAATCGGTGTCTTGGCACGTTATAGAATATACCCCTGACCTTGAATACGGGTCACGTTTATTTAGATTACTATTTAGGAGGTGCCTAGCGGTTGTGTTTTTGTCGTGAAAGCTATATTTATGCCTTGCTTTTTGAATAGGTTAGTGATTTTATATGTATTCGCATTCACATAGTTGAAACGCGCAAATTTTTTCTCATTACTGTCCGGTTTGGGAATCGTTTTATCTTTATTTTTATGTTTGGCTATAATTTGATTTATTTTGCTTGGCGAGAAGTTGTTTTCCTTTGCTATTTGCATAATAGTTCTTATTTCCTTATTATAGTTGTCTTTTGACATGGGTATGTTTAAAGCTCTGTGCACCATTGAATTGAAACCCGCTAGTTTGTGCGTACTGGGGTGATTAGACTGATTGTCGATTGCATGCGAGGTTTGTGTTGCTTTCCGGAATATGGAATATGAAAGGTCGTTGTCTTTACGTTCAATAGTTATATCGAGATAATTTATTTTCCGGTCTATTTCGGATTCCTTAGTGAATTTGATAGAGTGGTGAAGGCTATTAATGGATTGGAGAATTGTTTCTTCGCTTGTTAGTTCACTATCGTAGATGCAAATTACATCATCTACGTATCTTTTCCATATTACTATTCCCTTTGTTGAAGTCTTTTCTAAGAACGCATTTTCTAGTGCATTGATGAAGATGTCAGCGATTAACCCACTTAGTGGCGATCCCATTGCTAGGCCTTCTCTCTGTGTGTATATTTTATTGTCGAATTGAAACACGTTTTGGGTGAGAACGACCCTCGGTAATCTCACAATCTCTTCAATTTCTTTTACCGAATTGTTGGATTTTAAGTTGTTTTCGATTGTGTTGATTGCTTCAATAATCGGAATATTGGTGTACATGTTAGTTACGTCGAAGGATACTAGCCTGAAGCTAGGTTTCATTTGTAGGGTGTTCAATGCTGTTACTAGTTCTGTTGTGTTCTTTACAGAGTTGTTTTTGTCGTTGGAAAGACGGCATTTTAAGATTTTTAGTAACTCTTTGCTGATTTTGTAATTAGGGGCATTCCTACAATTGACTATTGGTCTCATTGGGCATTCCTTTTTGTGTATTTTTGGTTGTCCCCTCAATGACGGTATTTTCGGGTTCATGTTTATTAGTTTTGATTTTTCGGCTTTGGTCAGTATGTATTCTGTTTCTTTTAGTGCACTTTTTATTTGTTTTTGGAATTTGTTGGTGGGGTCTTTTGTTAATTCCTTGACTTCGTTGTTGTTTAGGAATTCGACTGTTTTTTCAATGTATTCTGTTTTGTTCAAACAGATATTGAGATAGCCAGTCACAAGCTCCCAGCAAAAGACAGGGAATTAACCAAAAATCTCGCCACCAACGAAGCCAAAAAAAATCCTCAAACGAGAGGGCGATAGCAATAACATTCAAAACAACAAACAACTCAAAGAAATAAAGTCGTTGAAACAAAAAATAAAAGAACATGACTTAATCATCACAAAAGCAGATAAGGGAAACACTACAGTAATTTAAAATTGTACACAGCCACCATCTTGTGGTTATGAAAACAATTGAAATAAATTGGATGTCAGTGGATTAAAATTTGTATAAGCATTTACCGTACTAAGTTTCACTGCGCTCGAATGGTTAAATTGGGAGAAACGTCCAATTAAATATTAAAATTTCGCGTCGCCGCCATGTTGGATTTGTGCTCACCAGGTTATTGAAAGTCCCATAGGTGAACTTATGTGAATAGCCTTTATCAACATACAAGATTTCAGTTTGATTGCTGTCATAGATTAGTAGATATTGAGAACCGCCAAAATATTTCGGATGGTCGCCATGTTAGGTTTTTATATATGTAGGCCATAGAGTTATTATTAGATGACGATTATAGCATAGGTTTGTTATTCAAACGTTGACTTCAATCGGATGATTAGGACATAAGAAATAAAAACTTACTTTTAAAATTCGCACAGCTGCCATATTCAAGTTATGAAAACAAATTGAACTAAATTAGATGTTAGTGCATTACAATGTATATAAACATTTGCTGTACCATGTTTCACAGCGCTCGGTTTGTTAAATCGCGGAAAAAAAAAATGTATTTAAATGTTTCAACTTCCCTTGGCCGCCATGTTCGCTTTGTACTTAACAGGGTATTGAAGGTCACATAGGTGAACTTTCAGTTGAGCCCTTTATCACCATACAAAATTTCAGGGTGATATTAGAAATAGTTTCGGAGATATAGAATGCCGGTGAAATATTTCGCACAGCCTCCATGTTGGACTGGTGACACGTAATAAAATTTGAAGGGCACGGTCGAGGTCGGACAAAATAGTGCTATGACCTTACCGAGTTTCATTGAAATCGCTCCAGCCGTTTAGATTTTATCAGGCGAGACACACACATACGCACACACACACACACATAAGCACACATGGACAAAAGGTGATCTCATAAGCCTTTCTTTTTTTTTCACAAATTAAAATAGGTAGTCTAAAAATATCGATTGGTTTTACTTGAGATGCTGGAGCTCACTTCGGTTGGTATCGGATATAGTTTCGGGGCTGAATTATCTATTTTTACTTTCCCCTGCTCAAAAGTACTGTACGTACGATAGCATAGTGACATTTTTTATATTGACTAACAAGAAGATAAGAAGCGAGTATATCTACCCTTTATTATTCCAGTTTTCCAACCGGGTCGGGGATGAGATGCGATGAAAGTCTTTGGGGCGAATGGTTTTTACGGCCGCATATGCCCTTCCTGACGCCAACTTCATGAGAAGAGTTAATGAGAGATGAAATGAATGGTAGTGAATGAAACTGGGCAAGGATGTGGAAGGAAGCCTGCCTCATCATATGCCTAAGAGCTGAAAATGGAAAACCATCGAAAACCATTTCAAGGATGGCCGACGGAGGGACTCGAACTCACGTCTACCGTGTCCGCAAAGAGCTTGACCCCATGGTCTTGCGCTGCGAGTTGGCGAGCGTAACTGCCGCTATCGGTAACAAGAAGACAAGACGACATACGAAAAAACAAGAAGTTCAATAAAGCACATATAGCTTGTTTTCTCCGAAATGTATGGGTATAGTTATAAGACTTTGTCCTATATAAGACTCCCCGTTAACTACGATTTGTTGTAATTCCACTTTTGCATTCTGACAAATTGATTGGAACATCCACCATCTTGAATGTCTGGAATCGTTTATCTTGAGTTTTCTGCAGAGGAAGCCTTTTTGTGAGACTACACATTTGCTGCTTTTCATCATTGTAACTGTAATACATAGTAGATTTTAGATATCAATCGCTATAAATAAAATAAGCTTTGAACTGTCTGAACAATTGGAATATTATACTAAAACTTTGTTTTTTTCCTGGATGAGGTGTAGACTGACCAAATAACCTCAGTTCGATTTTGTCTGTTTGTTTATCTGTTATGGATTGGCGTCCAAACTGCTGGAGCAAATGGCATTAATATTTGTATATAAGTAGAAGACACCCTAAAATAAAAATAGGATACAAATTATTTATGTAATACAATGGGGTGAGAAGGTTAATAGGATGCCTTAAATCCCGGCAGTAAGCCAGTTGCACAATCTGAATCCCCTTAACATCGCAATTCCAGGTGTGAGAACTTGCTCATCTAAGATCATCATGAGGTGACATGTGCCGATATGGATGTTGCAACACAGTTCCTCTGCACAAAGCCTGTGTTATAAGAAGTAGCAAATTATCTATCAATCACTTCACGCCGATTGTGGAGTGACGAAATATTATGCTGGCGTGGGTCAGCAGTAAAAGGTTGGTTTTGAAACTGAACTCGAGCTCGGCAGTCAGTTTGAATCCGGCCACGGGCATGGATATGGTGGTGTCCTCAATTGTAAGCCCATTCTATGATATACTGTAAGGTATATGACTAGCTGCATGACGTAGCGGTAATGTCCTCGCCTGCTGTGGCCATGGTTACAGGAACGAATCCTAGCGTCGTCAGTTGGCATTTGAGGGTGCGGGAATGCAAGGGAACCGTGTCAGTAGATTTACTGGCACATTAAAGATCCCTTCGGAGCAATATTCCGGCAATCTGATGCCTATAAAAGCCACGGTAGTTAAACGGGACGTAAAACCAATAACAATTTGACGGTGCAGGAATGCAAGGGAACCGTGTCAGTAGATTTACTGGCACTTTAAAGATCCCTTCAGAGCAATATTCCGGCAATCTGATGCCTCTAAAAGCCACAGTAGTTAAACGGGACATAAAACCAATAACATTATTACATTATCATACATAAACACATAATACAAGTAAAATTAAATCGGAACTAGCTACATGGCTAAAAACGTCAAAATAATGCCAACAAATATTTCAAAAAAACTTATATATTATTTTAGAATTTGCATGCTGGCTGATAGTTTATTTCTCTCATCAGCGGTTTAATGTTTATTTTTGTCACCCAAAGTGGTCTTCCTTTCAATACCTAATTCTAAGCAGAACAAAGGAGGCTACTGGGTGCAAATTGTGAAATTGCACGGGTGTTGGCCAAACAATAACTGACAGAAGTGATCACAACAGTTCGATATTGAATCTGAAGAATGTAGTTATAAATGTTCTTATTCTGGCATAAGCTAAGAAGTTGCAAGCAAGCAATCATGGAGCACATTGCCTGAACTTTTGATTAGCGAGTGCTGCCAATGTCCATGGAATACAGTGGAATCTCGTTAGCACGTTCTCGGTTACGACGTTTTCCCGTTTAGCGCGATGATTTTCTAAAGTCCCAGTCCCAATTCTACAAAATACATGTCGATATATCCCCTTAATACGTTCTCTATTCCCGCTTACGACGATCAAATTTCCTTTGTACTATTTGTAAGCGAACCGGATTTTATTCTTATTTCATTATAAAATTCGGCTTCTGGAAAACACGACGCGATATTGCCTCATTCTCTGATAGTTATCGACAGTGTAGATGATTTCATTGTGTTTGACGGCGTAGAAGTGGCTATAGCTATGACGCAACACAGATGACGTGTCACTCTCCCGCTGCCCTTTCTCTCCTTTCTCAATTCCCAGTCCCTATCCTACTACATTCATGTTGATATATCCCCTTAATACGTTCTCTATTCCCGCTTACAACGATCCAATTTCCGTTGAACTATTTGTTAGTGAACCGTATTTTATTCTTATTTCATTCTAAAATTCGGCTTCTGGAAAACACGACGCGATATTGCCTCATATTCTCTGATAGTTATTGACAGTGTAGATGATATCATTGTGTTTGATTGCGTAGAAGTGGCTATAGCTATGATGCAACACAGGTGACGTGTGTCTCTTCCGCTGCCCTTCACCCCCTCCCCTTTGTTTATTTCTCACGTAGGCGCATTATTGTCTTCGTGTTCCGCACTATTGTCTTCTAGTTCTTAGTGTTCAAGTCCAGTTATGACCTATTTTATTGCGTGTTTCATAATGGATAAGATGATGATGATGATAATTGTTGTTTTAAGGGGCCTAACATCTAGGTTATCGGCCCCTAATGATCTGGGTGATAGCGAAAATGATAATGAAACGGAAACCAGAACGAAAATTAAGTGAGACGGAAAATACTTACAAAAAGGAACTCAGATTGAAACAACTCGCAAAATGTTCTTACAAAAGGGAATTTAGAACGAAAAGATCCACAAAAGGAATAGATTGAAAAATACCCACAAAATGAAGTCTAGGTTCAAAATACGTACAAAATGTAATGTAGCGTCGAAATACCTACAAAATGCAATTGAAATTCAAAATACTTACAAAATGCAAATGAGATCGAAATTACGTACAAAATGCAATTGAGGTTCAAAATACTTACAAAATGCAATTGAAATTGAAAATACATGATGCAATTCAGATTGAAATATCCCAGTTCCAATCCAAATTATTCACAAAGTGCAATTGAAATTCAAAATACTTACAAAATGCAATTGAAGTTGAAAATGCTTACAAAATGTACGTTAGATTCAAACGACTCATGTGGATTGACAATACTTACAAAATGCAATTTAGATTGAAAATACTTGACAAAATGTAATTTAGATTCAAAATACCCACCAAACAAAATGCAATTTAGATTCAAAATTCGTGCGAAATGCGGTTTTGGTTGAAAATACTTACAAAATGCAATTGAAATTCAAAATTCTCACTAAAAGGCCCAGCTACCTGCATTGAAAGACTTACCAAAAAGCAATTTAGATTGTCAATCTTTACAAAATGCAATTGAAGTTGAAAACAATCGCGAGATGTAATTTAGATCGAAAAAACTTACAAAATGCAACGTAGATTAAAAATATCTTATAAAATCGCTAAAAGGGAATTTAGATACACGGTGAACCAAGTAACAAAAACAGTGCGGGAATCTTAAAGAGAAAGGAAATATAATGAAAAGAGGAGCGGAGAGGAGAGGAGAGGGGAGAGAGGAGAGGGTCCGCCCCAAAGGTAAGGGACAAAAGGGGAAAACGGACCCAGCTCAGGAATCCCTCGGGGTCGCCAACTCCCGAACTCACCAACCGTGAGCCCCTGAAGGTGTAGCATTATCTAGGGTGCACCAGAAGTGGTGGGGCTACATACACCCTGCCTCCTTAAGGGCCTTGAGCACAAGGCAGGAGGGAAAAGGAAAAGAAAAAGAAGGCTGACCCCTCGCAGAAGGAGGGAATCAGAAAAGATGAGACAAGGGCCAATTAAGGCGGGAAAGGAAGAGACTCCCTAGGCCTCGGATACCCTAATACCGTCGGGGTCGGAAGAGAATAAGAGTTGACCAAGTGAGGTCGACAGGAAAGAAGACGGAGAGGAGCCCGGCACAAATAAGTGGAAGCAATGCCGGACTCAGCTTGGGCCCCGTGGTCGCCAACCCACGCCCACTAGAAGTGAGCCCCTGGGGGGTAATGGATAAGAAGAAAGTACGGCAGATAACTAATGATGAGAAGATGAAATACATTCGAGACGTGGACTGCAATCCTCACATGAAGCGTGTGGATATAGCGCCAAAGTGGAAAATTCCTCCGTCTACACTGAACACGATTCTTGGCAAAAGGAAGGAAATCGAACGTGCACTTGAAGAAGGGGTGAGCGGCAAAAGGAAACGTGTGCGAGAGGGACAGTTTCCTGAACTAGAAAGCGCTTTATTGAAGTGGTTCAAGCAAGCCCGTGCTTCAAACATATGCGTGCGCGGTCGCCAGCAACAGAGCCGTCACTGGCGGAGCGCGAGAGTGAGAATGACCTTGCTGATCAAATATAAAGAAAGACCCTGTATGATATGTGTTTGGAAGCGGATGGGGAACATTTTTAGCATCTACTGTAAATCATGGCCAGTAAAACTGCATGGTAGGCTGCTGATTTTAAGCACCGTATTCTGCCGTAGGCCTACATATGCGTGCGCGGTCGCCGGCAACTGAGCCGTCCCTGGCGGAGCGTGAGAGCGAGAGAGAGAGCGAGAATGTCCTTGCTAAGCAAAAATCAAGACCCTGTATTATACTGTAGTATAGAGGTACAGTAATTCTTTTTTATGTTATTTATTCCGTGTAAGTTACTGATAACCTATATTTAGTCGTTACTGTAGTAGTGCATACAATCACTTACTAAGGTCGGCGATTTAACGTCCATATATACGCCGCGTTCTTTCTTATACGTTGTACATGCAGTATGGCGTTTTTCGGTAGTATGTTTTCCCGCATATGACGTCCAAATTTTTCAGTCCCTTGAAAAACGTACTAACGAGATTCCACTGTATATGGTACAGTAACATTTATGAAAATTGCAACACCCAGGGTGGGAAGACAGAAGACGTTGGAGAGGCTTGTGTTCCTAACAGACCTGGCCAGTGGCTGGAAACTGTGCAAGATGAAGAAGCAACACCCAGAAAAGAATGGCCCAAATGAATCCAAATTCAGAGGATGGCTGGAACAGTGTACCAGCAATAAGTATTTATGATTGCAGAGAGATGGCTTACACTTAAACCCAACAGCACACTCTCGTGTGACTGGAAAGGTCTATGCTACGCCAAGCCCAGTCGGTGAAGTGGAAACATGAAAGCAAGTGCCATTATGCCTCATCAAAGGACATAATATCAGCATGGAGTGGGTTAGAAGGAGGTAGAATGACAGTCTCCAAGAAATGGATTTGTAATATATTTTGGTTCTTACAGGGTTTGCTGTTATGTCAAAGATGCATGTGTGGAACCAGTCGATAAAAGAGACACAGCAATAAGTAGACCACACACAACGTGACCACTGCACAGGATGACCGCCATCTTGTCCACATGGCCGTAAACGACCATACAACTTCATCCACAGTGTTTGCTCAACGCTGGAGCACTGTCAAAGGGTGGGGACCTGTCTGTGCCGACAGTTTGGTTCCATGTGCTACAGGCTGGACTGGTGGCAAGATGAAGAAGCAACACCCAGAAAAGAATGGCCCAAATGAATCCAAATTCAGAGGATGGCTGGAACAGTGTACCAGCAATAAGTATTTATGATTGCAGAGAGATGGCTTACACTTAAACCCAACAGCACTTCCATTGTCCAGAAACCACAAATGCCTCATATTGCTATCGTTGCTGGCATGCTGAGTGGTAAAATGTAGTGTTTTTGGACGAGTCCTTAACCTGTCCTACAGTGATGGCTGCATGTGTGTTAAGACACTACCATGGTGACTGCAAACTGGCAGCCTGCACTGTGGCAAATTATTGTTGCTTAGGGAGGCTAAAAGGATATACAACCTAATACATTGTTTACAAATTTATCTGGTCTCTTCCCTTTTGCCACCTGACTTGTAGTGATCTTGCTCCATATGTCCTTATTTTTCTTCAGTAAAAGGTGAAGGGGTTCATTGCCGAACAGAGACGAGACTCCTTCCTTCTGACAAGTTCGCGCCAGGTTATAAGCTCATGGCAGCTTGTGCAAACAGCTTGTGCAGCACACAAATACGAATGTGCTATGCGATGATTATGCCATGAAATTTTATAAACCAACTTTTTGTAATTGAAAAGTAGGGTGCGACGATTATGCAAGTAAATACGATACTTTTCAAAGAGCTTTCATATGACGTGTACTACCCGACCAGCGAATTGTTACCGTGGCGGAAATCGGAACTTATGTGCTCCGCCCAGCCACACGCCTGCGATATACGTTATTTGTGTGCCTGATTCATGCTGGGCCGTGCGCTGTGTTCTCAGCCATAACGAGGCGAGATGGCGTAATGTATATACACAACAGCTGAGCTCTCCTTCTAGCGGTAACAATTCCATGGTAGGGTAGTACCCCTCCCCAAATAACATTGGCAGGATGGATTGGAATGAAACTTAATAGGGAGTTAGGCTAATTCTGACAATTTTAATGTTCCTCTGATTTTCATGTCATTGCCAGTTTAACAAAATGGTGCTATGAAGTTCTTCAAGTGAACAACATGAACATTTGAATAACACAGCATTGAAAAGTAAGCATTCAGATGTGTTCTAAAAGCACAAAACCCATGACAGGTAGCAAGAATTAAAAAAATTAATTGTTCATTCCAACAGCCTAGTCATCCAAGTAGAGCAAAACTTGGTACAATGAACCTGTGAAAAAAGTTGAGTATACGGGCCCTTAATTCTTTTCATTTGTCTCAGAAAATTCAAGATGGCAGCTGTAAAAAACTCTAGTAGTTTTTATACCTCGTACCCTACTGAACAGACCACAGTACATTGAACTACAGTACTACGAAGGGTGATCAGAAACAAAGGTTACAAAGCCGATATCCCTGGCGTTTTGTCTGTCCTAGAGAAATTAGTAGTGTGGGGCTATTCTAATACATGCGGTTGATACGACTGTGCAGAGTTTCAGCCACCCACTACCTACAGCACTAGATGTAGGTAAACACTAACCACGACTAGTTTGGAAAACTGGTCTTACTAAGAAATCCACTCAGTTATTCGATTTCTGTGGGCAAAACACGTAACTGCAGCTGCAATTCACCAGCAGCTGGTAGAGGTTTAGGGAGAGACTATAATGTCTCGTTAGCATGTCACAGAATGGTGTTAAAAGTTTGCAGCCAGTAGAGGAAACGTCACAGACGAGGATCGCAGATGTGAATTCAGGTCGCGTAGAGGAGCTGATTCAGAATAGGAGGATCACATTACGGCATGAGACGGTAGAATGTAGAATTGGATATGCCATTCGTACGCGTTCATCACATTGTTGGGAAAATTTTCCATTTTTTTGGTCCGTATTGACAACTGTAATTTGTGTTTATTCAAACTAACAGGTTCCGACAATCAATACATTAGTGTTGCGTTACATAAACGCTAGGTGCGGTACATGTTCCGAACCTTCATCGGTCCTTCATCAGCCGACTTAATGTCTTGTCAACAGCATAACACTAAAAACACTGGGCATTGACACAAAAATATGCATACACACTAAAATATTCACAAGCACTCATTAAAATTCATTAAAAGATGTTCAAGTTTTAAAAAGTTTAATAACACTGCAAGTGCTATTGTTCCGTAATATGTCACTACATTATTAAGTGATGCTAATCCTCTCGATTAGCATCTTGTCAGTCCATTTGATGTTCCTACTTTCTTCACACGTGAGCGGTGAAGTCATACAAGTTGCTGGGTTGAATTTTGCCATGTATAGGTATAGGGAGCGAAAAATGGATGAAAATTGTCCCAATTGCGCGGCCTAGAAGTAACGGAAAGAATTTGAAATCGGCTACTATGGTTTAATAAAATTAAAATCTATTGAAATTTTGGATATTTACATAAAAGAAAAAAAAATGAAAAATTTATTGATTCATCCAGACAGCGAAATAGTCCTCTGTTGACCAAGAAATGAGAAAATTATTATGACTTGCATTTAATGGAGAAAAAAAAAGAGAATACGCAGCAAATGTGATGGCCACGAGTAGCCGCTACTGAAAGTGAAGGGGACAACTCTTACCTCATATGCGAGCAGTACACATGCCGGCTTGAGCTAACTGCAGCAACTGAGGTGCTGTTTGGAGCGAGGCCAGGTCTGTATGAGGAAAAGAGGGGGGAGGGGGGAGGGGGTGTTACAAGCGGAGTGGGCAAATAAAGAAGGGGGGGGGGGGGGGAGGAGGAGGAGATGAGTGAGAAGGAATCCGGGAGGGGTGATAACTGACATGTTCTCTATGGGAGCTTTGTACGTTTCCTATTAGTGACGTAATTCGGCAGTGTTCATACAAAATATTGGTGTCATAATTGATATCATTTAGGTTGTGCGAGGGATTATTCCTTAGGGCCTGTTCTATTTCTATTTTTTCCAAGATGTTGAGCATACACCCTTTGCTGCAGTAGTGTAGAATTTCCAGATCTTCCTCAATTTTCAAAAAATTATGATCAAACTCCTTCATGTGATTACCAATGGCCGAGAATTTTCTGTGCCTTGTCGCGTTAACGTGCTCATTGTATCTAATTTTGAAACTACGTCCGGTTTGGCCTATGTAATCCGCACCACAATTTTTACACTTTATTCTGTAAATCCCTGATTTTTGAAATTTATCTTGCATGTTAACCGACTTGGAATTAAATAAATGTTTCTTAGTAGTATTGATTGTTTTGTAAGCTATTTTTACCTCTTTGTTTTTTAAAAACTTTTGTGATATTGTGGGCGAGTTGGTTTGAGTATGAGAAAATTGCGAAAGGCTTATTCTTTTCCATTGGTTGTAATTTAGTTACCAGTCTATTTTTGATTTTACATAAAAGGGAGTCAACGTAGGGCTTGTTGAAACCATTGGTCTAGCGATTTGATATATGATGGAAAGCTCATTGTTCCAGTCTTCTTCAGATAGGGGTACATTAACGGCCCTATTAATGAACGCTCTGAAAGCAGCTTTTTTGTGGCTGGGTGGATGGTTTGAGTCTTTCCTGATAATGGTGTGCGTTTGGGATGGTTTCCTGTATATTTTAAATCGTAGGGCTGTGGCATCTCTAATAACAGTTAAATATAGGTAATTTATGGATTGTTTGACTTTGGATGTTGTGGTAAATTTGATATCATTATCAATTAAGCTCAGTTCTGTTGTTATGGGACTAATGTGGCTAATTTCATTGTCTATTATTAGCAAAACGTCGTCGACGTATCTGACCCAGTAACTTATGCCCTTTAATCTATCGATATTATTATTTTCTAAATGGTCAATGTAAATATTGGCCATTATACAGTACCTGATAATGGGGAACCCATGGCCAATCCTTCTATTTGCTTGAAAATTTTTTGGTTGAAAGAAAAATAATTGTTCTGCACGGTGAATTTTAAAAGATTAATGAACTCATGAACTCTCGTGATGAAATTAATGAGTTTATTAATCTTTTAAAATTCACCGTGCAGAACAATTATTTTTCTTTCAACCAAAAAATTTTCAAACAAATAGAAGGATTGGCCATGGGTTTCCCATTATCAGGTATAGGCCTAATGGCCAATATTTACATTGACCATTTAGAAAATAATAATATCAATAAATTAAAGGGCATAAGTTACTGGGTCAGATACGTCGACAACGTTTTTCTGATAATAGACAATGAAATTACGGTAGCAACATTAGTCGCATCACAACAGAACTGAACTTAATTGATAATAATATCAAATTTACCATAACATCCGAAGTCAAACAATGCATAAATTACCTAGATTTAACTGTTATTAGAGATGCCACAGGCCTACGATTTAAAATATACAGGACACCATCCCAAATGCACACCATTACCAGGAAAGACTCAAACCATCCACCCAGCCACAAAAAAGCTGCTTTCAGATCGTTCATTAATAGGGCCGTTAATGTACCCCTATCTGAAGAAGACTGGAACAATAAGCTTTCCATCATATATCAAATCGCTAGAGCCAATGGTTTCAACAAGCCCTATGTTGACTCCCTTTTAAGTAAAATCAAAAATAGACCGGTAACTAAATTACAACCAATGGAAAAGAATAAGCCTTTCGCAATTTTCACATACTCAAACCAACTCACCCACAATATCACAAATGTTTTTAAAAAAACAGAGGTAAAAATTGCTTGGCTAAGTAAACCATGAGCAATACATAGACGTTTATAGGTCATAAAGACTGCAGATTATATTTACAACAATCTCTGTGGCTACTACCCACATACGTGCCAATTCTCACAGCAGAAATATTGTACTTGGTAATTAATTAGTGATCGACATACCAGTAGTATGAAATTTAGGCTTATCAGAGATATTTTCAAAAAAATTCACATTGCTGATTTTAAAAGTTATATTATAATAATAATATTGTATGGCCTCGGGTGCCGGGTGCAAACTTTGTAAAGTTATATTGAATTTAGTATTCATTTGAAACATCATCATCATCATCATTTCCCTTTATCCAGCTCCTGCCGGGTCGGGGTATTTATGGCACTTCTCCACTTTCCTCTTTCCTTCCACCATTCTTCTTCCACGATCTTGTCCCAGTCCAGATTTCTTTTTCTTACGCTGTTCTTCACTGAATCAATCCACCTTGTTCTAGGTCTTCCTCTTGCTCTCTTACCCTTGCACTTCGCCTCCAGCATCTGTCTTGGTATTCTATTTTCCTCCATCTTCTTTACATGTCCAAACCACCTTAGTTTATTCTTCTCAATTCTCTCATTTAGTTTTCCCATCCCAACTTCCTTCCTAACATCTTCATTCCTCACTCTGTCTTTCCTATCATACTTCTTAGGAATTTCATTTCACTGGCTTGGATTCTACTCTCTTGCCTGCTTGTCAGGGTCCAAGTCTCAGCTGCATAAGTTAATATGGGAACATAGTACACTTTATACATTACCTCCTTGCTTTTCCTTGGTACTTCCTTATCCCAAACAAGTTTTCTTACACTTTGATACAATGCATTGCTCTGCTGTACCCTCCTGCCAATCTCCATGTCCAACATACCAGTTTGCATCAATTCACTTCCTAGGTATTTGAACGTGTCCACAATTTCCAAACTTTGACTTCCAATTTTCACAGTGCCCTTTCCTTGTCTTTCCCCTCTTGTCATCACCATGGTCTTGCTTTTCTCTATACTGATTTTCAGGCCGTACTTCTGAATATTTTCGTTCAGTACATCTAGTTGTTTTTGCACTTCTTTGGTGTTCCTTCCCCAGACCACAATATAATCTGCAAATAACAGTAACTTCATTTCTTTATGTCCATATGCTTCCTTTGTTTCCTTTACAATTTCATCTATCACCATTATGAACAAGAGAGGTGACAGCACACTCCCCTGTCTTAGTCCAGTCTTGTTCCTAAACCAATCTGTCTTTCCAACTGGGGTCAGTACCCTGCTAACACAGTTGTTGTACATTGCTTGTACCATTTCCAACATTTCTCTTCCCAGTCTCTTCTTAACCATGGTTTCCCATACCTTCTCTCTGGGGACACTACCATATGCCTTTTCTAGATCTATGAAAGTCATGATCAAATCCTCTCCATATTCCCAGTTCTTTTCCATCACCTGCCTCAAGCTAAAGATTGGGTCCACTGTGGATCTTCCACTCCTGAAGCCATACTGTTCCTCTTGCAACTCTCCTTCCACCTTTCTTCTCATTCTTCTTTCTAATATCCTTTCCAGTATTTTTACTATCTGTGATAAGAGGGTGATCCCTCTATAGTTATCACACAACTTCTTGTCCCCCTTCTTAAACACTGGTATTATTAGCCCTTTCTCCCAGTCTTCTGGTACACATTTCCGTTTCCACACACACTTTAGCAGTCGATACAACCATTGCATACCAACAGGTCCAGCAGCCTTTATCATTTCTACACTGATTTCATCCACCTGGTGTATTCTTTGAATACACGGTACGAGAGAATAAAGTCTATTGCTCTTTGCATGTTCATTTCTTCCTTCCTCTTTGCCAAACACCAACAGTGATCATCTGTTTTCTCCTTGTTGGGCATATCTCTTATGTCTTCATAAGTATGTTTCAGATATATAACTTCTGTGACCCACCTAGCGTCACCTCGCAGCGAATCTCTGAAGCTCCTCAATTCTTCCTGGTGCTAGAGGACTTACTTATCCATTTGGCTACCAGATCCTGTTACCATCGTCAGCTATTTTCTCTTGGAGCAAGAGGACTACGTCTACTTCTTTACTCACCATGCTGCGCTAGTATCAACTGTTATCAACTCTTAGAAGACCAGCTCAGCAAGAGAAGATAAATTTTTTGTATTTAAGTTTGTAATGCTTATATGTTCTCCTTTTGTCTCCTACCCCCCACTCTTTCCCCTTTTTCTTGGTCCCTCCGTGCTCCTTTGAGCTGCTCTCACTTCTTAGTCTGCAGTTGACTCGTTAAGTCAAAGCTCCGCTCGAGCTTGCCTCCTCAAACCAAGAGGCTCACACTCTTTTACGCCATGTTGGCATAGTAGTAGGAAACTTCAACTTCAACATGAAATCAAGATAAGTACTATTTTAAAGGTTATAACCTCATCTTCATCATTTTATCTACATGCTTTTATAGATTATTTTATAGACAGCGTGAGATTACTTATGGGGCGGTAATCATTCTTCGCGAGATTTGCCATGTTGAGCTTCTGCTTGTATAAGCCAACCTTACTAAAAAAGAGCTTTTCTTAAGCTATTTAAACGAGAAACCCCCTCGCTACGTGGGATATTATTTAGTACCCGCTGTCTATAAATATAAAGCTATTTCCTCCGTTGGATTTTCTCAACCCCATTTTCTGCTAAGGTTGTTCTGGAACCTTCGAGATCTTGTTCTCTATCTACGAGTCTTGCCGTCACGTATTGTTCACGCACTTGTGAAAATGCTAGTTAAAATGAGGAATCTTCCTTACAAATTTTTGCAATAGCTAACTTTCCTCCACCGCTGGAACCTCTGGAACATTCTATGGCGCATTTAATTGTAAATCACAACCTTTTCAAGAAATAGACTCTCACCTATATAGTGCAATCAGTTATTTCTATAATTGCAATAACTTTCTTTTTCATGAACTTTAGTGTTTCTATAGTGAACTTTGCATCCATCTTCATGGACTATAGTGACAAACAGTGCTTGCTCTACGTTTCTACCGCGTCGCGATCGTCCGGTTATATTAAATACGGCCATGAACATTGATCCTATATCCCAATGATCTTTCCTCAACCTTCTACTAACAACCATTATTAATAAAATTGAAACTTTTCTATAAGGTGTCACCCACGAGGTGCCCTTCCAACTTTGTTAGTTTAACATTAATTAAATTCTGCATAATTGCTTGTGTGATACAAGTTTTAAATTCACGTTGTTCCTTTCCCATAATCAGGGAAAACAATTCTCTAAACTCTTGAGCGAGTCATGTTCAGGTTTCACGAAATGGAAACTGTCCCATTTGGCGAGTGATTCCTGCTCAAACTTGGGAAGTCTAGAACTTTCCCTTTCAATTCCTTCAGGTTTCACAGTAAGTGACCTGCCCTCTTTGTATAATTCTCATATATTAATTCTGTATAAATATAAGAAGTTGTAGGAACTTCTCTCTTATTTTTCATGTTGTTATTATTTTTATTTTCAAAGTTGTCACTTTCTCTAGAACATTCTCTCCTGAATTTCTTAAGGTGCACTTTTTGTACTCCAATTCACGTTTAAGCTTTAATTATTTCATTGCTCAAATCTTAGAAAGATTTTAAAAACATGTAAGGTTTGAAACCTTGTAAATTGTCAATTGCCTGGAGCAACCGTTTAATGTTGAGAGGTCTGCGACCCTATTTGTTAAAAAGTTCAAATGAACTATGTTTATTAAAATTATATTGCATAATTGTTAATTTCCTCAAACTTTTTCTAATTGTAAAATAAACAAATCTTTTCCCTTCGCTTTTTCATTTACGAATATAAAGTTTAGGCAAAATCCTGTCTTCCTTGACTCTCCTCACTCAATGATATTAAAATCATTAATAGAGCTTTCACCATTTGTTGCATTTGAGCAAGAACTCTTAATTTTCACCTTACCAAAGTTCTTCTTAGCGTTAATAGCTAATTCTAATTGGCCAGTAAGGCAAGTCAAGTTCGCTAAGCCAACTACCTGCTTGTGGAGACCCTCTCCGAAAACTTATGGTCAATTTTCTAAAAGATAAGTGTTTCCTTTTGTCTAAACTTTTAGCCGGCTCCTCGCTGAGTAAAAGCTTAGCCATTGTCCAATGCAACCATTGGTTCATTTACCAAGATTACCCAATAAGGCATAATCTTTTATCATATTTCTTCTTAGAGACACTTGGTCGCCCTTACAGGAACTCCATAAATTTGGAAATTGAAAATACCAAACCTGAGTTAAATCATTGGCATTCTGTGAATTACTTTGAAAAACCTAATTTCTTTGAGAAGACATACAGTAAATTTGTTCCTCTCAGTCTTGCCAGACCATCACCCTTCCCCATAGTACTTTTATACATGCTTGGAAGGAAACATACTAAAGCCTCTCTCTTGCAAACCGCCCAAGTCCTAGCTGCGGTTCCCGTTAGCCTCGACCAAGCTCGTACCTACTTTAGGTATCCGAGAGTTAATTTCCATTGGCAACTGCTTCTAAGGGTATTTAAATCTCAACTTATTAATTTTGTGGGACTCTCCTCCTATTTTTCTATCCTTCTTTTCCAATCCAAAATCTACTTCCTTCTCTTAATCATCTTCCCTTGGTGGGTGGGTTATTCCTCAGCCAATAAACTACCCAAAATTTGGTGCCGAAACCCGGGAGAGCCCATTTTCTCTTTTTTCTTTTAAAAAAAGTGTCATTTGACAATACTTTGCATATTTCTAATATTTGTGTTGAATATTTCAGCTATAACCACATCGTGCAAAGCCTGTGAACGGGAAAGAGGCCGCTCCTGTCTCCTATGGTGTGTCCCATTCTTTCTACTCATTTGCTGCTGCCAGCTTGACAGCATTTCCAAGGTTCCACAGTTTCGTGAGTTACATTTTCATTTACCTTTTTTAATATGGCTCCCACTGATAAGGATAAGGATGAAAAACTTACTTCTAAACGAGCATCCTATAAAGGGCAAATTACCCGATTCAGAAGGTACATAAAAGAATTAGATCTCTCAGACGCGCAATTAGATTTATTGAAACATCGTGTAAAGGATTTTGAACGTTCTTATGAAAACTACTGTAACATTCAAACTGAAATTGAAACTTGCATGCTCAATCAAACAGAAGATCGCGTCGAAGTAGAAAACTTATATTACGAAGGCATAGGTTCTGCTTTCAAAATAATACGCCAACTCGAAGAAGAGCAGAAAAAGGACGCTTCTGTTCTTGGTTCCCTTCACGAACCCCAAACTTCTTTCCGTGAGGGCACTCACAAGCCCAAACCTACTTTACCGAAAATTGATTTACCCCATTTTTCTGGAGATGAATCCACTTGGGATTCTTTCTATGAATTATTTTGCTCCCTTGTTCATGACAATGAAGACATTCAAGTCATTTACAAGTTTCATTACTTGAGATCTATCCTTCGAGGTCAAGCTTTGCAGTTGGTTGAAGCACTTCCTCTGCGTGCCGAAAATTACCCCATTGCCTTTAATTTATTAAAAGAAAGATATGGAAATTCACGTTTACGTATTCAACGCCATATTAAGGCTCTATTTAACCTACCTGCGTCACATCACAATGATGTCACTAGTTTGCGTACTTTAATTGACACTACCCAACTCCACGTTAAAGCTTTGTCCCAATTAGATCAACCTACTGAACATTGGGATACTTTCCTAATACATTTAGTAGTTTCTAAAGTTGATGCTGCTACCCTCAAAGCTTGGGAAATTGAACTTTCTAAGGAAGACGACTACTCTTACGAGCATTTAGTCACTTTCATAAACGCTAGATGCCAACTTTTAACCGCTCTAGCTAATCAAAGTGAACCTTCATCTCCTAGTTCCAAATTCGAATTAATGTCCATCAAATCCAAAACCGAATTGAAAGTGGGAATCATGAATGTCATGACCCTGACAGGCAAGGTGGAGGAGGTGGTAGACTTCATGGAGAGGGAGAAGGTTGGAATGATGGGGCTGAGTGAAGTGAAATGGAAAGGTAAAGGAAGGAAGAAATTGAGGAAAGGATATACATTATACTGGAGTGGTGGCCAAGAGGCAAAAAATGGCGTGGGACTGATAACCTCGAAACAACTGGAGGAGTATGTTGAAGTGGTAGAGTGTGTGAGTGACAGAATAATGAAAATTAGAATGAAGATGAAGAATGACGTGATGGACTTCATTCAAGTGTATGCACCACAGACTGGAAACAGAGAAGAAGATATTGAAGTATTCCTGGAGGATGTAGAAAGAGTAATCTCAGATGTAGAAGTGGTGATCATGGGAGATATGAATGCACAAGTCGGAAATGAGAGACAAGGAAAGGAAGAAGTCATTGGACCATATGGATATGGGAAAAAGAACCGGGAAGGAGAGGAACTTGTAAACTTTTGTGAAAGGAATGGACTGATAGTGGGTAATTCATGGTTTCGGAAGAAAAACAGCAGGAAAATTACGAGATATGGGTGGGGTGATAGAAGAACAAAATCAGTAATTGACTACTTCCTGGTGGAAAGGACAAATCACAGAAAGCTGTTGGATGTGACAGCTTTACCAGGAGAAGCATTTGATGGGGACCATAGAGCTGTGGTGGCAAAATTTAGATGGGGAAAATTGGAAAACCTAAAGGAGATCAGAGAAAGTAAAATAAAAGTATGGAAATTGAAAGACAAAGCTGTACAGGAAGATTTTCAGGAGAGATTGAAGCAACAAATCCCAGTTACTGAAGTGGAAAATGTAGAAGAGGAATGGTCCCACTTTAAAAAGGCATTTGCTGGTGCAGCAGAGAGTGCTTGTGGTAGGACGTCAACAAGAGTGAAAGAGAAGGAGACACCGTGGTGGAATGAGGAAGTGAGGAAAGCAGTGAAAGAAAAGAAGTCTGCATGGAAAGAATGGAACCGAGATCAAACAGAAGAAAGCAAAAGGAAGTATCACGACAGCAAACGGAGGTGTAAGAAAGTGGTAGGAGAAGAAAAGAAGAAAAGTTGGGAAGAATTTACACGAAGAATGGAAACAGATGTAAGTGGCAGTAAAAGGATGCTGTATGGGCTTCTAAGAAATAAGAGGAAAGAAAGGGTTACTACAAAGCTGGTGAAAAAGGAAGATGGAGAGTTGTTAACACACCCGGAAGAGATAAAGGGACGATGGAAGGAGTATTTCGATAAGCTATTGAACGTGAGCAATTGTACTGGTGAGATCGAAGTGACACAGCCTGACGACTCTATAACAGAAGATGATATAACAATGCTGGAGGTGGAATTAGCAGTACAGAAAATGAAGATGGGAAAAGCAACAGGGGTGGATGAAATCAGTGTAGAAATGATAAAGGCTGCTGGACCTGTTGGTATGCAATGGCTGTATCGACTGCTAAAGTGTGTGTGGAAACGGAAATGTGTACCAGAAGACTGGGTGAAAGGGCTAATAATACCAGTGTTTAAGAAAGGGGACAAGAAAGTGTGTGATAACTATAGGGGGATCACCCTCATATCACAGATAGTAAAAATACTGGAAAGGATATTAGAAAGAAGAATGAGAAGAAAGGTGGAAGGAGAGTTGCAAGAGGAACAGTATGGCTTCAGGAGTGGAAGATCCACAGTGGACCCAATCTTTAGCTTGAGGCAGGTGATGGAAAAGAACTGGGAATATGGAGAGGATTTGATCATGACTTTCATAGATCTAGAAAAGGCATATGATAGTGTCCCCAGAGAGAAGGTATGGGAAACCATGGTTAAGAAGAGACTGGGAAGAGAAATGTTGGAAATGGTGCAAGCAATGTACAACAACTGTGTTAGCAGGGTTCTGACCCCTGTTGGAAAGACAGATTGGTTTAGGAACAAGACTGGACTAAGACAGGGGAGTGTGCTGTCACCCCTTTTATTCATAATGGTAATGGATGAAATTGTAAAGGAAACAAAGGAAGCATATGGACATGAAGAAATGAAGTTACTATTATTTGCAGACGATATTGTGGTCTGGGGAAGGAACACCGAAGAAGTGCAAAAACAACTAGATGCACTGAACGAAAATATTCAGAAGTATGGTCTGAAAATCAGTACAGAGAAAAGCAAGACCATGGTGATGACAAGAGGGGAAAGACAAGGAAAGGGCACTGTGAAAATTGGAAGTCAGAGTTTGGAAATTGTGGACACGTTCAAATACCTAGGAAGTGAATTGATGCAAACTGGTAGGTTGGACATGGAGATTGGCAGGAGGGTACAGCAGAGCAATGCATTCTATCAAAGTGTAAGAAAACTTGTTTGGGATAAGGAAGTACCAAGGAAAAGCAAGGAGGTAATGTATAAAATGTACTATGTACCCATATTAACGTATGCAGCTGAGACTTGGACCCTGACGAGCAGGCAAGAGAGTAGAATCCAAGCCAGTGAAATGAAATTCCTAAGAAGTATGATAGGTAAGACAAGGAAAGACAGAGTGAGGAATGAAGATGTTAGGAAAGAAGTTGGGATGGGAAAACTAAATGAGAGAATTGAGAAGAATAAACTAAGGTGGTTTGGACATGTAAAGAGGATGGAGGAAAATAGAATACCAAGACAGATGCTGGAGGCAAAGTGCAAGGGTAAGAGAGCAAGGGGAAGACCTAGAAAAAGGTGGATTGATTCAGTGAAGAACAGCGTGAGAAAAAGAAATCTGGACTGGGACAAGATCGTGGAAGAAGAATGGTGGAAGGAAAGAGGAAAGTGGAGAAGTGCCATAAATACCCCGACCCGGCAGGAGCTGGATAAGGGGAAATGATGATGATGATGATGATGAAATCCAAAAGTGAACGCTCAGCGTCCAATACCCAAAAACCCGGGTCCAGCTCATCCAAATTCAAATCAAACTCCACTGGTTACCCAACTAGGTCTAGTGAACGTCGTGTTGCTAGCTCTATTGTTTTAAACACGCAAAGCGAACCTCGCAAAAGTTTAAACGAACCTGTAAAGTGCATTCTTTGTAAAGATCCCCATGCCCTATACCTCTGCAAATCCTTTAAAGAAATGTCAGTCGATGACAGACGAAAATTAGTCGCTCAAAACAAACATTGTTTCAACTGTCTAGCGCCCACGCATTCTGCTTCTAACTGTAAGTCCATAAGACTTTGCTACCATTGTGAAAAGGCTCATCATACTCTGCTACATCGTCATGATCAGGCAAGGTCATCGACAGCATCTACTTCGCCGAAAAATGATAGTGCTAACAATTCTAATGCTTCATCTTATATTCAAAATGCCAAGTCCATTCGCAGTGCTCAAGTATTGTTGTCTACTGTCCAAATCGAAGTTCAGGATAACTTTGGCAACTGGGTTCGTGCACGCGGTCTTCTAGACTCAGCGGCAACTCATGATTTTGTGTCCAATTCCTTGATTAGAAAACTAAGCCTACCTGTAAAACCCACTTCTATCAACGTGTCGGGCATCAACAGCTCAAAATCGCAAGCTTTACAATTCTCAAAGCTAACTATAAGAGATATTTGTCATAGAAACAACTTTCTTAAACTTAATTGTCTAATTCTTAATAGTATTGGCAAGGACACTCCAAGTCACTCTATTAATACCTCCGGATTAAAGATTCCTTCGCACTTAAGGTTAGCCGATCCTCAGTTTAATGCTCAAGGTCCCATTGATGTACTTTTCAGTGCCAATGTTTTTTGGAATTGTCTTCGCAAACAAACACGCAAGTTATCTTCAACCGTGGTCGCCAGAGACACCGATTTTGGTTGGGTTATTACTGGTGAAATTCAGCATCCCAGTGTTCAAACCAAAGCGCAATGTCATTTCGTTATAGCTGACATAAATCCCATTTCTGAAAAAAAAAACGCTCATGTTTCAGATCTTAATATTTTTGAAAAACACTTGTCGAAACGATGTCTTATCATGAACAACTACGCTACCTCTGTAAGTTGTTTAAATGGGTTTTCCTTCTTCCCGCACAAAATGGCAATTCAAGTTCGCCTTGCTTTGTGTTATTTCGTTTACCTTCTTATGTCATTTTTTATAGCAGGTAATTGCTTAAACTTTTTCTCGAAAACTATCTTCCCCTTGTGTAAAACCATGGCTATCAGTCACCATCACTCTGCTGTAAGCCATGTCTCACTTCTTTCGTTATGTAGAAGGATGGCCACGGCCGGCTCCTCCCCCCTTCCTCACAATTGGAAGTCGCTTATGAAACCACTTGAATATCTGAATTCTATAGCATCTAGAATAACTATTCCTATGCATAACCTTCTTCTCAATGTCCCAGCTTGTCTTCTTTGCTCGGAAGAATTAAGCTTCTTTTTGTTGAAAATTGTCGGATTCCGTGATCCTCTCAATTATGCGAAATTGATTTCCTACTCTATTTCATATATCTTTAAATCGTTTGTTCACGTCCAAGTTACGATTGACTGCATTCCGTTCAACCTGAATATCTGCTTTAAGTCACAGCTGATTCAACTAGTGTTTGTGTACTTTGAACTGCTTGTTTTTCAAACTTGTTTGTATACACGCCTGAGGAAGGCCAAGTTGTTGTTTATTTCCTGTACGATTGCCAAAGGTCAAAGCAAGTTTCTCTTATCTCAACTCTGGCTGATTGCCAACCATTGTCTGGCGAGTCGCTACTGCAAGTACGGAAGCCGCTCACCTATTTCCCAAAATAAACTTGTTCCAGTTAAGGACTCGTTCAGCTATTTATATGCCTTATCTCGTTGTACTATGTGGGTCAAGGCCGCACTTGCTTGTGTCTTTCGTTTACTCAAGCTCGTATTCTATAACTGCTTCGTTCCTTGTTTCAAAACTTCGTTGCGTATTTCTCACGCGCTTATATATTGCAATTTGCTTACATCTTTTGCGATCTTAATGTTCATTGATGAACAAACTTGCTTTTTCTCGTCGTCACATTCGATGTGTTTTTGTATTCATACTTGTTATGTCACGTTTCTCGCTGACTTAAGTATTTTTCTGAGTAACCCCTTTGATACTCATTATGACTTAAGGTCATTGTTTATGGCTACCAGGTTGTTACCTATGGCGTTCTTGCTTTCTACTCGTATAGTTTCTTTGTTTATTTGGTATATTCTTGTCCTGAATAGATGTACTTGTTTCTATACGCTTTGTTTAAACTCGTTAATTCTCCTTTTGCATTGTATCGCAATCTTTACTAGTGCTTTATTTCTCTCAGCTTCCAGCTATTTTGTGATGGAAGATGTTGATAATTCTCGCCTTTTTACTCCGCTTTCTAATGACCCTGATGACCTCCTTCCACTCACACCTGGTCACTGTCTTACACGCACTTCTCTCTCTGCCCCTCCTCCCCTTCCTAATTCTTTCAGGGATTCTGATTTACCTATTGTTTGGTGTAAACTTGAAGCCCTCCGTAATTCTTTTTGGAAGAGATGGAACTTGGAATATTTAACATCCTTGCAACGGAGGCAGAAGTGGTTTCTTTCCAGTCCCGACATTAAAGTGGGGGACTTGGTCTTGGTTAGGGAAGTTTCTCCCCCTCTAGTCTGGACTTCCGGTAGAGTGACTAAGTGTTACCCTGGAAGAGATGGGAGAGTCAGGGTGGTCAGAGTCTTGACCATTAACGGTTCGATTACAAGACCCTTGTCTTTGATCGCTCCGCTGCCAATAAATGTGTAACTGTTTATTTGCTCGCTGTTGGTGTTTGTCCCCCCAGTATGGTGTATTCTTTGAATACACGGTACGAGAGAATAAAGTCTATTGCTCTTTGCATGTTCATTTCTTCCTTCCTCTTTGCCAAACACCAACAGTGATCATCTGTTTTCTCCTTGTTGGGCATATCTCTTATGTCTTCATAAGTATGTTTCAGATATATAACTTCTGTGACCCACCTAGCGTCACCTCGCAGCGAATCTCTGAAGCTCCTCAATTCTTCCTGGTGCTAGAGGACTTACTTATCCATTTGGCTACCAGATCCTGTTACCATCGTCAGCTATTTTCTCTTGGAGCAAGAGGACTACGTCCACTTCTTTACTCACCATGCTGCGCTAGTATCAACTGTTATCAACTCTTTGAAGACCGGCTCAGCAAGAGAAGATAAATTTTTTGTATTTAAGTTTGTAATGCTTATATGTTCTCCTTTTGTCTCCTACCCCCCACTCTTTCCCCTTTTTCTTGGTCCCTTCGTGCTCCGTTGAGCTGCTCTCACTTCTTAGTCTGCAGTTGACTCGTTCAGTAAAAGCTCCGCTCGAGCTTGCCTCCTCAAACCAAGAGGCTCAACCTCTTCTACGCCATGTTGGCTAAGTAATCTTCAACAGAAACTTCGACTTCAACATGAAATCAAGATAAGTGCCATTTTAAAAGTTTTAACCTCATCTTCATGGTTTTAACTTCCTCGTGCTTTTAATTATAATTTTTAGACAGTGTGAAATCATTTACTTTGGGGCAATACTCATTCCTCGTGGGATTTGCCATGTTGAGCTTTTGCTTGTATAAGCCAACCTTACTAAAAAAGAGCTTTTCTTAAGCTATTTAAACGAGAAACCCTCTCGCTACGTGGGATATTATCTAATACCCGCTGTCTATAATTATAAAGCTAATTCCTCCGTTGGATTTTCTCAACCCCATTTTCTGCTAAGGTCGTTCTGGAACCTTCGAGATCTTATTCTCTATCTGCGAGTCTTGCCGTCAAGTATTGTTCACGCACTTGTGAAAATGCTAGTTAAAATGGGGAATCTTCCTTACAAATTTTTGCAATAGCTAACTTTCTTCCACCGCTGGAACCTCGGGAACATTCTATGGCGCATTTAATTGTAAATCACAACTTTTTCAAGAAATAGACTCTCACCTATACAGTGCAATCAGTTATTTCCATAATTGCAATAACTTTCTTTTTCATGAACTTTAGTGTTTCTATAGTGAACTTTGCATCCATCTTCATAGACTATAGTGATAAACAGTGCTTGCTCCACGTTTTTACCGCGTCGCGATCGTCCGGTTATATTAAATACGGCCATGAACATTGATCCTATATCCCAATGATCTTTCCTCAACCTTCTACTAACAACCATTATTAATAAAATTGAAACTTTTCTATAAGGTGTCACCCACGAGGTGCCCTTCCAACTTTGTTAGTTTAACATTAATTAAAAATTCTGCATAATTGCTTGTGTGATACAAGTTTTAAATTCACGTTGTTCCTTTCCCATAATCAGGGAAAACAATTCTCTAAACTCTTGAGCGAGTCATGTTCAGGTTTCACGAAATGGAAACTGTCCCATTTGGCGAGTGATTCCTGCTCAAACTTGGGAAGTCTAGAACTTTCCCTGTCAATTTCTTCAGGTTTCACAGTAAGTGACCTGCCCTCTTTGTATAATTCTCATATATTAATTCTGTATAAATATAAGAAGTTGTAGGAACTTCTCTCTTATTTTTCATGTTGTTATTATTTTTATTTTCAAAGTTGTCACTTTCTCTAGAACATTCTCTCCTGAATTTCTTAAGGTGCACTTTTTGTACTCCAATTCACGTTTAAGCTTTAATTATTTCATTGCTCAAATCTTAGAAAGATTTTAAAAACATGTAAGGTTTGAAACCTTGTAAATTGTCAATTGCCTGGAGCAACCGTTTAATGTTGAGAGGTCTGCGACCCTATTTGTTAAAAAGTTCAAATGAACTATGTTTATTAAAATTATATTGCATAATTGTTAATTTCCTCAAACTTTTTCTAATTGTAAAATAAACAAATCTTTTCCCTTCGCTTTTTCATTTACGAATATAAAGTTTAGGCAAAATCCTGTCTTCCTTGACTCTCCTCACTCAATGATATTAAAATCATTAATAGAGCTTTCACCATTTGTTGCATTTGAGCAAGAACTCTTAATTTTCACCTTACCAAAGTTCTTCTTAGCGTTAATAGCTAATTCTAATTGGCCAGTAAGGCAAGTAAAGTTCGCTAAGCCAACTACCTGCTTGTGGAGACCCTCTCCGAAAACTTATGGTCAATTTTCTAAAAGATAAGTGTTTCCTTTTGTCTAAACTTTTAGCCGGCTCCTCGCTGAGTAAAAGCTTAGCCATTGTCCAATGCAACCATTGGTTCATTTACCAAGATTACCCAATAAGGCATAATCTTTTATCATATTTCTTCTTAGAGACACTTGGTCGCCCTTACAGGAACTCCATAAATTTGGAAATTGAAAATACCAAACCTGAGTTAAATCATTGGCATTCTGTGAATTACTTTGAAAAACCTAATTTCTTTGAGAAGACATACAGTAAATTTGTTCCTCTCAGTCTTGCCAGACCATCACCCTTCCTCATAGTACTTTTATACATGCTTGGAAGGAAACATACTAAAGCCTCTCTCTTGCAAACCGCCCAAGTCCTAGCTGCGGTTCCCGTTAGCCTCGACCAAGCTCGTACCTACTTTAGGTATCCGAGAGTTAATTTCCATTGGCAACTGCTTCTAAGGGTATTTAAATCTCAACTTATTAATTTTGTGGGACTCTCCTCCTATTTTTCTATCCTTCTTTTCCAATCCAAAATCTACTTCCTTCTCTTAATCATCTTCCCTTGGTGGGTGGGTTATTCCTCAGCCAATAAACTACCCACCACCCCTGTTGCTTTTCCCATCTTCATCGAAAAATAACCAAATGTACTGTATGTAGTAGCCGTTGGCTGTATTGGTTGTATGAAATAAAATGTACACGTATCACTGTAGGCTTTGCAACTTAAGTTTCTGATCACCTCTCATATTATGACCCAAATAGTTTGGTACGTAACTCCCAAGGTTAGTTTTTCATAAATCACAGATGGCTTGCTAACAAACTTCGCAAAAATGATCAGATGTAACTACACTACTGTTTGTAGAAAGTGAAACACCAAGAACGAGAGATGTGACCACATTGCACTTTATACCACAGATTAGGGACATGACAATACATTACTGATCAGAAGCACAGCCCGGTACATGCACGTTGACGGTCGATCTTCAGTACAGCATCGCGCCACCACGTGCTGCACTCAGAGCCGCTCGACGTCGTGGCATAGAATCATACAGCGCTTGAATGCGCTGCTGGAGAATACCGTCCCACGCAGTTTGTAGGCGCGTCCACAAAGCATTAAGAGTGGCGGCAGGTGGACCTGAACGAACAAGTTGCCGATCGACCATATCCCAGACATGTTCGATGGGCGACATGTCAGGCGAACGGGCAGGCCAGAGAAGCAGAGGTATCCCGTCGTTCAGCGAAGAAGGCTTGCACATTCCTCGCCACATGCGGGCAGGCATTGTCCTGCTGAAATATGGCCTGTGGAACGGCCTGCAAGAGGGGCAGTCCCGCAGGCTGCAAAACTTCCCTGATGTAGCGGTCACTGTTCAGATTGCCCGCAAGACGTACGAGGCGTGATCGCCTGTTATAGGCAATTACGCCCCAAACCATTACACCAGGCGTTTGTCCGCTATGCCGCTCAACAATACAGTTTGCCCGATTGCGTTCTCCACGGTGGCATCGACAGCGTATGCGGCCATCACTGTAGGACAGGTTGAAGCGGGACTCGTCCAAAAACACTACATTTTGCCACTCAGCCAGCCAGTGTCAGCGTGCACGTGCCCATTGTAGTCGGTGGTTCCCAATCAATGGAAGCCGAAGCTGTGGCATGCGTGTTACTAGACCAGCCCTCAAAAGACGGTGCCACACTGTCGACGCAGACATGTCCACCCCCGTTGCAGTGCTCCAACGTTGAGCCAACACCGAGGACGACGCTGTTCTGTCCGATACGGCCATGTGGAGAAGATGGCAGTCGCCTCGCGCTGTGGTCACAATGCGTCGTCCTGTACCCTGTCGTCGCTGTGTACAGCCCTCCTCTCTCCACTGGATCCACATATGCCTTACTGTTGACGCAGCGTTCCCTGTACGAGCCGCAATGTCCCGGAACGACAGACCCGCCTCCCGGAGCCCAAGCATTCTCCCCGTTCAACCGCACTCACATGGTGATAGTCCACCCTGTGATGTCGGCGAGGCATCTAGCACTTGCTTACACGTTTGCACTTGGTATGACGGCCCCACGTCGACAGAGCTGTGCGGAACACTGACCTGACCGGTCCCACGAGAGAGGGCACTGGTGGACCAATGTGCACGCCATATCTCATCGATTTCAATCGCTTAGTATGGTACCGCAGACCTACACGACCCGTCCTGGGAGTGTCTCCGACCATTTCTTCTGGGTGTTTCACTTTCTACAAACAGTACTGTAGTTACAGAAAGCAACAATCTCAGTGGAACAGTTCTATAAACTAATATCAGAATTATACAACAAATAGAGGACAAATTTACATAATAAATTTAAGACTTCGTTATATATGTAAGGCATACTTACGCATACTCTGAATTGGGAACACCAATCACAAGCATCTCACTACCCTTCATATGCATTCTCCACATACTCTTATGGTAGCCTCGGGCATCAAGATCCCATATTTTGAAGCACTAAAACAAAATTTAGTAAGATATAATAAGGTGTTTAAATTCATGAACTAGTTCTAGAAGTCATGAACAACCGAC
The DNA here is from genome assembly GCA_946902985.2 of Meconema thalassinum. Lineage (NCBI taxonomy): Eukaryota > Metazoa > Arthropoda > Insecta > Orthoptera > Tettigoniidae > Meconema > Meconema thalassinum. The sequence goes on from OX336389.2 coordinate 1,082,963,731, forward strand.
CCTTTTTAAGAAGTCTGTTCAAACAAACAAAAATTGGAAGGAAATAAGGCTGCTCATCAGAAAGTGGTGCATTTAAATCATAAAAGCAAACTAGTAATTTAAAAAAAATATTATCAGTGTCAGTGTTTGTTCCACCCACACTCTCCTCTGGACAGTTCAGGGCAAGGATCAAAATAGATTCTGCCGAATGTGCTCACATCGTAACAAACTTGAAATACTTTTTAGCAGATTAGAAACAAGAGGTAAATGGAATATTAAAATGGGGAGAAAATTACATTAGAAACATTTAGAATGTAATATGCACTGATGATTTGTCCATTCAATGACATTAAAAAATGGACTGCAATTAGTTAAACTGTTAAGTTAAGTAATTTCCTATATAATTTGCTAAAAGATATGTTTTTATAATTGGAGTACCGTAGTTTTGAAGAGAATATCATTTCACAAGACCACCAAGTTAGTGCTTTGACTAGATGTTGGTGGGAGTAATCTCTATAGGCCATAAAAGGCAAATATTACTCTCTCACACACCAACATTTCTCTGAAACCTTTGTACCTGGAACCTTTAAATTTTGCATGGACATTCCTTTTAATAAAGTAAGACAATGGTAATGACAAGAGCAAGGAAATAAGTAAAAGGGATTGTTGTCTCCCATAAGTCCAACCCCTCGTCCACGTCGTGGGAGACGGGCAACGGCACAAAGTAGGGGATCGCCTGTAGGGGCGAAGTACAGTGGGAACTACGTGTGCCCCGGGACCGTTACGGTAGCTGTGAAGGTCCTACAGGAACCCTGAAAAGTGATGGCTAACGGGGCTCTGGTGAAGCTACGATAGGCCCAGCAAGCCAGTAGTGGATGAAACCAAATGCTTTCAAAAATAGAACGAGCCTCGGACATGATGGATTTAATAGACGACGACATGGCAGTACACACGAACTAAGATTTGGAACTTTAAACCTAAGAACGCTGACGGGGAAGGTGGAGGAGATAGTGGATATGATGGAAAGAAGGAAGTTGGATTTATTGGGATTGGCAGAAACAAAGTGGAAAGGGGAAAGAAGGAGAGAACTGAGAAAAGGCTATAGACTGTACTGGAGTGGGAACGAAGAGGGAAAGAGGAATGGAGTGGGAGTGGGAGTAGTAGTAGTACGAGATGGTTTAAAAGAAGTGAGGAGAATAAGTGATAGGATGATGAAAGTGAAAGTAGCACTGAGGGAAGAGACCGTAGAAATAGTGCAAGTGTATGCTCCACAAGTAGGCTGCGCCTCTGAAGAGAAGGAGGAGTTTGAAGAGGAATTGCAGAAGCAGCTGGTAGGAAGAAATATGATTGCTATGGGGGATCTCAATGCCCATGTAGGAAGAGAAAGACAAGGTTATGAGAGTGTTCTAGGACCAGAGGGTTGGGGCGGAAGAAATGAGGAAGGAAAGAGACTGTTGGACTTCTGCCAGAGGAACAGCCTGCTAGTTGGGAACTCCTGGTTTAAGAAAAAAGAGAGCCACACAATACATGGTACGGTGATGACTTGACCAGGAAGCCGGTGGTCGACTATATACTGTATGAGAAAGAACTAAATAAGAACATCACGGACATCAAGGTTATACCATCGGAGAACCTGGATAGCGACCATCGATTGCTGATAATGAACCTGAGAGGGAGTAAGGAGAAGAAAGGGACTGAGAACCAGGAAAGACTTATAAGGATATGGAAACTGAAAGAAGGGGATAGAAGGGTCGAGTACCTCAAAATGGTAAAGGAAGGAATTCCAAAAGATGAAGAAAGAGGGGTGGAAGAGGAATGGGCTAGATTTAAGACGACACTAGTAGGTGCAGCAGAAGCAGTATGTGGGAGGACAAGTAGTAAGAAGAGGTGGAAGGAAACACCATGGTGGAATGAGAAGACAAAAGATATAGTAAGGGAAAAGAATAGAGCCTTTAGGAGGTGGTATCAAAATCGGACGGCAGAGACAAGGGAAGAGTACCAGGAAAGAAGGAAGGAGGCGAAGAGAGTAGTGGCTGAGGAGAGAAGAAAGTGGATGGAAGAGTGGACAAAGATGATGAAGGAGGATAGTGAAGGTACAAAAAAGGTCCTGTATGGGATGGTAAAAAATAAGAGGCGGAAGGATCCTACGGATTATGTTAGAATAGTGAACAAAAGGGGACAAGAGATAGAAAATAGGGAAGAACTGAAGAAAATGTGGAAAGAATATTTTGAAGAACTTCTGAACCCAAATGGAAAAGATGGTGAGGAGGAAGAAATCGGGGAAGAGGAAGATGAACTGCAAACAGAATAGGACTTAACATGGAAAGAAGTGGAAGATGCAGTGAACAAGATGAAAGGAGGGAAGGCACCGGGTGTGGATGAGTTGAGTGTGGAGATGGTGAGAGCAGCAGGAGAGGTGGGGATACAGTGGTTGTACCGAGTGATGAGGACAGCATGGAAGGAAAGGAAGACCCCAGAGGACTGGAAAAAAGGAATAATTGTCCCGATCTTCAAGAAAGGTAGTAGAACAGAATGCAGAAACTATCGGGGAATAACACTGATGAGTCATTGTGCAAAGATCTTCGAGAAAGTTTTGGAAAAGAGAATTAGGTCTAGGATAGAAGGAGGGATGAGGGAAGAACAACATGGCTTCAGAGCAGGAAGGTCCACAGTGGATTTGATTTTTGCTGTAAGGCAGTTACAAGAACAGCACTATGAGTATGGAACAGATCTACTGATGGCCTTCCTGGACAATGAGAAAGCATATGACAGTGTATGCAGAAACAAAGTATGGAAGTCCCTGGAGGATAGATGAGTAGAGAAATGGACTATGAAGAGGATAAAGGAGATGTACAAGGGAAGCGTGAGCTGTGTGAAAGTGGGAGGAGAGAGATCAGACTGGTTGGAACAGAGAAACGGCCTGAAACAAGGAAGTGCACTGTCACCGTTACCTTTCATTGTGGTGATGGATGACATAATGACCCGAGTGGCACTAGTAATTGGGGAAGGAAAGATGAAAGCAATGGTGTTTGCAGATGATTTGATGATTTGGGGAAACAAGGAGGAGGAGGTACAGGAACAGTTGGACGTGTGGGAAGGAATAATACAGGGATATGGAATGAAATTTAGCATAAATAAGAGTGAGATGGTGATCACAAGAAGGAAGAAGGAAAGAACCACAACGGGAATAACAATTGGTGGGGAACAGCTGAAGAAAGTGGAGAGTTTCAAGTATCTGGGAAGCCTGATACAAGATAATGGAAGAAACGATCGAGAAATAAATGAGCGGGGGAGGCAGGCAGAAGCATTTCGGAGGAGTGTGAGAAGCATGTATGGAGCAAGGATGTCCCTCAGAACAGCAAAAAGATCATATATCGGACGTACTATGTCCCTATCCTGACGTATGCCTCGGAGACCTGGGTTATGAAAGGAAGGGAGAAGAGCAAAATACACGCCAGTGAGATGAGGTTCTTGAGAAGCAGTATTGGAGCTACAAAGATGAACAGAATAAGAAAATGAGAGGACCAGAGAATTAATGAAGGAGGAACCATTACAGGATGGTATAGAGAAATCTAGACTTAGATGGTATGGACATGTAAAACGAATGGAGGAGAAGAGGATACCCAGGAGAGTACACGAGACGAAGTGGGAAGGAAAGAGACCAAGAGGAAGACGAGAGACAGGTGGCTGAAGGGGGTGGAAGAAAGAGTGAAGAAGAGAGGAGAAGACTGGACAAGGGTGGAGGCTGAGAGATGGTGGGAAGACAGAAGACGTTGGAGAGGCTTGTGTTCCAAACAGACCCGGCCAGTGGCTGGAAACTGTGCAAGATGATGATGATGATTGTTAAAATTGGAGATGTAGATCCGGAAGAAGTAGAGCACTCAAATATTTAGGAAGTGAATTGATGGAAAATTCAAGATTGGATATGGAGATCAACAAGAGAATTCAATGTGGGAGTGTTTTCTATCATCAGATTCGGAAAGACATACCACTGAAGGCTAAAGAAGTGATGCACAATACCTATTACTTACCAATAATGATGTATGGAGCAGAAACTTGGCTGATGAATACAGGCAGCCGAAATGAAATTCCAGAGTATGGTAGGAGAGATAGTGAGAAATGCAGACATTCGAAAGGAACTGAATGTACAGAAGCTGAATGATAAGCTGGAGCAGAACAGATTGAGATGGTATGGACATGTGAGGAGGATGAATGATGAAAGAATGCCGAAACAAGTGATGGAGAGATGGATGACTGGAAAGAGAGGACGAGGAAGACCTCGAGTACGGTGGATGGATTTGGTGAAGGACAGTGTGAGAGAACGGAACCTGGAGTGGAGATCAGTGGTTGAGGAAGGATGGTGGACCAACAGAAGAAAGTGGAGGGGTGTCATATTTGCTCCGACCCGGCTTAGGCTGAGAACGGAAATTGAGGACATTGTTTTGTACTTTATTAGCTTCAGTACCTTTATTGGTAAGTTTATTTAATATTTATGGATTTTAGATGATGATGATGATGATTCCTCTTAGGTTATAGGTAAGTGTTAAGACGGGATTTTGCAAAATTCTAATTCTTAGGGGTAAAAGAATAGGGGTTGAAAATATAGTCTTTTTTCCGAAATCACTCGAGCTTCAAACACAAAATTTGACATGTATGCTTTTTGATAGAATTGATGACACAAGTATTTGAGGAATTTTCGATCTGCTGTATTATTAGGTGTCCTCATAAACTGCTTTTCTTTGGTATATGAACTCGTCAGTGATGGGTAATCAAAGATCGTATAAATTGGAACGAGAGAAGGAAGTGTTTTATATTAATTTTATATTGCAACAATGCCGATATAACTGTTTGTTGGATTTCTGTCTGTCGTGACCATTAGTGGCAGTTGGCTATGAACCTATATGATTCTGTAGGAAGAATCTTTTGTCTGTTTGTGTGTCTGTCTATTTGCATAATTTTAACTTGAGAACTGCTGGCAGTTTTATTGTAAAATTTGGTGTTTGTATCATAGATGTGATTTAAATTGCTGCCATTTTATTTCAATGTAACAATCAATAAATGAGAGCAAAACCCCCTTTAAACATAACAGCATTTTGTCATAGAACGATGGGACAAAGCTCACATTAAGCAACTCAATGTGTGAAACAAACTCAGTGGTCCAGAGAACCCCTAAAAACCACATTTTGAGGGTGCATGAAGGACTGTTTTCTGAATATATACACCTCGATGGCAGCGCCCTGTTAGAATACTAAATGTCCTGTCACAAGTATGGAACACACACACTTAAAATATTTCTTTCAACTTGCCATTTATATCTGTAAAGTACAATTCTGTTTGTTTATTATCCGAAGTATATGGGCTAATAGAGGGACATTTCAACAAACAGGAACTCAGGGTTTAGGGAGGGAAAGTTAGCTCGCCCGGGTATGTCTTATACACAGTTAGTCACCTAAGATGTCCCACTCAATGATCTTGTAGACCATTAATGATATCAATATTCTGTTTACACTTTTAAGAATGGTGCTAAGGGTCTTACAGCTTTGTTAATCACCAAGGTGCAACTAGGCATAAATAGATATTTTAAAAAAGAAATTATAAATTATATGAAATATTTTAAATTCCAAACAGTTTTATTGGGCAGGCTGTTAAAAGATGAAGATTTGAAAAAACAGTTATTTTAATATATGACCACAAGGTCTCAAGAAAGAAGATTAAGCGACACTCAATATTTTATTAGTTAATAAGAGGGCCTTAGGATTTATGTACAAGGCTTTAATGATCGATTGATAACTGCTGAAGACGGGCTGATAAAGAAGGCCCGAAACATGTCCAAATGAAATAAAATTAGGATAAATAAAATGTATTGACTGAGCAGACAAAATAAACATATTGTTATATTGCATTTGTAAGTCAATACGGAATCAATTTCAATCACTAAGATATCGGTACAAACTTAGGAGTTTTAAATAGAATGGTATAGATAGTTATGGCCCAATAAATGTATCTATTGTACTAGAAGGGAGACAAGCATATCAAGTGTCCTGCCCTGTGCCATGGAAAATGGGTGTGCCCTCTCAGAAGAAACACTGAACAGTACTGTGTTAGAAAATGTTTAGTTGTTGCTTATTTTAGGGGCTGTGATATCATGGTCATATATCCCCGTGTGGAAATTTTGTGATATCCTGTGTTATTGTGATGGCTGTATTAGTGGTTAGAAAATGTGCATATAGATGATAATACATTAGACATAATTACCTTAGCAACTTGCAGCCATGTCACAAAATCTTTTGGTTCCTCCATCTTGATGAACATCACATTAACCACATTCTGAAAAGAAAATGACAGCTAATTAAGCAATCAAAAACACAATATTTAGGATGGCACTATGAGAAGATAGTGCTTTGGGTAATGTCTGCAACTTATACAAGCAGCCTAACTATGGGGTCATGAAGGGCATGGAGGAGAAAGGCATGAGTGCAGACTTCCCTACATGTCGATGGTACATGTCAACATTCAGTGCCAGTGAAAGCAGATTACCTACAACAACAAACAAACTGGTTCTTGCTAAGTTCAAGATTCAGTTCAAATTTGGTATGAACTTCCTAACCATTGCAGTAGACAGCTCCCATGGAAATAGCATCTTGACAAATGAGTATTTCAACAACCAAATTCGCTGATATAGTTATTTACACTGAAGCCCATAATTATGAGTGAACATTGCTGTGTACCAGCGATTGTCAGAAAAGGGTAGTGTACTACATTCCAACAGTAATTATTGTGAGTAAATGTTACAAGCAGAATACAATGTTCTGGACAGCTTTGAACATTACCCATATGTGAAGAGTTGCACAGGATGCAAGTGCTTCCTATTAGTCTGGACTGATGTGAACTCGCAGACACATTTTTAGCAGCTAATCACAGTAGATGTGTGAACCAAGATCGTTGTTGATCTTCCAATCAGGCTATAAGTAGTACCAGAGCATCCAACAGGTGCAAGTTATCTAAATTTACTTTCAGAAGAACTATTAACGAAAGCTTTCCAGTCGGTCAACACAAATTGTGCCCAATTACATTGGGTGGGAAACAAGTATTTACACACCCTAACCTGAAAGAAATACAGTATTACAAAAGATATTTATCACAAAATATCAGACTTTTATGTGTAAAACCTTTTTATTAAAGTAAAGATGCATCAGGCATAAGAAGTAGCTGTGAAAGCCAGTTACAGTATGTTGCCTCAAAGATATTAATTTCTTTTAAACCTGGATGCCATTTAAAGATGGGAAATTGGTGTTTTGCCAGTGTTTCAGACATATAATTTTTCCAACAAAAAAAACAACAACTCTGGTTTCTACAGTGAGCCTTTTCGTATGATGGCAAGCAGAAGAGTGGAAGACATGGCAACTAAAGTTGAAGAGACTTCAAAGAAGAGAAGTTCTGAATTTAAGGGGATTTCTTTAGATTTGGATAAAAGTTGTAGATGTTTCAGACATGATCCAGCTCTACATATTTGCGCATGGCCTTCACATCAATTTTAATACAACTGAAGAAATGCTGTCTCTAGCACCAATGAAGGACACAACAAAAGATGTGGATATTTATCAAGAGGTCATGGATGTATTGAATTTCAATTAAGCTTTGATAAGTTGTGTGACATGCCAACAAAAAGTGCACCCTCTATTGTCGGGACCACAAACTCACTGCATGCCACTAAATACTACCCGAAAAACATCTTTGTGTGCAAAATCGATTAAATGGAACATGTAATAAAACCAATGAGTTAGTGAATGACATTTGATCACGAGGACCGACTCATCGCCAAGGAGTTGGCCAATTTAGATGCAAATTACAATGACAACATCTATTTCACAAAAGTTCGGCAATACAGTATGTTGATACGAGTGTATTAACTTGAAATTAGGCTATTTTTGAAAGATCATAATTTTAATATGGTGAAATTCTATGAGTGAACTATTGTTTTTTTTTTTTTTAGTTAATATGACAAAGCAACTTAACGAGCTAAATGCCAAACTGCAGGGCAAAGTAACAAGAATCACACCCGTTAAACCTAATAAAATCTGATAAATATTTTCAAAGAAAACTGTAGTTTGCATGCACAATTACAAACTGGAATATTGGTAAATTTTCAAACAATGAATAATATAGAATAAATCTACCATTTTTTTCTTTAAATATAATTATGCTGACCTCATTATAAATCTTCAAGACGAGTTCAACAGATTCAAGGATGTTTGAAAATTCGAAAAATCATTTGAATTAGATTCATTGCCCTCCCATGCTTTTCTGCCCCTTAAAGCAACAATAACTTACAAATAACTAGCTCGGGATGAAGAATGATGAAGAAGAAAGTTTGGAAGTTTTTAAACAATAGAACAAATCTATTATTTCTTGTGCTTAATTATACCCATCTGCCCATCCCACCATGTGTTCAATAGAATTAGTTACACAGTATTTGCTCAACTCCCTGGCTCGATATTTGGCAACCATTGCATTGGAGAATAATGTTATGGTTTAACATCCTTTTGCATTAAAGAAAATCAATAATGCATTCAACAATTAATTGCAAAACTGTAACCAACCTTTCTTTCTGGAATGAAGTTCTCTTCACATGGTGACTTGCTATGGTCCAGGATGTTACCTCTCTTGATCAAACTTATAATAAGCTCTTCATAGTTATTCTTTTTCACACTAAAAATATACACAGGAATTACATAACAAGCATGACTGAAAACTATGAGTCATTATCACAATCATTATTAGCAAAATAATCATACACTGCAGATGATAAAGTAAATATCACTATGTTTCTGCTCTTAGTAATTCTTCCACAAGAGTAAATTACATTTTCAAAAAACCCTTCAAATTATGAAATGTCCCACTATTAGTGTCTCATTTAATTGAGCGATTAAAATGTGGAATAGTTTTTAATATTATTTCAAGATTTAAAGTTTCATGTGATTTTAAGTGCATTTTATTTTCTGCAGATGTAATATGTTCAACTGATGAAGGCTATAATTAACAGTTGAAACATGTCCTACTAATAGTGTCTCATTCAATTACGTGTCGAACGGTCGGAATAGTTTTAGTTTAATTTCAAGATTTGAAGCTTTAAAAGTTATTTTAACACAGACCCATAACAAAGATGGCAAGCAGGGTTCGTTTTTTGTCTATATAAAACTCTTTTAACATTAAATGGGAGAGTTTTTGGAATTTGAATGTTGCGAGTGAAATACGGTATATCTGTATTATTCCATAGGCCTACATGCAATTTTGACTTGCGAACTAAGCCCATAGGAATTCTGCTGATGGTCTGTGGTATTAACCAGCAATGTAGGTCTACTATAAAATATTTGTAACAGTCTTTTATTTTTATTTTGTGTTTTTATTATATTTTTAGTGATTAATGCTATGCACAAACTACAGACATACATGCTGTTAATCACTGCTTAAAAGTAGTGATTTGTGACAAAGAAGTAGAGAACCAAGAAAATCCTCTAACAATTGCAATCTTATTCTCTAGACATTTTTTTTCCGAACTGTGCTCCAAAAAACCTCTCAGAGGAAATATTACTTAATACAGTATATTAAAACAATTTAAAAATATAGGGCCCCAAGTAACTGGCAAGTAACTTTCGAGTATGTTATGGAAGTCAGATTGCACCCTAATTTCGTGTTAAATTATGGACAATTTTCATGTACAGTGATTAAATAAAATTGAGGTCAGTGAATATTGTGGCCACCTACCCTCTATAATATTCACAAACTAAAATAAAAATATTTTTTCAATGTTGATCATTGAGAATTTATCTGATATATTAATCATATGTCACAGTGTGGAACCTCCCTTGTGTCCCCGACTCCCCACTATATTAGGGTACAAAATATAAGCTATCCTGTGTGCAGCTCCCTCACATTTTCATCTAGATTTACAGACATACTTTCATATTTTTATGTACTGTATGTATAAATAGAGTGACCAAAAAGAAAGAAAATGAAATTCTAGAATAAGTGTCTTAGCTCATACAATGCTAATAGCAATATGAATGCATAGAAGGTATTACCATAACTGATTTAATTATATTACATTTGAAGCGTTGAAGGAAAAAAAAAAAATTCAGATGAGAGCGATATCTGTTTTATAATGGGATTACTGATGCAAGTTATGTTCATATAAGTTACAAACAAACAACATTTTAACTTAAGTTTCCACCAGAATATTTTTTATTCATCATCATCATCATCTTCTACAGTTTTCCAGCCCCTGGCTGGATCTGCTTGGAACATAAGCCTCTCCATCGTTTTCTATCCTCCCACCACCTTTCACTCTTCACTCTCTCCCACTCCTCTCCTCTTTTCTGCACTCCTTCCTTCACACCCACAATCCACCTATCTGTTGGCCTTCCTCTTGGTCTCTCACGATCCATTTCCATCTCATGCATCCTCCTTGGTATCATAGAATATTTTATATTATGGTATATTAAGAAGGCATAATTGCAACGGACAATATTTCATCCCCAACATTCAAATACTAAATAGCAAACCTTGCAAAAAAAAAAAATAGGAAACAAGACATAAAAGTAAAAATAATATTAGTAATGCCATGGAACGAATGCCCAACTCCTATGCTAGCCCACTGTCCTACACTGTTTGACATAGTGGTTACTATACTGCAGTGGTACTGTAGGAGAAAGTTGAAATTCACACCATGATTTCTCATCACAATGGTCTGAATGACAGTTCATATTTGTATACCAGCACTATAGTTCTGTAAAATTTCTGGAACATTTTTCGCAAAATTATCAATTTATAAAATTACAAGACAACCTGCCAAAGAAAGTATGTTTTGCTCTGATTCAAAGAAAGGTTAATACACAGATGTAAGAAAATGCTTGTCATAAATCCTGACAACTAAAGTAATTATTATTACCTGTCAATATGTTTCATTTCCACATAAGGTTGCGTGTTAAAGGAATGCTTCTTGAAATAAACATCTTGAAAGTATGAATTCATGTTAAGGCCAGAGGCTCCAAAATGGTACGTTCGGGAAACATCTGGAATCACACATTCTCTTCCCCTGCGAACTTCAGGCAACCGCATCCACATGTCCCAGTCCCACATCTTCAAACAAAAGTAAACAACAGTAAAGCAATGGATGAAAACTACAACAGTCCAATACAAGAAGCACCGGTGGCATCGTAAAATAATCTTATTTCGCTTCCTACATGAGATATCACTTTATGACGCACACCCAAAAGAGCATAAGCGAAGAAATGCATATTTAAAACATTATTGTTCCATTGAGGGCCTTGGACATAGTGTTCATTTAGCCCAATCTGTGTGGAATTTTGCCTGATAACCTGTGTTATTGTGAGAGCTGTATTAGTCATGTATTTGAAATTCAAGTGAGGATAGGAAAGGAGGCAGCCTTGGCCTTAAGGGAGGCTGGGACTGAGTTTTTGGTGAAAAAAGTAAAAATTATCGATTTTTCAATTTGTGCATATTATTGTAGGCCGGACTCCTGCGGATCATTTGGCGGTGGTATTTTTCGGGTTCCACCATTTTTAAAGTACTAGCGTGACATTTAAATGTCCAGTTGAGTGCTGGGGAAACGCCCCCATCCACTAGCTTCAACGCAACAGATACCGCTCTCACCAATGCCCATCTTCAAATTGCCTCCAGAGCTGCTATCTAGTGAGTTGACAAGGTAACAATACTACGGCAACTATAGAAATGCCAATTACGTAACGTGTTTCTTTTGTGTTCAGTTTTATTTATATAACAGACGTATTATTAGTTTAGCCTTCAACCATGTTTTATTTACTAAAATGTTTTTTTTTCTCTTTCATATGTACATTTTCGGGTATTTAAATGTTCCAGCTGAACCAATTTAGTTTCAAATTCCATGAGTATTTCATGGGTTGTTAACACCTATATTGTCTTGATATTAACAGAAGGATTTTTTTATAATGTTGATACATAAAAACATAGTAGCCTTCAAAGGGGGTATATTTTTATCATAATTTGAGAGAAACATAAACACATAAAACATATTTTTTCCTCACATTCATGTACTACATATGCAGACTTTCTCTCTGTTAAAATTCTTTCCATACCTTGATGTGCCTGTACACCAATTTTCAATGTGATATTCGAAGTAACTGTTCAGCTGGAGCATTTTTTATGCTTATCGATTTTTAAAAATTTTAAATTGGAAGTGTTAATTTCTCAGAACGTTCTGTTGCTATTTTCCTGAAAATTGATATATGGCCTTATTTCACCATCAGAAGACCACAAACCAAATTCCATTCAATTCTATCAATAATTACTAATTTTCATAAATTGAGTCCCGGCCTCCCGTAAGTTAGGAACCATCCCAGCATTTACTTGGAGTAGAAGTGGGAAACCATGGAAAACCATTTCCAGGATGGCTGTGGCGGGAATCGAAACCACCTCTTTGCAGTTTAGCCTTACGAGGCTGTGTGTAACCCGTTCCAGCCAGACCAGAACTGAATTTCTTAACAGAGCCAGGAATCGAACCCAGACCTCCGGGGCGACAGCCAAGAATGCTTGTCACTACACCACAAGGTGGTCATATTTAAGACAGTATTGGTATAAAATCAGAAGAAAATACAACCATCCTTATAATAACACTGTGCTGTATTTTACAGCAGTAAACTGTGTGCTATACAGGACTTCTGTTTTGACGGCTGTAGTTTCTTAATCTGAAAGAACAAACAAGAGAATTAAATACTACTGTATTAGCCCATAGCATCTATCTAATAGAATTAAATCACATTCTCTTAATGAGGAGGTCCAACAAAGTTGAATAGAGGACAGTGGAATGTGAAGCTCGTCATTGAAGACTGAGCAAATTTCAGGTATGGAACTTAGTAAATGCACTGATACTACAGTTACTGAATGGGAAGGAGCAGCTTTACTACAATTGGGGCCTGAAGATTACAAATTGTGATACTGTTATGAACCATGAGATGTATGTCGGTAATAATGGGACAGTTTCAAAGTATCAGGCATTGTTTCATAAAATACTGTGAATTTCAAACTATAAGTTTAAGCATTGTTCAATTAAAACATAGATTGATGCATAGAAATGAAGACAAAACACTATATTATGACAGCATACAAAAGACAGTTCGAAGGAGTCGACATATATTCACCTCCTCTTTTCAGGCACCTGTCCCAATGCTGAACAAGTTTCCCTGTACCCTCCATGAACAAGGATGGCACAAGATGCTGTGTATGGATCCCATGCTGAGATTGCTGACCGTTGACAGCTGACATGTAGGTAATACACCAATTGCCCTTTACAATGATATATCCACAGTGCTAATGTTTTCCTGCATTAATGCAGACACCCATACAGGTCATAAGAGGTCCACCATGCATTCCATAAAAAAACACATGGCATCACAGCCCATGAAGGGCCCTGGCCTACCAAGCGACCGCTGCCCAGCCATTCGCCTACTTATTGCACAGTGACACATGGTCAGCGCGTCGGGTCCCCTCGGCCATTAATCTTGGTCTCCGTGACCGGGGCTCTGCCTCACCGTCAGGCAGCTACTAAATTTTCCTCACGAAGCTCAATGCACCCCGCTCCAGCCCTCACGTGAGTCTCTAAATTCCCTAACGGAGCCGGAAATCGTACCCGGGGCCTGCGGGTGAGAAGCAGGCGTGCTACCCCAACACCATAGGTCTGGTGCCATGCATTATAACTAGGGACCTGAAAATTTAGCATCTATTTTCCTTTAAGTTAGCATTTATTTTTTCCCTTTTAAGCATCTATTTTTTCTGGATTCTTACAGACTATATGACTTTATTGGTGACACATTTGTTTTGTCTTACATTTTAGGCCTACAGAAAATTGAAAGTATTGTAAATAAGTCTGACTTGCACTCTTTCAAGTTACATCTACTGTCTGCAACGACTGAATGGTAGTTCAATAAAACACTCACTGTCTACATTGTTTCTTACATTAAACTAAGAACGGCACGTTGCGATAGCTGACTGTGGCCTAGATGCTACAAGCAGGCTGAATGCTAGCACTGTGTGGCGGACAGAGTACAGTTGCAGAGTCGGAACAATAAAAGCCATGATTATCGTACTGCTGTGCTCTTTCATTAGCAGTTACAGCAATATGTCTCATTTCTAGAAAAAAAAATTGAACCTTGAAGTGCTTGAAGGTTGCAAAAAATAAGGTTACTATTCAAGCGGCAAGCCGAAAAATTTTCCGTTTAGCGAAGTCCACGTGTTCGACAAACCACCAGTCGCGACGATGCACCAAGTATATAAACGAGTATCGTTCGTCAGCTGTCTAAATAAGTTATAGATAGTCGAAAGTTCGTATCGATACAGAAATCGATTGTTATATCGACCAATATGCGTACGTAGCACACTGCGAGTCCGAGATGAGGTATCGCTAGCGAGCGATTAGGCCACCTACTAAATATTTCCTTTTGTTTAATAAACAAATTCGCAAATAAATTAGCAGATTTAAAGTTTTTGTTGTTTCCTATGGCTAGCCCGGATTCCAATCCATCAGCTTTCTTGCGTTCCAATAGAGTTGTGTGAGGTTTCCAGAAGTTCTAGCAGTCACATCAAGTTTCTTGCAATGAAGCAGGTGTCCCTTATCCATTTTGCTTCCAGGTTCGTGACAAAGTGTGCATTCTTCAGATCTCAGGATGTTGATTCGTTGATTTAAAGTAATTTCGCTATAAAATCGCACTTATTCGGTATTTTCGCATTTTGGGTCACAATTCGCATTTTGTCGCACTTTGATTTACGCAAAAAAATGGTTATTTTCCACATTAAAATTAACGTAGGCTTGGATTCTGTATGAAATTTAAAAATTCGCATTTATCGCAAATGCGATTTTTTCAGGTCCCTAATTATAACTCACCTCAAAACTTTGCAAACCTTTTGGGCACTGCTTCATTTGAAACATGCGTCCCTGTACACTACTTGCATTTGACTCAGGATTTGACATGCCACTGATCAAGTGGTTAGTGATGCTGTGGAGGAGTGGCGTCACCAGCAACCTTCTTCGTCAAAGTATGCTTTTTTATGTTTGTTGTTTTAGAAGAATTTGGGAAGATATCTGAACAAATCGGTGTATTCTATATCCGTCTTTTGTAGTTTTAAGAGATTAAAAACTGCTTAGCATACTTGTTATTTGAATTTATAGCAGCTTCGGTGGCATAGTCGGTAGCATGCTGAGCTTCTATGCCCAAGATTGCGGGTTCAAACCCAACCGAAGTCGTCGGATCTTTTAAGAGCATTAAGATCCTTCAGTATGCCTTCCTTCGGAGGAGAAGTAAAGCCGGCGGTCCCATTTCATAGATTTATGGCATGTAAAAGAACCTTCCACTAATTAAACTTGTGTGAAGCTAAATTTACAGGTTAGATTTCATTGAAACTCTCTTATCAAAGTTCCAACGTTCACCACTAGGTGTCAGTGACATTTGGTAGTGAACGTTGGAACTACTTGAAATTGAAAGGAACTTGTAGCTCACCCCATGGGTGTCCGCATTGAAGCAGCTACAGCCTATGACAAGCCGAACATCTCCTCTGACACTCCCGGCACTAAAAGCCATGCGCCATACGCTAAATAATAAAATAATAATAATTTGAATTAATTATAAGAAAATTGCTCACTTTGTATTAAAAATTATATTTTCAACACTTATGTATTTAGTGTAGAAGCCGAGGGATTGTTTTGTAGAGGAAACTCCAATCCATATAGAGCCAGCTCATTGAGCCACCATGTGTCACAAATTTGGAATCAACAGCTAGAAGTTGAGAGAATCATCCAAGAAGTGGAGAGTCTAAATCGACCTGTGGAAATCAACACACTAGTCTGGAGATGAACCGGAACATCAGAATTCAGGAGGCTGTGACTTTCAACATTATTTCATTACATGCTTCAAAATTGGTAATAAAATATTACGAAATATATTTCACGATTTTTTCAAGTACCCGGAAGACTTTCCAACATTTAGGACTGGATATTAGAAAGAATTACTAACATGTTTTGAGTCATGCATTGAACCTATAAGGAAGGAAGTGAGGATACACATTCGTTGAGATATGGCACGAATTTTCCACAGTGGATAGAGCTGTACAAATGCACCATTAGCCTTCCTTATGCGTGACTTAACATCCTCTGGGCCCCGCCTTGTTTGTCTACCATACCTCCCAGGTAGCAAAATTGATCTACATTTTCAATTTCCTGTCCATCTAGACACAATAGCTCTTGGGTATTTGAAAACAATCTCATAACTTTGGTCTTACTGGAATTAATCTTGAGTCCTGTTTTTCGTGCCTCGGTTTCTAGCTCCGAGTTTCTCTTTCATATGCTGGAAGGTATGCGTCAGCAAGCAAATATCGTCTGCATAATCCAGATCTTCCAGCCTCTCTAGCAGTCTCCACTGTAAAACCCTTCTTTTCTGCATACACTTCCTCATGATATCATCTATCACCGGAAGGAAGATAGGCGACGGGACACACCCTTGCCTAACTCCGGAGGTCACTCCAAATGCTTCTGTTAGCTTGCCTTCATGAACCACCCGACACTCATAACCATTGTATGTCTCGTATTAAATTACCCTATAGATTTAAAACTGCTCCTAAATAATGGAAAAAAAAATATAATTTAATTCTAAATATGAGACTTGCCCGATTTTGAGACGACTTGTTGATTGTGAGAGACGATGTGGAGGAACATTGTGGTTATTGAACGTAGGATTTGACTTTCCCGATGACAGCAATGTACGAACAGTAGAGAGCCTGCATAGGCATGGCACAAATTGTGCACCCTAGATTTTGTAAATATTGTTGTATTTTTGTTGTTGTTTAGAATTCAATGTGTTATAGTCCAGACTACAAAGGATTTTTTGTTTATTTACGATATGACAGAATTTAGCTAGCTGATTAACATTGAAGATAAATGTTGGTGTGGAACCATCATAACGTAGCATATTTATTGGTGTCTTATAAAATTTGGATCTTCTTTGCTCGTTGATAAACGGCAAGATGACAGCCATCAGCTACTGAAGTAGAAGCAGTGTCACTTAATTATCTTTAAGTTGAATTTATAATTGTGTACGGATAATTTTACATGCCACGTTCTTAGCTTGCTTGCGATATTTTTGTTGATAGGACTTCTTGAGGGGACATTAGGAATTTAAATAGGATGTTGTTTTCTTCAGAAAGGGCATTTTAGAGAACATTAGATCATGGATTAGCCATTAGAGTACGATAGGGATCTAATCAATGCATAAAGATCAGGAATTTTACTTAAGACTGTTTTTTTTTTCCTTTCATAGCTTTGTACGGTATTTTCCTACGGATATGCATTTTGGGCTGGTTTCGTAACAAACCTTTCTCCCTACCCGACATTCCCCAAGCTAAAACTTTCGTGCTGAGGCTAGTCCAAGAGCAAATTGGATACTCTCTCAGTTTGTGTGATTCGTTTTGAAAGGAATCTGGTGGCGACTTATTTGGTTCTCAGTAACACAACATTTAGGATTAAACGGGCTCAATATGTTGGTATAAAACTAATGGTGCCTTCAGAAGCGTAAAGAAAGTGCGCATTTGTTTGTTGTGATAGTAAATAGCTTATTTCTGGCCAGGCCAGGGACTTGAATCTCCAATGGTTACATTTCTGAAGAATATAATTTTTCTGCACATTTGACAGAGTTTTTCAGGAACTGATTGAGGTATAAAGTTGAAATTTTCACCATGTGTGCTTTTCAGTCGGTCAACACGAATGTACCCAAAAGAGATGGGTTATGCCCTAATCCTGAAATAAATTACATGAGATTAATTAATAGGTAAATGTTATCTGGATCAGGTGTACGATGTACTTTGCTTCTGCAATAAACCAAGGCCCATATTCGCGGCAGTATTAAAGGTGCCGGGACGTCCTCATAAGACCGTCAACGCTTAGTTCGAATGGGTTATGCTCCACGCGTGGCGAGGGCCAATCCACGGTCTTTAATAGTTGTGGACCCACCTCATTCAATAACTTACATCTTATTTAGGTTGGCAACACCTCACATAAACACATCGCTAGCACTCCCCACAGCACGTAGGGACAGGGGGGAGGAGGCAGGGGAAAAACCAGTCGTTAAGATAACCACCGCAGTCGACCGCACAGCGAGTTCCAGTGAGCACGAAAACTGCGAGTAGCTGTAGTACGGAAGACAATCAGATAAGTAGTTAGCCAAAAATTTTATAGTTTAACCATAGTTTACAACCATATAATCTCTCTAAAGTACAATCTCCGGATAGCTATCACCATTTAGCATTTCACCTAACATATATACTGCATTTAGCATACACTGACAGTTGCAGTACCAATACTGCAACTAAATAATTGTACATATTGTAAATATTTTCACCTGTATTTCAAACATAGATTTTGTAGCCTAAGTGGAATGGATCTGATGATGATCGCTTGACGATCGAAACTGGTCATCCTAGTGTTTTATTAATCTCATGTAATTTATTTCAGGATTAGGGCATAACCCATCTCTTTTGGGTACATTCGTGTTGACCGACTGAAAAGCACTAAACTCTTGTTTACTGAGGCAGCACTGAAAATATGGCTTCAAACACCACAATGTTTATCATTTTGTGTCTTTGTTTGGTAGTAAAATTATCCAGTCAAATGCAAAACATCGTTTAAAATATCATTTAGGTGCAAAACATTTTCCCCAAAAAATTAACCTAAATTTAAAATAATTGTAGTTCTGTAACCCTAAGTTGTAGATTAACGATTTTACCAGGGTGAATAGAATAGAATTTCATTTTAAGGCTTTTATTAGTTGCTGAGTTAATGGGACTTAATTTGTCATCTTTTAACATGGGCGGTGTAGGGTTAGCCGATTCCCTTAAGTTTGGAACCATCCGGGCATTTGCCTGGATGAGAGGTGGGAAACCACAGAAAAACACTTTTAAGAAGACTGAGGTTGGATTTGAACTCTTCTCTCAAATCTGTGTCCCAGCCCTCAGACCAGAATTAAATTCCTTGGCAGAGTCAGATGACCTCGTAGTACCACCCCTTAAAACCTCAATAACGAACTAGGAATCAAACCTGGACCTCAGGGATGACAGCTAAGAATGCTAGCCACTACACTACAGAGTGATCTCATTTCATCTTCTAAGAACTCAATTTCAACAGGATTTTATATCCCCGAATGAACGATATTCGTAATAAAAACTCCTGGCTGCCACATATTGTACATAGACTAATGGACTGATCATTTTTGTTGTCATTATTTCATTTATGGGCTTGAACATCATGGTCATTTCAGCCTCGTGTACTTGGGTGTGTGTAGAATTTGTCTGATAGCTAATATTATTGTGGTTTCTAAATTTAGTGTGTGTACCACCAACCTGGACCCATTATTTTGGGCAGCCAGGCTCTGCCTGTCACAAGTCAGGACAAAGGGGGAGTGATAGAGGAGTAACACCTCTTAGAAAAAACCTTGGGCCAGCTGACCCGGCTGGTAGTACCATGTAAGGGTCCCTTGCCAGGGTTACGGTGAAGACCTCAACGGCAGCTACAGTGGAGGGGATATTCTCTGGTACAGTGTAGATGGCGGAAGGGGCAGCCCAGTGCTCGGGATTGAGTACAAGGTATCGTCCTCACTTGAGGGCAGATATCAGCTGTAGCGTCTGATCCGGAGCGGGCGGCTACAAACGGCGTCTGTACCCCATGTTAGGGGCGGCCGAATTATATGCTGGCAGTAGCGTTAAAATGCCCGATGACAGGCCCGGGCGACAGGCCGGTCGGTTAATCACCGTCGCAACTCATGGATCAATGGCACAAGTTGAATTATCGGAAAATGCTAGGGCGTCCCCCGAAAGCGACGCGCGATGGTCTCGCCCGGCCAACGTGAGAAGAGAGCAAGGGCTACCAATTCAAGGACGAAATTGGTTAAAGAAGCGAGTCCAAAATAAACCATTGCGTATTGCTTCCTGGAACATTGGGACATTGACAGGTCGCAGTCGCGAATTGGCAGCAATCCTAAAATCTCGTTGCGTAGATCTGGCGTGTCTACAAGAGACACGGTGGAAAGGGCAGAAATCTAGAGATATTGGAGAAGGGTATAAGTTGATCTATCATGGTACGACTAATAGCCAGGGAGTCGCTATTGTAGTGAATGAAAAACTTCGCAGCCAAGTATCAGCTGTACATCGCTACTCCGATCGTCTCATGTCAGCAGTTATCGACACCCCAACTCGCCGTATACATATATTTTCAGCGTATGCCCCACAGACAGGCTGTGATGAGACAGCTAAAGACACATTCTGGAACGAACTTCAAGATGCCGTTACAACGTGCAATGAAGAAGACCTATTTCTACTTTGTGGAGATCTTAATGGACATGTTGGCAGTACCAGCGAGGGGTATGAATGCCATGGAAATTTTGGCTATGATCACAGAAATGAAGACGGGAACAGGATCCTTGAATTTGCCGAAGCAAATGATCTAATTATCACTAACACCTTCTTTAAGAAACGCAAATCACACTTGATCACCTACACTAGCGGAGGGCACAATACTCAGATTGACTATGCACTACTTCGTAGGAGAGATTTCCCAATTGTCATAGACACTAAGGTCATACCATCTGAATGTTTAGCCCCTCAACATAAACTGCTAGTTACCGATCTTAGAATGAAAGGTTACATAAGAAAACCCTATGTGAAAGGTCATGCCAAAATCAAATGGTGGAAGCTACAAGACCATAAAGTGGCATTCAGTGAGAAGATTGTGTTCCCTCCAGTTGATTCTGTAAATACGGATTATACTTGGGCATCATTCAACAACTGCGTAACTAGTATAGCTCAATCTGAGCTTGGTGTAACACAGCCCGGCACACGTAGAATTGACAAACAGACGTGGTTGTGGACAGACAAGGTACAGGAAATGGTGCATGAAAAAAAAGCAGCTTTTAAACAGTTGCGAACATCACCGACTGAGGAGAATCTTCTGAAATACAAAGCTACTAAGAAGGAGGCAAAAATAGCAGTTGCTGAGGCTAAAGTAGATCACTACAAACATTTATATGATCAACTGACAACTAAAGACGGAGACAAAATTATCTACCGACTAGCCCGAGCACGGTGTAGAGCAGGTCAGGATATAGAACACTATATGTGTGTGAAGGATAAGAATGGTCGACGACTTCACGATAGCAAGATGATTCTGCACCGTTGGCGAGAGTATTTTAGTGAAGTATTCAACACTGAATTCCCTCACCCACAAATACCAGACAACAATGTTACAGCTGGACCAGTACCTTGTATCACTGAAGATGAAGTCAAAGTTGCCATTCGTAGCATGAAAAATGGAAAGGCCCCAGGGCTAGATGACCTTCCTGCAGACATCTGGAAAATTGAGGAACTTAGTGACAACGCGACCACCTGGCTGACAGAGTTTTTCAATTCAATTATTCTCTGTGGTCAAATACCTACAGATTGGTCAACTAGTATCACAGTACCTATCTTTAAGGGTAAGGGTGACCCAGCTGAATGTACCAATTACCGTCCAATTAGACTTCTCTCCCACACTATGAAAATATTCGAACGTATCCTAGACAATAGGCTGAGGAACATCGTACAGCTCTCAGCAAATCAATGTGGGTTTGTCAAGGGATGTGGCACGATAGACGCAATCTTTGCTGTGCGCCAGCTGATGGAGAAATTCCGAGAGAAGAGGAGGCCACTACATCTTGCTTTCCTTGACCTCGAGAAGGCATTTGATCGAGTACCACACCAGATGATTTGGTACGCTCTCCGAGATCATCAAGTTCCAGAAATGTATATAAACTGGATAAAAATGCTGTACAACAACACCAAAAGCCACGTGCGATGCCCTGCAGGACTGACTGACAGCTTCCCTGTGACAGTTGGGGTTCATCAAGGCTCAGCTCTGTCTCCCCTGCTCTTTGTTATCGTCATGAATTCCATAACGCGAGACCTGCAGAAGTGTGTCCCATGGACATTGCTATACGCTGATGATGTGATGATTGCGGCAGACTCCAGGATGGATCTTGAAACCCAAGTGCAGACATGGCATGATCGTCTGCAAGGATTTGGTCTTCGTTTGAACATCCACAAGACTGAATACCTCGAAACGATTCCATCCCCTGGAACTATAGGTATTAATGGAGCTCCTCTTACCAAGGTAAATACATTCCGATACCTAGGCTCACGATTGAATGGCGACAGCTCTGTGAATGAAGATGTGCGAGCACGAATCAATGCGACTTGGATGCGATTCAGAGATGTCACCGGTGTTCTTTGTGATAAGAAGATGCCTATCCGCTTAAAATCAAAGATATACCGCACAATGGTGAGACCAGTTGCATTATATGGTACAGAGTGTTGGCCAGCACCTAGAAGTGCTGAGCACTCACTTCATGTCATGGAAATGCGGATGCTGCGAAGATCATTAGACATATCTCTGCTCGACCATATCCCCAACACAACGATTCGACATACAGCTGGCGTGGCTCCAATCAATGAGAAAATGCAGGAATGGAGACTCCGTTGGTATGGGCACGTTGTCCGTGCACCACAAAGTTCAGTCATCGGCTCGGCCTACCATCTAACGGTCGACGGCCAGAGACAGCGTGGGAGACCGAAATTGCGGTGGCTCGACACCATTAACGCCGATTTACGATCAAGAAACTTGAAATCACGCGAAGCATTAGATCGCAAGAAATGGCGTGCATTGATCCGAAAAGCGGACCCCGTTCCTACGGGATAACGCTAAGAAGAAGAAGAAGACCTGTAATTGAGGCGAGGATTCCGATGGAGGTCGCTGTGGCCATAAATTAGGAACCGTTCTGGCATTTTCCTAGAGAAGAAATGGGAAACCACGGAAAACCACTTTTAAGATAGCTGAGGTTGGATTTGAACTCATCTCTTCTCAATTTTGCCTCATGAGGTTGAGTGTACACTGCTCCAGCCCTCACACCAGAATGAATCTCTTGGCAGGGACAGGAATCAAACCTGGACCTCTAGAGTAACAGCCAAGAATGCTAACCACTACACCATGACATTGCCTAATTTTGTCTTCCTAGAATTCAATAGAAAAGGAGCAGAGCAAGGAACAACATGGGTTTAGAAAAGGAAGAAGTACGATTGACCTAATATTCTCTATACGACAATTGATGGAAAAAAGTTGGGGGTATAACATAGACATAGACATAGAAAAGACCTATGACTCAGTAAACAGAGGAAGACTGTGGGAAGAAATGAAGAAGATAGGTGTAAATAATGGATACATTAATGTAATAATTGCTACGCCCAGGCTCTGGAAAGGGTGATTGGGCCAACTTACCTTATTTTAAAAATCACCGCCAGATGACATGCCCCAACAGAAGAACACCTAAAGGGGTGGAAGAAGGTGGAGAAGGGGAAACGCACAGGCTCGTCTACAGACACGGTCTGATAACCGACAGGACTGCCACCAACGAAAAGATGCCACAACAGTTGCTTAATATTTAAAAGAAGATTTAATTACCAAAATTTAAAAAAACACCTCCACCAGATAACAGAACATGCATCAGCCAGCATTAAATTACAAAAATAAAATATAACCTTAGATAGAATTCTCACTGTAGATTTTAAAAAAAAATTAAAGGTCGATAGCAATTAACAATTACCTGTGGTCAGAAAATGAAAGGCCACAAACCAAATTTAAACACTTAATATGTACCTGACATACTCCCAACTGAACCTTGAGGTCCTTGGAGAATCAAAAAAGAAGTAAATAGTACAAAATTTTACCATAAACAAGGTACTGAAAGAATAACGCAGGAGTACAAAGGAAAACTCCAAAAAAGGAAAACCAAAGGATAATTTAAAATCAAAATAATTTAAAGAACATCACCAAGGCCCAAGAACGTGCACTTCAAAACCACGCCAGAAAAAAAACCACAATGCACTCCTGTCAACAAGTTACCAAGGCGACCAAGAACAGTTGAAGGTATATCAGCACGTATTTATGTGAAACGCCTAATTTTACCTTTTTTTTTTTTTTTTTAAGAACTTCTCCAGTGAGAAAACAGAAAGATATAAACAAACTTTAGACATTACGAGATCAAATAGTTTTTAAATGCAACGGATCAAACAAAAAACAAAAAAAACGACCGTCCAATGATCAAAATTAGGCCTAGAGTTAATAGATTCGTCTGGTCAGTACGAGAATAAAATAAAAAGAAAATGCCTTAGCCAGACGCCAAATAATAAAATAAGAAGAAAAACAGAAGTGTTCCCCGGACTTATATTGTTTAACAAAATTTTACATTTTTAAAGGTGACATATCTAGGCCAAAGTCAACCTTCAGAACAAAAAAAAACTTACAGTACACAATGCAAAATATGGAGCTCCAATAATTTAAAATAAATAAAATGCCAAAACATACCTTTAGGGGAGACACTAATTTTTACACCACTACTTAGATATCCTTAAAGGATTTATATCACCAAAAATAAAATAAAATATGAGATGACTGCCAAGCGGCATAGAAGAGAAGCACACCAATATCGCATTTCCATATTAAGGCCCAAGAAACTATTTACACGATTATCACAGATGTGTCGTCCAGTTCCATAACTCGTTATGTCCATTTACCAAAATTTTACAGGAGACACGAAAAACTCGTATCTTCTCTCCTATGAGAGTTTTTTTTACCGATTTTTCGTTCTAGTTATACATTAAGCCGTACAGATTTAGGCTGTCTCACTCTACAAAATGTGTACATGGAGGTTTCTGTTAAAAATGCATAATTGTGTTGGACATAACGAGTTATGGAACTGGAAAATGGACATAATGAGTTTTGGAACAGGTTTTTAGGATGGAAGTTTTTAATTTTGGTTTTAATAAGATGCAAATATTGCTTTCTGTAAGGAAATGTTTTATTGTTACAATGAAATAAATGTTCATTCGGATACAATCATAAAAACGAAAAATTTAACTTGTTTTCTTTAAGTCTCAAAATCTTACAATATCAAAATGTCCTGACTGTCCATAGCAATTTCCCCAACATATTCATGAAAATGAGCAATGTAACTTGTTTTCTAAAGTCTCAACATTTTACACTCCCAAAATGTCCTCACTCTCCATAGCAATTTCCCCGACATCATCCTCCTCTTCCTGTCGAAGTGTATCACCTTGATCGACAAGAGCTTGCTGATCGGCACAAAGTTGAGAATAAAACTTAAGGGTTGGATCCATCTTCCAATCTGACCCGAAGTGGGTTTGTAGCAGTGATTTTACATCATTCAATTTTTGAGGCTTGATGAGGACACCTTTGGCTATGAGATTGGGTGTGGTTTCGGTCCAGGACTTGCCCTTTCGACAGATACTTCGGGAACTCCCCAAATTCATGTTGTAGGCTACTTCACCTCGTACTTTTATGGTTTTGTTAGACTCTTTGGTGATAATTATTCGTTTGCTGGGCTGGAACTTGAAGTGCCACTTACCTATTGGCTTGGCAGTCCCTGGGATGGCAGGGATCTCACCTTTCTTAGGAGCACCCATTGCAGCAGTTTTCCAATCATATACGTTTACATCGGTCCCAACTTTAAACACGGTCCCAATTGAGTCAAACAGGGCTTCATATTCTTCTGGAATTAAAATTGAAGCTTTGGTCTTAACTTCTTTCTCAATACGTCCGAATATTCGGTCTGGTGGAATGTAGGAGTGGCCTACTATTGGAAACAAAAGGATGACTTTCTTTACACTATCTGGAGCATTTTGTGCAAGCCAAATACAAATCATTCCAACCATGGTTGAATTTTTATTTTGTCCACCACAACCATCAGAAACTAGCTTAACGGTAGTTACTTCCTTCAAGTCAGTGTTACACAAACGGTGGTAAACTGAAGACACAATTTGGCAAGAACCTTTGGGAAATTCATGCTCGAGCCATACATAGCAAAACGTGTTATCTTTGGTTTGACTTGCAGTTGATAGACCTTCACAAACAGTAAAATTATAGTAATACAACTGTCTTAAGTAGTAGGATGACTGATCTGGTAGTTTTGGTAATATCAGATTCTTCTGACAGTCAAAACTAATAACTTTGACACCTTCTATCTCGGTTCGAAGATTATCGTAATAGGCCTTGGCCTTTGCCTTGTGAACTGTTAGTTCTGCTTGCACCGTTTGTTTTTCCTCTCCGGTAGGCAGACGTTTTAATTTTTCTTGATGCATTAGGCAAAAGGAACAAACGTCAGTTGCCGGGGACCCAAATCCAATATTGAAGTTGTTATCAAAAATGTTTCGGAAAAATTCATACTTAACTTTCAAATCCTCAGTAGCTTTTTCATTGTACATGCGATATAGTTTTGTTATTGACAGCTCACTTGGTAGATAGTACCTATGAACATTTCTGGACCTACAATAATGTTTCCCAAGCGGAGGAATTGATAGAATGAAGGATTTGACAGCATCTCGCCTACTTTGAAAGTGGCCTGATCTTGTGTCACCTCCCCGTTTTTCCACAGGTGTGGTTCCTGATTCAAAAAACTTTCTGCATACATTTTGAACACGATCCCGACTAACACCAAGGATATTAATAAAGGTCTTCTTACATATCTGCAACCTCGTTACAACTCCATCTCGTTGCTTATTGCAGAAATACTTGATGGTCACATTTTTCTGTTGCATATTTACTCGTGATCTGCTGCGGTGTGGAGTTTCAACTGTTACATATTTCAAAATGTATTCATTCTGAACCTGGCGGTTTTGTGTTGAATAAAAATGTTGGTTCATTCGTCGGATGTCTTGCATTCCTAGTTCACTACATTTAAAAACTCCCCCTACATGACCACATGTAGGCATGGATGGTGGACCTTTTGAAGAATACCTGAAAGAGAAACCCCATTATTAGATTTATGAAGTAAATTAATACATTCTTTAATAAAAAGGCTCATAAATTGTCTAGGCTATAGCACTAACCTCATTTTCTTGGCTACAACTTTTGTCCATGCTTCCTGGTTTTTCTTTCTTTTCCTTGATTGACCTGGTCGTGCCGGAGTAATAACGTCACCCTCAACAATCCCTTCGTCATTCCCCATGTTTAAATTAGCCTTAAAACACTTTCAAACACTGTATAACAGAGAAAAATTAAACGTTCACAGCTGAAAACTAACACACAAGCAGAATGCCAGGTTATGGCTTTACTACAGTCCCCTTTCAAAACAAAAGAAGTGTACCAACCTCCATAAAGTTCCCTAACCTCATTTGTTCAGTTGTAGAAACGGAACAACACCTTAATACCCGAAATATGTTGGCAAAACCAGCTGAATTAATTTGTCGGACATAACGATGTATGGAACTGTAACACTTGCCAAGTGTGGGAAATGAGTTGGACATGACGAGTTTTGTTTCTGTGCTCTGGTAATGGACATAACGGGTTATGGAACAGTTTCTGCTGTGGACATGACGAGTTTTGGAACAGTACTCCATTTTCAATGCTCAATTTAAGCGTGAAATAGCGACTTACGGAACAGTTTGGCATATTGAAGACATGCATATGAATGCCCTCTACAAAATGGCGCAATAAAAAGGAATTTCATTTTTTTGGACATAACGTGTTATGGAACTGGGCGACACAGATGATAGTTGCATACTAATTGTTCATGTATCATCAAATACTGGGATAAATCCCCAAGTTAGCGGGGACGAGGGCGAAAGGCCTCGCCCCTTTGACGAGATTCAAAATATGCGTCTTTCATCACCCAGCGAACAGTCACCAGTCAATATCCACAAGATGGAGGACTCAAACGAAGGAGGCCACCCACCATGCACCAGGGTTATTTTAATTGGACCAATTAAATTTAGCCACATATTACGACAATGTGCTTAACCAAATAATATTCACACGACACCATTAAAATGTTTTGGCGGCATGATGCATATAAAGTCTTTTGTTTCATGACGTAGAATATAATATCCTTCAATTATGTCTCGACTAGGATGAGATCAGAAGGCACCACAAACTCACTCTAGCGGTGGAAGATACAAGCTCGGCTAGAGGCCAATAGAAGCTGCCATCTCTAGTTCATAAGCCGAACCAAGCCATCAGGTGGGCGATTTAAAGGTCGGGGACACATGAATATAGGGGAGATACATATTTAAAAACGTTGGTACGGGCATTGCACGTAACATTCTCCCTCCCTTAAGCGGCATAGGCAGTACTCCAAAACTAGTCGATTCACAAAGCATGTTTCCAGAAGATAATGTTCACCAGTTAACTCCAATTGATGGATAAAAACCGCATCGTTTTGGTTAGGAAGAGTGCAGGGTCAGATTATCAGTGATGGGATAATTGATCACCTCGCAAACCACTTAGTCAACAGCATCACTGTGTCCATAAGTCTTCAGAAACTCAGAACACCAGCACTTGCAGTGCTTTCAGAGTTGTAATGGAGGGAATTAATAGATTAGTAAACGAGATGGTAGAAGAAAAGAACAAAAAGATGATATTTGCAGACGATATGGTAATATGGGGTAATAAAGAGGAAGATGTACAGTTACAACTCGAAGCATGGAAGAAAGTTATGGAAAGGTATGGATTAAAAATAAATAAAGATAAGAATGAAGTTATGATATTCGGAAGAGATAGAAAGATAAATGGGAATATGGAGTTGGATGGTGAACCCCTCAAGAGTGGTAGACAGTTTCACTTATTTAGGTAGTGAAATATCTAGTGCTGATAGGATAACAGATGAGATTACCAAGAGGCTGCAAAAAGGAGACATTTTTATCAAACAATAAAACATCTGGTTTGGAATAAAGAAGTTCCAGAAAAAGCAAACCTCCTCATGTATAAGACTTATTTTATTACTCACCCATTGTCACGTATGGAGCAGAAACATGGACAATGACGGAAAGGGACTGGAACAGACTGCAAGCAGGTGAAATGAGGTTTCTCAGAGCAGTTAAAGGGAAAACAAGATTGGACAGAATAAGAAATGTAGAAATTAGAAAAGAACTAAATCAGGAAAGTATGAGAGAGGGGGTAGAGAAAAAGAGACTACCCTGGTATGGACATGCTAAGAGGATGAGCGGGCCAAGGTTACCAAAAATAATGGAAGAACTTAAGATCGATGGAAGAAGACCTCAAGGGCGTTGCACATGCGCTGGAGTACACGAGTGGGAGTCTGTATAGAAAGAGGAGTTAACTGGCATCAAGTGGAGGAAGAAAAGTGGTGGGAGGATAAAATAAGATGGAGAGAAACATCCAGACCGGGTAATAGCTGGA
This sequence comes from Meconema thalassinum, assembly GCA_946902985.2. Classification (NCBI taxonomy): domain Eukaryota; kingdom Metazoa; phylum Arthropoda; class Insecta; order Orthoptera; family Tettigoniidae; genus Meconema; species Meconema thalassinum. The sequence goes on from OX336389.2 coordinate 1,082,993,039, forward strand.
ACGGGATTTGGATATGTATAATTCAATTTCAACATGATTTGTATTCCCTAATGAACGATGTTCATAATAAGTTTTTATTGTCAAACATCCTCACGAAATGTTTTTTATTTATGCGTGTGTAATAGGGTTCCTTATAATGCCAACTCTCGATAGTCCAGATATACATTCACATAATATAGGTATGGCCCAAAATTTCAATGTACTGTGTGTTTAAACAATAATTTCAGTATTGATATTCTTCACAGAATTCTGCACACAGGTTCTGGCAGGAGGAACAGCAACCTGAGTTACCAAGGGTTACATGCCCAGAGCAGCCTCACAATTAAGAAATGAGCAGCAGTTCACGAACCTGACTATCCCTGGCCTAGAGGGTCACATTTAGTTGTTGTTGGATGCTGTCAAGGAGAAGACTGTCACAATGGATGTAGTAACAATTCTTAATGGGCTGAAGCCAACTCACAAGGAATATTCAGCAACAGCCATTAGAAATATTTTGTTTCCCTGTATAAATGTAGACTCCAAGAGGTCCTTCACCAAGAACAGCTTAATAAACAGTAATATGAGGGCAAGACTGACAGCAGCAAGTGCAGAAATGCTCAAAATGGTTGCGGATAAGGTATGTAAAAAAAAATTGTTTCATTAAAAGCACAATCACTCCAGCAAAGGATGAGCACACTCTTGGAAGTGTTTTGGCCAAGCCCCAACAGAAGGTCTACACAGGAAGTTTAATAGTGGTGTCAGGGATTACCGGCATAAGCCTTTCAAGATACGAGTGCTAAGCAGCGCCCTGTCAGCCTATTTAGTTGACAGATACAATCGCGCGAGTAGGATATGACTTGCATCCAGTAGTCTCAGACATCGTTTTCCTCTCTGTGGTGACATGAGCTCCTGTTACGCTTAGCTGTGCTGTTGCAAAATTATTATTAAGTTAGCATTCTTAATCGCCCATTATTATTAATTATTCCATTCACAATTCACATTGTAACTTCTGTCTAACACAAGTTGTGTGTGCAATGCCGCTTGACTTATTCATAGACTGCACTCCATCATCGTGGTGTCCCCCTCTTCATCCCACAAGGCTCCTGCTGCTATGATCAACAATGCTGGCACAACCAAGTCCAGCAAAACTCATATCTTGAAAGGTTAATACACTACAGTTTGTAGAAAGTGAAACACCCAAAAGAAATGGTCGGAGATACTCCCAGAACAGGGGTCGTGTAGGCATGCGGTACCATCCTAAGTGATTGAAATCGCGGAGAGATGGCGTGCACATTGGCCCACCAGTGCCCTCTGTCGTGGGACCGGACAGGTCAGTGTTCCGCACAGCTCTGACGGCATGGGGCCGTCATACCAAGTGGAAACGTGTAAGCAAGTGCAACAATGCCTCGCCGACATCACAGGGTGGACTATCAGCATGTGAGTGCGGTTGAACGGGGCAGAATGCTTGAGCTCCGGGAGGCGGGTCTGTCGTTCCGGGACATTGCGGCTCGTACAGGGCATGCTGCATCAACAGTAAGGCGTATGTGGATCAAGTGGAGAGAGGAGGGCCGTACACAGGGACGACAGGGTACAGGACGACTCAATGTGACCACAGCGCGAGACGACCGCCATTTTCACCGCATGGCCGTATCAGACAGAACAGCGTCGTCCTCGGTGTTGGCTTGACGTTGGAGCACTGCAACGGGGGTGGACATGCCTGCGTCTAAGGTGCGGTGCCGTCTTTTGAGGGCTGGACTGGTAGCACGCATGCCACTGCGTCGGCGTCCATTGACTGGGAACCACCGATTCCTCCAACTACAATGGGCACATGCACGCCGACACCAGCATGATGAGTGGCGAAATTTAGTGTTTTCAGACGAGTCCCGCTTCAACCTGTCCTACAGTGATGGCTGCATACGCGTTCGACGACGCCGTGGAGAACGCAATCAGGCAGACTGTATTGTTGAGCTGCATAGCAGACAAACCCCAGGTGTAATGGTTTGGGGCGCAATTGCCTATAACAGGCGATCGCGCCTCGTACGTCTTGCGGGAAATCTGAACAGTGACCGCTACATCAGGGAAGTTTTACAGCCCGCAGCACTGCCCCTCTTGCAGGCCGTTCCACTAGCCATATTTCGTCAGGACAATGCCCGCCCGCATGTGGCGAGGAATGTGCAAGCCTTCTTCGCAGAACGACGGATACCTCTGCTTCCCTGGCCTGCCCGTTCGCCTGACATGTCGCCCATCGAACATGTCTGGGATATGGTCGGTCGGCAACTTGTTCGCTCAGGTTCACCTGCCGCCACTGTTGATGCTTTGTGGACGCGCCTACAAACCGCGTGGGACGGTATTCCCCAGCAGCGTATTCAAGCGCTGCATGATTCCATGCCATGACGTCTAGCGGCTCCGAGTGCAGCACGTGGTGGCGCGACGCCGTACTAAAAATCGACTGTCAACGTGCATGTACCGGACTGTCCTTCTAATCAGTAATGTATTGTCATGTCCCTAATCTGTGGTATAAAGTGCAATGTGGTCTCATCTCTTGTTCTTGGTGTTTCACTTTCTACAAACAGTACTGTATATGTTACAAGGCTAGGTACTAATTCCTTCGAGTTTTGGCTATGGGCTTTACCTATAGAATTAAATGAGAAAAGAAGAATAAAAAGAAAGACTGAACAGTTACCAAGAGGGCACACATTCTTTGTTTGAAGGACTATACATAGCACTCAGGCTATTGGTAATACCATATGTAAAACTATTCTGGTCTGTAATTTTTAAATATTACAATTTCTTATTTCCCTTATACAGAATTGGAACTGAATTGTGAAGTCTAAAATGATTGTGGAATGCACTTACAAGGGAAGTCTCTGAACCGGGGAATCGCGGATCCTGCTGAAACTTAGCAAATATGTTGCTTGAGCTCAACTAGGCAGAACCATGAAGAAAAATCTTTCGGAAATTAACTCCTGCCCTCCGTAGACGGCAATAAGTACAACAATTTAGAACTGTGCGCGCTGGTCAAGTGCGGGTGTGCCTCATGCCTGATTGGTGGCTCAAAAGGTCATGCTCCAAACGACTGCCCTCTCGTACTCGCGCTCACAACCTGCGCTGCGGCGTGGACATTAATGCTGCATCTTTACAATATATTGCACGACGTGCTTTATTATTAATCATGCAATGTAAGGTATCACAAATACATATCATTACAACACAACACAGAGTAAACTGAACCAATAGTCAAACAAGTGAGTAAGTGACCAAGCTACTTCACATAGTTCTGACAACAGTGATGTTCGTGGTAATAATGTTGGAAACACAAACTGGTCTTACACCATCCACACCGTATGAAACACGGGCGAGTGCAAGTACTACATTGTATTGCACTGATATCGAAACAATATGGCACAGGGTGTTCAAACCCACCGGGATTGTCGGACAGGTACTGACTTCGGTATCATGCGTATTGCCACATTGAAGTAAAACGAGGGGACGACAATTGGTGATATGTCAGAGACTGCATTTTCTAGAGTGTATTTCTCTGGGCCAAATTGATGTCAAAATTCAATAACCGAACGGTGTTCGAAAATCTACGGACAAAGCTTTTCCAGACCCTAAAGCCGTATACATCCAATGGTTGACAATAGACTGTGGCTCCAGGAGGTATCATCATCAGTCGTATGCGCTCTTCACTTTCTAACGATTTATGTCCAGAAAAGGAGTCCAGAAGGAGTGCCACATTGCCGGACGGTACATGCTGTTTGAAAACATTGTGAAACCAATCCTTCAATTGTGCGGATCCCATTTTGCCACATTTTGTAGGAACAACGTAAATATTGTCAGGTGCAAACATAGTTTCTTTCACCCTTTTTCCAAACACACCTTTTGGTTCTTTCAGAGTTATGAAGAGAGGTCCTAGTAGCTTGCCGGCTGCTGTTATTGTTGGCATTATTGTATAACTGTGCGTTGTGGCCCCCACTGATTGCACTTTGGAGCAAACCGTTTTCGACCCTTTTATAGCCAGTGTCCTACCCGAACACATCTCCAAATTGAACCCACTTTGATCACTATTACATACGTTCCCAGGGCCGAGAGAATCAAGAACCGATGTAACCTCTTCTACGAATATTTCTGCTGCTGACATATCCATTTCTCGATGGGTATTCTTTGATGTCGTCACAGTTGTTATTTTTCGGGATATGATATTATAGCGATCCTTAAAGTGCTGCACCCAGGAATGGCTGGTTTTAAACCCCGTACATTTTACGTCCTGTGCAGCTAGCATAGCCCATTGCTGAATTGTCACGTCATGTATTACTTCATTATTCTGATGGGCAATGTCAAATTGGGCTTTTACGACACATGTTATTCTCCTCAATTTGTCGTGGCGAGTGCCTCCCCTTTTCACTTGCTCTGCCCACAAATATAAATCTTTCTTGCTTTTTAAACAGCGAAACTTACTTTTTACCGACGAAAATGAAAGCGGACGCCTCTTACCGCTTTTCCAAAAATCAACAGCATTTTGTTTGTATTCCATACCTACAGCTTCATCTGACACTTTCCTGGGTGAGCTATCGGTGGCAGCCCAAATATTATCTTCATCAGAGTTGTTGGTGTTACTGATGTTACTGCCATCCGGTACCTCATGTGTGGCGACAGTAAGAGTAGAATAGGAGTCCACGTTCATAGTGCTGTTCTCTATACAACCAGTTATGATACCTGTAAATATCAATAAGCACAACAAATAAACACACTTGTTACATGAGACGAACCCCAGAAAGTCAGATAGGCACAAAACCATCAATAGCCTATAGCCTACCATCCAAACTGTCCAACAGGTCCTGTTCTTGAATGCTGAGAGGCCTTTCCATACATTTGCCATATTTTTCCTCCAGACAACATATAACTTTTGCAATGTTAATATTCATCATGCAATGCATGGGACACTCTCCGTATACGGATATAAGCGTATGCCGGGTCTGTCGCCTCTCATTCGGTGACTGTACGCCGTAGGCCGGGAAGCAACCTCTGACGCAGCCAATGAAGCTCACGCCACTGGCGCGCCAATTTAAACGTGTAAATCTTAATTTTTCATCTAGTAGAAGGGGAAGTTAATTTCCGAAAGATTTCTCTTCATGGTTCTGCTTATTTGGGCTCACGCAACGTATCTGCAAAATTCTAGCAGGATCTGCGATTCCCCGGTTCAGCGACTTCCCTTGTTAGTTTCCTTTAAGCGTTAGAAATTATTTGGTGTCAATCATTAAAATACACATTGCATTTGAAAACGTTGTTGAATTATTGTAAAAAAATATATTTATTCGTTTGGCATTGAATACCAATTGTAATGAGATAACTGTAACCGACGTTTGTGTATCTATGACTGTGAGTAAAAACTCAAACACCACTATAGGTGTATACCAACCTCTTATTATTCCCGTTTCCAATGGGGAAATGAAATGCGATGAAATTCTATGTGGAGGATGTAAGGATGTTATTACGGCCGGAAGCCCTTCCTGATGCCAACCCCCTGAGAGGAGTTAATGAGGGAAGAACTAAATGAAATTAGGCAAGGATGTGGAAGGAAGCGGCCATGGCCTGTCAGAAGGTACCGTCCCAGGTGCACTTGGTGGAGTTGATGTTGCCATGAGTCTGGGTGCTGATACTTTAGCCCAAGATGTGTTGCTGAAGATCTTCTCATATTGTTCTTACAATGATCTGGTGACATCAGTCCAGTTTGTGTGTACTTGGTGGAGTTGCTGTTGCCATGAGTTTGGGTGCCGATACTTTACCCCAAGATGTATTGCTGAAGATCTTCTCATATTGTTCTTACAATGATCTGGCGACATCGGCCCAGTTTGTGTGCACTTGGTGGAGTTGCTGTTGCCATGAGTCTGGGTGCCGAAACTTTACCCCAAGATCTTCTCATATTGTTCTTACAATGATCTGGTGACATCGGTCCAGTTTGTGTGCACTTGGTTGAGTTGCTGTTGCCATGAGTCTGGGTGCCGATACTTTACCCCAAGATGTGTTGCTGAAGATCTTCTCATATTGTTCTTACAGTGATCTGGAGACATCGGTCCAGTTTGTGTGCACTTGGTGAAGTTGCTGTTGCCATGAGCCTGGGTGCCGATACTTTACCCCAAAATGTGTTGCTGAAGATCTTCTCATATTGTTCTTACAGTGATCTGGAGACATCGGTCCAGTTTGTGTGTACTTGGTGGAGTTGCTGTTGTCATGAGTCTGGGTGCCAATACTTTACTCCAAGATGTGTTGCTGAAGATCTTCTCATATTGTTCTTACAATGATCTGGTGACATCGGTCCAGTTTGTGTGGACTTGGTGGAGTTGCTGTTGCCATGAGTCTGGGTGCCGATACTTTACCCCAAGATGTGTTGCTGAAGATCTTCTCATATTGTTCTTACAATGACCTGGTGAAATAGGTCCAGTTTGTGTGCACTTGGTGGAGTTGCTGTTGCCATGAGTCTGGGTGCCGATAATTTACCCCCAAGATGTGTTGCTGAAGATCTTCTCATATTGTTCTTACAGTGATCTGGAGACATCGGTCCAGTTTGTGTGCACTTGGTGAAGTTGCTGTTGCCATGAGTCTGGGTGCCGATACTTTACCCCAAGATCTTCTCATATTGTTCTTACAATGATCTGTTGACATCAGTCCAGTTTGTGTGCACTTGGTGGAGTTACTGTTGCCATGAGTCTGGGTGCCGATACTTTACCCCAAGATGTGTTGCTGAAGATCTTCTCATATTGTTCTTACAGTGATCTGGTAACATCGGTCCAGTTTGTGTGTACTTGGTGGAGTTGCTGTTACCATGAGTCTGGGTGCCGATACCTTACCCCGAGATGTATTGCTGAAGAACTTCTCATGTTGTTCTTACAATGATCTGGTGACATCGGTCCACTTTGTGTGTACTTGGTGAAGTTGCTTTTGCCATGAGTCTGGGTGGCGATACTTTACCCCAAGATGTGTTGCTGAAGATCTCATATTGTTCTTACAATGATCTGGTGACATCGATCCAGTTTGTGTGCACTTGGTGGAGTTGCTGTTGCCATGAGTCTGGGTGCTGATACTTTACCCCAAGATGTGTTGCTGAAGATCTTCTCATATTGTTCTTACAATGATCTGGTGACATCGGTCAAGTTTGTGTGCACTTAGTGGAGTTGCTGTTGCCAAGAGTCTGGGTGTCGATACTTTACCCCAAGATCTTCTCATATTGTTCTTACAATGATCTGGTGACATCGGTCCAGTTTGTGTGCACTTGGTGGAGTTGCTGTTGCTATGAGTCTGGGTGCCAATATTTTACCCCAAGATGTGTTGCTGAAGATCCTCTCATATTGTTCTTACAGTGATCTGGTAACATCGGTCCAGTTCGTGTGCACTTGGTGGAGTTGCTGTTGCCATGAGTCTGGGTGCCGATACTTTACCCCAAGATGTGTAGCTGAAGATCTTCACATATTGTTCTTACAATGATCTGGTGACATTGGTCCAGATTGTGTGCACTTGGTGTAGTTGCTGTTGCCATGAGTCTGGGTGCCAATACTTTACCCCAAGATGTGTTGCTGAAGATCCTCTCATATTGTTCTTACAGTAATCTGGTAACATCGGTCCAGTTTGTGTGCACTTGGTGGAGTTGCTATTGCCATGAGTCTGGGTGTCGATACCTTACCCCAAGATGTGTTGCTGAAGATCTATCATACTCTTCTTACAGTGATCTGGTGACATCGGTCCAGTTTGTGTGAACTTGGTGGAGTTGCTGTTTCCATGAGTCTGGGTGCCAATACTTTACCCCAAGATGTGTTGCTGAAGATCTTCTCATATTGTTCTTACAGTGACCTGGTGACATAGGTCCAGTTTGTGTGTACTTGGTGGAGTTGCTGTTGCCAAGAGTCTGGGTGCCGATACTTTACCCCAAGATCTTCTCATATTGTTCTTACAATGATCTGGTGACATCGGTCCAGTTTGTGTGCACTTGGTGGAGTTGCTGTTGCCATGAGTCTGGGTGCCGATATTTTACCACAAGTTGTGCTGCTGAAGATCTTCTCATATTGTTCTTACAATGATCTGGTGACATCTGTCCATTTTGTGTGCACTTGGTGAAGTTGCTGTTGCCATGAGTCTGCGTGCCGATCCTTTACCCCAAGATGTGTTGCTGTAGATCTATCATATTGTTCTTACAGTGATCTGGTGACATCGGTCCAGTTTGTGTGTACTTGGTGGAGTTGCTGTTTCCATGAGTCTGGGTGCCGGTACTTTACCCCAAGATGTGTTGCTGAAGATCTTCTCATATTGTTCTTACAGTGATCTGGTGACATCGGTCCAGTTCGGGTGTACTTGGTGGAGTTGCTGTTGCCATGAGTCTGGGTGCCGATACTTTACCCCAAGATGTGTTGCTGAAGATCTTCTCATATTGTTCTTACAATGATCTGGTGACATCGGTCCAGTTTTTTTATGAGCACTTGGTGGAGTTGCTGTTGCCATGAGTCTGGGTGCTGATACTTTACCCCAAGATGTGTGGCTGAAGATCTTCTCATGTTGTTCTTACAATGATCTGGTGACATCGGTCAAGTTTGTGTGCACTTGGTGGAGTTGCTGTTGCCATGAGTCTGGGTGCCGATACTTTACCCCAAGATGTGTTGCTGAAGATCTTCTCATATTGTTCTTACAATGATCTGGTGACATCGGTCAAGTTTGTGTGCACTTGGTGGAGTTGCTGTTGCCATGAGTCTGGGTGCCGATACATCACCCCAAGATGTGTTGCTGAAAACCTTCTCATGTTGTTCATACAATGATCTGGTGACATCAGTCCAGTTTGTGTGCACTTTGTGAAGTTGCTGTTGCCATGAGTCTGTAGGCCGATACTTGACCCCAAGATGTGTTGCTGAAGATCTTCTCATATTGTTCTTACACTGATCTGGTGACATCGGTCAAGTTTGTGTGCACTTGCTGTTGCCATGAGTCTGGGTGCTGATACTTTACCCCAAGATGTGTTGCTGAAGATCTTCTCATATTGTTCTTACAATGATCTGGTGACATTGGTCCAGATTGTGTGCACTTGGTGTAGTAGCTGTTGCCATGAGTCTGGATGCCAATACTTTACCCCAAGATGTGTTGCTGAAGATCGTCTCATATTGTTCTTACAGTAATCTGGTAACATCGGTCCAGTTTGTGTGCACTTGGTGGAGTTGCTGTTGCCATGAGTCTGGGTGCCAATACTTTACCCCAAGATGTGTTGCTGAAGATCTTCTCATATTATTCTTACAGTGATCTGGTGACATCGGTCCAGTTTGTGTGTACTTGGTGGAGTTGCTGTTGCCATGAGTCTGGGTGCCAATACTTTACCCCAAGATGTGTTGCTGAAGATCTTCTCATATTATTCTTACAGTGATCTGGTGACATCGGTCCAGTTTGTGTGCACTTGGTGGAGTTGCTGTTGCCATGAGTCTGGGTGCCGATACTTTACCACAAGATGTGCTGCTGAAGATCTTCTCATATTGTTCTTACAATGATCTGGTGACATCTGTCAAGTTTGTGTGCACTTGGTGAAGTTGCTGTTGCCATGAGTCTGGGTGCCGATAATTTACCACAAGATGTGTTGCTGAAGATCTTCTCATATTGTTCTTACAATGATATGTTGACATCGGTCCAGTTTGTGTGCACTTGGTGGAGTTGCTGTTGCCATGAGTCTGGGTGCCGATACTTTACCCAAGAAGTGTTTCTGAAGACCTTCTCATATTGTTCTTACAGTGATCTGATAACATCAGTCCAGTTTGTGTGTACTTGGTGGAGTTGCTGTTGCCATGAGTCTGGGTGCCGATACTTTACCCCAAGATGTGTTGCTGTAGATCTATCATATTGTTCTTACAGTGATCTGGTTACATCGGTCCAGTTTGTGTGTACTTGGTGGAGTTGCCGTTTCCATGAGTCTGGGTGCCGATACTTTACCTCAAGATGTGTTGCTGAAGATCTTCTCATATTGTTCTTACAGTGATCTGGTGACATCGGTCCAGTTCGTGTGTACTTGGTGGAGTTGCTGTTGCCATGAGTCTGGGTGCCGATACTTTACCCCAAGATGTGTTCCTGAAGATCTTCTCATATTGTTCTTACAGTGATATGGTGACATCGGTCCAGTTCGTGTGTGCTTGGTGGAGTTGCTGTTGCCATGAGTCTGGGTGCCAATACTTTACCCCAACATGTGCTGCTGAAGATCTTCTCATATTGTTCTTACAATGATCTGGTGACATCGGTCCAGTTTGTGTGCACTTGGTGAAGTTGCTGTTGCCATGAGTCTGGGTGCCGATACTTTACCCCAAGATCTTATCATATTGTTCTTACAATGATCTGTTGACATCAGTCCAGTTTGTGTGCACTTGGTGGAGTTACTGTTGCCATGAGTCTGGGTGCCGATACTTTACCCCAAGATGTGTTGTTGAAGATCTTCTCATATTGTTCTTACAATGATCTGGTGACATCGGTCAAGTTTGTGTGCACTTGGTGGAGTTGCTGTTGCCATGAGTCTGGGTGCCGATACTTTACCCCAAGATGTGTTGCTGAAGATCTTCTCATATTGTTCTACAATGATCTGGTGACATCGGTCAAGTTTGTGGGCACTTTGTGAAGTTGCAGTTGCCATGAGTCTGTACGCCGTTACTCTACCCCAAGATGTATTGCTGAAGATCTTCTCATATTGTTCTTATAGTGATCTGGTGACATCGATCCAGTTCGTGTGTACTTGGTGGAGTTGCTGTTGCCATGAGTCTGGGTGCCGATACTTTACCCCAAGATGTGTTGCTGAAGATCTTCTCATATTGTTCTTACAGTGATCTGGTGACATCGGTCCAGTTTTTGTGTGCTTGGTGGTGTTGCTGTTGCCATGAGTCTGGGTGCCGATACTTCACCCCAAGATGTGTTGCTGAAAACCTTCTCATGTTGTTCTTACAATGTTCTGGTGACATCGGTCCAGTTTGTGTGCACTTGGTGGAGTGTCTGTTGCCATGAGTCTGGGTGCCGATATTTTACCCCAAGACGTGTTCCTGAAGATGTTCTCATATTGTTCTTACAATGATCTGGTGACATCGGTCCAGTTTTTTTATGTGCACTTGGTGGAGTTGCTGTTGCCATGAGTCTGGGTGCTGATACTGTACCCCAAGATGTGTTGCTGAAGATCTTCTCATATTGTTCTTACAATGATCTAGTGACATCGGTCAAGTTTGTATGCACTTGCTGGAGTTGCTGTTGCCATGAGTCTGGGTACCGATACTTTACCCCATGATGTGTTGCTGAAGATCTTCTCATATTGTTCTTACAATGATCTTGTGACATCGGTCAAGTTTGTGTGCACTTGGTCGAGTTGCTGTTGCCATGTGTCTGGGTGCCGATACTTTACCCCAAGATGTGTTACTGAAGATCTTCTCATATTGTTCTTACAATGATCTGGAGACATCGGTCCAGTTTGTGTGCACTTGGTGGAGTTGCTGTTTCCATGAGTCTGGGAGCCGATACCTCACCACAAGATGTGTTGCTGAAGATCTTCTCATATTGTTCCTACAATGATCAGGTGACATCGGCCCAGTTTGTGTGCACTTGGTGGAGTTGCTGTTGCCATGAGTCTGGGTGCCGATACTTTACCCCAAGATGTGTTGCTGAAGATCTTCTCATATTTTACTTACAATGATCTGGTGACATCGGTCAAGTTTGTGTGCACTTGGTGGAGTTGCTGTTGCCATGAGTCTGGGTGCCGATACTTTACCCCAAGATGTGTTGCTGTAGATCTATCATATTGTTCTTACAGTGATCTGGTGACATCGGTCCAGTTTATGTGTACTTAGTGGAGTTGCTGTTTCCATGAGTCTGGGTACCGATACTTTACCCCAAGATGTGTTGCTGAAGATCTTCTCATATTGTTCTTACAGTGATCTGGTGACATCGGTCCAGTTTGTGTGTGCTTGGTGGAGTTGCTGTTGCCATGAGTCTGGGTGCTGATACTTTACCACAAGATGTGTTGCTGAAGATCTTCTCATATTGTTCTTACAATGATCTGGTGACATCGGTCAAGTTTGTGTGCACTTGGTGGAGTTGCTGTTGCCACGAGTCTGGGAGCCAGTACTTTACCCCAAGATTTGTTGCTGAAGATCTTCTCATATTGTTCTTACAATGATCTGTTGACATCGGTCCAGTTTTTTTATGTGCACTTGGTGGAGTTGCTGTTGCCATGAGTCTGGGTGCTGATACCTTACCCCAAGATGTGATGCTGAAGATCTTCTCATATTGTTCTTACAATGATCTGGTGACATCAGTCCAGTTTGTGTGTACTTGGTGGAGTTGCTGTTGCCATGAGTCTGGGTGCCGATACTTTACCCCAAGATGTGTTACTGAAGATCTTCTCATATTGTTCTTACAATGATCTGGTGAGATCGGTCAAGTTTGTGTGCACTTGGTGGATTTGCTGCTGCCATGAGTCTGGGTGCCGATACTTTACCCCAAGATGTGTTGCTGAAGATCTTCTCATATTGTTCTTACAATGATCTGGTGACATCGGTCAAGTTTGTGTGCACTAGTGGAGTTGCTGTTGCCATGAGTCTGGGTGCCGACACTTCACCCCAAGATGTGTTGCTGAAAACCTTCTCATTGTGTTCTTACAATGATCGGGTGACATCGGTCCAGTTTGTGTGCACTTGGTGGAGTTGCTGTTGCCATGAGTCTGGGTGTTGATACTTTACCCCAAGATGTGCTGCTGAAAATCTTCTCATATTGTTCTTACAATGATCTGGTGATATCGGTCCAGTTTGTGTGCACTTGGTGGAGTTGCTGTTGCCATGAGTCTGGGTGCCGATACCTTACCACAAGATGTGTTTCTGAAGATCTTCTCATATTGTTCCTACAATGATCTGGTGACATCGGTCAAGTTTGTGTGCACTTGGTGGAGTTGCTGTTGCCATGAGTCTGGGTGCCAGTACTTTACCCCAAGATGTGTTGCTGAAGATCTTCTCAAATTGTTCTTACAATGATCTGGTGACATCGGTCCAGTTTTTTTATGTGCACTTGGTGGAGTTGCTGTTGCCATGAGTCTGGGTGCTGATACTTTACCCCAAGATGTGTTGCTGAAGATCTTCTCATATTGTTCTTACAATGATCTGGTGACATCAGTCCAGTTTGTGTGTACTTGGTGGAGTTGCTGTTGCCATGAGTCTGGGTGCCGATACTTTACCCCAAGATGTGTTGCTGAAGTTCTTCTCATATTGTTCTTACAATGATCTGGTGACATCGGACCAGTTTTTTTATGTGCACTTGGTGGAGTTGCTGTTGCCATGAGTCTGGGTGCTGATACTTTACCCCAAGATGTGTTGCTGAAGATCTTCTCATATTGTTCTTACAATGATCTGGTGACATCAGTCCAGTTTGTGTGCACTTGGTGGAGTTGCTGTTGCCATGAGTCTGGGTGCCGATACTTTACCCCAAGATGAGTTGTTGAAGATCTTCTCATATTGTTCTTACAATGATCTGGCGACATTGGTCAGGTTTGTGTGCACTTGGTGGAGTTTCTGTTGCCATGAGTCTGGGTGCCGATACTTTACCCCAAGATGTGTTGCTGAAGATCTTCTCATATTGTTCTTACAATGATCTGGTAACATCGGTCAAGTTTGTGTGCACTTGGTGGAGTTGCTGTTGCCATGAGTCTGGGTGCCGATACTTTACCCCAAGATGTGTTGCTGAAGATCTTCTCATATTGTTCTTACAATGATCTGGTGACATCGGTCAAGTTTGTGTGCACATGGTGGAGTTGCTGTTGCCATGCGTCTGGGTGCCGATACTTTACCCCAAGATGTGTTGCTGAAGATCTTCTCATATTGTTCTTACAATGATCTGGTGACATCGGTCAAGTTTGTGTGCACTTGGTGGAGTTGCTGTTGCCATGAGTCTGGGTGCCCATACTTTACCCCAAGATGTGTTGCTGAAGATCTTCTCATATTGTTCTTACAATGATCTGATGACATCGGTCAAGTTTGTGTGCACTAGGTGGAGTTGCTGTTGCCATGAGTCTGGGTGCCGATACTTTACCCCAAGATGTGTTGCTGAAAACCTTCTCATGTTGTTCTTACAATGATCTGGTGACATCGGTCCAGTTTGTGTGCACTTGGTGGAGTTGCTGTTTCCATGAGTCTGGGTGCCGATACTTTACCCCAAGATGTATTGCTGAAGATCTTCTCATATTGTTCTTACAATGATTTGGTGACATCGGTCCAGTTTATGTGCACATGGTGGAGTTGCTGTTGCCATGAGTCTGGTTGCCGATACTTTACTCCAAGATGTGTTGCTGTAGATCTATCATATTGTTCTTACAGTGATCTGGTGACATCGGTCCAGTTCGTGTGTACTTGGTGGAGTTGCTGTTTCCATGAGTCTGGGTGCCTATACTTTACCCCAAGATGTGTTGCTGAAGATCTTCTCATATTGTTCTTACAATGATCTGGTGACATTGGTCAGGTTTGTGTGCACTTCGTGAGTTGCTGTTGCCATGAGTCTGGGTGCCGATATTTTACCCCAAGATGTGTTACTGAAGATCTTCTCATAATGTTGTTACAATGATCTGGTGACATCGGTCCAGTTTGTGTGCACTTGGTGGAGTTGCTGTTGCCATGAGTCTGGGTGCCAATACTTTACCCCAAGATGTGTTGCTGTAGATCTATCATATTGTTCTTACAGTGATCTGGTGACATCGGTCCAGTTCGTGTGTACTTGGTGGAGTTACTGTTGCCATGAGTCTGGGTGCCGATATTTTACCCCAAGATGTGTTGCTGAAGATCTTCTCATATTGTTCTTACAGTGATCTGGTGACATCGGCCCAGTTTGTGTGTGCTTGGTGGAGTTGCTGTTGCCATGAGTCTGGGTGCCGATAATTTACCACAAGATGTGTTGCTGAAGATCTTCTCATATTGTTCTTACAATGATCTGGTGACATCGGTCAAGTTTGTGCGCACTTGGGGAAGTTGCTGTTGCCATGAGTCTGGGTGCCGATAATTTACCACAAGACGTGTTGCTGAAGATCTTTTCATATTGTTCTTACAATGATCTGGTGACATCGGTCCAGTTTTTTTATGTGCACTTGGTGGAGTTGCTGTTGCCATGAGTCTGGGTGCCGATACTTTACCCCAAGATGTGTTGCTGAAGATCTTCTCATATTGCTCTTACAATGATCTGGTGACATCGGTCAAGTTTGTGTGCACTAGTGGAGTTGCTGTTGCCATGAGTCTGGGTGCCAATACTTCACCCCAAGATGTGTTGCTGAAAACCTCCTCATGTTGTTCTTACAATGATCTGGTGACATCCGTCCAGTTTGTGTGCACTTGGTGGAGTTGCTGTTGCCATGAGTCTGGGTGCCGATACTTGACCCCAAGAAGAGCTGCTGAAGATCTTCTCATATTGTTCTTACAATGATCTGGTGACATCGGTCCAGTTTGTGTGCACTTTGTGAAGTTGCTGTTGCCATGAGTCTGTAGGCTGATACTTTACCCCAAGATGTGATGCTGAAGATCTTCTCATGTTGTTCATACAATGATCTGGTGACATCAGTCCAGTTAGTGTGTACTTGGTGGAGTTGCTGTTTCCATGAGTCTGGGTGCCGATACATTACCCCAAGATGTGTTGCTGAAGATCTTCTCATATTGTTCTTACAGTGATCTGGTGACATCGGTCCAGTTCGTGTGTACTTGGTGGAGTTGCTGTTGCCATGAGTCTGGGTGCCGATACTTTACCCCAAGATGTGTTGCTGAAGATCTTCTCATATTGTTCTTACAGTGATCTGGTGACATCAGTCCAGTGTGTGTGTACTTGGTGGAGTTGCTGTTGTCATGAGTCTGGGTGCCGATACTTTACTCCAAGATGTGTTGCTGAAGATCTTCTCATATTGTTCTTACAGTGACCTGGTGACATAGGTCCAGTTTGTGTGTACTTGGTGGAGTTGCTGTTGCCAAGAGTCTGGGTGCCGATACTTTACCCCAAGATCTTCTCATATTGTTCTTACAATGATCTGGTGACAAAAAAAAAAAAATCTGTCCAGTTTGTGTGCACTTGGTGGAGTTGCTGTTGCCATGAGTCTGGGTGCCGATACTTTACCCCAAGATGTGTTGCTGAAGATCTTCTCATATTTTTCTTATAATGATCTGGTGACATCGGTCCAGTTTTTTTATGTGCACTTGGTGGAGTTGCTGATGCCATGAGTCTGGGTGCTGATACTTTACCCCAAGATGTGTTGCTGAAAACCTTCTCATGTTGTTGTTACAATGATCTGGTGACATCGGTCCAGTTCGTGTGCACTAGGTGGAGTTGCTGTAGCCATGAGTCTGGGTGCTGATACTTTTCCCCAAGATGTGTTGCTGAAGATCTTCTCATATTGTTCTTACAATGATCTGGTGACATCAGTCCAGTTTGTGTGTACTTGGTGAAGTTGCTGTTGCCACGAGTCTGTAGGCCGATACTTTACCCCAAGATGTATTGCTGAAGATCTTCTCATGTTGTTCATACAATGATCTGGTGACATCGGTCCAGTTTGTGTGTACTTGGTGGAGTTGCTGTTGGCATGAGTCTGGGTGCCGATACTTTACCCCAAGATGTGTTGCTGAAGATCTTCTCATATTGTTCTTACAATGATCTGGTGACATCGGTCCAGTTTGTGTGCACTTGGTGAAGTTGCTGTTGCCATGAGTCTGTAGGCCGATACTTTACCCCAAGATGTATTGCTGAAGATCTTCTCATGTTGTTCATACAATGATCTGGTGACATCGGTTCAGTTTGTGTGTACTTGGTGGAGTTGCTGTTGTCATGAGTCTGGGTGCCGATACTTTACCCCAAGATGTGTTGCTGAGGATCTTCTCATATTGTTCTTACAATGATCTGGTGACATCGGTCAAGTTTGTGTGCACTTGGTGGAGTTGCTGTTGCCATGAGTCTGGGTGCTGATACTTTACCCCAAGATGTGTTGCTGAAGATCTTCTCATGTTGTTCTTACAATGATCTGGTGACATTGGTCTAGTTTGTGTGCACTTGGTGGAGTTGCTGTTGCCATGAGTCTGGGTGCTGATACTTTACCCCAAGATGTGTTGCTGAAGATCTTCTCATATTGTTCTTACAATGATCTGGTGACATCGGTCCAGTTTGTGTCAGGGTTGGCATGTTTAAAACAAGGTGTTTAAAACTGTTTAAAACAATGCACATTATTTAAAATTAGTTTTAAACTCAATGCTTCAAACAACTGTCTAAAATATGTTTCTTTAGAAGATTTTTTTTGGGGGGGGTTTTCATATTTTTAATTAATCATTTTGCAATACAGTAGAGTACAGTGGTCTTCTCTGCTTTCTACTGAAGGTTTTACGTAATAATATAAAGTTTATAGAGTGATTTTGTAACGGTTTTCATGTCCTTGTTAAAAATTTTTGCAAGCGAACATCCATCAGAAAATATAGGGATGTATTTAAAATATTATAAATCCAAATGTCACTGCCACTCTGTCTTTATTCAACAGGTTTCTTGTTGAGGTCACGAAAAACACAAACTAGTTTGGCAGCCTTCTCAGTCCCTAACGTATTCCTGACTTTGCTATGCACAAACCCAAATGTGGAGAAAAGAAGTTCTATCCCAGCTGATGTGCTAGGCCTGAAGTTGTGTGATGAATGTTATTCTGTAGTGCCACCCACCATGTCAGGGGTTTAATTTCTTTTAGTATTGCAGGACCAACCGTAAGTTGTATAGAAAAAAAATCCCAGCTGGTAACTAAATTTCCCTGCTGGCTGAGTGTCAGTTGTAAACATTGGTTTATTACTTACCATACAACTCTGGTCATGATGATCTCTAAAGTATTTATATTTAAGTATTAAAAATACAGCATTTTATTACACTGTTTAAAACATGTTCAGAATTTTAAAAAAACTGTTTAAAACAATGAAAACATGTTTTAATGTTTTTTTTTTTAATAAAACTGTTATTTTGCCAACCCTGGTCCCAGCATTTGCCTGGAGTTGAAAATGGGAAACCACGGAAAACCATTTCAAGGACGTCTGACGGTGGGGCTCGATCCCACATCTACCGAGTCCGCAGAGAGCTTGGCCCCATGGCCTAGCGCTGCGGTTTAGCGAATGTAGCTACTGCCACCACCTAAAGTATTTGAAATAAATTTTTAAAAAATTTACAGAAATTTGAAATATCTCTACACACAACCAATGAAAAAGTGCTTCATGCAGAGGCAACTTAGAAAATGATAACTAATAAAGAGGAAATATTAAAATTCATGCACAAATCATTTATTGAAAACACTGGTCTATTTTACAGCAATAAGCTAACTTATTCATATTTATTTGTACAAAAGGGAGAAAGGTACAGGGCAGATATAGAAACAACTCATCACCAAATCTTAACATTATTTGTATCTACAACTGCTTATTCCACTACACATACATCCAGAAACACACCCCTGCCTCTTTGTCCCCTTCATACATTGGCAAGTCATTTCACGATCTCTTTCCCTTCAATAAGACAAATATCACTCACCATTCTGTAACTTCTTTAGAAATTCAATGTATCGTTTGGCAATGTAATTGTAAGTCCAAAGCTGAAGGCCAAGTCCAGAGATGACTCCCGTTCGATGGCAGGTTAGATCATTGTAAAATAAATTCATGAATATCATTAAAAATTGTGAAGTATCACATCATCACTCAAGTTGCAACTAGTAGACAAGACATCTTCAGTTCGATTTCCTATTCCTTGCATTCTCTTTATAACTTCATCTTGTCTGCTATGCAGTTTTACAGGGGAACACAATTTCTTCCACTGTGATTCATTAGTCCTTTACTATCTCATTAATAAAACTGGTGCACTTTAATGCTGAGAAAACAGATGTACATAAGTTTACATCAAATGCCCTCTTAACGGCACAGTCATGAAATGAATGCCCTATTTCCATCTAGTCTCATATTGCCAACTGTCTGGTTTTATACTAGTTATAATTGCCAGTCTACCTTGGGAATAATCAGAATCTCAGCTTAGAAGGCAAGC
This sequence comes from Meconema thalassinum, assembly GCA_946902985.2. Lineage (NCBI taxonomy): Eukaryota > Metazoa > Arthropoda > Insecta > Orthoptera > Tettigoniidae > Meconema > Meconema thalassinum. The sequence goes on from OX336389.2 coordinate 1,083,012,071, forward strand.
ACTAACAATATTCTATAGACATCAGAACAATCGTTCAATTATCAAAAATTTCTCAAAAATTGTTCTACTTTGTTCATTCTCCCACAGAATCACTGGGACTAAAAGAGAGAAAACTATTAGTTCTTTTTCAATTATTTCAACATCTCCTGTTCTAATAGATATAAAGGAGATGGAATCTGGCAAAGGGATCAAAATAAATACACCCTTCTTCATATTTTACTGCAAATATTTTCTATAATTCCATGTTATAATCAAAACGGAAAAGTTGGAATTATTTGGGGAACACACAATACTACTTCATAGTACATCACACAATCCTGTTGTGTGCTGATCAGAATTAAACTTGAATTATAAAACTTATTGTTATTTTTAAATCCCCATCTTCTTTCATTTACATGGTAAAACTGCTCAATCTATGAATGAAAATTTGATGAACAATTGTGAAATTAATATAACTTATATACATTGACATTCAGAACAATCACAATGAAAGGATCTTCTTGCATTCATCTTCAATGATTTTCAAAAGCATTTCTAATACTCTTTTTATTCCACTTCAAGTATTTTGCCATTAACACCTTCACCTCAATTCTTGTTGTTCAGCTCGTTATTAAACTTATTTTTCACTCTTGTTCAAGAGTCTGATGTCTCACTATTTGCAACTTTAAAGTGAATTTATCGGAAGTAGCCTGTAGAGCATGGTTTGGTATCTTGCTTCGTACAATTGTAAGCTGTGCAATTGTAAAATAAGCCTTAAGAGAGGTTTATAGCCATGGCTTTAAATGACTCTGCTAGTAGCACAGCAAGACATCTACTGAGAAAAATCACCTCAAGCTTAATGTTTGCATCTTGTACTGTGTAAAAGAGAACTAATCTAGACATGAAAAGTTCACATAACACGGATCACATAGGAGCCCGATTTCATCATAATGAACAGGAGCTTAATCCACACTTGGTGTTACTGATATAACTGTCATAATCACCACTGCATGTATATAGTGACTTCAGCCTATGGAGTAGTTCAACAAGACAATGGTGTCAGCTTCTATTTTTTGTTCCAATGAAGAGCAGTTTTGAGCATTCATGATATGCGACATACCATAATTCAGTGTTATTTTGATAAATATTTCACTCAGATACCAAAATGTCATGTGAATTTATAGCAAGAAGATTTATCCAGTAATGAATCAGCCTGTACTAACTGAAGAACACAAATTTCATGAAAATTTTACAAAACTAGAATAGGCTACTATCAATTCTCCATTTTCTTTTATGCACATTGCTAAATGAGCCCAAATCCTTAAGCACTAGCTGTAAACAACTGAGGAACATGTAGAACTATTGAAAATCTGGGCAACTCAACCTACCATCATCCAAGAGTTACATCTCTTTTCACCAATATCTTCAGGAGCAATATCATCTAGCTTTCATAACTCGTGGCAGCCAGTGCTTAAAAAGAAATGCACAGTAAATCCTCCTTGATATATTTAGATGCCTGGTGATTATGCCAGCAATTTTTCCCTTTCAGAAAGAGAACTTGTCAGCTCCATTTCTTATGTTCCAATGAAGTGCAGTTTTGAGCATTCCTGATATACTGTATACAATTCTTCTGATGAGACATGACAATGGAATCAGATAGAGTTGGTTATTTGCATTTTGTCATTCATCATTTGTCATTTGTCATAGCAATGACAGAAATAATCCTGTTGCTGGAGTTCACACCCGAGACAGAATAAATTACATACAAAAGTGAATACCATAATTTGTATTTATTTTGATAAATATTTCATTCAGATACCAAAATGTCACGTGAATTTATAGCAAGAAGATTTATCCAGTAATGACTTCCTTAAAATATGTCACTCTGGAAATAGTGTGTATGAGGAGCATCTCCACATTACATGCATTCTACAGTTGGGTACCTGCAGAAAATGCATTTCTTTTTTGCCTTTTTATAAACGTTTTCATCTAGTAGCCTGTTATCTCAAAGAGCCATGTATTTTCTTGTAGACATACAAATCTATTTTGTCATCTTCTTGTCGATATCCAGTAATTCTAGATCCCTTTCGGAAGTGTTGAATTTCTTATTCACTGTACCTTTCTGCCCTTATGTACAAAATGTTATTTTAAAGAAATTCTTCAGTGTCTTCAGTGAAATACATACTTCACTTTTAAGGCTGATATGCCACCGTCATCAACAAAATCATAATTCCGTAGCTGAAGAAATTGTACATGTCACTGACCTTCTCCGGGGTTGGCCACTTTGATTCCAGTTCCTCTTTGTAGAGAGAGCGTTTCAGAATCCATCCAAGACCAGGCATTGTTTCCACACGATAAAGAAGACTGGGATCATCGCTCGTATGTTCATATCCTTGATCATTCCAAGCAGAAATACAATACACGGAATCATCTTCCTCCAGCAAGCGGCGTGTTTGGCTGAAGTAGCTGAAGAAAAGAAAACAGCTAATAAAACATCACGCAATGGAAATCTAAAATTTAAAAAGCTACAGCTTATGACAATTATACATTAATAAAAAAGAAAACAACCGGATCTTAATAATAAAGGCTGAATTTGGTAGATAAACAAGTAGTTCCATGAAGAACTAAATAGTCTACTTTTTTTAACTGGTCTTTTCCATTTAAAACTCTCCCTCCCATTAAAAGCATTTTTCATGTGTTGTACTAAATAGCTTTAATTACAGGTCCCTCGCTGTGATAAAGTATACAGTAAGAAAATCAAACTCAGAACTCGAAAGTTATAGTTATTATAGACAAGAAATATAAAGAAAGCATCATCGTCTTTCTGTGGTACTAGTGCATGCACCAACTTATATCAAAGCTTTCATCGTTTGTCAAGATAACTCACTTCAACACACCTCCAGCACTGGAAAATATGTGTCCTAATATACACGAGGCTTTTAATGCTAAGGAATTGTTCACTGGTGTAGCCCATCATGCGAATCTTCTCAGCAACCGCCTGGATAAGATGAGAGAAATTTTAAAAAATGAAGTTTTAAAATGTCTAACTGAATCTGTCTTAAAATTTTGAAAACAATTGATCATCATTAGAAGTCTCTATACTAAGGTCTAAAGAAAGATTCCCTGTGCCAAGTTTCATAGCACTGGGGTAATTAGATCAGCAGAAAAGTTATTGTAAATATGTGAAAATCACTTGGTCACCATGTTGTTTTTGTGTTTCTCAGGATTTGATGGCTTCAATAGTTTCGGAGATATTGAGAACTGGTGAAATATATGGCATGGACGTTATGTTTAATTGTTTTATATATATGCTATATAATTATATGCCAGCAGATGAATATTTCTATCGCTTGCTTAGGACGCGAGAAATAAAAACATATTTTTATAAAATTTTGCACAGCCACCATTTTTAGGTTCTCATAAAAATTTAATTAAATTAGACGCCAGTATATTAAACCTTGTATGAAGATTTACCATGCTAGTCGGGAATATTCAATATAGTAATGTTATGTATATATGAAATATTTTAACATAAAATACCATATTTGCTCGCGTATATCTCGCCCCCGCGTATATCACGCATCCCATTATTTTATTTGAAATTTCAGGGGAAAAAAGTACTCGCATATATCTGGCATTCATTTTTGACGCCGTCATATAAATGACCGTAATAACCTTGAGGTAGAAACACGTTCGATTTAGTGCGCCACAACAGTCGTCATTGTCCAGGTACTTACCAGAAGCGATACCTTAGCGCGATTAGCGCGCCACAAGAGTCATCAATACGCAATGTTATCGTTCGTTTTGGCGGCAGAGGTTACCTTTATTGTTGTCCGTCAGTTGCCTTGTAGACATCAGTACCGGTACTCTGGCTTCGAAGATAAAGGAAATCTGTGCTATACCACTCGCGCCAACATGCTCGTATGTTTCGAAGATTGCGCAAGTAGGCCTACTGTTACATCGCAGAGAAACGCAGTTAAGTCTTCTCGAATCTCAATGATTTCGCCTTTACGCATTGCGTCGTATCAGAACTCGGCCGCGTGCAAGCACCTGCAAACATGCGGCATGGCGTGAGTGTTATAGCACGCGGTACATCGTTAGTCTCTGGTCGCGGTCGGCTAAGTTCGAGCTCACTCGTTCGTGTAGCGAGGAATCGATATGGAAGATGATCGATCGTATCGATCGCTAAGCGTCTAAACTCTAAATTCCTTTTCTGCCTTGAATCATCCTTAACGAGCGTATGACGTCTTTTTCATAGGTTCTTAATGTCGCATAACCATAACGAATAGAAATAAATGATGTCGACGGACATTGTAATGAAGAGCTTCTTGAAGACGTGCATCGCAAATGCATTGGACGGAAGTCAGGATGAAGCAGTATGGGTTGATGACCAGAATGATGCACGTGGGAGTACCTCGGAGATTGGCAGCAGTGACGGAAGTGACAATGAATAGGGCGAGTACCGTATGCCAGTTGCCTTGTTTCAATAATGCAAATTTTGAGTTTTTTCGGGAATACGGTCATTCCCCGCGCATATCTCGCACCGAAAATTTTCGCACATATTTTCGGTCAAAAAAGTGCGAGATATACGCGAGCAAATACGGTATATGTAAATTGTTGCGGACCTGAAAATAATCTTTTTACAATTAAATTTTAGTTACTTTGCCATTCGTTATAACGACATTCCCTTATATGCAAGAAACGTATTACAGTGCAACCCCCATTTAACATTTAGGGGCGTGGTGGCTCAGCGGTCTAGCTGTATGCCTCTCACCAAGGCGGTCCGGGTTCGATTCCCGGTCAATGCATGTGAGATTTTCGAAGTGAAATGCCATGTCCTGTGGTTCGGATTCCACGTAAAAAGGAGGTCCCGTGGCTCATGATCTCAAGATTAACGGTCACGTTAAACTACAAGCTTCCTTTCCTTTCCATTTAACATTTGCCCCGGGACCTGTAATTTTGAGCCTTTATTCGAGGCAAACTCAAAATCGAGGTTTTGTGAATACTGCTATATACTGCCTGTTTATGATTAGTTAAATACCTAGCCACTACTGTATTGACATAATATTATACAAGTGTAACATCCAATGCTTATTAGTAAACCACAACATTTTGAAAATCATAGATTAATAATAATTTTCAAAATGTTATTGCTAGAAAAGACAAATAGATATTTCTATCACTAAGGGTCGTGAAATTGCTTTTTTTTATTTTTTTATTTTTCTTTTTTTTCTTTTCAAACTGCCAGTAGAACATTGTTTAATTAATACTTTGCTAGTGCATACTGGATGTTTGAATAAGATGATTCACAAGTATGGTTATTATTAATGCACAATCACTAAAAAAAACTTAGTACCGTATATATTATATTTTATAGGTTTCTCACAAGCATAGGTGTGAATGTAAGAGTCTGAGTGTGGTTTACACACACCTGAAAACGATCCAGCTCTATGGCTAACATTCTATGGCCAACATTATTATAAGATCACTTAAAATAATTCCTAACACCGTTACTAACGAGGGAACGGTACGAAGTCGGACCACGAATTACGACTTTATTTTTACATAGACGTGAAGGTCATTTAACGCTGAAACAGGTGGTGGAGATCTAATTTTTCGCTGGTCCTTTTTAAGGAGCCATTTGGGAGCCCCAAGTTGGCGGTGCGCGCTCTGAATGGTACAGTACATGCCGGCACACGTCAGCACGTACAGCCAGCGGCTGACTTGCCTCGCCTTCCCATCTACCGCCCAATCAATACCTTTAATACCTTTAATTAAAGGTATTGATTGGGCGAAAATTTTACCCATTATACTTAATATTGTACGCGTCAATACGGACCTAAAAAATGGAAAACATTCCAAACAATCTTCCCATCTACCCTCGTTCGGTTCTCCAGTATCATCCACCACATAGGCTATGGTTGCCTACAGTGGTTGTGTATATGGGACTGCGAGTCGTTTTCTATACGGTCACGTTCTCCACGCCTGATGGCTATTCCACATACAGGCGATCGCATTGGAGTCTTTGCGTTGTAATGACTGCTTGCAGCATTATTGTAGCTCTTATTAATGCCTACGGTGTTCAGTATGCTACAGAGCTTTCTGATAAAGAGCAAATATTGTTCATATATATAATGACAACGTTTGATGCAATTATGGAAGACAAACATTGTGGTGTTTGAAGCCATATTTTCAGTGTTGCCTTAGTAAACAAGTGTTTAGTGCTTTTCAGTCGGTCAACACGAATGTACCCAAAAGAGATGGGTTATGCCCTAATCCTGCCTAAAATTTTATAGTTTAACCATAGTTTACAACCATATAATCTCTCTAAAGTACAATCTCCGGATAGCTATCACCATTTAGCATTTCACCTAACATATATACTGCATTTAGCATACACTGACAGTTGCAGTACCAATACTGCAACTAAATAATTGTACATATTGTAAATATTTTCACCTGTATTTCAAACATAGATTTTATAGCCTAAGTGTAATGGATCTGATGATGATCGCTTGACGATCGAAACTGGTCATCCTAGTGTTTTATTAATCTCATGTAATTTATTTCAGGATTAGGGCATAACCCATCTCTTTTGGGTACATTCGTGTTGACCGACTGAAAAGCACTAAACACTTGTTATGGAAGACAAATGCGAACTTATTCAGGTGGAAGAAGCCTTCTTCGCTGATTCAGAAGACAACGATGACGGTGAGGAGGAGACACCTCACCGAAAAATCGTAAACAGGGGGGATGAGTTTAACGAAGAGAATATGTCGTGTGATGGCCGAGGAAGACCCTGTAAGTCAATGGAAGATTATGATTCCGAGTTATTGTTGGACATGTATCAAAAAATAAAGCAACAAGGACCTATGTACGCTGTACGAAAGTAAAAGAAGATTCGGCGACAAATTTACGGAATAGTCAACCACGTTGGAACACATTGGAGAAATTAAGAAATGTACAATGATTCGAGCTTATGTGAAGGAAGAGTTCACCATGGAAAGGATGCGTTATTTATCTGTCACAAAATCAGACATTGAACGTTGGACTGGTGAGGGTAGATAGTTGTTTTGTGACTCCTACTTGACAAACCTTAAAAGGCGTTACCACAATTTTATACTGTCTCGCAAACTAATTTTCATGATTTGACATAATGAAGTATGCTGGAATTGATTGTACCAATTTTTCTTTTATAAGGAGCGCACAATGAATTTCTTGCGTTTTGTTATTCACATTTCGTGATATATTTTCATTATCATGCCATGAACAATGCACCCATGCCAGACTGTCTTAGAATAAAGGCATTTCTTGAACAGTTTGAACGGCATGATGATGAAGATGATATGTGATATTATATGATTTGTAAACCATTGTTTTTCTATACTCCACAATGAATTCATCTTTGTAAATAAGATAACCAAACTAACGTCAGTTTTAACCCGCCATCCCGTGTACACAACTGTAGGCAGCCGTATGTGGTGGGTGATAGTGGAGATCCGAACGAGGGTAAAGGGAAGGCGAGGCTAGACAGCCGCTGGCTGTGCGCGCTGACGTGTGCCGGCATGTACTGTACAATTCAGAGTGCGCACCGCCAACTTGGGGCTCCCAAATGGCTCCTTAATAAGGACCAGCGAAAAATTAGACCATCATTACCTGTTTCAGCGTAAAAAGACCATCACGACTATGTAAAAATAAAGTCGAAATTCGTGGTCCAACTTCGTACCGTTCCCTCGTTAGTTGATATGTGATATTATATGATTCGTAAACCATTGTTATTGTTTCTATATTCCACAATGAATTCATCTTTGTAAATAAAATATCCAAACTAACGTCAGTTTTAACCCACCATCCCGTGTACACAACTGTAGACAGCCGTATGTGGTGGGTGATAGTGGAGAACCGAACGAGGGTAGAGGGAAGGCGAGGCTAGACAGCCGCTGGCTGTGCGCACTGACGTGTGCTGGCATGTGCTGTACAATTCAGAGTGCGCACCGCCAACCAGGGACTCCCAAATGCCCCCTTAAAAAGGACCAGCGAAATATTAGACCTCAAGTACCTGATTCAGTGTAAAAAGATCTTCACGACCATGTAAAAATAAAATCAAAATTCGCCGTCCAACTTCGTACCGTTCCCTCGTAAGCTCGAATATACCAGCCGTTGGAAAACCCAAACAGCTACCAAAAGTGTGCTCATTCTTTGAGTGACTGGACATGTTTTGTAGAGTATATGCTTTTTCCTTTGCCAACAATTTTTACAGCAATTTGCGACAAATTTTATGGATATTTTACAAAATGGAATTTAAGGCATATCTTTTTTCAGGAGTTTGCACAAAATATTGGTTAAAATCACAACTTTTCAAATAGTCATCAGCCCATCACAATGAATTTTCGACTGTAGCAAAATATTTACATGCTGCCTTCTATGCTGATGTATGCCGCAATGATCTTAGAACGAAATGTCTTGGCTTCAAAGTTGCTAACTCTATCATATGGAAAATTACTGATCACATTAGAAAAAAACGAGAGATTCCCATTATCAATGCAGAAATCTTTATTTCTGTCGTTTAGGGAGTTTATTACGTCCCGAAAATCAAACAATAATTGTTTTTTGCGCAGAAACACATGTTAAACTCGTAGCATTCGGCTATAAAATAATTAAGTCGGCGACATTGCTCGACGTGATTCGTAAATAGCGAATATCAGTGAGCGAGAGTAGAATAAAAACCATAACGGAAACAGTCTTTCGCCAGTCAACATATGCGTTGTTGAAATCATTCTTATAATTATAAGTAACCTACTTAGAGTTCAGTAGCTATCTTTTGAGAAAATAAGAAGAAAACCTGATTTTATTACAGCATCCTGACAAAGATGTTGACGTAGTTACAACCGATGCGCGATGTGTTCTCATCCAAAAGACGTGCGACAGACAAGGAAGTTAGGTTAAGTTTGAATTTTCTGCAGGTTCCTAACCTAATGGATTTTCTATTTGATACAACGGCATTAATGATAAACTAATGGGACAGATGACATCATAGGTTGCCTCATGATGTCCATGTAAGGCTGTGTCCCAATGCTACAATTTCACCCAGAGTGAACTAGATAGTCGACTAATATTCCGGATGAGACGCCACAAGTCATCATCCAAAGCTGCTTAGCACATACAGAGGTGTGCAAATTATTAGACTCAATGCCAGTGTGACTTAATACAGTAGAAATGATTTGCAAGGTGCAGAAATTATCATCATACTAGTTGAAACCCATCAAAACATGACGGTCATTGGGAAAATATTTACTGAAGGATTTTCTTATATTCATTCTTTGTACGATTACAAAGAAAGATCGACTTTGCAACATATAACTGGCCATGACTGAAAACGTGATGGGGCAAATAGAGACCTACACGTTCCACAGTTTCCCCTTGAGCTTAATTGATTGTGTAAAAGTATGCCAAGCGAATTGGAAATTGGTGCCTCTTAAAAGCAAATGGAAGTGTTTTATCGGATGGTATTAAATCAAGTCTGCCCAATATTAACTGCACTTATTATTTCCAAATCCAAGCAATTTCTTAATCAGTTCAATGAATTTATTAATTTCATTAGTGTACATTTCTTGGTGTAAGAGTGCAAACTTTCGATAAATGTATTATATCCTTCGCAGAAGTGAATGTTTCACCGTAAATCTCAGTCACGATATAATCATGAGTTGGAAGTCTGGCTGGTAATTTAATAACATTTGCTTCCTAACCAACCACAGAGGGGTAGTCGTCGTTAACTTGTAGCAAATAATAGAATCATAGAATTCCATTTCATTAGTTTTCTATCGAGTGTTTTTATGTAAGCGGCGTATCTTAGAGAAGGGCCAGAGAGAAGAGTATTTACTACAATTGTGAATAACTGTTTGGCGATAGCATGAGGCACAACAGGCGAAACCTACCTGAAGTCTCCTCCAAGAGCAATAACCTTCCCACAAGAAAGAATAATGTCGTTCCCTATATCTTTTAGAAGTCGATTCACACATATTAATGAATGAACATTTGCCATTGGGGCTTCATTCGACATTATGAGCCATGCTAATCGAATATCGTCAGCTGGATTGCAATTTAATTTTACCTAGACACTGAACTCTCAATTAAATTGAGAAGTATTTTAAATGTTGAAGGTCTTGCTCTTGCAAAATATAGTTTAAATTGTGAAGTGTGCCCTCCCTGATGCAAGAATTCACCCGATTTACAGACCTGCCTTGATTAGCTTCTGAGGAGTATAATATATACAACTGGCCGTAAAAACCATTGCTTATATTTTTGGAATATAAGGAAGAAATGCAATGATGTGATATTCCAGAAATTTTAAAACAATATGGACAGTATTTATGTGGCACGGTAACATTGGCACCAAAGGAAACAAAGGATGTAGCATTGTTGTACAGCCAAATATTCTCTCTGAAATACCTTGAGATATCATCTCCAGTGAAAAATTGTTTCAGCCTGCCAGGTATTCTATATTCCGGCAGATCAATTTTACCATTATAATAGCAAAGGCCAAAGGTCAAAGGCCAAACATTGACCTCTCGCAAGAGAAATACAATGCAGAACAATGTATACATTTGTTCGTTAAAGACCCAACACTGTACGGTATAATATCTGGAATTGTTCCTGAAATGGCATATTTATATTGGATTTTAAAAGTGGCTTCAGATTTTGTTCGATTTCTCACTTCTTGTGTCTCTTTGTAATTTACATACGACCGGCCAATGTTTCTTTTCGCCGAACGGGGTTTTTATAGTAGCATTTCTCCCAAAATTAACGTCGTATTAGATAACACTATAGTGCCCTGCATCAATGTAGCCGCTAAATATTAAATGGCAAATAATACTTCCATTGCAATAACAACAGAGTGGTTAGACTCATTGTTATGAACTCTAAACAAATAATCAATAAACAATTGGCTTACGGTATACAATGAAGTTCAACATGACCAGTGTATTCACCGTCCAGATTGCTATGAGACTGGTCGACAATAATAAAATCCTTATAATTATCCTTGCCAGCAAAAATTTTTGCAATAGTTTGCATATGCAGCTCAGGATAATGTTCTTATTTTGATATAAACAGTACGAAACTGCCTAAATAAGCAATTTCCATCACCTGTTATAGGTACAATCCTTTCGGTTTCTATGACAGCAAATTATTCAGTGGAGCATAGCATCACTTCACCAACTACTGGATGAGCATAGTCTCACTTCTCCAGCCACCGTAATGGAGGCAGTATTAGAATTATATGTCCCGTGCATGTCGAATAACGTATTAACACAGGGAAGCCCACTTTTAAGGCTACATTCTTGCCTGTCGGGAGATCCAGATTAAATTCCCTGCTCTGCCAAGAAATTTAATTTTGGCCTGAGGGCTGGAACGGGGCGCACTCAGCCTCGAGAGGTAAAATTGAGGGGAGGTAGGATCGATTCCAACCTCAACCATCTTGGATGTGTTTTTCTTTGGTTTCCCACTTCTACTCCAGACAAATACTGTGATGGTTCCATACATAAGGCCTCGGCCTTCTCCTTCCCAATCCCCACATTAGTTACACGTACACATATTAACACAGCCATCAAAATAACACAGGTTATAAGAGAGAATATTACACGCACAACAAAGTACATGGGGCTGAGTGACCACGATGTCAAAGCCCCTAAAATAAATTATGTTCACCAATTGTCTCTCGTGGTGAATGTGATAATGCACAAGCGCATGTGATAGGAATACAGAGAAACCTCTCTTAGCGGACACTCCTCTAAGGCGGATATCCTTTCATTACGGACGATTTTCTAGGTCCGTGACAAAACCTCTATTAGGTATATTAGTAATTAATCTCTCTTATGTGTACACTTGCTATTACGGACATGGACACCCCGGCTGCATTTAAAATAATCAACCAACCTCTCTTAGCGGACACTTGTTATGAAAAGAAATTGCATCTCTGTGGGTCTATTAGTCTTGTATGAGCACTCTGTAGTGTTAATGTACTTTCGACATATCCTGTGCTTCCTGGAAGCCAATTAGCGCTGACCTTCCCATCACCTATCTTCTGCACTGCTCCATAAATAAACCTAAGCCTAACGGTATCGCTTTCATTGTTCTCCTGAACTTGAAATGGTCGGAATAAGGAAATTCATACTTTCACTATCTGGTCAGTTTTGCCGTGAAACTTCTTAAATCCATTGTAGGACCTGTTCATTACAGTAGCAAGTGAGTGCATCTGAAATGGCTCCTCGTAAAAGTTTAACTTTAAAAGAGAAAGTAGACATCGTAGATTATCACAAACATGAGAAATGTGGGGCACGGAAACCATGTGAAGTGTTTAAGATTGGAAAGACGCAGGCAGCTGAAATTGTGAAAAAACAAGAAGAGATAATTAAGGTATGGTGTCTTAATGGTAATGAGCTGCAAATTAGACAGTTTCAAAGTGGTAATGGTGCTGTTATTGATAAGTCAGTTAGCAAAATAAGAAGTCAGAACGTCCCTGTGTCCGGACCAATGATACAAGCTAAAACATTAGATTTCGCGGCAGAATTAGGTATCGGAGATTTCAAAGCCTCGAACGGTTGGCTCGAGAATTTCAGAAAGCGCCACGATATAAAATTTAGAGTAATTTGCAGAGAATCCTCCAATGTTGATAAGGATAATGATTTGAGCTGGGAAGAAAAGTTGCCTTACATCACTGATGGCTATTCGCCGTAAAACATTTCAAATGCGGCCGAAACTGCACTGTTTTACTGCGCGTAACCCTACGTTTTCATGTTAGTACACATATTGCACATGTACATGTGGAAAATTGTAATCATTTTCTCGAACCCTCTCTTTAGTGGACACCCCTCCTTAGCGGACAGTATTTACGGTCCCAAGGGTGTCCGTTATAAAGAGGTTTTACTGTACTACATTTTTTCTTTAATAATTTAGAAGTACAGTGAAACCTCCATTTAACATTTGTCCTGGAACCTGCAGATTTGAGCCTTAAATTGAGGTGAACTTTAAATAGGGGTTTTGTGAAAAATACAACGTAATGCCCTTTTATGGCGAGTTTAACATGTATGCAATGACTATTATATGCACAAATTATTCTTCCATATGAGTTTAATACAATGTATTTATATTTCATGGTTAAATAAAGAGTTTTCGAAAAATCATCACAATATTCTACTGTGGTGCTTTCATATTTTATTCAAAAGAAACGGCTGCAACTGCCTCAAAATACAACTTGTAGGCTATTAAATAATAAACGATAATCTATTAAAAATTAGTATTGAACGTTAACAAGAAAAAAATGTCCATAATATAGGCTAAATCACAAAAAACGCCAACTTGAACTAAATAAAACCTCCCAACTTTTAGCAAATGTACTGTATGAACATTAAAAAATTGAAATATGATACATAGGTTCTTTACAAGAAGAGTTCAGGATCGTTGGTATCACGGGATGGCAGACTTGAAGTGTTTTTTTTTTTATATCAAGACCAATGGGAGTCTTACGATAACATTTACCCCATCTCCCAAATCCAACTTGTACCGCGAAGAAAGCAGTAAAAAAAGACCTTCTCCGTTATCCTATTCCGTAAACCACTTTCGACGAGACAGACCTTATTTTGAACTCTCCTAAGAGAGCGTGTATTTTTTGTGTGTGCCCACTCCACTGTAGTTAGTTTTCAAACAGAAGTATTGTTGTAAATAATTTACATTTATTGCTGACGTCCTATCCAACGTTGCCACATATCTGACATCACAACAGGGGTCTAGATAAAAAAAAATTAGCTATTTCAAAATTCAAATCAACTCTTAAATTGTTTGCGACCGTAGAAACGTTAAAATCGACATACTGTATTTTTATTTCACGCACATACGTCAACGCCCAAAAATCGAGCCTAAATTGGAGCCTAGCGCAGTTATTACGAACACGTTCTTGTTCAAATAAAGGACGTGAGGTTAAGTTATCTGACGTTAATCTGGCGCTAATATTTAATTTCAAAGGAGTATCGTACTTACCGTATATACCCGAATGTAAGACGACCCCGAATATAAGACGAGGCCTAGTTATCAACTGCCTCTTACAGATTTTTTCAAAAAAATACTTGCTAACTCATAACTTGCATAATATATGCCCTTAAGGTCGTGCCTTCATTTTTATAACGTCTCGTGTTATCGGAAATCCCTCTGCCCGCTTTTCCAAGATATACTCTATAATTTCTTCGTTCAAGAATGGGAGACGTTATTAAATTAAGATACGTTGATCACTCAATACTGCCCGTAAAACTGACTGGTTGTTCTCGTAAAGATTGTTTTAAAACATATTTCCATATGCTTTCGAACATATAATTTATCCGCTTAAAATGACGTGTATGCGAAAATCCTAACCTCAAAATGTACGCTATTCGTATATGCATGGTAATTAAACATAACAAACCATATTTTAATCTTCATTAACGCATTGATTTGTTGCGAGTTACAAGATGCCAACACCACATACTACTTTGCAAATAATAATAACAATTTAAAAAGAAAAAAATATATTTTTTTAATACCCTGAATATAAGACACCCCCAAATTTTTTATAACACAAAAAGTGGGAAAAAACCTCGTCTTACATTCGGGTATATACGGTAATGTCTGTTATGAAGGAATCGACGATTGTGTACTTCATAAGGCATCTAACGAAGTCTAGCTAGCCGTATCCGGCGAATGATATACGACCAAATGTACGAGACGCCTTGCCGTCAAAAAAATGTTTTGTCATTTCGTGACATTAACTCACAATTGGACAAATGGGGTGGATTTATTAATCGATAAAGCTTTTAAAAACCAGCGAAAGGAATTGAAGTATTTTTCATTAACTAGCCACCTGTTCCTTTAACTTGACTCAAGATTATAACAAATGCGACTGAACTCGTCTGCGGTACGCCTGCAGTGATGGGTCAGTTTCTCAAGGTTGCTGCGTGGCTGGCCAATAATAGAGAGTCTTCTCGCGGATGTTTGAGAGTACAGCGCTCTGACGGGCACTTGAGTTTCAAGCAAGCTGTTACACACGTAGGCTAGCCGCATCTACGAGACGGTACACGGCCAAATGTACGAGACGGCTTGCCGTTAAAAGATCGCTTTGTCATTTCATTCCGATAACTCAGAATTGGAAAAATATGGTGGATTTACTGTTCGATTAAGTTTTTAAGAGCCAGCGAAAGGGATTGATATATTTTTTATTAACTATTCCTTCCTTGTTCCTAAAACTCAACTCACGATAATAAATGCGCCTGAACTCGCCTGCGGTACGCCTGCAGTGATTGGTCAGTTTGTCAAGGTTGCTGCGTGACTGGCCAATGACAAAGAGTCTTCTCGCGGATGTTTGGAAGTACATCTGGAACATGCGTACATATTCATACATTTCCTCAGGCAATTAAGACTACGAGCAGGACACGCGTGGTTATCTAATGTCTCGCCGTTGTGCAGCAATAACTTGTTTTTTTTTTTTTTTTTTTTAAGCGTGTTCTCATTCACGGCTTAGTGATTTGTTCATCTTACGTCATCGTAGAGGGAGTGACGTCATACTCTTCACAAAGGAAGGGAGAAAATACCAACTTGCATATTGTTTGGGACTCTACCAATGATAAATCGACACAGATTTTATTCCAGGGGTCCAAGGATTCGAGCCTAAAATGGAGGTTAAACGTAAAATCGGCAAACCTTAAAATGAAGCCTGATATACATTGCGTCTTATGGGATAATAGCCGGGACCTACAGAAATGTACGTTAATTGCGGGTAAACGTTATTTCGAGAAACGTTAAATCGGGAGTTCACTGTATATGGCAACGTAAATCGCGGAGAATTCGTTACTTTACGGGAATGATAAAAGAAAGGAACTATCGATTAAAGATAAAGTGGACATTATAAGGAAAGTGGAGTCGTCTACTCTTTTGCGTGTTGCTCTGGTGAAGGAGTTCGGAATGACGCCGTAGCAAATAAAGAAGGGATCTTGGCTTCTGCCGGGAATACTTCGGCAAACTGCAAGAAAATTAAAACTGGGAAATACGACGATGTAGGACAAGCTCTGCTGGTATGGTTTAAACAGCAGCAAAGTTTAAACATTCCAGTGCATGCGCCGAGTCCAAGGTTACGCAGTGTTGCAATGTTATGCGGCAACTACCGCAAGTACGAAAGATTTGTTTCTGATACCGACCCTCTTTTATAAAGTAGCCTACTTTGCAGTGTACGAACTATGACGAGATTTCATGTTAGCTATTTCAAACACTTGGTTTACATTTACTGATGCCATGCTTTCACACAACTCACGAAACTGACGCTTGTGCTAGGCTCGCGCGACCGGTCAAGCCATTAGACGGAAATAAACAAGTACACCCGAACAAGCACCATATAGCGGATACTCGCACGTGGCAGGCAATTTAAATCTTTAATTAATACCCGCACCCCTATTTTTCATGTCCGATTTTGTATAAAAATGTGCGGGTGTTATTCGGGTATATACGGTAGTTAATAGTTATCAACTTGAGCTTTGGGACACAGCCTAAGTAGCCTAGGCTACCCGTGGTTCGAAACAGGCAAGACACGTTTGAAAAAAATGAAAATCCACAGCCTGCTTCCAGTCTCCGACCGGGTCAGGAATGGAATGAATGAAGCCCCCATCTAGCGGCGAGGATATGAACTGTGCCGGCTGCCGAGGCCTGACGCACTCCTCTGGGGCAATGATTAAATGAATGACAGATGAAATGAATGATAGTGGAGAGTGTTGCTGGAATGAAATTTTGACAGGGAAAACCGGAGTACCCGGAGAAAAACCTGTCTGCCTCCGTTTTGTCCAGCACAGATCTCACATGGAGTGACCGGGATTTGAACCACGGACCCAGCGGTGAGAGGCAGGCGTGCTGCCGCCTAAGCCACGGAGGCTACCAAGACACGTTTATCGTTACTAATGTGTGTTGTGCTTTTGTGTGGAACGGTAAATCCCACCACTGGACAAATTCTGAGGATTTACTAGCAGATAACATTAACAATACGGTAAATCAGAGAAAATACAAGGCTATAGTTCACGCACCAGCACGTATCTGCTCCTTATTACTCTTCGCAGTCAATTTGTTTTCATGTTGCTCAAGTGTAACATGTTATACAGGGAGTCCTATTCAAGACTTCGCTTTACAGGCCGCGACCCATGGGAACCCCATTTGTGGTCTGCGAGACTCCCCATGTGTGACCATATGGAGTGTGTCGGCGATTATTCGCAGCTCAGTGTCCTACAGCAGTTCAGTAATAACCCAACTATTGGCCTTAAAAGGTGTGTAGATGTGTTGTTAGGTTTATTATAGTATGGTCAAGTATACTATAGCCCAGAGAGTATTCCTGGTCGAGTGTTATTTGTACAAGAAGAAGAAACCAGTTAAAAGGTGCCTTCGAAAATTCAGGAGACAGTTTCCGGGTATTACCGTACCATGAAAGCGTTACTTACAACTATTCGTTCGTAAGTGGTGTAAGAGTAGTTTCGTACATAATTAAAAAACCAGCCAAGAAGGAAAGCTTTCACACAGGAGAGGTTAGATCAAGGGTGGCCAGTCTTGAATGCTCAGCGTGCCAGCTATGCTGTGGCGCATACCGGCAGGATGGTTTGTGCCTCTCTTGGCTAGGCTGCCTGCCCTGCGTGCCTAAGTCAACTTGACTAAGTCAAGTTGGGATCACTGGCACACCGGACGTAATGTAAACAAACAAACAAACAAACAAACAAACCAACTGTTCTTCCAATGTGTTGGTTGTCAGAAACATCTACATTTTGTTCGGGCGTTTCTCCACATACTGGTACATGAAGATTACGTGCTTAGCTTTATAACATTTTGTTATGTTTATGTTTTTGTTTTGTTTGTTTCCAGCCTGGGGCTGGAAACTGTGCAAGATGATGATGATGATGTTGTTGATTGATTTAGGGGCTTTGTGATATCTTGATCATGTAGCAACATGTACTTGGGTGTGTGTATAGAATTTGTCGAATAACCTGTGTAATTGCGATGGATCTATTAGTGTGTGCATTTGTAATCCAGATGAGGACTGGGAAGGAGGCGGCTGTGGCCTTGGTTTAGGAGACATTACGGCATTTGCATGGAGTAGAAGTGGGAAACCACAGAAAAAAACTCCCAAGATGGCTGAGATGGGAATCGAACCCACCTCTTCTCAGTTTTGCCTGACGAGGCTGAGTGTACCCAATTCCAGCCTGACGACGACAACTGAATTTCTTGACAGAGCTGGAATTCAAACCCTGACCTCCGGGGCAACAGTCAAGAATACCATCCGCTACACCGCGAGGTGGTCAGAACGAAAACAATCAGAAATATTGATAAGGTGTTATGCGACTCATTTAAGACAATGCAATTTTGGTCACATTTTTATTTACCTTGCTTTCATTTAGTTTTCATTTTTACAATATGCTCAATGTTCGGTACGATTGTGAGACAATCAACCAGAGGCTGTTTCGCATGTTATCGTCGGATATCAGAGTACAATGCCGTGATTTTGTTTGTTTCAATGCAGAGAAAAACAATTGAAGACTCCATGGGAAAAACAGGGTAAGTCACATTCTGTAAATTTTTCAAGAGAGCGAATTTAAACTTTCAACACCAAAAAGAAATACTTAAAACACTCCAATTGAGGATAAACAATATTGTTTTTTTTTTGTGCTAAATTTATTTCTTATAAAGGAAATACATGTAATACAAATAACAACTAAAATTAAATTATGAAAAGTGAGAGGATATGGGACGTTCTTTCAGTTTCCACTAAAAATAAAAACCTCTGTATCTCTGTGACATTACGCTTTATTTGAAATTAATCTCAACTGATCTGTAGTGACCAGAATGCGCCATAAACTCATTTTCGAAAAAAAAAATGGACTTACCCTGTTCTTTCCGTAGGATCTTCAATTGTTTCCACTCTTTCTTAAAAGAAGTCGCATTTTCCCTCCTTTTCTTATCAGCGCTAGCCATTGTAAAATGTTATTCATCCCTGCGATCAAATAATGTGAAGTGACACTACATCTAACAAGATAAGGGACACCGCACCGCGACCGTTGACCTTCGACACAGCGAAGGCAGTAAGGGATGGAGTATGACTGGAAATCGAGAGAGACAGACATATAGTCTTTCCCCACCATCACTGCAAGGTCATCCGTGCCAGAAGCATTCCGGCGTGAAGCCAGCAATTCAGCCCCCGTAAGTCGCTTCGAAGATTAGCTAGGGAAACTGGTATTTCACGTAACTCAGCTCGTAATGCAACAAAATTATTACATTTACGATCTTACCGGTCTCATTTATTCCATAACATACAGCCTGCAGATTTCGTTGCAAGAATAAGATTTTGCAATTGGCTAATCAATTGTTCGAAACATGTACCAGTAATAAACAGTGCTAATAATATTACAAGTATTGAAAAGACGGAAATAAGAGTAAGTTATTTAGTGGATTTTTTCATTTTCACGGACCATTATGGATAAAAACAATTAAATCAATTGTGTCCATGACAGTTTCGTGGATCCGAACTTTCTTTCTATGAGCGACGAGGCATGGTTCCATCAGAGTGGATATGTCAATTCACAAAATAATAGGATCTGGGATACAGAGAACCCGTACATTTTACATCCGAGACCTCTGCATGATGTGAAGGTGTGCTGTTAGTGCCTAACGAATTATCAGTCGGATATGTTTTGAAAAAACAGTTACCTCCAACCGATATATTCACAATATTCTCAAACCATTATTTGCCGAACTGAAGTGGAGAAAAGATACGGTTAATTCCCGCAGGCTAGTGCGACAGCCCATACGTCTATGCTTACGATAAATGAAGTGTTCCATGATCAAATCATCAGTAAAGACTTATGGCCCCCTCGCTCGTCTGATTTAAGCGCCCCTGACTTTTATCTATTGGGAAATCTTAAAGGAAAAGTTTACCGGGATAATCCTTGAACTGCAGACATTAGGAACACCAGTTTTCATGAACTGCAAAGAATATTTCGAAATCTCATTACAAGATGCGAAGCTAGCATTGCGACTCAAAGAGATCACTTCCAATATCTTCTGTAAATACTGGTGAGTTCACTTCATTTACTAGTTTTTTGTTTGATTTATTTATATCTTCTCAGCGTGTATATAGCTAGTGATTTTATTTTCATATACTTTTTTTTTTTTGTAGGTTTTATTATTTGTTCTGAGTATATACATAGCTGATGAGTTTCAGTTTCACTTAGTTTTTAGTTCCATTTACTGCTTTTTTTGTTTTTTTTTTGTTTTTATTATTTGTTCTGAGTACATATATAGCTGATGAGTTATAGTTTCATTTCGTTTTTATAGGCGTAATCATGCTGTTTATTTGAACCAACAACGTCTGCTCACCTTTCCTGGCCCTTGCGGCCACTGTGTCACTCTCTCCGCTTGCATGCGCTCCTAATCCTCGGTACTCCGTCTCGAAGTATTTAAATGGACTCCCTGTAGAAAATGGTGCGGTCATATGTGTTGAGCAAGACTTTAAAATGTGACTGCTGTTTCTTCTGGTTAACAGACAATTGTATTGCGTTTCGTCTCTTTTCTTTTTTAACTCATTGAAAAGAGGGGCAACAACTTCAGTTGTTACATAGCAGGGAGAAAATGTCCGACTAGTGAATTGTTTGGAAACTTACGAACGTTAAATCAACATCGATGTTGTTACAGCAGCCGTAAGATTCGAGCCTTAAATAGAGGTTAAACGGAAAATCGTCAAACGTTAAATTTAAGCCTAATTTATAATAATAGTAATGTTATTTGTTTTACATCCCTTTTAACTACTGAGACTCTTAGAGACGCCGGAGTGCCGGAATTTTGAGCCGAAAGTGATCTTTAACATGCCAGTAAATCTACTGACACGACTCCCTCGCATTTACGCACCCTCAAATGCCAGTTAACTGCGCCAGGATAAGCCTAATTTACATTGTCTTCTTGGCATAATAGCCGGGTCCAATGAACATGAACATTAATTGTGGGCAATGGTTTTATCGAGGTATTGTCTGAATTGTGTGCATATATTCAAGATGAAAGACAGATCACAGGTAAGAATGACCTCTACCAATTAAAGAATCAAAGAAAGTAGGCAGATTAGTTCTCCTACATAACTATTTGTTGACTTTTGATTCATTTTATTCTCATAAGGAAAATTACCTGAAGAAGTCTGGTGAGACATCCAAATCCTCCTCCACAATGATGGCATATCTAGCACTGGGGAAAATGTTGAATGTGGCTGTGAGTGAAGCTTTGTAATGCTGTGATATTCTTGCATTCTTAACTCCAATAGGGGTATGCTGGATTCCACGGAGTCCAAAGAGCTTTGTAACTTCCAGGGGTTCTTCAAAGTAACCATCAATGAACACAGTTATCATCTCAGGATTTGAACCATGGGCAGAGAGGAGAGAACGCAGCATCCTTAGAACACAAGGAGAAACATTTGTTATACAATTACAAGATGTTGCGGCCATTATTAAACTGTTATAGATACTTTAAACAGCGTGATATTTAATTTCAGCACCAAGGCATTTGATGTTGCTGTTGATATTTTAGGAGCTCAACTGAAAGTTTATCGGCTCTTGTCACTGAATTGGATGCCTCTTTAATGTACCCAGCATTTGTCCATAACTAATATTACATGATTATTCTCATTTCAACTACATGATCTTTAAAGAAAAAAAAAAAAAATCAAATTATTAGTTCACTACAAATAAATGTGATATAATAAAGCAACAATTTGCAAGCCTTTGGTCAGTATGAAATTTCCATAATAACTACGGTACACTGCCATTCCATAAGAAATTGGAAAGGAAACATTAGTCCAATCCCAAATAAATTTGACTCAAGAAATCTGGGTAAAATCAAACTGGAGAGAAAGAATAATACTTGGCCCCACTTCCCCTTCTCCTAAACTTTTATCCTGCCTGGATTTTTAAAAAAATTATACAGATTGCAATTTACATTGCGGTTCGATGTTGAAAGTGCTACTTCCCCTAATCTTGCCAGCTTAAAAGATATCATCACCACCACCACAATTATTTTTTTAATCCATAAATTCAACAGATAAAGGAACACCTAGCACAAACGGGAAAGCCCCACATACATAAATAATGCTTCACAGGCACATCTGACATCTACATTTGTTACATATTCTAAAACATTAAAAACAACTTTACAAAACCGACAACAGTAGTCACTGTATGCTCGCTATGACACAGCACTAGGCCATAGGTCCAATCTATCCACAGGTTGGGTTCAAACCCCACCATCAGATAACCTTGAAATTGTTTTCCATGGTTTCCCTTTGTCAGCTCCATATAAATCCAGGGTGTCGAGCGATGACCTTTTTTCAAATTCCCGTATGAAAATCCACCAAATTCCCGTATATTTTAGAACTCTCTAAGACTTAAGAGTTCGCATACCGAATGGCTGAAAAATGAATCTTAAAGCGCGAATCAAGATTTTCTGGCGAAAGTGTAACTGCATTTTTGGAGATACTTCCGCAGCCCACGGGTGATGGCGAGATTTAGGTCTAATTCGGAGCATGAGCAAAGCGCGCACGAGTGAATTCTCTCGCAGATACCGTTTATCTGAGGAGATCTGATACAAACGACTGTTTTACTGAGGAGGGTTGAGAGAGTAGAGAATAGAAGTGTCACATAATAAATGTTTACGGGAAGTGACTGAATTGTATATTACCGTAACCGTATATAGCTTCCACGAGTTAAAATGACACCGAAACTTATGCATAGCGAACTTCCGGTCCGCGAATCTCCATTTGATTTTCATTGGCAGTGAATCGTTCGTTAGCGATTATCTTCTTTATTATTTCGGATTGTGGTTTTGTTTTTAGGCGTTCAACTAAATAAGAACTGGAGGGTTGGCCTTTCATGAATATTCCAAAGACAAGTGTCTCCTAAAAGAGTAATTAGTAAAACTTTGCATCAGGGACGACCATAAAAAACAGCTTGCCTACTAAGTGTGTGATTTGCACATTTCAAACGGCAGTGGTCTAACATACCTTAAGACTACAATAAGTTGGTGAAAATTAAATATGTTATATGTGAGTATATTGAAGCCTCCGTGGCTTAGGCTGCAGCACGCCGGCCTCTCACCGCTGGATCCGTGGTTCAAATCCCGGTCACTCCATGTGAGATCTGTGCTGGACAAAACGGAGGCAGACAGGTTTTTCTCCGGGTACTCCGGTTTTCCCTGTCAAAATTTCATTCCAGCAACACTCTCCCTTATCATTTCATTTCATCTGTCATTCATTTAATCATTGCCCCAGACGAGTGCGTCAGGCCTCGGCAGCCGGCCCAGTTCATATCCTCGCCGCTAGATGGGGGCTTCATTCATTCCATTCCTGACCCGGTCGGAGACTGGAAGCAGGCTGTGGATTTACATTCATATGTAAGTATATTATTATAATTTGCTATCCGGTTGTTATATTAGTATATTATGCATTAACGTGACCCGTTTAAATTCTAAATTGTGACGGGAGCTACGAGTTATAGGCTATTCGCCGTACCGGTAGGCCTAATATTTACTAACAACGCATCGTTTCTTCTTTAAGATTTATTTAATCATTATAATTATAATAGCCTATCTTCAACACTCATTTAACCAATAATCATTTTATAATTCTATACATATTCCAGGTATTGCAAGAAAGCGATATTTGATAGCACATGCGGTTCCACCTTAAAATCCAACCGTGCCTAGTTTTCAGTATCTATGGAAAATATTACCGTAAGTTAATAAACCAAACAACTGGCGACAATTTTTTTTAAATGCTCATTTACATCTTCACCCTAGTCTATGTAAAGTACCATACTGTAATCATTGAAAGGGTAGGGGGGTTATGTCCTCAATTTCACAAACGAACGAACCTCATTTTGCCTGAATTATGGAACCCGAATCCTAATGGAGGTATGGATTGTCTGCATTTAGAAATATGTTAGTCAATGATTTAAAACAAGATGCCAGAAAACTTAATACAAAAATCTGCGTGCCTACTACGGTGTAAAGTTGCTCCGTGAAAAAAATACACCTCGCCAAGATTATACGACGTGCATACAGTTAAATACAATCATCCAATTGGAGAAACACTTTCTTTGTCACGATCTTATAAGCAATTCAAACATAAACTGCTGTAATTTACGGGAAAATGTGCAACATTTAGAGACAACGAGTGTTGTATGTGGCACAAAGTTAGCAGACATTTCGCATCATTAATACATAAGGAATGAACACATGCTGAGCTTTCTCACCGCACACAGCTGAAGATCATATTCTTGGTACATTTTACGTTCTCTTAAGAACAATAATTTGCTTAGTTACATGCAAGGAAAATTAGTTCCCATTGCTTCCATTACCTGACTACTAAACCAGAAAATGGTAATGCATAACCATACACCAGTTGCGCGTCTTATGGCAAATGAAAGATCGAAAGAAAATGTAAGCTCTAAAGGAGCCAGGAACTAGGCGATACATTTTTCTACACTGCTGAAAATAGTCAAAATACCCTTTGTAATTATGAATATTAATCCTGGGGGGTCATGTAGTAATAAGATGTTACCCATCCACTATCCCATTTTAGATCACGACTTTTATAGTAAAATTGGAGGTGTGTCCGCTATTACACGCGTAAATTATGGGACAAATACAGTATTGCTAACCCCATGAATTCGGTACTGACAGCCTTCCTGTCACTATGCTCCGCTTTTCCTCTCCGCAACCCACGGTCGCCACATAACAAGACCCTACGTCCAACCACCACACGGCAAGTATTCTGAGCATGCTTCTCACCTAGACCCTGTATTTCGAAGGAAACAACGCGAAGGATATGTCGGGAGCTCAGAACAGCTGAGCTGTGTTACTAAGTTTTTAGTGTTGTTGTAAATCAACTGATTCGAATAATACACAGCGCAACACTTCAGACATTATTTATGTACAATTGCCGGTATACGTAATATATTTTAAAAGACGATCCTGAATCAACGCCGAGGACATTCAGAGAAATACGATACTTTTAGATGAATAAATAAATTACACACCGAAGCTATGATACCTTTATCATCGGTATTCAATTCAATAAATACGACAAAAAGGGCAAACACTCTACAGCTAATGAATATAAAAACACTCACCATGCAATGATTATCCTTTAACATGAAACAAGAGTCTGAGCAGAGGTCGTTCACAGCTTACTACAGTAGTTGACAGATAACACCATGCACACTCACTGAATCGCGACTCTCTACGGTTAATATTAGCTTTCGTGATAATACAAAAGTAAAGTTAAGGTGAAGACATATTTAGCACAGAGCACTCAAACAAGCCGCTCTGTGGCAATATTATTGCCGTGGTTTTATATTGTCGAGTTGTAGGCTATTGAATCACAGACGGTATTTTGAACACTATGACGGGAAACAATAGCCTGTACTCTATTATCGATTGACGCAAGCGAACTGACACAAATACATACCTTATCCTCAGTCACTTGGCAAGGATTTCTTTGACACCCTCCATACCTTCACTGTCCCTATCATCATCACCCCCATCATTGTCTTCGTCAGAGCTTGATGAATTGCCAAGGTTAATAATCATTTCATCCACTGCGATATCCAGATCGCCTTCAGTATTTCTTTCTGCACATGCTGTACGGGATGTATCCGGTCCTCGGGTCAAACTTCGGCGAAGTAAAAGTAAGGAAACAATGACAATGAAAGGAAATCCGACACAGGCAGTGGTTAATAAGCGACTGAAACAATGCCAGCCCACATAAGAAGAATTCTGTCACTTGTGTGGTGTATTTTGTAGCCACATGTTGGTGACGGGTGTTTCATAGTAAAATGTCGAGAGCTGTGAGATATTGTTTGTAGTTTTCGAAATGTATGCATGTGTGAAACATTTGCATTGAGTGTTTGCACGGACTTTAAAACAATTTGGTATGTGCATCTCCCCTGCGAAAGAAGACCATGGAAGGGCTAAAAACAGTAACACGCGACACGCCGCGAATACTTTTTAATTTAGATTTATTTTATCAAAATAGATAATAGAAAATAAAATAATGCAAAACAAAATTAAATAAGTCACTTTGACAAATACAAGATTGTTACTAGGAACTTCAGTTATACACAGCACAAAACTAAGTTCTTTTGACAGTACTATTTTTTTTTATTTTGTTTTTTCCAATTCCTGGAGATCTTTCGTGGCTTTTCTTTCAACTGCCACCTTAACCATCGCTTTGCACCTGTTTTGCTTCCTTGAACACGGCGTAGGAGTTTCGTGCAGTATGGACTCTTGCTCACAGTTATCCTTTCTACTCCACCAGCTGCCATCACAGTGTCCTGAACAGTATGCATGCCAATCAGACTTGCTTCTTTGTGATTGACGATCATGCACTCCTTGTTCAGGGAGAAACCTCTGTCTAGAGCTGCATTGTTGTGATACAAAATCAGTATCATTTTAACGAAGCTTGTGAGATCGTTTTTGGCAGTAACTGAGGAAGGTGCTGAAGCCACTAATTCAGACCACAGCACGTCAAGCCGTGGCTCTTTTCCGTCGAACTGCTTGAAACGCGCAGTGACGGAAGGCAGTCTCAGAAGTGCAGAGTAGCTGCCCTTGATGCGGTCAGCCATTGCGCCAGAAAGCAAATTCTTCTGATTACAAAGAATTTCCAGGGCAATGACGATCCTAACTTCTTCCAACTTAAGAGTCTCAGCGACCCCTATAGTCTAGGGCAGGAAATAGTACGGGTCTCTTGTGAGCAAGAGTTGACCTCTCTTTGATTTTTTCAGCCATAGGATACGAATGTACAATTTTCGGCAGTTGGTGCGAAATTGCAGCACATCCGCGTCTGGAATTTTCTGAGATCTTAAGCTGTTAACTTCTTTAAGGGCTGCTCTTGTCGAGAAACCCAGGTCTCCTCTGAATAACAATACGGACTGATTCCTGCATGTCATTGTCAGCAACGAGCGCGGCACGCGGAGAGGGTACGGCCGGTGGTCGGCCAGGCAAGGCATGCATTCGACGTTGGCTGGGTTCTCATCCCGCTTAGCGCTCTATCGGTGGCACAAATTGCGGGTGGCAGCACGGTCTGCAGGCGAAATAGAAGACTGAGCGGGAGGACTCTACCGAGCGTTCGGGGACTAAGAAGTCAGGCATTATGAGACTTTTCAAGATTTCCCGTATCAAGTGCGAATTTCCCGTATTTTTCCCGGGTCACTAAAATTCCCGTATAATTCCCGTATTTCCAGTATCGCTCGACACCCTGAAATGCCGGGACGGTACCCTCTTTCCAGCTCCTAATCCACTTTCATTCATTTCATCTCACATTAATCTCCTATCAGGAAAGATGCCTCGCCCTAAAAAACGCCCACCACATAGAAATTCATCACATCTCATCCCCAAACCTATTGAAATGGGAATAATAAGAGGCAGAAAAACACATAATGTACCGTATTTCCTCGCATAATCGTCGCACTTTTTTTGCCAAAATTTCATGGAAAAAAGCAGGGTGCGACGATTATGTGAAGAATATTTAATTTCAAAGAATATACTGTATCATTATTTGCCTACACGGGCCAGTCATTCGCGTAGCGTGAGTCATAGCCCGCAGTCAGCAACAGGGTTCTTTCTTCTAACAAGGCCACGACAGGTTAACGCTCGCGGAATGTGCTGACGAAGCTGGCCATTCGCGTCGTGGTTCATAGCCCGCAGGCATAAAGACGAGATTACTTTCTCCTGACAAGATCACGCCAGATTAGGCCTATAAACTCGCGGAATGTGCGCTGGCCGTTCGCGTCGCGGTTCATAGCCGGCAGGCATAAAGACGAGAGTACTTTCAGCTGACAAGATCACGCCAGATTAGGCCTATAAGCTCGCGGAATGTGCGCTGACCATTCGCGTCGCGGTTCATAGCCCGCAGGCATAAATACGATATTACTTTCTCCTGACAAGATCACGCCAGATTAGGCCTATACGCTCGCGGAATGTGCGCTGGCCGCTCGCGTCACAGTTCATAGGCCGCAGGTCTAAAGATGAGATTACTTTTTGCTGACATGATCACACCAGATTAGGCCTATAAGCTCGCGAAATGTGCGCTGACCATTCGCGTCGCGGTTCATAGCCCGCAGGCATAAATACGATATTACTTTCTCCTGACAAGATCACGCCAGATTAGGCCTATACGCTCGCGGAATGTGCGCTGGCCGCTCGCGTCACAGTTCATAGGCCGCAGGTCTAAAGATGAGATTACTTCTTGCTGACATGATCACGCCAGATTAGGCCTATAAGCTCGCGGAATGTGCGTTGGTCGTTCGCGTCGCGGTTCATATCTGGCAGGCTTAAAGATGAGGTTACTTTCTCCTGACAAGACCACGCCAGATTAGGCCTATACGCTCGCGGAATGTGCGCTGGCCGTTCGCGTCGCGGTTCATAGCCGGCAGGCATAAAGACAAGATTACTTTCTCCTGACAAGATCACGCCAGATTATACGCTCGCGGAATGTGCTAAGTGACGAAGCTTGCCGCTCGCGTTAAAGTTCATTGCCCGCAAGCATAAAGACGAGATATTTTTCGTCTGACAAAGTCGCGGCAGCGTGTGCAACTGACTGGCGCACAAATACGAACATGCTATGCGACGATTATGCGATGAAATTTTATAAACCTATTTTAGTGTTTGAAAAGTGGGGTGCGACGATTACGCGGTGGCGACGATTATGCGGGGAAATACGGTATACTGTTTTAGAAGAGGCAGGATCTTGGCATCCCTTGCTAGTGTGTTCCATAACCGAGCAGAGCGACTGCAAAAACCAGACTCTTACGCATTGGCATGAGCAAATGCGTGGACCAGGTTTACTCCTTGCTCTCTGTGAACTGAGTGGAATGCCAGACTCTCTAAGCGGTGCTGTGCACATGCAGCTCATACATTCCACTATTATATGATGCCAAGCAGGTAAACTATATGATAGTATCTGACAGATCATGCAAAGATAGGCCATCCTCAAAGCTCTAGTTTTACAACCTCCAAGATTCCTGTATAGGAATCCCAGAAATTTCGAGGCCATACATTTTGCCTCTTCACTTTGAATGTTCCAATATAAAGGGGTAGTTTTTAAGTTTGTGTAATGCAGAATAACATTGTTAGACAGCCTGTAGTTGTTTTGTATGGGATTTGCAGATCTAGTTAAACTCATATATTTACATTGATATTTAGGCTATATCGTGAGCACCACAGTGACTAAATTTTCAAATCTGACTCCATCGAAAGAATCTTCTTTTCTTCTAATACACCTGTACAGCACAGTGTCATCAGCATATAGGGACATAGATGAAGTGCCACAGCCTGGAAGATCGAATATATATATATATAATGAAGAGAAGACATCTGATCACAGAACCCTGAATTACTCCAGAAGACACTTGAACAGCCTTTGATCGAGCACCCCATACACCACAATTGACCTCACCAGTGCCAATAAGCTACCCTGTATGTTAAGACACTGTAGCTTTAGCAGAAGTCTTTCATGAGATAATAGATCAAAGGCCTGGGCCGAATCCAGTGTGACAGTCTAGTTGTTTCACATTCAGAATGATCAGGTAGGACTAAAACTCATTACGGGGCTTATACACCTGGGAATATGATATTTTTCTAATTTGTTTTTGTTTTTTGTCTTATGAATACACATTTCTTTACCTAAATTTGAATTTTTATAGCAAAGTTTCTGATTTTGGCCAAGATATTTAGATTTAAATTTGGGCATGTACTGAACTGTCAACAGTGTGGGCACGACATTGGTGCGTTGCACCATTTTTCACTGTTAGAAATCAGCATTCCACGTCTTCATTCTCACTTATAAGACCGTTCGGAACCAAAGAGCCGTTTGTCCAGCTCCCCTTCCCAGTGTGGAAAACCCTTGGTTACATGAGCGTGCGAGACCTAAGAAGCAAGACCAACCTGCAAAAATTTACTTCCTGCATGCCAATGTGGACATCCTGTGTGAGTGCATCATTGTTCAGGGTCCAAGTCACCACCTGATCTGCCCCCAACTACATCATCCTTGCACATCAGAGGACACTAGTTAAATAACGGACAATGCCGCTGCTTAAGTTTGAAAATCTTAAGTTTGGCCAGACACAGAAATTAGAAGAAAATACATTATTACAATGCAGTAGAATGTAATACAAGCACAGAACTTAGTTAAAAATTATAGAACACCTATCGTACATACTAATACAAATCTGCAATCTACAGCAAACAGACAATTCCTTCTCGCAACTAACATGACTTCGTTCAAATCTGCAATATTAAGACACCACTCCCCTTGCCTGCTTGACCTGATCCTCTCAACAAGATTGTCATCTATTACTCTGAATGTAAACAGCATTAATTATCCTGCCATCGTTACCGAAGTATCACTGCCCAAAGTAACATTCTCACCATCCAGTGACATAGAATAACAAATTATTCAAAATCCTTAGTGGCCCCCGATCAGCAATGAAATCAGCTTGCTTCCAGTGATTTCTCATGTTACATTTCTGTGTAGTGAGAATTATCATTGTAGTATTGGTGATTGGATCTAATATCCTCCCTCACTAATAACACATAAAGAACTTCATGTTTTGTCTTTCTTCTCAGGTAAGATTAATTCCTAAAGGGAATTTTACATGCAGTAAAACTGGTTAGGGCTTTAGAGGTCCAATCGTACTAGTATAGATAAACTATTAATATCATGCAAAACAAAGGAAAATGAACATTACCTGTATAAATAATGTGGCCTGTTACTAGCAATTATTGCTACAGGAACATCATGTACTTGATTATTTAATACCTGAAACGACATGATATATGTAAGAGCAATGAAAACATATGTGTATACATTGGCAAGCTTTAAAATAATATTTTCCATTATTGCCAAGCTAACTAGTAGGCGTAGGTTCCTTCTCAGTCAGTTAACATCTTAATGGAAATCCAATTACATTGGGTAGTCAGTATCCATATTGAGTAAAAATAACTTGGGAAACACAAGAGATAAAATACACCAAATTTAGAAACTAACATACGAGTTTATCACCCCTACATGTGGATTTTAGTAGTTTTGAAATTATGAAAATTGCAAAATTGGCTCAAAATGTGGAATCTAATATATGCTATATTAGCGCAATATTTTACACACAAAAAAAACACACCACTTAGTATACATGCAAATATTAAAGCCAACATCTCCCAATTTTTAAAAATATACAGGGCGTATATGGGATACGGTACTTAGACCAACTAGTGACAGAATTAATCATCCTGAGCAAATTATCACAGTACTGTCTATCGTTTGCAGTGTTGAAGAAAATTAATGAACATATATTGATGTCCACACACATGACAGAGGGGAAACTTAGCTCCTCCCTCCTTGACCTTGACAAAAAAAGCTGTACGACCAAATATATGTTCGATGTGACTTCACACTCATACTGGGTTTTCTTTGATTTTTTACCGTCTTTATCTTTTATTCTGCAAAAATCACCAACAGAGAGTTCTGTGTGATTTTGCTCTCCTCTTGTGCTGTTCTTTATTTTTGCATCAATATATTGCAGAGAACGAGTCCCCGTTTCCCCTGTTTTAAGAAAACATCAAGCTTTGCTTTGCTGCACTATCTTGAAGCGCCTCACTCAATTTACTAGTCCCTTGCTGTCATCATAGGAACTCGCTAACTACAGCTACTCAAAAATGCTTATTAATTCAACTCATTCTAAACAGATGGCAACCTACTCGCTCCTACATTCTTTGGACTTAGCGTCAAGAAAGAAACTTGTGTATTTAAGGGCATTTATATGTTTCTATGTTTGCACTTGTCACATCACCTACCTTCCCTACCCCTTCGCTTGGCTCGCATAGTCGAGAGCCCACTTGCTCTGTCATTACTTTTGAGAACTTCAACAGACTCACTCCGTCTCAGAGTAAGGTTCAGTGGCTACACCAGACATTTTGTGACTGTCATGTAAGTGACACGCACACCGCCGCCAATCTACAAGTCGCCATGAACAGATAAGTTGAACACTTTTTAATCTAGCCGTGAGGCTATTTTAACACTCTCTAGTACTCAGCTTTTGAATTTTCCTTGCTGGCAAGGTACCATTTTCGTAATAGCAAAGTATCGTTTGTTATTTTAATTATCCATTTCCTCCGTGGGAATACATTCTAAATGTAAAACTGTGACATTTGGCTGGGCGCACTGTGGGATTCAATCTACTTTTCATCTTTATTCCGTCAAAGTAAACTTCTTGACGCATCGTGGGAGTGTACCACTTAACTCTGATAAATGCCAAATAATGGGCCCATCATAGGACTGTCTCGATTTTACATACAATCCAGGCAAATCAGTCTCGAAAGTTCTTCCACGTCAGATTCAAAGTCATTTTGACATTTTGTGAAATCCACCTAACTCCGTCAAATGTGTCAACTTTCCTCGTACCCCAGATTCTCAACTTCACGTAAACACATTCATGTTCAAAATTATAATAGCTTGGAAGTGAAGCAAATTCTCAACCAGGAAACCATTTAACACATTAATCAGTGACCTTTCGTTGCAAAGAAAAACTTTTCCTACGTGCTTCGTGCCTGAAACTAGTCTGGTTCACAAGTTACAGTGTTGCGCATACATAAATACGTGCATGAACTTACAGTGCAAAAATCGTATTTCCTTCCTCCCCTTTAAACCCCACTAACTATCAACTATTTACTAATCTGCTTTGTATTTTGTTCTTTTGTAATTCTGAGGTTCGCTCCAAGGACATCCTCTCCACCTTTGAATGTATCAATCTAGTAATGCTGTAAAAATAAGTGGCATGGCCCACAACCTCTCTTTGTCCAAATGACACTTTCTCAAAGCGAAAGCGCTTCAAAATTATCGTAACGTTTGAAGCTTGCAAGCTCTTTATATTCTTATGCCGTCTAGGCTCAATCACTTATTATTCTCTTGCCTTAAACGCCCTTTTGTATAGGTTTTCCATTTAGGAATGGTAGTTCAAATTTTAGCAGTAATCACTGCTGTCTCCAAGTTGTTAGAATCAACACAGATTCATTTACCTCATCTTAGGTTGAGTTTCAGCTTGTCGAATGGGGCACCTTAATTGGTCTTATTCCTGCTCATTTAATCTAGTTTATGCAATAATTGCAAGTTACATATAAATTCTATTCGAGTCTATTTTGGACTGAGACCAAATATTATTACTAGCACCGCTGTGCACGAGTCTAATGACTCCCTCTCTGTTAAATTATACCTACTTATTGTATACTAAATACTGCTTCTATTTTGTACATTATACTCACAGCAATTGAATTGCTTTATTTTATATGCGTGGCCTAGTTTTTAAATTTTTAGCCAAGGCCGCCCTGTTGTACCTTCAGGGTGTCTACTGTAAGGATGAAGTAAAAATTAGTTACCTTTTAGTTACCTTTTAGTTAATTTTAGTTACCATTGAATTCAAGATACGTCTGCGGTCTGCAAGCAAAGGGGCTCATCACGCGGTGAAGAAAAACAGCAATGAACTGTGTTCAAGCGGTAAATACAATTCACTTAGGGAGTTATAAAAATGTTTAAAATAATAAATAAATACTAGATATTTATTATCAAATGAGTTGTTTCAGCTAATATGTCGTCTCGTACACAAGGCGTTTTTATAATTGCCAAAAGGTTGCTCTGCTCTTGACCATTAGGCAAGATTTCCTTCGTCCCCGCGGTAGATCACGAAGAAATTTATGGGACATTACGTGATTGTAACCGAATTATGTCTTCGCAGTCAAGTACGAAGAAATTTCGAGATGTTACACGATCTGCTCTGGTCTCACCCGTTTGTAGAGATTCCTGTAGTTTTCGCGATAGAACACGGATAAATATCGCCATTTAGATAATCGGTGTCACTTTTAGTCGTTCGACGAGATTTCCATTGTCCTTGAGGTCGGGCACGAGAAGATATAGCATTATTACGCAATCGGCGCCACTTGGTGTCCGTTTGACAAGAATCCAGTTGTCATCGTCATTGAATGCGGAGAAATATCGCGATGTACCGCAATCACAGCCGCTCTCGGCCATTTTAGGAGATTCACATTGTCCTCGCGATATTATGCATACCGCGCCGCACCCGGCCGTTGACAGTATGGTGGATGCAAGCTCAGGGTTGGGCATGGTTAAAATTCACGAGTAGTTATGGACAAGTTGTATGGCCGGCGCCGTGATTCCCGCTGTCCCTATGCTGTGGTTGGGAGCTCATCAGTTCAGGGTGGATCACGAGGAGAAATTAGTATCGCGACGCTACGTAGGCTGGGTTGATGCACTTCTCGCTCCCTGTACACTTTTAAGTATACGGTCATGGGAAAAGTAGCGAGTAGGTTTCGGAATGTTTCGTGATTGGTGCCTTTGACAGGATTCCAGCAGTCCTCGTGGTCACAAGTTCACGATAGGGGACGGGTGTCTTGAGAATGAATGTTCGAAGTAGGTATCAAATATTAAGAATTATTCTGAGAGGATTTCACGAATAATACGACTAGAGGACAAGTTTTCTTTCAAATGCGAATCACAAATTATACAAGTTATACAAGTTTTTGAAATAACCGGTTAGATTATAATATATCCGATGGAACCAAAGTTCAAAGGAAAAATAGACATATAACGGAATTTCGAATTAACCATACTGGATGTCGCAAATTTACGAGACAGATTTTTAAAATAAGTTATACCCTACGTATTTCGAAGCTTTTTCAAAATCCTTTTTCGAAACGGTAACATTTCGCAAGATTGCGACATTAAATTATTTTGCGTTATTTCCGGACTTCAATTTGACATAGTCTTCAAATAAATGCGAGAAATGCGAGGTTTCTGATTAATTTCGGAAGTTTTCGCGAATAAACGTCTCGCGAAAAGTCAGGTTTCCTAATAACACAAATAAAAATTTCACACAAAAATAAAAAGTCATCTTGATGCCGAAAATATACGCTGAACGATGTATAGCACTCAGGGTATCCTCAGTATGCATTTCCTCGAGGTCGGGCGCGGGGAAATATAGCTTAAGCAATCGGCGCCGCTTGCGTGAAATTCGCTCCATCGCTATCTCTAAGCCTAGAGGAGCGAGTTTAAATGATTCAATCCGCCTTCGGAAAAGTTTCGTTACCCGTATGTAAAATTCGTTACTTTTTCGTCACTTTCATTACCCATTTGTAAAATTCGTTACTTTTTCATTACTTTCGTTACCGGTAGACACCCTGACCTTATAGCATTTTGTAATTGCTCAAGTTTAAAAATATGTACCCAATTTGAGAAGTTTATTTCCAAAGATACCAAATCCAAAAAATTCGAAATTGAGATTATGATGGAAAACGTACGTTGGTAGGAAGCTCCATCATATGAAAGAAAAAGAAATTGCCAAAACAACCTAAATCCATAACAAACAGGGCATTGAAAATCTCGTTTGATGCCAATAAGTACCAAATCCTTTGGCCTGAATGTGCCAATACGTACCATATCCATGCAGCCAATGAGAGCAATTTCTTTTAGTACTGGATAATATTATCCATTGTCCAGTTCACAAGTTATTTACCATATTCATGTTCTTTAGACACAAACTACAATCATAATTCCATAAGTTCAGCACTGCTAAGTTACTTTGCATAATTTTCATTGTTTTGTTCAATTTTATTTAATATTATTTAAATAATCTATGCCTTCACTGTAAATACCTTCAATCTAATTATTGCATAACTAAATGCAATCAGTTTCCTCGAAAATACTGATGACTGCAGTGAAATGTATGTCTTTCAGTTGCAAGTATTTAGAGTTTCAGTGCCAAAAAGTACCAAATTCATAATTTTCTTTGAATATTTCCTAAACTGCAAAAGCCTAAACAGAAATACTTGCTATAACAATGCATTTATTCTATCTGAACATAATAAAAATGCTCAAATGGATTTTCAGTTGAAATTTTACACTGAGTGTTTTTCCCCTCTCCTGTAAAATATTACTTTTTGGATTTGGTACCTTTTGGAAATAAGCTTCTCAATTATTGTTGAAACTAATGAACATTACCACACTATTTTTTCCTTAATTTTCAGTCGGTCAACATGAATATTCGTGTTGACCGACTGAAAAGCATCAAACTTTTGTTTACTAAGGCAACACTGAAACATGGCTTCAAACCAGGGCTGGCATGCGATATTAAATGCATGGCTGTGGGGGCGAAAATAATTTAATTTCGCTGTGAGTGTGATATTCGGGAGCAAAATTATAAAGATTGTCAGTGCGTAATTAAATCAAAGCGAAACATAATTCGAAGCGAAATTAATTTCGTTACAGTCTTTTAATTTTGCTCCCAGCGCGAAATTAATTTCGTTCCAGACTTTTAATTTTGCTCCCGGTGCGAAATTAATTTCGTTCCCGACTTCAAATTTCGCTCCCGGCAAGAAATTAATTTCGTTACAGACTTTTAATTTTGCTCCCGGCACATAATAAAAATCTTTACAGACATTTAATTTAGTTCCCAGGGCGACATAAAATTCCCAAACGGTATTTAGTTTCGAACCCCAGCGTGAATTTAAAATGCATGAAACATTTCATTTCGTTGTTGAAATTAAAATAGGCCTATATTCGTTTAGAGAATTAAATTATGTTCGGTACGATGTTCAAAGTCCTGGTGTTGGCAACAGTATTAGCGTAGACCACCTGCACAAAATGCTGGGCCACAACAGCAACGTGAGTCATTCAATAGTCATCACTCCATTGTAGGAGAAAGTCAATGCTGTGACATCAACATCACCATCGTCATTGACTGAACCTCGGACTCGGGGCCAGCCCTCCCTGGCGTTAATAACGCAGTACTTTGTGTACAATGAGGCAACAAGTACCTTACCTTTTCCATAGCGGACAAGAAAACTAATGTGCCGTGCGGACAGACAGGTAAGTGAACAACTCCATTTGGCTGCGTCGTCTGGGGGTGCCGTCCCATTATACAGGATGATTCATAAATCCTATTACAAACTTCTGTGGGTTGTAGAGGGGACTAAGTAGATCACATTTTGTTTAGGAACCCATGTCCGGACATGTATCGTTTTGATACCAAATCAGTTTGACTCAATTGCACATATCCCACTTTACTACAGACACGTACGCACTACAAGAGTTATTCCACATGGCGACCCTGCTGTTCATTACACAACGTGTACCTGCCCAGCATGTTGTCATACACACTTCCCACGAGACCTGGTGTGTGTTTAATAATGTGTGCTGCCGCAAGAACGCGTGCATCAAGATCTTTCTCCGACTCGACAGGAGTCTCATAAACTAGGTTCTTCATGTGGCCCCACAGGAAAATGTCGAGGGTAGTTAAATCTGGCAATCGTGGTGGCCACGAAATTGGACCACCTTGACCT
This sequence comes from Meconema thalassinum, assembly GCA_946902985.2. Taxonomy (NCBI): domain Eukaryota; kingdom Metazoa; phylum Arthropoda; class Insecta; order Orthoptera; family Tettigoniidae; genus Meconema; species Meconema thalassinum. The sequence continues at coordinate 1,083,049,532 of OX336389.2, forward strand.
ATCCATCTTTCCCTGAATGCTTGGTCGAGATGTTCTCGGACTGCACGTGCAAAGTGCGCTGGTGCGCCATCATGTTGGTACCACATTTGCTGACGTAGTGCCAATGGCAAATCTTCACAGAACTCAACCAGTACCTCTTGCAGGAAGAGGACCCGTTAGGCGGTACGGAAGAAGGAACGACCCAATCAGATGGCCAGCCCATACATTGATGCCGAACCGTTGCTGAAATCCACGTGGCTGTAGGCATGCGGATTTTCTTCAGCCCAAATGTTTCATATTTGCTCCGACCCGGCCCAAGCTGGTAAGCGGTAATTGATGGTGGTGATGATTATATTTCTTGGTAAAAATAAGAAAAATGTTTTAAAATAATTCTTCCATGTAAATATGTCTATTTTTGAATCGACATTGGTTTGAGGTTTTCGACGGAAAGCATTCCTCTTCCAGCGAAAAATCAAAGTGCTAACTTTTAATTCCCGAGTTGAATGTTTGTACATTTATGTATGTTATCAATTTTTTTTAATTTTACAATCTACATGAGCAGTGTTATATGATTAAATAATATTTTAATTGCATGTAATTTTGCACATAAGCCTTTTTTTCCAACCAATTTGCTGCAAAATGCTAAACCATAAGGCATCGATGCTACAAAACGCCAAATTTTCGATTTTTAAATGCTATAAACCACAAACTCTTATCAATCACCAGTTGACAGGAAGTAGGCCTGCAGTACCGTAATTCCATTCCAAATAACAATGCCATTATAATGTATAACCATTATGACGCTTTGCCTTTAGTTTTAATTAGCTATGCAAGGAACTGGAATTCTCTATGCAATGTATTAGTATCATGCCAGGATCAAGTTGGCCCTGAACCTCCGAGCCTAATGTGTATTGCATGTATGCATCTGCCATTAAAGCAGGATGTCAAATGAACCAGGTCTCTCCAACTTGGTCCATAACTAACAAACTATATGTATTACAAATGAAATGGTATGAATGACTTACTGGTTCTGGGTTAAATAGAAGAGGAGCAGGATCAGTGCAGCTACAAACACTTCCATAACCTTCTATGTGGTTACAGAACTCTCTTCGTCTTCGATTCTCTTCAGTATCTGGCCAATCACATTCACTGTCTGAAATTATATTCAGTGTCAATATAACAGCACTGTTCATCATAAATTTAAAATAATAACTTATCAAATTAATAATAATATCGTATGGCCTCGGGTGCGGGGTGCAAGCTTTGTAATTTGACACCCTGAGGGTAGCTTGCATGTCGACCTTTGTTGTTCCTTGAATCACTATGGAAGTCAAGGAGGTTAGATATCTAAGCTCCTTGAACACTATAGCGTTTTCTAGTAGAGAAATGAGGAACTTTGTGTTGGCGGAAACTCCCGAGATTAATTTTGCCATTATGAACACGGCCTACTGAATTCAAATGGGTTCTTTGACATGCCAACATCGTATGACATGCGTGTCGTATTTTTGCCGCCTTTCAAAAATCACTTACCACGGCCAGGAGCGAACCTGCAATCTTGGGGTTAGTAGACCGACACGCTATCCACTCACCCACCATGGCAAGCTCTTATCAAATTGATCGCAGTATAACAAAATATCACTTAACTTCATTCTAATATAAATGAAGATCTCAACCACCCAGTGCCATCATCCACGCACAAGAGACAAAAATTGGAAAGCAATATTTGGACTAGAGTACGGGTGGCGAAACTATGCTAAAGAGCATGCAAGGGTTTTGCTAGGCATGTCCAATCAAGTTCGGTACCACTTCGTCGTGTGATTTTGGCTGGGCTGCAGTCTCGATTTGGCTCATTTCTAAGCTGGCAATAAATGTTTTTAGGATGGGGTGATCGCAATGTAATGGCTCACTTAATGAGCATATGTAGGAGGAGTTGTATTGACTCGGTTTTCTTGTTTTTCTAAAAGGATTCCAGAATTTCAGAGGGTGGAAATGTACAAGAAGAAGTTTTCAGCTGCCTGGAAGACTTTGCAATGCATGCAAGGGTTCTTCACATAAGCCCAGTTCCTGTCCAAATCTGGCTTAGAGATAAATTTAAAATAAATGTTTTTCGATAGAATGTAGATAAGTAAACAGAAATTTGACCCAAAACAAAAGAAAGTACAGTAAAAAGGACAAGTTCACCATAGCATTCAACAGAACTCTGTTATCTGTTTAGCAGGCTATGGATTGGTTAATTTTTTGTTTTATGTGGGCAATCTGAGAAAAAAAAGCAGCTATTATTCAGACATTGAGTAATCACCCTCTAAAATCCTGGAATCCTTGTAGATAAGCAAGAAAACCGAGTCAATACAACTCCTCCTACATATGCACATAAAGTGACCCCATTACATTGTGATCCTAAAAACATTATTGCCTAGAACAAGGACGGTAACACTTGACACCTGGCAGTGTGGTATATACAGGCCAGGTCTAAAGGCATGCTGTTCCTGTTAGTAGTGTCTTCGGCATCAAAAATAGAAATGTGACTGATCTAAGAGTCAAATTGTCCTGGCACATTGCCTTAATACAAGTACCAACATATCTGAAACAGCATAGCGTTTTGGCAACTCATGTGCTACTGTTGTGGTGCACTACTGGGCAAACAAAGACACGTCCAGCTGTTAGTCAATTGCAGCTAATTGATTCCAGCAAAGGCTGAAACAGTTACCTCCGTCGGACGCATCCCCAATGAAATTCGGGAAAGCTTGCTGGCTTTGCAGTCAACAGTCATGTTGAGGGTAGTGGGAAAATAAAATACCCACCATGAAAAAAGAAATGGACTTGTCCTCCGAGTTGAGGGTTGGGCGTGGGGCTAAGAACCCCACACCGTAGAAAGAATCTCGTTACGAAACCTTCAAGGTTACCTTGGAACACATGTGGGTTAATTTCTGACAATGTGGGTTGGAAGATGGTGGGAAATGACACCGAATTGAGGAGAGTGGAAGAGAATCATGAGGGAGGCCAACGCCCATCCCGGGCTGTTGGGCAGAGAAACAATGGCACACACTGTTTGGAGCGACCACACAACCTAATTTTAGAAAGTGCCCATTGGTACAACAGCGGTGACCACAACTGTTTCACAGCACACTGTTCAGCAAACACTGCTGGCATGTGGGACTGCTAAGTTGATGAATCGGTCACACCCAAATGTTGACTGCTCTCAACTGAAAGCAGAGCATGAAGTGGGCATGAAATAATAGATACTAGACTGTGGAATATTGGGAAGAGGTTGCCTGGTCCAATGATTTCCAGTTCACAGATGGCCAAACACTTGTAGCCATATCTATGTCACAATTTACCTGGGAAGGAGGAGTTGCCCCTTTCTCACAGCCAAGTGGTGGAGAAATACAGAAGAGAAGTGTTGCTATAAAAACAAAACACCTGGAAGTCCAGCAAGCCTATTTGCAAACTATTGAAGGTAGCTGACAACTAGTTATGGTAAGAAATGTATTTCATTGCAACCATGGATACTTGTAAAATGATCATGTATATAACCTGTTTTGCATGTTAAGTGTTCATTCTTAAGTGTCTCTTCAATGTTTGATTTGAATTTCGCTACACAATTAAGCGCCACCCGACGTTTCCCATTCTCATGTATTTAACCTGTTTTGCATATTAAATGTACATTTTAAAGTGGCTTTTCAATGTTTGATTTGAATTTCGCTACACAATTAAGCACAATCCAACATTTCTCATTCTCTTGCATTAGCTATTCAGAGATATCAGGGTCATTTTGTCACTTGTTGGGAAACTAGCCTTGCCATTAAAGTGATTACTGCTAGACTGGCCTTTAACCTGCCTATCATTGCTTCACTCTTGATATTTTCTTTTACCTTCTGTTTTCCGACCTACAACACCGAATGAATCAGTACAGCATTCCTTTGCATATTTTAACAAAACCAACACCTTAAACTCTGTAAGCTCGGAGATTATAATTCATGTTTCTCACCTCGCCATGTGGTCTGAGAACAAGGTTGCCAAACTTCGCACTTCTAACGCGCGGGTAAATGCGTTACTTTATCCAACTAGCTATAATATTGCTAATAATTATCTAGAAACTAGAATAGTTGCTACAGATGTAGAATAAACAATATCTCCTTTTGAGATAATATTATGGGCTTCAAGAAAACGCTGAAAAGTTCGATGACTTGTGTTAATATTACTTATTTTCTGTGGTAATTTACTCCTTCAGGCTTGAAACAGGAATACACTTTTTGCACTTTAACTCGAGAAAGATTTACTCGCATGCTTTCAACTAATGTACAATTTATTAAATACCGTAATATTCCAATTAGTCAACTACTTCACTGAACATCTAAGCTATGCCTTAACTTTGGAGAGAGAAAGTTGTTACTCAAAGTAAAAACCAAGTTTAGGAAAACACACAGAAAGTGGAGGTAAACTGTCAATTCAGAGAAATAAAAAGGAACTTACGATTTAAAGAATAGCATTAAGGACCTTTCTACTAGTAGCTAGATGACGGGAGACTCACCAAGACCAATATTCCTGGAAGCTCTGGTTGCAGGTATATCTAGATTTATTACCAACTTGTCATTTTAAAGGAAGATAAGTATTACGGTAAGAGAGGTTCCACACCACTGATACCATCCACCATTATCTCTCTCCTTCAAATTTCCCCGTAAAGTACATACCAATTCATGGGACCGACCTCAAACTACGATTCCTCACCTTGCGGTTTTCGTTCACCCTTTACCCTTAGCCACCATACCCAGCTCCAACATAGCAGCAAAATAAAATATGTAAACAGACTACTTACATGAACGAAAACTGAATAAAGTCACAATTATAGAAATTACTTTTCTTCTATAACTCCTACGGTTCTATTACTATATAGACTATTACAAAAGCACCAATGCACAGTTACGGTAATGTTAGAATCAACAAGTGATTACATGGTACAAGCCACAGACACAGCTCACCCGACAGTGAAAGCACACGGGCTGTGAGATTGCTATGCAGGGTATTATGACATCAACTATGCAAACTTGGATTGGTCGAGAGGCAGAGGAGTGATCACTATCATGGAATTTCCAGCCAAATGTCAATCCCATTCGTCAAGCTTACAGAGTACATATTGCTTTGCCACTAATTTATGTGAGACACTAAGGATTACAGATAGCATTGACAACTCACAGAAGAAGGTGACAAATACTTTCACTATAAAAAGTATATTAAAACTGCACTCATATACGCTAATAGTTACATGCTACCGCACACATGGAACAGGTCATGTAAAGTGCGACAGATTCCCAAGTCTGTCATGAGCAGAGAAAGGCAATGGATTGCACTATTTATTTCTATTCATCATGCCAACATGCTGTATGCTTCCCATTTTTATTTTTTATTTTTTTTTCTATTTTTTTTTTTTTTTCATTACAATATTGAGCTCTTGAAACTTGCAACCTAAGTTACTCGCAGCATGTGTATGCTCGCGAAATCGAGACGGTAAGGTGCTAGTAGTATCATGGGTTATAGTAAATGACATTGGTTTAAATATGATCCATATTGAAGTCTTTACAGGAGATGCACATCCCATTTTTGGAAGGTATTCTTGCGAAAAGAGGTGCATGGGGAACTTAAGAAAATATGGTAGTTTGCAATTATAAGGAACAAAATTAGTTATCTCATATACAAAGTCATTCATAAAGTATGCATGAGAAATGAATCAGTAGTTAAAAGGGACGTAAAACCAATAACATTATTATTAGAAACGACTTTCACTTGACGAGTGAACTAGCAGTTTCAGAAACAGCTTCATACTTGGCAAGCTACATGAAAGGTTGCCTAAATATCCCCAATAAGATTAAAATAATAATATATACAAAAAATTAAAGAGCATCTAGACCATAAAATATAAAGTACCTTCTACAGGCACAAGTGGCACTTCTGTCCGAAGTATCACTGGAGCGCCCCAAGTGTTGAATTCTGTGCTTTTACTGTAGGATTCACCAAACATTTTTGCTCCTTTTTGAGTTACCATAGCCCACATATCTCGCCAGCCAATAACTTGTGCTCTCTTGGACCCAAGGCGTTTCAACAAATCACGAGCTGGCTGCTTCATCTGGAAAGTTCCTTCATCCTGTAAAAGAAATAATTCTCAGCAATTCAGGTCAAATTCAATTCAGATCAGGGATGTATCGAGACAGGAAGAAGAAAAAAAAAAGATGATTGTTTGCCGAAAGTAAACCAAGAGAAATATGTAATACAATAGTTTTCATATTTCATATGTTGCATGATTAGTAAATAAAAAAGTAATTTTCAGGTAAGGTTATGTTTGTTTGTATTATCCGTATCTTTCAATTATCCGCTATCCATACCGTTATGGGTAATTGCGAGTTTATTGTACAGCACAACTTCCTGTCCTCACTTGTTGGGAAGTACCACCGCACTAGTTCAGTGAATGAATCAGTGCAGACCAGACTAGTGACAGAATCATACTGAAATGAGGTAAATGTAGAGTGAAGTAGGGTTTCAGCTCTATGATTAAATGTGAGTTATTTGGCCTATGGTGGCTCAAACAAAGCAGCTAAGGATTCTTTTGTGATATTAGATGTGTTTCTGTTAATTAGGTTGTGTTTGGCATGGTACCTTAAGTGCATTCTTTATGTGCCTGATGTACATGTGAATTTTGATTTGCTTGGGGTTAATTTTGGTTTAAGTTAGGATTCAGCATGGTTTCTCCTAGCGGAACACAGCAAATTAAATTCCAGGGTTTCTATTCATTTTTGGGTTCTCTTCTCTAAATTTTTTTTTTACAAAGTTTGTAGTTTTTATGATGGGACGTTACCCCCATCTATTGGCGTAGTGGGTGTCAGTCTTGTACTGGCTCGTAATGGGTGGTCATACTGGATGACACTCTCTTAGTTAGGTTAATATTTTGGATCCTATTAGGGATTTCATTTTGTAATTTAAATTTGTATAGTATGTAATTTAGTTTGTTTCAATTTCTTTTTTGGTTTTGTAAAAATTGATTATTTTGTGTTTCGCCTTTACCTTGGTAGTTGAACTTCGTCTCTCACGTGGCCTTAGTAAATCAAATCGCCATTGATTGAATATTATTTGTTTTGTGTTGATAAGGCCTCATCGTTGTTTTGTATTTTAATTAAATCTTCCTTGTCTTCGCACTACCATGTGTAAGAGAGCCGACCCTAATGGACAATTTCCTTTTTACACAATTAGAAGTTAATTTCAGGTTAGCGGATTGTTTCTGTATACCTTTCGTTTGAAGTTCCTCCACAAGTAAAAATCGCACGGCACTGAAACTTATGAACAAATTTACAAAGTTTCCCCTAGGAAAATTCGATGCTTTGTTCTATACCTAACCATGTTCACGGGACACGAGGCAGGTTACAGTACTTCACAGCAAGTCCTTATTTGTCACAACTAAGGTATCTTGCCAGCTACATGCTATAGCCTAAATGTGATGGTGAGTCATTGCGACCTGTCCGCGGCACGGCCTTTGGAAAGCTCCGTTTTATAGGGAGGCCCCTCACTGTAGTTGTATATAGGAGAATAATTTAGGATAGCACGTTAGTTATATAATGAAGTACCTTATTTCCTCGCATAATCGTCGCACTTTTTTAGCCTAAAATTCGTAGAGAAAAGCAGGGTGTGACGATTATGCGAAGAATATTTAAGTTCAAAGAATATACAGTATCATTATTTGCTACACGGGCCAGTCATTCCCGTAGCGTGAGTCATAGCCTGCAGTCAGAGACAGGCTTCTTTCTTCTAACAAGGTCACGACAGGTTAATGCCTGCGGAATGTGCTGACGAAGCTGGACATTCGCGCCGCGGTTCATAGCCCGTAGGCATAAAGACGAGATTACATTCTGCTGACAAGATCACGCCAGATTAGGCCTATAAGCTCGCGGAATGTACGCTGGCCGTTCGCGTCGCGGTTCATAGCCGCCAGGCATAAAGATGAGACTACTCTCTCCTGACAAGATCACACCAGATTAGGCCTATACGCACACAGAATATGCGCTGGCCGCTCGCGTCACAGTTCATAGCCCGCAGGCACAAAGACGAGATTACATTTGCTGACAAGATCACAGCAGATTAGGTCAATAAGCTCGCGGAATGTGCGTTGGCCGTTCGCGTCATAGTTCATAGCCCGCAGGCATAAAGACGAGATTACTTTCTGCTGACAAGATCACGCCAGATTAGGCCTATAAGCTCGCGGAATGTGTGCTGGCCGTTCGCGTCGCGGGTCATAGCCGGCAGGCATAAAGACGAGATTACTTTCTCCTGACAAGATAACGCCAGATTAGACCTATAAGATCGCGGAATGTGCTAAGTGATGAGGCTGGCCACTCGCGTCACAGTTCATAGTCCGCAGGCATAAAGACGAGATTACTTTCTGCTGAAATCATCACGCCAGATTAGGCCTATAAGCTCGCGGAATATGCGCTGGCCGCCGCGTCACAGTTCATAGCCCGCAGGCATAAAGACGAGATTACTTTCTACTGACAAGATCACGCCAGATTATACGCTCGCGGAATGTGCTAAGTGACGAAGCTTGCTGCTCGAGTCACGGTTCATAGACCGCAAGCATAAAAATGAGATATTTATCTTCTGACAAAGTCGCGGCAGCATGTGCAACTGACTGGCGCACAAATACGAATATGCTATGCGACGATTATGCGATGAAATTTTATAAACCTATTTTAGTGTTTAAAAAGTGAGGTGCGACGATTACGCGGTGGCGACGATTATGCGAGGAAATACGGTAGTTATCATAGGTGATAACTTTGTACAAGTTAAATTTCAACATGTGATGAAAAATTAGAAGTGTACGTCACCAGAAAATAGGTGTTTGTGTTTGTTTATTTTTAATTTACAGTGAAGTGAACAGTGATTGGTTTTAAAATGGGATTGAACATTTTTAGTGACAATTTATTTTTATTATGAATATCTCCTTGATTTCTGTGCTGGACAAAACGGAGGCAGACAGGTTTTTCTCCGGGTACTCCGGTTTTCCCTGTCAAAATTTCATTCCAGCAACACTCTCCACTATCATTTCATTTCATCGGTCATTCATTTAATCATTGCCCCAGAGGAGTGCGTCAGGCCTCGGCAGCCGGCACAGTTCATATCCTCGCCGCTAGATAGGGGCTTCATTCATTCCATTCCTGACCCGGTCGGAGACTGGAAGCAGGCTGTGGATTTTCATTTTCATCTCCTTGATTTAGATTAGGATGAAAATGCTCATAACAAAATATTTAATTATTATCGTCAAGAACAAACATTTTAAGTGCAAATTATTTTATTTTCAATGACCATGAATAATTTATGAGCAGGGTAATATATTTTTGCTATGGTTTGGAAGCAGAATAAAAGAGGATAAGTTTCCCTATTTTTTATAAACTTGGAGTTGTTATACTTGGATAACCTTGAATTTAGGTGAAAGAGTAGATTTATGCTTTGGCTAATTCCGTTTGATGAAAAACCAACCTACCAACAATCCTTATACACGCCGAGATCCCAACATCTCGAACTCCTGCAATAGGCATGAAATTTCGAAGCTAAATTCCATGGCATAAATAATTTGAAGATATAGAAAATGTATTCTGTTCCTGATGGTGAGCGATGGTTTTCAGCCGAGTCATCGTGCATCTTTACGTTGCGGAAACGGGTACAGTAGATACTACACACTTGGGCAGCTATTTCTTTGAAGGTCATTGAAAAGAACTTCAAGAAAACAGGAACCTCGAATATGATAGATGGAATGAACATGACTTCAGATGGAGAGATGCGAGTAGTGATAGCAGTAGCAATTCTTCCTGCAGTTCCGATAGCGACATAGAAGACTGTATTATCAATTAATATGATAAAATTGGTCCGGCTAGATCAAACATAAAATGCCAGCGTTTCGCCCCGGTGTGCCATGCGTATTGGTGAGGTGTGCCTGTACCAACTGACGAGCCCAACGGCACACCGGGGCGAAACGCTGGCATTTTATGTTTGATCTAGCCGGACCAATTTTATCATATTAATTGATAATTTATCTGATCAAACGGAAATAACATCATATTCCCATTCGGGAATGTTCATAACCTATTTGGATTGCCAAGGTAAGGTTTTTGTTTTGTGAAAGGGAGCTTGACTTCCGTAGCACATTGGCATCACTCGTGACGTCAATACTACTTGTATTTTGTGTCTTGTGATGACCTTCTCAGTATGTGCTAGCCATGCGTATTGGTGAGGTGTGCCTGTACCAACTGACGAGCCCAACGGCACACCGGGGCGAAACGCTGGCATTTTATGTTTGATCTAGCCGGACCAATTTTATCATATTAATTGATAATTTATCTGATCAAACGGAAATAACATCATATTCCCATTCGGGAATGTTCATAACCTATATAGAAGACTGTATAAAACATAAGACTTTATTCCCCTCTTTTTCCCAGTATGTAATTATTACTTATGTGATTGGAACTAAGTTGATTCCCTTCAGGTATACAGTATATAAGAATGAAAGTTTGTCTGTTCTTTCTGAATTTCCACGGAACTTGCGTTATTAACGCCTTTCAGACTATTTAATGAGCATTATGCACCAAACAAAAATGTTGTCTGCCTACAACTTTCTAGGCTTTTAACTCGAGAACGGCTGGGTGGATCGACGTAAAATTTGGTATAGATACCCATCAAAACATGACACTAATCATTGATGTAACTTTTCTCCATACCTCTCTTAAAAGAGGAGCTACCCGCTTAAAATACATGCTGAAATAAGCATAGAAGGACGAGACAAAGCTCATTTTCAGCCCCTCAATAAGAGGAACACTTTTTAAGGACTTAAAATCAACTGTTTCTGAGATATTCCCAGAATAGTAATTTCATTTTTAACTAATGACGGAATACAAGCCCTCATCAGCCCTCACTACCATCATTCGTTCATACTTCATAACGGGACTCAGTGATAGACCAGTGAGTCACACGCACAAGGGAGCTGCGAGATAGGAAAGATATTTCACCACCTTTCAGTTATGTGTAGACAGTAGACACTGACAGGTAGCACAAGGTGATGGCTGACAATTTATGTATGTATTGCATTGTACTTGATGTTCTCTTGTGTTTCTGCAATAAATGACATCTATCTATCTATCTATCTATCTATTCTTTTTGTCAAAACAGACCTGCTCAGATGCGTATATAGTATGCATGGCTGTGCGGATAGCGGATAATGTTTGGAGTAAATTTGTGAATAGTTTTTAGAAAAAGTTGCAATCCGATTTTTTTAATATCACTACTGGAACCCAGATTTTTATAACATTCACGAGATTATTCGAATCCATTGTGGATTGTTTATAACATCATATATTGTTCCGTTATGTTTTCTTTCATGACAAATGTAAAATGATTTATGTTAATCTCATTCAAATTATGTCATTAAGCTTAATAAACATTTCAGACTGAAAAGGGTTGTAATTCTGGCTGCACTAACATTCATTTTAAACATAGGACACGACATAAATAGCCTAGGGCAGGACTGCCCAACCTACTGCCCGCGGGTCGGATAAGGCCCACGAGACTATTTTCTACGGCCCGCCGCTCCGCGCCGTGTCGCCAAAACTGGACAAAGAAGTACGCGCGCACCCCTACCCAAAGCAGTTCCAGTCATCCCACTAAACTAAATTTTCATTAACTTTATTTCATAGAATGATAATTGCGTCAAATCAACATTAATACTCACTCTGTCAACCATGCTGTACCGTATTTGCTCGCGTATATCTGGCACCCCATTTTTTTATTTGAAATTTCAGGGGGGAAAAGTACTCGCATGTATCTCGCATTCACTTCTGGCGCCGTCATATAAATGACCGTAATAACCATGAGGTAGAAACATGTTCGATTTAGCACGCCACAACAGTCGTCATTGTCCAGGAACTTACCCGAAGCGATACCTTAGAGCGATTCGCGCACCACAACAGTCATCAATACGCAATGTTATAGTTCGTTTTGGCGGCAGAGGTTTCCTTTCTTGTTGTCAGTCAGTTGCTTTGTAGACATCAGTACCGGTACTCTGGTTTCGAAGATAAAGGAAATTTCTGCTATACCACTTGCGCCAACATGCTCGTCTGTTTCGAAGATTGCGCAAGTACTGTTACATCGCAGAGAAACGCAGTTAGTCTTCTCGAATCTCAATGATTTCGCCTTTACCCATTGAGTCATATCAGAGCTCGGCCGCGTGCAAGCACGTGCAAACATGTGGCACGGCGTGATTGTTATAGCACGCGGTACATCGTTAGTCCTCGACGACGGTCGGCTAAGTTTGAGCTCGTTCGTGCATATATCGTGGAATCGATATGGAAGATGATCGATCGTATCGATCGCCAAGCGTCTGTGCTCTAAATTCCTTTTCTGCCTTGAATCATCCTTAACGAGCGTATGACGTCTTTTTCATAGGCCCTTAATGTCGCATAACCATGACGAATAGAAATAAATGGTGTCGACGGACATTGTTGTGAAGAGCTTCTTGAAGACGTGCATCGCAAATTCATTGGACGGAAGTCAGGATGAAGCAGTATGGAATGATGACTAGAATGATGCACACGAGAGTACCTCGGAGATTGACAGAAGTGACGGCAGTGACAATGAATAGGGTGAGTACCGTATGCCAGTTGCCTTGTTTCAATAATGCAATTTTTTCTTCTTTCGGGAATACGGTCATTCCCCGCGTATCTCGCACTGAAAATTTTCACACATATTTTAGGTCAAAAAAGTGTGAGATATACGCGAGCAAATACGGTATGTATATTGATTATCATCGTACTTCTATTAAAAAAATAGAAGAGAAGGAGACAATTTAGAAAAGACCATTCTACAAGGCAAAATTGAAGGTAGCAGACAAAGAGGTAGAACAAGTAGATGGTTAGACCAAGCAAAGAAGATCACCGGCCTACCTCTTCACGATATTTTACGAAGGGCTGAAGATCGCTTAGGATGGAAATGTCTCGTAAAGGATGTAGTTACTAATGAAGTGAAGAAATGAGGTCACGACGCTCAGGATTGAGTAAAACGACTAATGATCTATTATAAAGGGATTTATTTTAAAAATGTAAATTTATTTTTAGTGTCCTATTTTTTTTATCCACTACAAATAAATATAAAAAGCTGCAACAATACTAAGAAAACTAAGGTCAGACAGCCACAAATCTCACCATATTGCACCTATATTTTTTTAAATATCCATAACCCCCCCCCGGAGTGTTATTGGCCCCCAAGGTCCTCGAAGTATTTACAATGTGGCCCTTAGTTAAAAAAGGTTGGGCACCCCTCGCCTAGGGGAACGACTTTCTCCTCAAATGTCTTGCTTTAATACTTTATGCTTTATGTATATAAAACTATTATTGTAATACCCAGTAGATTCGGATAACAAAAGCGCAGATGCAGATAACAGTCATGTGGATGCGGGGCGGATAACATTTTCTTTATGCGGGCAGGGCTGTACAGATAGGCTCCACTAGTGACAATATAATAATCTAGCCTCCACAAAATACTTGCATGAAGGATACACAGGAAGATCGATAAGACAAGTGGAAGACTCCACTCTTAGGCCACTACTGCTCGAGTCCAATCTCTGTGAACCTGAGAGAAATGTGGATCGTGGACGATGAGGAGATGTGGGGGGGGGGGTCCCAGTCCGTGCATAGTAACAGAACCAAATACATTGGTTGGTCACCCACTCACTCATTCGCAACACCTTACACCACACTGGTTTAGGCAATGGCCCTATGTTGGCAGTATTGGAATAGACAGGAATTCCAGATAACACGGCGGGCTGTTGACAGGCCCTTCACTTCCCGCCTCCACATTTTAAGGCCTAAATTTAACAGTGTCAGTGACATTCCCAGGAAACTAAATTCGCTGTGGTAAACGGATGAAGGAATGACAAGCCTCTAACCATTGCAACAGTAGCTCAATTGATAACATCTGGCTATCACTGCAGAGGACCGTTCGAAGAACAGGTACTTCTGCTCGTCAGTTCATAATAGGGAAAATATGTTCCTGTGTCCGTACTTCAAACCTGCATGTCCAACTTGCCAGACGTACAGTAGAACCCCTATTTAACATTTTTCGAGGGTCTGGTATTTTTTAACCTTAAATGGGGGTTTACCTTAAATCGAGGTTTCGATAAAAAACCAATCTTTTCCAGACCTCTTTGACTGTATTGACTTGAATTGCACCAACACACATAATTAACACAATAACAACAATAAAACAAGGAGATACCTACCCTACACACTATACAGTAATTACAACTTTTTCTGTAGCACTAATACAGTAGTCAAAAATCGTAGTTTCCCAGCACATTACAAAATTAAAACGTCCACAAAATACTTACACAATTACAGTAATATAATATATAGAGAGTTACTTTTCCTATATACAACACACATTTACACAACTTTCACAATGTCACATTTTTTGAAATACAGTAATCAAACATGGTAGTCTGCTTTTTAGCACTTTTGGATTTTAGGTTCAGAATGTCCATCTCCAATTGATTTACTCTGTCTATAACAGAGTTGTCCACTTTGAATACTGTGACATATCTCCGAACAATGTCTATGCTGGCAACAGCTTCACTGAATGATGGCGGTTGTATTTCTTCATCCCTAACATCATCGTCTTCGTCGATACCATCATCATTCTGCTTGACTTCATCTTCGCAGATTTCCTCAACATCCCGGATGCATGTAGTGATGGCATCATCATCACACGCCACAAATTCATCAAAAGTGATGGGCAAATTATCAGATACCTGCACCCAATCATGCATGTCCACTCCTGCTTCATCACCGTCTTTGTCGTGAGTGCTCATTTCATTAAATCCAGCATTATGAAAGCAATTTGAGATGGTTTCCTTAGTTACCATTTTCCAAGCTCCTGTGAGCATATGCATTGCTTGCAGGATGTTCAATTTAAGCACTTCATTCCTATCAATAAAGGCCAGTGCTTTAAGGACAAGAGCTTTCCGATACTTGCTTTTCAGGCTATGAATAATCCCTAGATCCAAGGGCTGGAGTCTGCTAGTGCAATTTGCAGGGAAGAAATGCACTTTCATATTCCGCAGGAATCCTAAGTCTTTTGGATGAGCAGGACACTTGTCCATAAAGAGAACAACCTTCCTGTCTTTAGCACCCATTCGTGCATCAAAAGCTTGCAAGAACTTTTTGAACAATTCTGCAGTCATCCAAGCACTTTTGTTGCTATAATACTTACATGGCAGCGTAGAATTGTTCTTAAAGCAACGTGGTTTCAGGAACTTTCCAATTACTAAGGGTTCTAGCTTGTTGCTGCCATCTGCGTTGCTGCATAAGAGAACAGTAATTCTCTGCTTGCTCATTCTTCCTCCATGGCATGCTTCTCCTTTAACACTTAAGGTTTTAGAGGGCATGAGTTGGTAAAACCGGCCAGTTTCATCCACATTGTATACATCCCGAGATTCGAAACCTTCCAAGAGGGCTGGCAGCACCTCTTCTTTCCAGTGTTCAACACTTTCATCACTAACTGCAGCACTCTCTCCACATACTGCCCTGCAAGTTATCCCAAAGCGTTTTTTGAACCTATCCAGCCAACCATTTGAAGCTTTGAATTCTGTAAGCCCAAGTTTCCCTGATATTGTAGATGCTTTCATTTTTATCAATGCCCCGTCGATTGGTGAGTTTCCAGCACGTGCTCCATTGAACCACTCCATTAGCTTCGATTCCATTTCTTCGTACGGCGACTTTTTAACATTTTTTCTTTTCTTTGCTTTTGAGCTGGATTATCCACACGAACTGGTGCAAACTTGCGTAAACTGGCGATATACTGTAATGCCGCTAAGAACATACAGACTCGCGTAAGCATTCGATGCGGCGCCGCGCCGGCGGGACTGTTAGCACGCTGTATATCGTGTCTTCGGCCGCAGTCGGCTGAGATCGTGATCGCTCGTGCATGTTGCGAGGAATCGATATGGAAGATGATCGATCGTATCCAATATAAATGCTGGAGTTCCTTTTCTGCCTTGAAACATCCTTAACGAACTTATAACGTCTTTTTCATAGGTTCTTAATGTCGCATAACCGTAATGAATCGAAATAAATACTCGCGAATTTTAACATTTCCTAACGCTAAATGCGGGTTTTGGCGTAACGCGAATTACGTTAAATCGAATATAAAATTGCATTGCACTTATGTAATAATTTTCGGGACTTGAAATTTCTTCCGTTAAATGCGGGTTTACGCTAAATCGAGGTCACGCTAAATCGGGGTTATACTGTATCTCTATTTGACAGTTCAGAAAAAAACTTATGCCAAATGACGATAATTGCAAACGAGTTTCACCAATTTTTTGTGTAGTATATTTGATGAATTTTTTAAATGTAAAATGAATTGTGAAAATATTTTATTCTTGTATATCTGAATTTCCTGAATAGTTTAAGCAGCCAAATTTTTCACCTGTATTTTTCGTCAAGAAAGTGTGTTAGGTGAGAAAATATGTAACGGACTCTTACGTCTTAGAACTATTGCTATGATTTGAAGGACAAATGTGGCAGGCAGCATATTCAGTGCAGGACCCTGAGCTAACTTTAGTTCAGGCAGAAGCCACAGATAGCAGCACCTCCCAGCAGTGTCGGGAATCACAGGTGCTAGAGTACTTTCTTAGTTGAGTTGTGTCTTAGTAACGAAACAGAGAGCAATGGTGTTATAGTCATAGTGACAAGTTACTAAAATTCGAGATTTTAGGATATGTTTCATAACTGGTGTTATGATACAATTGTTACCACGGAGATGTTTTAAGTGATAAGCTTATTAGTAGGGCCCAGATGTTGATGACCTTTAAATTATCGAAAAATGGCCTATAAAATGCCCCTAAAATTCTCTTAAAATGACCTCACTTAAAATTTTAAAAAAGACTTAAAAATGATCAATTTCATAATGATTGTCTTGTACAAATAATGGTTCGAAAAACAAACATTCTTAGTAGAATTAGTGTATTACTACTAAACTATTAATCAATAGATTAACAATTATCACTACGTCATTCTCATTTCTACTACAGTGTGAAAAAATATATTGCTAACTAAACATACAGTACCTTAGTTAGCGTTGCAATACACCACCATCGTCATGCTCAAGTTATCAAAGGTGAAGGAACGGCGGTTGCCAGCTAATACTGTTTTATATTTCGAGAAACTTCTCTCCACTTCCACTGATGTGGCTCTTAAATCCTCTTCAAAAATGTCAATTCTGAAGTCTTCTCCCGAAAAAATACCGGCTATTTGACACACTGTCTGAAATCCTTTATTCCTGTCCAATACAAATTTTATTTTCTGTGTCCCCAATCTCACCTTTTACATGTTTTATACAACCTTCAGCATTCCTGACTAACTCTATTGACTTGGCCAATCCCATGCCACTTTCTTCTAGGCAATGAAAATTTTATTTTATGCAAGCCCATTTACCTTTCATTTGAGAATCAGAAAACAGGTCCTGTGCACTCCCAATAGCCTTAGCATCTGTCCTATCAAAGCCATTCACTACATCTCTCACTATCTGAAAATTGTCACAATAGTAGCCTATATGCATGCAGTCAACCAGGTACCCCAGCGTGTTAAAACAGGTGCTGGGGGCAAAGCTACATCAGGGGCCTTGTCTTTGAAATACTTAGTGCGGGATGGTGCTTTGACAAAGACTTTCATTACTGTGGGAACTAGTCTATCTAATTCTGAAAATTTTGATCCGACCTCTTCTGCAATTGGATGAAAAGCATGGTTAAGGCAAGTAACATGCACCATCTTATTGTAAAATGCTTTGATAGGTTTTGCTGCCTTTACCATGTAAGGTGCCGCATCTGTTTGGAAGAGGAGCACGTACTCATGTTGTATTCCCCTAGGCCATACTAAACACATGGATTTATCGAACAGTTTGCATATCTGAGTGTGATTAACCGCTTCCAAAACTTCTGAGGTCAGAAGAAAAGTTTGCCCGGGACTATTTGTTTCTAGGGTCCCTATCACAACATTTCCTACATAACGTCCCTCTGAATCTGTATTCTCGTCAATTGATACGCAATTATTTTTCCCATTCACACATTCACGTATTCGGTTTAACGTGTCTTCGTAACATTTTGATAGGTAGATTTTACGCAATGTTGATTCGTCTGGAATAGTATGACCAGTGTGGCGTTCAGGAAATCACTTAATTTAGGATTGCTTAGTTTTCCTAGTGGAATATTAGCACTAACAAACACTTCACATAATTATTAATGAAAGGAAGATGACTTGTTATTTGATGTCGAAGCAGTTTCTTTTAGCAATAATTGAGACACACTCCTTTTTTGCCACATTTTCAAGACCTCGCAAATGTTTATCGTGCCCGACATGTTGTCGTATGGTGAACCATTTATCTGCAGCAACTTTAATTTCGCACACTTTACAGAACATAATAGTTCCATCAGTTGAGAATATGTTTTCACTGAAATCTGACACATACTGTTTTACACGGCTTGCAGATGACAGCTTTTGTTTTGGCATTTCAATTGCACTGCACAACAAAACGTCACACACGTGCAACACAAACACACCTTAAAAGTCCTATAGTTGCTGTGTAACTGAGTGAACGATCAGAGGCCAGAGCTGCGTCAGAGCTGTCAACACTTCTAATAAATATAAACTCGACACAAACCAAATGGGGATGAGGGGATTACCCGGTTTCTTTTCTCAGACTGACGCAATACTAATGTGCACGTGAAGAAATGGGCGACGCAAACTGTACACACAAATGCATCATGGTGAAGAAAAATTAAAATTGCTGCATAGATAAGAAACAGGTAATGAAAGCAGATGAGCACTGCAGAACTACAGTGTAAGGGTTAGTCCAAGAATGTTAATGCTGACATGTTTAGAAATACAGATACTAAAAATATAACTTTCAAATGAGCATTTAACCATATTCGATAAGAAAAAATGACCTTTAACATATAATACATGAAAAATGTCCTAAAAACCACCTAAATGTTAGAAAATGACTTTATTCTGGAAAATGTAAGAAAAATGCATTTTGATGACTTTTAAAAACCCCATACGGTATATCTAACACATTTATTGCAGAATACACTTAATTACCACTAAGCATCATCTACGTGTACTCAGAAAAAAGATGACTTTTCATCAAAATCCGGGCCCTACTTATTAGCATCATGGTATTCCTAGAAGCATCACTAGTTCTAGATTTCCCAGGGTTTTGTTGATATTGACAAGAAATTATTTTTTTAAGAAAATGATTCCGCTGTTTATCCCCAATACAAGGGTCTTTTCAAGGGAATAAATTAAAACATATGTACAGTGGACTCTCATTAGTACGTTTTTCAAGGGACTGAAAAATTTGGACGTCATATGCGGGAAAACGTACTACCGAAAAACGCCATACTGCATTTACAACGTATAAGAAAGAACGCGGCGTATATATGGACGTTCAATCGCCGACCTTAGTAGGCTAAATGATTGTATGCACTACTACAGTCATGACATAAACATAGGTTATCAGTAACTTTCACGGAATAAATAACATAAAAATTAATTACTGTACCTCTACACTACAGTATAATACAGGGTCTTTATTTTTGCTTAGCAAGGACATTTTCGCTCTCGCTCTCCGCCAGTGACGGCTCAGTTGCCGGCGACTGCGCACGCATATGTAGGCCTACGGCAGAATACGGTGCTTAAAATCAGTAGCCTGCCATGCAGCTTTACTGGCCATGATTTACAGTAGATGCTGAAAATGTTCCCCATCCGCTTCCAAACACATATAATACAGGGTCTTTCTTTATATTTGATCAGCAAGGACATTCTCGCACTCGCGCTCCGCCAGTGACGGCTCTATCGCCGGCGACCGCGCACGCATATGTTTGAAGCACGTGCTTGCTTGAACCACTTCAATAAAGAGCTTTCCAGTTCAGGAAACTGTCCCTCTCGCACACGTTTCCTTTTGCCACTCACCCCTTCTTCAAATGCACGTTCAATTTCCTTCCCTTTGCCGAGAATCGTGTTTAGTGTTGACGGAGGAATGTTCCACTATCGCGCTATATCCACACGCTTCATGTGAGGATTGCAGTCCACGTCTCGAATGTATTTAATCTTCTCATCATTAGTTATCTGCCGTACTTTCTTCTTATCCATTATGAAACACGCAATAAGATAGGTCATAACTGGACGTGAACACTAAGAACTAGAAGACAATAGTGCGGAATACGAAGACAATAATGCGCCTACGTGAGAAATAAACAAAGGGAAGGGGGTGAAGGGCCGCGGGAGAGAGACACGTCACCTGTGTTGCGTCATAGCTATAGCCACTTCTACGCCGTCAAACACAATGAAATCATCTACACTGTCAATAACTATCAGAGAATATCAGGCAATATCGCGTCGTGTTTTCCAGAAGCCGAATTTTATAATGAAATAAGAATAAAATCCGGTTCGCGTACAAATAGTACAACGGAAATTTGATCGTCGTAAGCGGGAATAGAGAACGTATTAAGGGGATATATCAACATGAATTTAGTAGGATAGGGACTTGAGAAAGGAGAGAAAGGGCAGCGGGAGAGACACACGTCACCTGTGTTGCGTCATAGCTATAGCCACTTCTACGCCGTCAAACACAATGAAATCATCTACACTGTCAATAACTATCAGAGAATATGAGGCAATATCGCGTCGTGTTTTCCAGAAGCCGAATTTTATAATGAAATAAGAATAAAATCCGGTTCGCGTACAAATAGTACAACGGAAATTTGATCGTCGTAAGCGGGAATAGAGAACGTATTAAGGGGATATATCAACATGTATTTTGTAGAATTGGGACTGGGACTTGAGAAAATCATCGCGCTAAGCGGGAAAACGTCGTAACCGAGAACGTGCTAACGAGATTCCACTGTATTCTTAATCAATACTTGAACAGTCAACACAGAGCACCACAGTCAAAAAAAGTTTTAAAAAGAATATAATGCCAACAATTATGTACACTACCAACAAGTGTATCAAATAACAAATTATACTAAAACAGCTCAAAGAACTATATAAAAATTAACCACAGAAGTGAAAGCTAATATATATTTCAAGTCTATATGTTTGTTAAGAGGAAGAAAGAAGTTAACTGCATAAAATAACACCATCTTAAATAAAACATGCAATAAATTAGCCTACAATCAGATGCACAATTTCAAACATCCCTCTATAAAATACATTGAAAAATTCAATCCATGAATAGTATATAAAATAAAATTAATAATACTGATTTTAAATTGAAAATACTGTAAGTCATATTTTCACAGTTCTGCTTGTAGCCATTAGCGTAATGGTCTGGTAAATGATTGAATGCAACGCCGCTAGATGGCAGCTGTAGCAAGTTAGCCACACTGCACGCATGCACAAAACAAGGGGAGGATATCCTCTTATGCCATTCATGTGGCTGCATTAAAACTGTAGTTCTATCTTCGGTCACTAATGCGCCTGTGTCTATGTGTATTAACTGCAGTAGAGGAGGAAAGTGTGCGCTTTCCTTCATACAACCAACCAGACTTATCAAGTACCGTATTTCCTCGCATAATCGTCGCCGGCGAGTAATCGTCGCATCCCTACTTTTCGAATAAAAATTTGGTTTATAAAATTTCCTCGCATATTCGTCGCACCCTACTTTTCGAATGAAAGTTTGGTTCGTAACATTTCATGAAGTACTCAGGGCATAGCACATTTGTATATGCGCACTAGTCCGTTACACACCCAGCTGTATTTCTATCGTACGCGAGCTCTATTGCTAACCAGCCGTGACCTTGTTTGAAGAAAGAAGTCTCTCTTTCCTTCGGTGCGTAGGCCTATGACTCACGCCATGCAGCAGGTAGCCGGCCAGGTGGTATACGCACGCGTCTAAACTCTGGTGTATTTCAAACAAAGAACATCCCATCCCCGACCCTGTTGAAAATAATATTACAAAAATGACGGGTCATAATCTTCACTGCTTATAATCGCTTAACATAAGTTTGGTAAAAGAATATTTACACTGTGACGATATTGCTGACTTGTATTTGCATTGTCGAGTGGTATTGGATGTCAGGCGGTAATATTAGAACACTATGACTGGAAACAATGGCTAATACTCGACTGAATAATTGACAATAATGTCTTGTGTAATCGGAGCTCGCCGGTGGTCATTTGATATTGCTCCCGCCACATTCTTGAATTCCTTATTTTGAAATACAGCTGAACCTTGTCAGACACTTTCGCGGACTCTTGTAATGAGGACCATTGGGTGCTTTTTTTTTTCAGTTTTTCAGTTGTGTTTATTATAGGTGTTCACAATGGGCAAATATAATAATTATACGGCGAACTTTAAATTAAAAGTGATAACATTTGCTGAAACACACGGGAACCGAGCTGCAGAACGTGAATTCACAGTTAACGAAAAATTAGTTCGGGACTGGCGAAAAATTAAAAATAAGTTGAAAAACACTAACCCGCACAGACATGCATTTCGAGGACCGAAATCTGGAAAATTTCCCGAAATTGATAAGGAAGTGCTGGAGTATGTTACAGAAGTGCGCAACAACGGTTGCAGTGTTGCGTACGATACACGCCGGACGTTTGTTTTAGACGATTGCCCTTGACCTTGAAGCTTGCTGGTGAGCCTACACAACCCACCTTCTCACCCTATCGCTTCACACTTGTCACCACCGATCTGATGTAATGGAATTCCAGACTTGAGCAGACAGTACAGTCCACGTCGAAGTATTATAAGACGCGGAAGTACACGTTACGTTGTTACGAACAGAACGTCATATTTGCCAATGACTTACTTCAGCAGTAGTGTGAAACAGCTTTGTCAATCATCGGACGGCTTGGGGCAGCTGATAACAACACAGGTACTATAGTAACTCGCCTCCAGGCTTCCATTAAGATTTTTCACTCGTCTAAAACAAACGTCCGGCCTGTATGCTTCAAATGAAGGGGCGTGAGGCAGCGCATCGTCACGAAACCCAGTTCAAAGCTAGTCATGGCTGGGTAATGAGGTTGATGCAACGAGAAGGCCTATCTGTGCGAAGGGGGACGACTGTTTGTCAGAAGTTTCCGTCAGACGACATGGACAAAGTGATAGAGTTCCAACGGTTTGTGATCCATCAGCGCCAGGAAACTCCATTTCTTCTGTCGCAAATTGGAAATGCTGACCAGACGCCAGTTTTTTTTTTTTATATGGGTCGAAGTAGGACAATTGCAGAGAAAGGTGCTGCGAGCATACCACTTAAAACAACAGGCAATTAGAAACTTCGCTGCACCGTTATGCTCACAGTTACTGCAGACGGGAGAAAGTTGCCGTCTTACGTAATTTTTAAAAGAAAGACGATGCCAAAGGGCGTGAAATTTCCATGTGGCATTCACGTGCGCGTGCAACTTAAAGGTTGGATGGACCAGGAACTCATGGTGGACTGTGTGGAACAAACGACCAGGTGCGCTGCTAAAACAACGAGCGATGCTAGTAATGGACAGTTTTAGGGCTCACCTTGTGAATGAGGTGAAAGAGATTCTAAGGGACACCAATACTCAGCAGGTGGTTATTCCCGGCGGATTGACTTCAATCCTTCAGCCATTGGATGTTTGTTTAAATAAACCTTTTAAGGACAATCTGCATCGGTTTTACAATGAATGGATGATCAGTGACATCCACGAGGTGACGCCCACAGGAAAATTTAAACGGCCGTCCTTTGAATGCATTTGCACGTGGTTTGTTAGGAGCTGGGATCTTATTCCACTTGAAACAGTTGTGAAGAGCTTCAAGAAGACCGGAATTTCGAACGCTTTAGATGGCACCGAGGACGACAAATTATGGCAGAGTGACGAGGAGCAAGACGACGAACAAACACTCTCGGGGAGCAGCGAGGAGAGTGAAAATTCTTCCGATGCAGATGAATAGATCTGGTAAGTTCTCTAAATTTGAATAATCCACCATAACAGTAGCAATATAAATTTTTCAACAAAAATCGGTAACGTAATCACGGCATTTTTTTTCAGATCGGCAAGATGGCCGTCATGGATGAAGATAACCTATAGACGACCTATTTTTATTAGTTTATTTTAATTTCATACGTGTAGTAAATAGTTATTCAAATAATAATTTGTTTTAAGATTACCGGTACTTGTCGGGTTTTTTTTCCGCACAATCGTCGCACCCGCTTTTTTTCAACAAATATTAGGCCAAAAATCTGCGACGATTATGCGAGGAAATACGGTACTACAAGAGCAGGCATGGTTCAAAACCCGATAAAACATGTTCGTTTTTAGTAGTGAAATTTAAAATACAGTAGAACGTCGTTTATCCGGACGTCAAACAACCGGAAAGTCAATTATCCGGACGAGCAAAAAAAAAGACTGAGCAGCGTGCACTGACTGTTATGTGGAAGTGTCCACTGCCTACAGTAGTGAGTCGGTTCTTGTTTTCAATTATTGTTGTTTCTGTTGTCTCCTATCGTTTGTTTATGATATTTCAACGTATTACACAGTATGTGAGTGTGCGTACTGTACTGTATTACGTTGTGGAAATAGCTTCTACGAGTGGTAAAAAGGAAACACGAAATCGCAATGTTTTATCGATTGAGAAGAAGGTGAAGATCATTAATAAACTGTGTCTAATGAAAACTTACAATGTTGTAAAATCCACAATTTATGATTTGAAGAACCAATAAGGTGAAATTTTGAATTATGCAACGAACTTGGATAGTGAATAAGGTTCTAAAAAGAGAAAAACCATGAGTTCAGTTACGGATGAAAGATTGGAAGAAGCGGAGTACTTATGGTTTATTCAGACAAGAAGAAAGGGAGATCCCATTTCTGGACCTTTGTTATGTGAGAAAGTGTTGCTGCTAAATGAGATGCTTGGTGGTTATTACCATTATGTGCTGTGTATGTTTTTTCCTATGAAATAAACGCATGTTTAATTATCCGGAACACTTTCGGTCCCAATTAGTCCGGATAAACGACGTTCTACTGTAATACAATCTACCTCAAATTTTCAAGGTAAACATTTAATTTATCAATTACTGAAAAATGTAAAGAGGAAGTTCCTCCCTTCCCTCCCTTGAGGAACCCCCACTGTTTAAAGTGTAGTCGGTACACAGCATAAAACTAATCAAGCTTCTTGCAACTCTCCATAAGATCTCAACATTGAATATACACAGATTTAATAAATTGGAGAAGTTATAATCATAACGTTACAGCCCTTCCGCCAAAAAAAATTAACCTATACTAACTTTGATTGCAAATATGATCATTCTTCCATCAGACACCATGTTCAGGAACAACGCCATAGCCTCGTCTTCATGTGGAGAATAAGTGTCAAACGTTCGTTGGGCCATTACACTTCCACTAGCCTGATTGAGTACCATCACATGAATGCCACGCCCTTTATGTTCTTCCCCATCTTCAAGTATCTGGAAACAAAATACAATAATTTTCATAAATAAAATAATACATACTAAAATGTACCATAAAAAGAATGCTTCCAGACATACACCTTTCGAAAGAAAGGGGACAGAAAGGAAAGAACAGGAAAGAAAAAAAGAAATACCCCGTAACACAGGCATTCTCAACCTTTTTGAGAATGTGAGCACTACCCTCATGCCATACCAAGTACCTAAATCGAATATAATAATAAAAATATAAAGTAACAAGCCATCATCTCTGTTTCCTTTTCCTATCTCTTTGTCTCTCTGAAGTGCTGAAATAGCTAGGGATTCACTGCTCACCAGGCATGCTACAACTGTTTGCAAGAGACTTGCATATAAGATACATTTACATGTGGACAGTCGAGCCAAATCAGCATCTTTCGTTTTACTCATGAAACAGGCATGTCCAATTCTTTTTACTGTAGTTTAAAAAATAGACTACTATTTTACAAAATGATAAAACTCGTAATGATAACACTATTATTCCGGTTCAAGGGACAAAATTTGAATATTGAAGAATGGATCTCAGCGGAGCTTGTGTTCGCGAGCACTCTTCGGCTCGTATGACGAGAGCACCCAATTTCATTTAAAGAGCACTAGGTTGAGAACACCTGCCTTAACATATGCATCAATATAGAGGGCGCCCGGGAATGTTCTCCGCAGCGGCTACATGCAGCTGCGAGTGGTTGTGTCATCAGTTTATATGGCAGCACTGTGTCCTTGAAAGGGGGGACTCCGCACGTGTGGGCTGCAGTGTGTATTGCGATAAGCGAGCATGTATGTCGGCAGTAAGCGAGCATTCAGATAGATTATTGGAAGAGTGCAACAGTATAGAGGCGGTAATGTTTACTACTGAATACAGAGTTTTTTTGGTGGAATACGTTTTTCGCAAAGGCGATCGGTTTACAGAAAATGCAAAATTAAGATTTCAGGCGCAGTTTCCTAATTCAAAGTGTCCAAACCGTGATACCGTTCGGATTTGATAAGTAAATTTTGTGTGACTGGCTCAGTTCGCGATGTACCGGGAACAGGCAGGCCTACGCTTTTAACAGACGAAAAACTTGATGTAATCTCCGATATAATGCTGCGTAGTCCAAGTAAATCAACACGAAATCTGAGGTATACAAAACTAAACCAAAAACGATTGAGAAACTTTAAAGTGAATATCATTAATTATATGCAGTCCATTCCGCAAGAAACTTTAGTGAAAGTCTCCGACGATCTGTGTAGACGAGTTGATGTCTGTCTTCGAATACTAGGACAACACTTCCAGCATCTGTTATGAATGGCTGTGGTGACTACAAAGTTTACTGTTATGATGCAAGCAGCAGCCGTGCTGCCAATGTAACTGCTGTAGCTAGCTCTCGCAGACGCATGTAGGCGCTGCGGAGGACATTCCCGGACTCACTGTAGAACGATGCATATATTGTGTCTCAGAAATACCACCTATGAAGTTACCGCATTTCCTCGCATAATCGTCGCACCCCTACTTTTGAAATAAAAATTTGGTTTATAAAATTTCATGGCATAATCGTCGCACCCTACCGTTCGAATCAAAATTTGATTCATAACATTTCATGGCATACTCAGCTCATAGCACATTTGTATTTGCACGCCAGTCCGTTACACACACTGCCGTATTTCAATCATACGCGAGCTGTGTTGCTAACTAGCCATGTCCTTGTTTGAGGAAAGAAGACTGTCTTTTCTTCTGTGAATACGGGCTATGACTCACGCTATGTGACAGGTGGCCGAACAGCCGGCCGGCATATGCTCGCCAGTCTACCTGTCTCTCAGATTGCAGGCTATGACTCACGATAAGCGAACAGCTAGCCCATGGCACGCTAAACAGCATCGTGTTCAACACCACTCCAGTGGAGTGAAACTTGTGTACACCTGTCACTTCCGTGAGTTGGCCTCGGAATGGCGAGATTCAACAAGCCGCCGTAAGAAGCGCTGCTAGCCCCAATTCGCCAACGTTAAAACAGGCCCGTCTCCTATTGGCGGAATCGTACACAAGGGACACCTCGCGCCAGTCTAGCATCAGCCACTTCCGTGGAAACATCGCATCAGAGACCCCTGCATGATGTTACGCACGTTTTGTCCACAATGAGAAAATGCAAGAATTATACGGCTATCTTGATGAAAGTGAAATAAATTGAATTACATAATAAAAAAATAATACAGTGGAATCTCGTTAGAACGTTTTTCAAGGGACTGAAAAATTTGGACGTCATATGCGGGAAAACGTACTAACGAAAAACGCCATACTGCATTTACAACGTATAAGAAAGAACGCGGCGTATATATGGACGTTCATTCGCCGACCTTAGTAAGTGATTGTATGCACTACTACAGTCACGACATAAACATAGTTTATCAGTAACTTACACGCAATAAATAACATAAAAATTAATTACTGTACCTCTACACTACAGTATAATACAGGGTCTTTATTTCTGCTTAGCAAGGACATTTTCGCTCTCGCTCTCGCGCTCCGCCAGTGACGGCTCAGTTGCCGGCGACCGCGCACGCACGCATATGTAGGCCTACGGCAGAATACGGTGCTTAAAATCAGTAGCCTACCATACAGTTTTACTGGCCATGATTTACAGTAGATGCTGAAAATGTTCCCCATCCGCTTCCAAACACATATAATACAGGGTCTTTCTTTATATTTGATCAGCAAGGACATTCTCGCTCTCGCGCTCCGCCAGTGACGGCTCTGTTGGCGGCGACCGCGCACGCATATGTAGGCCTACGGCTGAATACGGTGCTTAAAATCAGTAGCCTACCATGCAGTTTTACTGGCCATGATTTACAGTAGATGCTGAAAATGTTCCCCATCCGCTTCCAAACACATATAATACAGGATCTTTCTTTATATTTGATCAGCAAGGACATTCTCGCACTCACGCTCCGCCAGTGACGGCTCTATCGCCGGCGACCGCGCACGCATATGTTTGAAGCACGGGCTTGCTTGAACCACTTCATTAAAGCGCTTTCTAGTTCAGGAAACTGTCCCTCTCGCACACGTTTCCTTTTGCCACTCACCCCTTCTTCAAATGCACGTTCAATTTCCTTCCTTTTGCCGAGAATCGTGTTCAGTGTAGACGGAGGAATGTTCCACTTTCGCGCTATATCCACACGCTTCATGTGAGGATTGCAGTCCACGTCTCGAATGAATTTAATCTTCTCGTCTTTAGTTATCTGCCATACTTTCTTCTTATCCATTATGAAACACGCAATAAAATAGGTCATAACTGGACGTGAACACTAAGAACTAGAAGACAATAGTGCGGAACACGGAGACAATGTGCCTACGTGAGAAATAAACAAAGGGAAGAGGGTGAAGGGCAGCGGGAGAGAGACACGTCACCTGTGTTGCATCATAGCTATAGCCACTTCTACGCCGTCAAACACAATAAAATCATCTACACTGTCAATAACTATCGCGTCGTGTTTTCCAGAAGACGAATTTTAAAATGAAATAAGAATAAAATACGGTTCACTAACAAATAGTTCAACGGAGATTTGATCGTTTTAAGCGGGAATAGAGAACGTATTAAGGGGATATATCAAAATGAATTTAGTAGGATAGGGACTTGAGAAAGGAGAGAAAGGGCAGCGGGAGAGACACACGTCACCTGTGTTGGGTCATTGCTATAGCCACTTCTACGCCGTCAAACACAATGAAATCGTCTACACTGTCAATAACTATCAGAGAATATGAGGCAATATCGCGTCGTGTTTTTCAGAAGCCGAATTTTATAATGAAATAAGAATAAAATCCGGTTCGCGTACAAATAGTGCAACGGAAATTTGATCGTCGTAAGCGGGAATAGAGAACGTATTAAGGGGATATATCAACATGTATTTTGTAGAATTGGGACTAGGACTTGAGAAAATCATCGCGCTAAGAGGGAAAACGTCGTAACCGAGAACGTGCTAACGAGATTCCACTGTATTAAGAAAGTGCAAAAGCATGCAGCAAATAATGATACAGTATAAGTTATATTTAAAAATTGTACTGTAGTTTTCTTCTTTGAACGCTAATATTCTTCGTATAATCGTAGCACCCTACTTTTCCCACGAATTTTAGGCTAAAAAAATGCGACGATTATGATAGGAAATATGGTACTCTGTTCTGTTCTTTTCCGATGACCCATCCCTCAATATGATTTCCAGGATTCGTCCTCCAAATTTGGGTTCATGAAATCTATTCATTTCATCTTCAGTTAACAAACCCTACACTCAACACTCTAAGCATTATTTTCTTACATCCGACATCCAGAATTCTTGGTTCCACAAGACGATTATCCCCAATCAATTGTTTCAATACAGTAAAACCTCGATAATGCGAAAACGGTTAATTTGAAATTTGTCTAATTTGGAGAAATGTACGGTCCCCGAAACTCGAGGTACGTCATTTCATAAATTCAGATAATTGTAATCCAAAAGGTAATGCCGATCCTGCAAACCAAATTCAAAATAATTTTAAAAAATCTTTAAAAACAATGGGATACTTTTTACAAAATTCGTCTGCCTCCGCGTCCTCATAGGCGCATTTCTCAAGCAATGAAAATATCGATGTTGTACTAGCGAACAATCAATATATTTGAATTATCGAACGATTGTATTGTCCGATTAGTATGTTCGATTTTCAAATAGCTGTAACTAACGTTGTTCTTGCATCCACGATCATGGCTAATAAAACTGTTTTTGGGGAAATTATTTCGTAGTCTCATTTGGTTGTGCTAATAAAACCACAAACTCTATGTGGTTTTAATTACTTTTCCTACAGTAAGACCAGTAAGGTTATTTATATATTGGTAAAGATCGTATCGGCCACTAATTTCTTGCACTTGACCACGACGATTAAAATTATGTTTCAAAAAGTATATTTCATTATCTGTCTGTTAGGTAGTCAGCACGAAGGCTGGTTGGATCCTCAAAAAGCACTGCCGTTAGGTTATGTCGGTAGATACCAACAAAAACTCAAGGCAGCGCAGAATTGAGGCGTACTAGGCAAGATGAGGAGTGTTTGCGTTCTCCACTGCTCTCTCCTTGTTTTGTAATATTTTTCAATACGATAGAGGTTATTTCCACGATGTGCAAGTTATAGGTTATGTTTCAAGTCATGCAACGATTTCTCCTTGCATACCACTGCATTTCAATACGATTCGGATGCTGTTGGATAGATTTATTAATCAAGAGTTGCTAATTCAATGTTTCCATTGGTTGCAAGGTTTGCAATCACTTCGATTTAACAAGGATTTACTGTAAATGGTACATACAAAATTCATGCAATAGCAAGTTGTGTCTATATTTTAGGAGCATCTTGAACTAAACCTGTGAGGTGCTTGACATATTGATTAGCATATGAACGGTCAAGGGAAAGAAGGGGGAATGTTGAATAATGTAAAATGTTCAGGAAACGATTTTAAAGTTCCATTACTTATATGTACGAGTCAACTTGAAACGTTATTTTGTCATGACCCTCATTGTTCTTAGCCAGACACAATTGTGCCTTCAATACGTTGCATGCTGAATAGAAATGTTAGTGGAGTTAAACCATTTAAATAAAAAGTTAGCAGCTTTAATTTGATCCTCTCATTTCTTCTTAATTGGAAATAAATTTCACTAATATCATTAATAGAAAGTTTATTAATAATTAAAAAAAAATATATATATATAATTAGCTTTAAATAAAAAATTGTTACGGTTCTTATACAGGGTCATCAATTTAAGTCTCGCATCCGATACCGATCACGGCGCGGCAAGCTCTCGCGCTGACACCCGCTCGCTGGCCGGTAAAAAGTGCGCGACTTCTCCCCACTACTTCGCGTCAACATACAGCCATTTAATAGCAATTTCTAGTGAAAATAATTATCTACTAACTTACCTGGATTTACAAGAAATGTTCAAAGTGTTGTCCGTCAGCTCGCAAGCATGCCTGGCACCTCGTAAACAAGTTTCTAGACACACGGCGAATTTCTTCCTGGGTGACGTTCGTTGTAACTTGGCGAATATTATGTGGAGGACGGATACCAGGATATTTCCGAATGAATCGAAAACTGCACTCTCTAACAGAAGAATACTTCGCATAAGAAAGCAGAATGAATACACGTTGTTCTATAGAAAACATCACTTCGCATAACAAAGCACAATGAATACACGTTGTTGTATAGAAAACATCACTTTAAGGCAACACATAAACTGTAAAATTGCCCCGAGACTGCACTGTATGTTAGGTCAAATCAACTAGCACTTCACAAGCTTGAATACACCGGAGCTACTGACAGCTTATTGCAACATTGCCGATCGCAGCGCACGTGTTCATTGCGGGGAGAACGCCAAGGCCACCTTCACCGGCCTAGCGGCACGTACATGCGGGAAATAAAACTATGACCCGGTATCTCGATTTTACATTTTGAGTGACATTCCCCCTTCTTCCCGTGGACCCTTTATATATTAATGCACTTATCTATGCTGCTGGGTTTCAAAAAAAAAGTATCACAACTGTACTTTTAAACTACCATGTATCATCAGCATTGAAGCTAATCCCAACAGAAAACTAAGCACTTACTGTTGCCCCATCAACAGACACAGAAACCTTGGACTGGCTAGATAGTACTTCAATAGCTAAGGACTTGGGTTGACTTTCTTGAAGCCTTAGGCTATTTCTCCGACTTTCACCATCCACAAGCTCTCCACCATCACCTGCCAACAGAACCAAATGATGTTTAGAATATGTATATTGCAAATAATTAGGAAAGGGATGACACTCATGAAATGCTGAATGGACAACTGTAAAAAATTACCATACCTCACGATTTTAATCTACACAAACAGCTGAAACTAATGGTATTGGGAGGATTTAGGTTAAAACTTAGGAGCTGGGCACTACAGATTTGGCCATCAAGAAAGGAAAAGGAAGGAAGATTGTAGTTTTACGTGATCGTGAATCTTGTGATTATGAACCACGGGACCTCCTTTTTACGTGGAATCCGAACCACAGGACATGGCATTTCACATCGAAAATCTCACATGCATTGACCGGGAATCGAACCCGGACCGCCTTGGTGAGAGGCATACAGCTAGACCGCTGAGCCACCACGCCCCCTTGGCCATCAAGACAATTGATACATCTGCAATTAAGGGATCGGTGGCAATTCTCAGACTTTAACTTGGACATGATAAAGACCATGATGTTTTTGGATCTGCATTAAATTATTTTATGTATTATTTTATTCAAGATGAATGATTAATTAAAATTGTATGCCTTATCATACATACAATTGTTCATTCAGTTGTACAGTGTATCAGATTATTTAACCATGCAAAAAATATATTAATAAAATTTCATTGTTTCACTCTTATTATTCATTTTGAATAAAATAGTACATAGACGATAGGCCTATCAAGCCAGTAGTGGATATCATATTTGCTTTCAAAACAGGAACAGGCATCGGAAAGGGCGGATGCAAACGACGACGACCCGGATATGCTAATGGACTACGAGTTGGGACATTAAACATACAGACACTGACAGGAAAGGTGGAGGAGATTGTAGATGTGATGGAGAGAAGAAAACTGGATGTACTGGGCTTGGCAGAAACAAGATGGAAAGGAGAAGGTCGCAGAGAACTGAGGAAAGGGTACCGGTTGTACTGGAGTGGGAACAGTGAAGGAAGGAGCAGCGGAGTAGGAGTAGTTGTGAGAGATGGAATGAAGGAAGAGGTAAAGGGAATAAGTGACAGGATCATGAGGATCAGAGTAACTGTAAAGGGAAGAAGCCTGGAGATAGCCCAGGTATATGCCCCTCAAGTTGGATGTACAGCTCAAGAGAAGGAAGACTTTGAGGAGGAGCTACAACAGCAGTTGAATGGTCAGAGCATCATTGTCGTGGGAGATTTGAATGCACATGTAGGAAGTGAAAGGCAAGGATATGAAAATGTATTGGGAGCAGAGGGATGGGGTAGCAGGAATGAAGAAGGGAGAAAGTTGCTGGATTTTTGCAAGAGAAACGGTTTAGTGGTAGGCAACTCCTGGTTCCGGAAGAAAGAAAGCCACAAGGTAACGTGGTACAGCAGTGATTTAACAAAGAAATCTTTGGTAGATTACATGCTGTACGACTGGGAAATGAAGAGAAGTGTCAGAGATATAAAGGTAATACCATCAGAGGCCTTAGATAGCGACCACAGAATACTTGTAATGAACCTGGGAGTTGTTAAGGATAGCAAGAGGACAGAGTACCAGGAAAGGAGAATCAAAGTATGGAAACTCAAGGAAAAGGAAGTCAAGGAAGAATTCCAGAAGATAATAAGGGAAAGGATGCCAACAGACAATCCTAAAACAGGGGAAGAGGAATGGAAGCAATTCAAAAACACAATGGTGGAAGCTGCAGTGGCAGTATGTGGAAGAACAAGCAACACCATGGTGGAATGAGAGAGTAATAGAAGCTGTGGGAAGGAAGAACAAGGCTTTCAGAGTGTGGTTCCAGGAAAGAACTGATCTGGCAAGGGAAGATTATAAGATAAAGAAGAAAGAAGCAAACAAGATTGTCGCAGAGGAGAGGAAGAAGTGGATGGTAAAGTGGACAGAGATGATGGAGGAAGACAGCAGAGGAAATAAGAAAGTACTTTATGGGATGGTCAAAAGTAAGAGAAGAGGTCTGCGAGAGGATGTGGTAATGATGGACAAAAACGGAAATGAGGTACACAACAAAGAGACACTCAAGACAGTGTGGAAAGAGTACTTTGAGGATTTGCTGAATCCAAATGGTCAAAGGGAGGAAGACAATGCATTGGAAGATGGAGAAGACAACACAGGAATGGAAAAGGACCTGACTTGGAGAGAACTGGAGATGGCTATAGACAAGATGAAAGGAGGAAGGGCACCGGGTGTGGATGAAGTGAGTGTTGAAATGGTGAAGGCAGCAGGGGAGGTTGGGAAACAGTGGCTGTACCATGTGATGAGGGTGATATGGAAGGAGAAAAATACCCCAGAAGATTGGAAGAAAGGATTAATTGTCCCAATATTTAAGAAAGGAAGCAGAAAGGAGTGCAGAAATTACAGGGGAGTCACACTCATATCTCACTGTGCCAAGATATATGAAAAGATATTAGAAAGTAGAATACGAGCCAAAGTGGAGAGAAAATTGAGAGAGGAGCAGTATGGATTCAGACCTGGGAGATCAACAGTGGATCTCATATTTTCAGTGAGACAGCTCCAGGAACACCACTACGAATTTGGAGAGGATCTGTTGATGGCCTTCCTGGACATCGAAAAGGCCTATGATAGTGTGTGTAGGGAGAAGGTTTGGAAAGCAATGGAAAACATGGGAGTGGAAAAAGGGACTGTAGGCAGAGTGAAGGAGATGTATTGTGGAAGTGTGAGTTGTGTGAAAGTTGGAGGGGAAAGTACAGACTGGTTCAGACAAATGAGTGGCCTGAAACAGGGTAGTGCGCTGTCACCCCTTCTCTTTATTGTGGTTATGGACGAGGTAATGACACGGATAGCAGGAAAGGTAGGAGAAGATAAGATGAAAGCAATGGTGTTTGCAGATGATCTCATGGTCTGGGAAAACAAGGAGGAGGAAATTCAGGAGCAACTGAAGGCTTGGGAAGAAACAGTGGGAGAGTACGGATGGAAGTTCAACATCAGTAAATGTGAGATCCTGTTAACGACCAGGAAAAAGGACAGACCAATGAGTGGGATAACACTTGGAGGTGGACAGCTGAAGAAGGTGGAAAGTCTCAAGTACTTGGGAAGTATAGTGGAGGAAAATGGGAGAAATGACAAAGAGATTATGGAACGTGGCAGACAAGCAGAAGCATTTCTGAGAAGCATTAGGAGCTTAGTGTGGAATAAAGATGTCCCACAAGAAAGCAAGGAAGTGTTATACAGAAGCTACTATATCCCGATACTGACCTATGCTTCAGAAACGTGGACAATGAAGAAAAGAGACATAAGCAGAATACAGGCAGGTGAAATGAAGTTCCTGCGAAGTAGGATCGGAGTAACAAGAAGAGACAGGTTGAGGAATGAAAAGGTCAGGGAAATGGTGAAAGAGGAGCCCTTGCAAGGTAGGATTGAGACATCAAGACTGAGGTGGTATGGACACTTAAAGAGAATGGATGAGAAGAGGATTCCCAAGAGGATACATGAGATGCAGATGCAGAAGAAACGACCAAGGGGAAGACCGAGAGATAGATGGCTGAAAGGAGTGGAGGAATGTGTCAAGAAGAGAGGTGAGGACTGGACCAGAGTGACAGCGGAGAGGTGGTGGGAAGAAAGGACTAAGTGGTGAGGCTTATGTTCCAAACAGACCCAGCCTGGGGCTGGAAACTGTACAAGATGATGATAGACACAATGTACTGTATACAGTTCTTAACATGACTTGTAGATTTAAATGGCCTCACAATCATAAGCCACGAGACATAGACAACATACAGGTTCCACATAAAAATACTTGAAACATTCTATCGATGTCTCAGGCACATCATGAAAATTACCTGGTAGGATAAACGCAACAATATCAGCATTCTGGGGGTGGCTAGTAGTATGAGCGTGGAGGCGATCCTAGCCCAACATCAGCTTCAGAGGGTTGAACACATTGTTCGCAAGCCCAATCATTACATCCCAAACAAGTGATCTACTCTGCATTATATGAGGTTCGTCACAATATTGGAGGTCAGAGAAAGAAGTATAAAGACTGCATCAAAGCCACTCTGAATAAATGTACCATCAATGCGGACAACTAGGAAAAGCATGCTTTGCGTTGTCTGACCTGGAGAAGCACTCTACATCAAGGAGTAGTGGTTTTTGAAGAATAGGCACATACAGTGAGGGCCTGCTCTATAGAACAGAACCTCACAGGTGCCTTGTGACAGCCAGGCTAGTGTGGCTAACCGCCTGTCGAGCAAGGCACTGGCGCTAGCAGCTAGTTCAACACATTTACACTTTTTAACGTATTAAGTAATCATAGTTACTTACATGAATATCGGAGTAGTTGCAGGAGATGCTGTCCTTAATTTTCTAAACACACATTGCACCAACATAGGAAGTTTTGGTACACTCGCTGCAATTCATCCTCGCTGATATTTTGTATCAGTGCAGTTATTTCGTTCTCGAGAGCCTCCCGAGTATGCGGATTGTTTCTGTATTACCTTTTGTTTGAGGTTCCCGCACAAGTAAAATTCTCACTGTGCTGAAACGTACGAGCACATTTACTGGAAGACCTCTTGAGAAGGTAAGTTTTCACTGGGGCAGATGACCTCGTAGTTCTGCCCCTTAAAATAACAATAACTTAATAACTATAAGTTTTCACTAGGAAAATTTGATGTTTTGTTCTATACCTAACCATGTTCATGGGATACGAGATAGGCTACAGTACTTCACCACAAGTTTTAACTCTCTCAACTAAGATATCCTGCCAGCTGGGAATGCAATCAAGCTACGACCACATCAGGGGGTTCCCGACCTGCTGTTGTGTAACGGTAGATGCTAGTTAACTGGCACTGACTGAATGCTCACCACCCGTCACATGGCTCCAGCGAGCTTCCGTTCTATAGGGAAGAACCTCACTATAGTATTTTAGCAGAACAAAGCCAAAGGTAAACACAGAGTTTGAGGAGGAATTGCCAGTTACCAATAGGCTCTTTACCATGGTGGCAGAAAATGTAATTCACGAACCAACTGTTCAGACATCTGAAGACACACGAGTAGGAATACTATCATACTTGTCCGCGACTGTTTCCAACGGTGATGAACAACTTAAAATAATAAGGGGGATGACATGATTTGTTCATGTGAACATGTTCAGTTGTCATCCTCCTAATTATTTTAAGTAGTGAAGTGTACAATTTCTAAGTTTGTATTTTATTTCAGATATTTGATGTACAACATATCAGCCCAAGATAATTCATTGGGCTTCCTATGTGTGTTGAGCAACTGAAGAATCTTTTTTTACATTGTAGCCTATCAAAAATAAAATGCAGAAGAAATGACTTATAAATTTAAATTTTCTATACTTATTTTTAGATTAATACTTTTGCGAGTTGAATCTCAATTTAAAGAAATGAACATATTAAAACAAAAACTTTTTATGTTTCTCATAATAATGTTATGGATTATTATGTCTTTTCTAACTACTGCAGCTTTAGAGACGGTGGGGTGCCAGAATTTTGCCCAGAAGGGGATCCTTAACATGCAAGTAAGTCTACTAACATAACCCCTATGTTCAAGCACCCTCAAATGGCAACTGACTGCACCTTGGGCACAGCAGGCCAATTCTTCACACTTTGTTCTACACAGTGAAATACCATACATATATTGCTGCCAACAAAGACAAAATGGTAACCACCCAAGCATTCAATGCCTGAATCAAATTACCACCCTAATTCTACAAAATTATGGTATACTGCAAGATTTAAAAAAGAGCTACAAATATACCCAATAAATTAAGAGAAAATAGGCTATATGTTCTTCATTGAACATCTTGTTTTATTTTATAATAAATACTGGTAATTCTTTAACAATGGAAGGTCTTAGTATAAGGCTGCTGGGTTGGTGACTACATTCGATAAAACCTATTCATCATTCCAATATGTTGAACATAGCATTACAGATCCACAGCAGTCCAAAGGAGAAAGAAAAAGAGAAAGATGCGTAACTGAACGACCAGAGTATCTACGCTCATTACATGCAAGGCCATGGGGCCAGGATATCCGTACTCGGGAGATTAGTTGGCTGTCCCTGAAATGGTTTTCTGAGGTTATCCATTTTCAACTCCAGGTAAATGCCAGGACGGTACTTTCCCAAAGGCCACAGCCACTTCCTTCCAACTCCTCATCCAGTTATATTCATCTTCATTCATTTCATCTCCCATGAACTCCTCCAAAAGGTTGGCATCAGAAAGAGGGTTCATTAGCAAAAATCATCTGTCACATAGAAATCATTGCATTTCATCCCCAAGTCAATAGAAAAGACAATAAAAAGGGGTAGACATACATATAATTACATGTTCAACTACCGTACTTAAAGACAATTTTCTACAAGATAGAACATAATCAATTTTTTTATATCTTAGGTACATTTAAAGGGCATGATTGTGTGTTTCTGGGCCAATAAAATATCTCTACGTCTACCCGTTATTAATCCCGTTTCCAACGGGGTCGGGGATGAGATGCGACAAAATTCCACGTGGCTGATGGTTTCTATGGCCGGATGACCTTCCTGATGCCAACCTCACAAGAGGAGTTAATGAGAGATGAAATGAATGAAGATGAATGAAAGTTCAATTTCAAGTAGTTACAACTTTGGCTACCAGACACCACTATCACTGACACTGTCACCCAGCGACGACCGTTGGAAGTTCATAGAGCTTTTCTCTCCAAATAACCTACAAATTTAGCTACAAACTACCAATTGTAGTGGTAGGTTATTTTTCATGGCATAAATCTATGAGATGGGCCCGCCGGCTTAACTTCTCCTCCAAAGGAAGGCATCCTAAAGGATTTTAACGCTCTTAAAAATCCGACTACTTTGGCCGGGTTTGAACCTGTAATCCTAGGCACAGACTACTTCGACCAGGTTTGAACCTGCAATCCTGGGCACAGAAGATCGGCATGCTACCGACTACGCCACCGAAGCCGCTTCTCAGCCATTAAAATACCCCAACTAATTTTCATGCAAATTCTTCTTAGACATGAACACAACTAGACTGTTGAAACGCAACTGCCATCTGAAATAAAACAATTGTTCAGTATTGCATGTCCAGGTGACGAGCGATGACCTGTTTTTAAATTCCCGTATATTTTCCCTATTTCCCGTACGAAAATCAACCAAATTCCCGTATATTTTAGAACTCTCTAAGACTAGAGTTCGCATACCGAATGGCTGAAAAATGAATCTTAATGCGCGAATCAAGATTTTCTGGCATAAGCGTAACTACAATTTTGGAGATACTTCTGCAGCCCACGGGCGATGGCGAGATTTAGGCCTAATCCGTAGCGTAAGCAACGCACGTGTGCGCGAGTGAAAACTCTCGCAGATGGGATGAGATGCTACGAACACAAATAAAATACCATTTACCTGAGAAGAGCTGATATAAATGACTGTTTTACTGAGGAGGGTTGAGAGAGTAGAGAATAGGAGTGTCACATAATAAATGTTTACGGGAAGTGACTGAATTGTATGGTACCGTAACAGTATAGGAGCCCGGAACAAGGCGATACAATTTTCTACACTACTGAAAATAGTCAAAATACCCTTTGTAATAATGAATAATAATTTTGGTGGTCATGTAGTAATAGATGTTACCCACCCACTATTCCTTTTTAGATCACGATTTGTATAGTAAAATTGGAGGTGTGTCCGCCATTACACGCGTAAATTATGGGACTAATACAGTATTGCTAACCTCGCGCATGCGGTACGGACAGCTTTCCTGTCACTTTGCCCCGCTTTTCGTATACGAAACCCACGGTTGCCACATAACCAGGCCCTACGTCTAACCGCCGAACGGCAAGAATTCTCAGCATGCTTCTCACCTACACCCTAATTTCGAAGGAAAGGACGTAAAGGATATCTCGGGAGCTTGGAACAGCTGAGCTGTGTTGCCAAGTTTTTAGTGTTGTTGTAAATCAACTGATTCGATGGGCTGACCGTGTGGTGCTGCGGCATACGGTTAAGCAAGGCCGGCAACCTTGAAAATGCTGGACAGTATCCACCATAGTGGCGTTAGGCTGGCTACCAGTGCCTTCCGGACCAGCCGATACCCGGCCTACTCGCCAAATCGGGTGTTCCACCTCTAAATTATAGACGCCAACATATGCTTTTTCAGCATATGCTGCCAATGTGCGTCAAATGCCGCAACATCCGAGCTATCGAGCTCTCTTCAGTACCCAATACCACCAGAGGTACGCCAACCAGCCTCGTGCCACTCGGCCAGTTGGTACTAACCTCGATAGCTCGTATACTGAAATAGGAGTGGCTGTAGGTCCCTGTATGATCCGGACACCCAGCGAAGTGGCAAGTGCCGCATCCAGAAATTCTGTTAGATCCACACCGAGGTCCTAAGGTGAACACGAACGCCTCCGTCTATCGAAGGCAGTTTCACAGCATAGTTCACCAATTTCCGGATGCTTGTATTCTATACACGGATGGTTCGAAGGTGGATGCGAAAGCGGGCTGTGCTTACGTTATTGATGGTGCAAATACAAAAATCTTCTTGCCTGAGGTCTGTAGTGTGTTTACTGCGGAGCTCGTTGCCATCTATGAAGCTCTGCAGTTTGCACTGCAGGAAGCAGGAATCCACTTTCTTGTGTGTACCGACTCTTTGAGTTCGTTGCAGTCAATTGCTACACGTTTCCCGCAACACCCCCTAGTGCAGCGAATCCACGACCTACTAGCCGGGTTGTGCCGCACTGACACTCGAATCACCTATCTGTGGCTTCCAAGCCACATGGGAATTTCAGGAAATGAGTTAGCGGATCAAGCTGCAAAGGTGGTATCACTACCACCTCGACCAATGGACGTACCCGCTAGAGATATTCGCTCTCAGTTACGCCGACAAGTACTGGCATTTTGGGAGATTCAGTGGTTAGCTGACCCAATGCCCAGTAAACTAAGAGCGATTAAGGGAACTACTCGCGTGTGGCGGAGCTCTTTCAGGTCACAGAGGGCGTCCGTCATTTTGTGTAGGCAAAGGATAGGTCATATAAGATCCACCCACACGCACTTAATGAGAAGGGAAGACCTCCCCACTTTGTACCTGTGGAGCCGTTTTCACCATGGCCCACACTTTAACAGAGTGTTTGGATCTTGCTGACTTACGAAGAAACCTTGGTTTGCAGACGACACTCAAACTTATATCAGCCGATGATGCGGTGGCTGCTGATCTCGTCATCCACTTTATAAGTGAGAGTGGGTTAGGGCAAGCAATCTAAATTTTCCAGTGTACATTGACTCAACAACTTGTGACAGGTGTTTGATAGTAAAATGTCGAGAGCTGTGGGATATTGTTTGTAGTTTTTGAAAATTATGCATGTGTGACGCATTTGCAGTGGGTGTTTACACGGACTTTAAAACAATTTGGTATGTGCATCTCCCCTGCAAAAGAATAGCCGTATGATTTCCGTTAAGACCATGGAAAGGTAAAAAAAAGTAAAATTCCACATGCCGCGAATACCTTTTAATTTAGATTTATTTTATCAAAGAAGGTAATAGAAAATAAAATAATGCAAAACGAAATTAAATAAGTCTACTTCGACAAATACAAGATTGTTACTAGGAACTTCAGTTATACACAACACAAAAATTAAGTTCTTTTGACAGTACTAATTTCTGAATAGGAACTGTAGGCTAGTTATACACAAAATAAAATAAGCCACTTTGTCAATACTAGATTGTGGTCAGGAACTTAGTCACACAAAATAAGATAAAACAGACAATAATCAAGGATTTATTAATTTAAAGCTTCTCTAGGGAACTCATCTCATCTGCTCTTCGATTTTCTCTGCTACAGAACGGGCGTCGTTCAATACCTTTTTTTTATAATTCCTGGAGATCTTTCGTGGCTTTTCTTTTGACTGCCACCTTAGCCGTCGCTTCCTTTTCCTCCTGGCTTCGCACCTGTTTTGCTTCCTTTAACACGGCGTAGGAGTTTCGTGCAGCATGGACCATGCTCTTGCTCACGGTTATCTTTTCTACTCCACCAGCTGCTATCACAGCGTCCAGAACAGTACGCATGCCAATCAGACTTGCTACTTTGTGATTGACAATCATGCACTCCTTGTTCAGGAAGAAACTTCTCTCTAGAGCTGCATTGGTGTTGTACAAAATCAGTATCATTTTAACGAAGCTTGTGAGATCGATTTTGGCAGGAACTGAGAAAGGTGCTGAAGCCACTAATTCAGACCACAGCACGTCGAGGCGTGGCTCTTTTCCGTCAAACTGCTTCAAACGCGCAGTGATGGAGGCCAGTCTCAGAAGTGCGGAGTAATTACTCTTGATGCGGTCAGCCATTGCGCCAGAAAGCAAGTTCTTCCGATTACAAAGAATTTCCAGGGCAATCACGATCCTATCTTCTGCCAACAGGAGTCTCAGCGACCACTATA
Organism: Meconema thalassinum; assembly: GCA_946902985.2. Classification (NCBI taxonomy): domain Eukaryota; kingdom Metazoa; phylum Arthropoda; class Insecta; order Orthoptera; family Tettigoniidae; genus Meconema; species Meconema thalassinum. The sequence goes on from OX336389.2 coordinate 1,083,092,180, forward strand.
GGGTCTAGGCATGAAATAGCACGGGTCATCTTGTAAGCAAGAGGTGACCTCTCTTTGATTTTTTTCAGCCATAGGATACGAATGTACAATTTTCGGCAGTTGGTGCGAAATTGCAGCACATCCGCGTCTGGAATTATTTGAGATCTTGAGCTGTTAGCTTCTTTAAGGGCTGCTCTTGTCGAGAAACCCAGGTCGAAAAAACAACTGGTCTCCTCAGTGAATAACAATGCAGACTGATTCCTGTCTGTCATTGTCAGCAACGAGCGCGGCCCCACACGGAGAGGGTACAGGCGGCGGTCGGCCAAACAAAGCATGCATTCGACGTTGGTTGGGTTCTCTTCCCACTTAGCGCTCTATCGGTGGGGAAAATTACGGGTGGCAGCGCAGTCTGCAGGCGAAATAGCAGGAGGACTCTACCGAGCGTTCGTAGGCTAAGAAGTGGGGCATTATGAGACTTTTCAAGATTTTCCTTATCAATTTCCCGTATATTTCCCGGGTCACTAAAATTCCTGTATATTTCCAGCATTTCCCATATCTCTCGACACCCTGCATATCCTACCAGCTAGAATGAAGAAGAAACTGGTGGTATCCAAGCATTCATTAAGAAATTTCCATAAGTAGATGACAAGTGCTTATGGCTGTTTTCTAATTCCCCATAATTCATTAACAGATAATTAACATTAAAATGACAGGAAATACACTGACAGCATGAAAAACTCTGGATTATAGACATAGCTATTGTTAATTCATATTAAGGGCTTGGGAGATATTTGGTCATCAGCCCCGTGTACTTGAGTGTGTGTTGAAATTCTGTGTGTTACTGTGGTGACTGTAGTAGTGTGTGTAACTGTAGTTATTAGGATCAAGGATGGGGTAGATGCCCCACACTCGAGATAGCTACTGTCAACGCTGGGATTCAAACCTGCAATCTCCCAACTTGCTGCAGCTGCCCGTGGTGAGCGACATAATGCATGCGGGTACACCATGGGGAAATAGCCTTATCCTCATAATAGTACTCATTATAAGAAAGTTTGACTTTTCAAGGAAAATTGTAGCCCACGAGCCCATACCTGCATGAAGAGCTTCTTCTTGTAGGCGACGACTGGTGTCCAGAATGAACATCACATTGATGCCGATGGTGATGAGGAGTACTACCACCAAGAGACCCTGCAAAATGAACTTTATTCTTAATAACATGGATTTTCATAGGCAATGGATTACATTCGAAAAGAGAGATGTAATCAAGTGAGAAAGTTATGGGATGCTAAAACCCTCACCCTAAATTACTGCCACATACTCATTTTGTTAAAAAAAGAAATCTGCGAGACTATAAACATGGCATTTGTATCCTACACTACGTCAGTAAGTTCACTCAATTTAATTAACAAAAATGTCTTCATAATTATATGTATCATACAAAAATACCTACAGCAAATTAAAATGCAACTAATATTTCTACAGGTCCAGTTAGTTGAGATAGTGTATATGACATGGGGCTATTTCTTGTAGGAAACTTGTACAAACGTTTGCTGGTATATATGCATAGACTTCTTACATTCATGTGCATAAGAAATAGATTCGTCTATTCAGTTAATTATCAAACTAAGCCCTGAGAACTGCTTTAAAATATATATATATTTAATGGAGAAATTATGAAATATTTTAATTTTGTGATAATTTATTAATTGAGAAATTAGGAACATGCAAGAACGGTACCATGGACGATAGGATACACATAATGGTAGACTATTCTTGGAACATCCATCGAGAACGCCCAGAAATATCACATTGCAGAAAATCACAGAAACATGGGTTCAGGGATAAGTCAAATTGAAGGAGCAATTTGTGTGTTCTCTTTATGCTAGGCATTATGCCATAGTGAACAAGTAGTAATGGATAAAAATTAACTTCAAATTAAGAAACTTCATCTCAAAAATACTCGTTATCTTATTGAAATACTAGTGTTTCTTTGTCTATGTTGTAGGCTTAACTTAATAACCTAATACCTTTCCTATCGAGTCAGTTGAGGAAAAAACTTGGTTCAGTATTAATTCTAAATAGAGATCAGCATAGATGGTGTACAGTAGTTACACGTCCATGCAATAATGTTTTCTTGCGGCTGGATTTCATTGGCTTAATCTTTGCACTTCTGAGCCTTTGTAAGGCTTAAGTTTCGCCCACCATGCCGAAGAATATGAAACATCATTTTGCCGAGCCAGTTTCCTTTAGATTTTCTAAGCGGATCGCTCAAGTGCTTCACAAATATCCTGGATTATTTAGTCAGTTAAGATAGTCAATGGGTTAACTCATTTCTTATTTAGCACTGATAACATTATTGGTTTTAGGTCACTTTTAACTACTGTGGCTTTGAGAGATGCCGGGGTGCCAGAATTTTGCCTTGAAGGGAATCTTTAATGTGCCAGTAAATCGACTGACACGGCACCCTCGCATTTGTGCACCCTCAAATGCCAGTTGACTGCACCAGATTCGTTTCTGCAACCTTGGGTACGTTACCGCTGAGGCACGTAGCCAGTCTATTTAGCACTGAACCCCCAGTTTTGAGTTTATTCACAATTTTCTTACTTCCATAATGCACTGGCACTCTCAGTACAATATTCGCAGAATTCTCTTCGCACTCTCACAGCAGATTTGTGCTTTAAAAATCTACAGTTCATGAAAATAAGCTGTCAACAATTCAAAAGACATGAAACCAATCAATTACAAGCAATCACATCGTCATCTGTACGGAAGATTATCACAAACTAGTCAAGACCATTACATCACCAGACAAGTTATATGGGTCTGGCGGCTATTACATCATCCACTCCTCACACTTGGCGTGGGGAATTACTAACAACTCAACTGAGGCGCCCCTGTATATAAAAATTGGAGCATTTGCTTTGCTTTTTAGTTCAAATCGATAGGTGTCATATTAGAACTTGCAATCAGAACATGCTCATGCATGAAACATTTGAAACAACACAATCAATTCGTCCTATTTCTCTCAGCTGCACAATTTTTCAGCAAAAAATGCAAAATTTGGCATGCATATTAGTTATTTAAAAATTTGATGAAAAATATATAGGTGAAGTAATGAAGAGGATGGAGGAAAATAGAATACCAAGACAGATGCTGGAGGCCAAGTGCAAGGGTAAGAGAGCAAGGGGAAGACCTAGAACAAGGTGGATTGATTCAGTGAAGAACAGCGTGAGAAAAAGAAATCTGGACTGGGACAAGATCGTGGAAGAAGAATGGTGGAAGGAAAGAGGAAAGTGGAGAAGTGCCATAAATACCCCGACCCGGCAGAAGCTGGATAAGGGGAAATGATGATGATGATGATGAATGAAGGGGTTACATGTTTTCAACTACTACTGTATCTAGGTGCATATATTGACAACTTATGGATGTTGCAGATATGTAGGCCTATGATATAAAATAGGCTAGATCATAACATCCAGTTATATTTATGATTATTTCCACTGTGTGTGACAAAGATCAGGGGGATTATATACTATGATGTGTACGTATCTAGGGGGGATTTTTAGTGAAGTGGATGACATACGTATGTAGATGTTTATATGTTTGATGTTGTGGCTTCCATTGTCTCCATTTACTCCCATGTTTGAGGTTTAAAATAGTTTGTCGTTACATGCCAATGTCATGACGTGTACACGTGAGGTTTGGTGATGACTGATGAGTTACAAATGTACAAATTACTTTTAGTTGTTGAATATAATTGAAAAGATGCATTGTACTTTCTAAAGCCATTGGTCAATACTTGGTTGCAATGGAGCAATTTTATGAATGTTGGGCCAACACTTTTAAGCTGATGAAGAGATCATTTTAGGATCTCGAAACATGTCCTTGTAATTTAGAATATATGTGATCTATGATTACATTTTAATAAAAGTACTGACAAGGCGGACCTGAAGTATAAGGATAATTATTTATCTTTTCACTTGGTTAGACAACGGTCTGGGCGAAATCATTGGTCGCTACTAGCTTAAATGGTATATGAATGAAAATTTCCGCTTGTACTACAACCAAAGGGCTCTGGGGGTGTAAGCCACGGGTTAGGTTTGTGTATTCCTGGAAAGCCTTATTAACAAGTAAATTACTGCTTGTGCTACAAGCAAGGGGATCTGGGGCGTAAGCCCCAGGTTAGGTTTGTGTATATATGGAAAGCCCTATTAACGAAATGGCTGCATTGATGTAGTATTGACAACATCACAAAGGACACTAAATATTTACCTGGCATGCTTATGGGAAAATGTTTGGGAATGGAGGGTTTTGGGATGGTGAAATGGAGACCGAAATTGGCATTTGGAATAATATTTGGAGATGAGATGTGTATTGTGTTTATGAGGAGTCCTGAACTAGGTCTAGTAAAGATTCTGATCCAGATCCAAATTTTTGCACTTGTAATTTATAGTTTCATATATGTATGCCTCTCTTTACTTGGTCTATATAGGTGAAGTAAAAAAAGCAATACGCATTGAAATCTTGGCATTTCAGCTTATATTTATGAAATATGTAACCCCACCTTTATTTGACCTATATAGCTAAGGTAAAGATGGGGATAAATATTTTATAAACATAAGCTGAAATGCGTCTCCCATAAGTAAAACCCCTCGTCCACGTCATGGGAGACGGACAATGGCACAAAGAAAGGGATTGCCTGTAGGGGCGACGTACAGTGGGGACTTCATGTGCCCCGGAACCGTTATGGTAGCTGTGAAGGTCCTACAGGAACCGTGTAAAGTGATGGCTAACGGGGCCCAGCAAGCCAGTAGTGGATAACACTTACTTTCAAGAAGGGAACGATAGGGAACAATAGACGATCTAGCTGTGAACATGGACTATGATTCGGAACGCTATATGTACAAACATTGACTGGGAAGGTGGAGGAGATGGTTGATATGATGGAAAGAAGGAAATTGAATCTGCTGGGGCTGGCAGAAACAAGGTGCAAGGGAGAAGGAAGGAGAGAATTGAGGAAAGGCTGTCGACTATATTGGAGTGGGAATGAGGATGGAAGGAGGAATAAAGTGGGGGTAGTAGTGAGAGATGGGTTAAAAGAAGAAGTGGTGAGAATAAGTGACAGGATGATGAAGGTAAAAATATCACTGAAAGGAAAGTCTGTAGAGGTACTAATAGTGTATGCCCCGCAGGTAGGCTGCAATGCTGAAGAGAAACAAGAGTTTGAAGATAAAATGCAGAAGCAGGTGGGAGGAAAGAATGTGATTATAATGGGAGATTTAAATGTGCATGTTAGAAGGGAAAGACATGGGTATGAATATGTGCTTGGACCAGAGGGTTGGGGCAGTCGAAATGAGGAAGGTGAAAGATTGTTGGATTTTTGTAAAAGGAATGGCTTGTTGGTTGGGAGCTCCTGGTTCAAGAAAATAGAGAGCCACAAGATTACCTGGTATAGAAATGACCTGACTAGAAAGTTGGTAGTTGCCTATATCCTGTATGATAGTGATATGAATAGAAACATCATAGACTAGTTCCATCAGAGGCCATGGATAGCAACCACCGACTGCTGGTAATGAACCTGAGAGGGACCAAGGATAAGAAAGGGACAGAAAATCAGGATAGACGGATAAGGGTATGGAAGTTGAGAGGTGAAGAAAACAGGGTAGAATACCTAAAAATAGTGAAGGAAAGCATTCCAAATGACAAACTGAAGACAGTAGAAGAGGAATGGGGTAGATTCAAGAGGACACTAGTAAGAGCGGCAGAAGCAGTATGTGGAAGGACAAGCAGCAAGAAGAGATGGAAAGAAACTCCATGGTTAAATCAGGAAACAAAAGATATAGTGCAGAAGAAGAATAGAGCCTTTAGGGTGTGGTTCCAAAATAGGACAATAGAGACAAGAAAAGAGTATCAAATACGAAAGAAGGAAGTGGAAAGAGTGGTGGCTGAGGAGAGAAGCAAGTGGATGGAAGAGTGGACAAGGATGATGGAGGAGAATTGTGAAGGTACAAGAAAGGTCCTATATGGGATGGTTGGTTGAACTATACCTTCCGATACACCGGCGTTTGGGGAATATTTAGGGAGATCAGTGACGTCACCGTGATCTCACGGCTGACGTATTGCTATCGGTAACGCTATTGGTTGTCAGCTGATTACTACGTCAGTTCCTTGGTCAGTTCGTCGTGGGAGGTTGCTGGAGTCGGTTCGCCATTTTTGTATTGTCCCGCGTTAGCGTTTTCTAAGCGTAATATTAAAATAAATATTCCCGTGAATAACCTGTAGAACAAGATTTTGATATTACCAGTGTCGTGTGATCGATTGTGTTGACGATTTGTATTAAAATTGTTTACATCCTGAAGGTGTTGCATTAAAATAAAATCCGTTACTTGTGGTTGAAAATCAGTGCTTCTGCTTGTACATGTGGAATAATGCAGCATTTGGAATATATCGGTGAGTTTTTACGTTGTTCATATATATATTTTGGTTGTTGCATTTAATAGGAATGTTGTCTAAACGATAATATTACGTCAGGAACGGTGTTGGGAATACGCCTCTTAAAATAGTAATGGATGTTGTCTAAACGATAATATTATGTTAGGAACGGTGTTGGGGAATACGCCTCTTAAAATAGTAATGGATGGGTAAAATTTAGACAAATTGGCATGTTCATGAACACCTGCAAAATAGATATGGCAATGTTTTGTATTAGACCTATCGGCTTATAGGTCTTGTTTTTGTGTTTGCAGCCAATATTGGAAAACATAAAAATATCAACATTATTGACCACAATGTTTTATAATGGCATTGTGTTTGGTGTATTTGGGCCAACTTTGGAAAAAAATGGAACTATGCAATAACATTATTCCATTTGACGAAATGCTTCTCTGGCAAGATTATGGGAAAAACCTTGGTTATAGGGTATTTTGGGTGGTGACAACTCAATAACAGAAATGAGCATTAAAAAATTTCGAAACGTATTGTGTTTCGTCATATGTAATTTATTTGTCGGCCTACCTCAATTTGGCACGCCGTAGGCTACATCATCATCATCATCATTTCCCCTTATCCAGCTCCTGCCGGGTCGGGGTATTTATGGCACTTCTCCACTTTCCTCTTTCCTTCCACAATTCTTCTTCCACGATCTTGTCCCAGTCCAGATTTCTTTTTCTCACGCTGTTCTTCACTGAATCGATCCACCTTGTTCTAGGTCTTCCCCTTGCTCTCTTACCCTTGCACTTGGCCTCCAGCATCTGTCTTGGTATTCTATTTTCCTCCATCCTCTTTACATGTCCAAACCACCTTAGTTTATTCTTCTCAATTCTCTCATTTAGTTTTCCCATCCCAACTTCCTTCCTAACATCTTCATTCCTCACTCTGTCTTTCCTTGTCCTCCCTATCATACTTCTTAGGAATTTCATTTCACTGGCTTGGATTCTACTCTCTTGCCTGCTCGTCAGGGTCCAAGTCTCAGCTGCATAAGTTAATATGGGTACATAGTACATTTTATACATTACCTCCTTGCTTTTCCTTGGTACTTCCTTATCCCAAACAAGTTTTCTTACACTTTGATAGAATGCATTGCTCTGCTGTACCCTCCTGCCAATCTCCATGTCCAACCTACCAGTTTGCATCAATTCACTTCCTAGGTTTTTGAACGTGTCCACAATTTCCAAACTCTGACTTCCAATTTTCACAGTGCCCTTTCCTTGTCTTTCCCCTCTTGTCATCACCATGGTCTTGCTTTTCTCTATACTGATTTTCAGGCCATACTTCTGAATATTTTCGTTCAGTGCATCTAGTTGTTTTTGCACTTCTTCGGTGTTCTTTCCCCAGACCACAATATCGTCTGCAAATAATAGTAGCTTCATTTCTTTATGTCCATATGCTTCCTTTGTTTCCTTTACAATTTCATCCATCACCATTATGAACAAGAGAGGTGACAGCACACTCCCCTGTCTTAGTCCAGTCTTGTTCCTAAACCAATCTGTCTTTCCAACTGGGGTCAGTACCCTGCTAACACAGTTGTTGTACATTGCTTGCACCATTTCCAACATTTCTCTTCCCAGTCTCTTCTTAACCATGGTTTCCCATACCTTCTCTCTGGGGACACTATCATATGCCTTTTCTAGATCTCTGAAAGTCATGATCAAATCCTCTCCATATTCCTAGTTCTTTTCCATCACCTGCCTCAAGCTAAAGATTGGGTCCACTGTGGATCTTCCACTCCTGAAGCCATACTGTTCCTCTTGCAACTCTCCTTCCACCTTTCTTCTTTCTAATATCCTTTCCAGTATTTTTACTATCTGTGATATGAGGGTGATCCCTCTATAGTTATCACACACTTTCTTGTCCCCTTTCTTAAACACTGGTATTATTAGCCCTTTCTCCCAGTCTTCTGGTACACATTTCCGTTTCCACACACACTTTAGCAGTCGATACAGCCATTGCATACCAACAGGTCCAGCAGCCTTTATCATTTCTACACTGATTTCATCTACCCCTGTTGCTTTTCCCATCTTCATTTTCTGTACTGCTAATTCCACCTCCAGCATTGTTATATCATCTTCTGTTATAGAGTCGTCAGGCTGTGTCACTTTGATCTCACCAGTACAATTGCTCACATTCAATAGCTTATCGAAATACTCCTTCCATCGTCCCTTTATCTCCTCTGGGTGTGTTAACAACTCTCCATCTTCCTTTTTCACCAGCTTTGTATTAACTCTTTCTTTCCTCTTACTTCTTAGAAGCCCATACAGCATCCTTTTACTGCCACTTACATCTGTTTCCATTCTTCGTGTAAATTCTTCCCAACTTTTCTTCCTTTCTTCTCCTACCACTTTCTTACACCTCCGTTTGCTGTCGTGATACTTCCTTTTGTTTGATCTCGGTTCCATTCTTTCCATGCAGACTTCTTTTCTTTCACTGCTTTCCTCACTTCCTCATTCCACCACGGTGTCTCCTTCTCTTTCACTCTTGTTGACGTCCTACCACAAGCACTCTCTGCTGCACCAGCAAATGCCTTTTTAAAGTGGGACCATTCCTCTTCTACATTTTCCACTTCAGTAACTGGGATTTGTTGCTTCAATCTCTCCTGAAAATCTTCCTGTACAGCTTTGTCTTTCAATTTCCATACTTTTATTTTACTTTCTCTGATCTCTTTTAGGTTTTCCAATTTTTCCCATCTAAATTTTGCCACCACAGCTCTATGGTCCCCATCAAATGCTTCTCCTGGTAAAGCTGTCACATCCATCAGCTTTCTGCGATTTGTCCTTTCCACCAGGAAGTAGTCAATTACTGATTTTGTTCTTCTATCACCCCACCCATATCTCGTAATTTTCCTGCTGTTTTTCTTCCGAAACCATGAATTACCCACTATCAGTCCATTCCTTTCACAAAAGTTTACAAGTTCATCTCCTTCCCGGTTCTTTTTCCCATATCCATATGGTCCAACGACTTCTTCCTTTCCTTGTCTCTCATTTCCGACTTGTGCATTCATGTCTCCCATGATCACCACTTCTACATCTGAGATTACTCTTTCTACATCCTCCAGGAATACTTCAATATCTTCTTCTCTGTTTCCAGTCTGTGGTGCATACACTTGTATGAAGTCGTATGTAGGCTACATACGAAAATATTTTAATTTAGGGTTTGAATTACAGATGACGTTAAGCGTCGTTATTAATTTAATTTTATATTTATAAGACATTGTACTGAAAGCCGTAATTGACCTATATAGCTCAATTAAAGATTTCGATGCAATGTTTTATTAATATGAAATTATACAAATTACGATGTGTATCGTCATCTGTAATTGATCTACATAGGCGCATTACAGAATTCGATGTGTAAAATTAAAAATATCAATTGAAATTACGATGTATATCGGAATCTGTAATTGACATATATAGGCCAATTAAAGAATTCGATGCGGAAATTGTAAAGTATAACGTTAAGTTGCGAAATTTTATTCAGCATCGGAATCGTTAATTGAGCTATATAGGTAAATTATAGATTTCGATGCAATGTTTTTTATTTACAAAAAGAAAATAATTATCATGTGTATTGGAATCTACAATTGATCTACTTAGGCCAATTATATATTTCGATACGGAAATTTATAATATATGACGTTAATTTGCGATATTTTTAATGTATCGGAATCATTAATTGAACTATATAGCTCAATTATAGATTTCGATTCATTGGTCGATTTGACGGTTTTTGTGTTTGCCCATCCAAAAAAAAAACCTATTACCCAGGCCTTTCCCGGATATATATGACGTGAATTCGCGATTTTTTTAATGTATCGGAATCTTTAATTGAACTATATAGCTCAAATATAGATTTCGATACATAGAAAATAAATTGACGGTTTTTCCACCCAAAAAACTCCTATTACGTGAATTTGCGAATCCTTTTTATGTATCGGAATCTTTAATTGAACTAGATAGCTCAAATATAGATTTCGATACATAAAAAATTGACGTTTTTTGTGTTTTTCCACCCAAAAAACTCATATTATGTGAATTTGCGAATTCTTTTTATGTATCGGAATCATTAATTGAACTATATTGCTCAAATATAGATTTCGATACATAGGAAATAAATTGACGGTTTCTCTGTTTTTCCACCCAAAAAACTCCCATTATGTGAATTTGCGATTTCTTTTCATGTATCGGAATCTTTAATTGAACTATATTGCTCAAATATAGATTTCGATACAGAGGAAATAAATTGACGGTTTCTCTGTTTTTCCACCCAAAAAACTCCCATTATGTGAATTTGTGATTTCTTTTCATGTATCGGAATCTTTAATTGAACTATATAGCTCAAATATAGATTTCGATACATAGGAAATAAATTGACGGTTTCTCTGTTTTTCCACCCAAAAAACTCCCATTATGTGAATTTGCAATTTCTTTTCATGTATCGGAATCTTTAATTGAACTATATTGCTCAAATATAGATTTCGATACATAGGAAATAAATTGACGGTTTCTCTGTTTTTCCACCCAAAAAACTCCCATTATGTGAATTTGCGATTTCTTTTCATGTATCGGAATCTTTAATTGAACTATATAGCTCAAATATAGATTTCGATGCATAGGAAATAAATTGACGGTTTCTCTGTTTTTCCACCCAAAAAACTCCCATTATGTGAATTTGCGATTTCTTTTCATGTATCGGAATCTTTAATTGAACTATATACCTCAAATATAGATTTCGATACATAGAATACGTGAATTCGCGAAATATTTTCATGTATCGGAATCTTTAGTTGAACTATATAGCTCAAATATAGATTTCGATACATAGAATACGTGAATTCGCGAAATTTTTTCATGTATCGGAATCTTTAGTTGAACTGTATAGCTCAAATATAGATTTCGATTCATAGAATACGTGAATTCGCGAAATTTTTTCATGTATCGGAATCTTTAGTTGAACTGTATAGCTCAAATATAGATTTCGATTCATAGAATACATGAATTCGCGAAATTGTTTCATGTATCGGAATCTTTAGTTGAACTATATAGCTCAAATATAGATTTCGATACATAGAATACGTGAATTCGCGAAATTTTTTCATGTATCGGAATCTTTAGTTGAACTATATAGCTCAAATATAGATTTCGATACATAAAAAATTGACGTTTTTTGGTGTTTCCCCACCCAAAAACCCCTATTACCCAGGCTTTTCCCGTAAATTTGTCAGAGGAGTATTTCGTGACGTCGTTGGTGACGTCACGGAAGCCGCCATTTTGTTTTAGGGGAATTTTATACGCGGCCGTATCGCAATGTATAGTAGTCCCGGATGGTTAAAAGTGAGAGGAGGAATGATATGACGGACTACGTTCGAATGGTGAACAAAAGTGGTCGAGAAGTAGGGAATAAGGATGAACTCAAGATCATGTGGAGGGAGTACTTTGAAGAACTCTTGAACCCAAATGGTGACCCTGCTGAAGAAATGGAGGAACTGGGAGCAGAAAGAGGAATTTTACATGGTGTCCACAGAATTTTCAATGTCAATTTTTCTGACTTTTCCTGACCATTTTTTCAACAAAATTCCTGACTCATTAAGTCATCGTAACGTCGGAAAGGAGGTTTATTGAGCATACAAATTTCTTTTTTTAAATTTATTTTTATTTGCAGCCTCCACCAACCCCATAGCTGCCCAACGCTCGCCTCTTTATTCATTTAAAATACAAAATAAAGTGCAATGTGCTGGGTGATGGGGTCACCACATCCCTATGCCAACGCTAAAAGAGCATACAAAAAATAGGTAAACGAGTTTTTACTATGATGTACTGTAAAAATGGAAACTTACCAAATGTCCAGTGAGTTATTGCTTTTTATCTTCAGAGATTAGTTGAACTAGTAACATCAAAATATGGCTGTAAAACACAAAATACTGCATAGTTAATATAAAATTCCTGACTTTCTAATGCTTTTCGCCATTTTTTCCTGACTCATGCCATTTTTTCACACTTTCTCCTGACCTTTCCTGACCAAAAACAAAATTCCTGACTTTTCCAGCCTGTGGACACCATGAATTAACATGGAGGAAAGTGGAGAATGCAGTGAGGAAGATGAAAGGAGGGAAGGCACCAGGTCTGGACAAGATAAGTGCAGAGATGCTGAGAGCGGCAGGAGAGGTGGGGATACAATGGCTATATCGTGTAATGAAAACTGTATGGAATGAGAGGAGGACCCCTGAGGACTGGAAGAAGGGAATAATTGTCCCAATCTTCAAGAAAGGTAACAGAAAGGAGTGCAAATAATTATAGGCAAATTACATTGATGAGCCATTGTGCAAAGATCTTTGAGAAAGTTTTGGAAATGCAAATTCGGGAAAAAATAGAAGAAAGGCTGAGAGAAGAACAACATTGCTTCAGAGCAGGAACGTACACAGTAGATCTGATTTTTGCTGTAAGACAGTTACAGGAACAACATTATGAATATGGAATAGAGCTACTGATGGCCTTCCTGGACATTGAAAAAGCATATGATAGTGTACGTAGAAGTAAGGTAGGGAAGGCTTTGAAGAACAGAGGAGTAGGAAAGCAGACTATATGGAGGATAAGGGAAATGTACAAAGGAAGTATAAGCTGTGTGAAAGTGGGAGGAGAGAGATCAGATTGACTGGAACAGAAGAATGGCTTGAGGCGAGGAAGTGCACTTGCACCATGACTCTTCATTGTAGTGATGGACGGTATAATGACCAGAGTGGCGGAAGTGATTGGTAAAAGAAGGATGAAAGTATGGTGATGGTGTTTGCAGATGATTTGATAATATGTGAAAACAAGGAGGAGGAAGTACTGGAGCAGTTGTATGTATGGGAAGAAATAGTACATGGATATGGGATGAAGTTTAGCATAAGCAGAAGCGAGTTGATGATCACAACCAGGAAGAAGGAAAGAGTCATAACGGGGATAACAATATTGATGGGGAAGAATTGAGGAAAGTAGGGAGTTTCAAATATCTGGGAAGCATGATACAAGAAAATGGAAGAAACGACGAAGAAATAAATGAGTGGGGGAGACAAGCAGAATTACTCAGGAAAAGTGATTGGAGCCTGAAATGGAGTAAGGATGTCCCTCATAACCGCAAAAGGGTTATATAGGACGTACTACGTTCCAATCCTGACGTATGCCTCAGAAACCTGGGTTATGAAAGGAAGGGAGCAAAGCAGAATACAGGCTAGTGAGAAGAAATTCTTGAGAAACAATATTGGAGTGACAAAGGTGGACAGGTTAGAAATGAGAAGATCAGAGAATTAGTCACGGAGGAAGCATTACAGGATAGGATAGAGGAATCAAGGCTTAAATGGTATGGGCATGTTAAGGAAATGGATGAGAGGAGGATACCCAGGAAGATACACGAGATGAAATTAGAGGTAAAAAGACCAAGAGGAAGGCCAAAAGATAAGTGGCTGAAAGGTGTGGAGGACTGCATGCGAAAGAAGGGAGAAGACTGGACCAAGGTGGTGATGGAGAGATGGTGGGAAGACAGAAGACGATAGAGAAGCTTATGTTCCAAAGAGACCCGGCCAGAGGCTGGAAACTGTGAATGATGATGATGAAGCTGAAATGCGAAAATGTTGACGTGTTTCGCGATCTTTACCTGACCTATATAGGTCAAGTAAAGATGGGGATACATATTTTATAAATGCAAGGTAAAATGTGAAAATTTCGATCTGTATTGCAATCGTTACTTGACCCATATAGCCCAAGTAAATATGGGGATACATATTTTATAAATATAGGCTAAGCTGAAATGCGAAAATGCTGATGTGTATCACGATCTTTACCTGACCTAGGCCCTATATACCGTATATACCCGAATGTAAGACTAGGTTTTTTCCCACTTTTTGTGTTGTAAAAGTTTGGGGTCGTCTTATATTCAGGGTATTAAAAAAAAAAAAATTTTTAATTATTATTTGCAAAGTAGTATGTGGTGTTGGCATCTTGTAACTTGCAACAAATCATTGCGTTAATGAAGATTAAAATATGGTTTGTTATGTTGAATTACCATGCATATACAAATAGCGTACATTTTGAGGTTAGGATTTACGCATACACGTCATTTTAAGCGGATAAATTATAAGTTCGAAAGCATACGGAAATATGTTTTAAAACAACCTTTACAAGAACAACCAGTCAGTTTTACGAGCAGTAATTGAGTGATCAACGTATCTTAATTTAATAACGTCTCCCATTCTTGAACAAAGAAATTATAGAGTATGTCTTGGAAAAGCGGGCAGAGGGATTTCCGATAACACGAGACGTTATAAAAATGAAAGCACGACCTTGAGGGCATATATTGTGCAAGTTATGAGTTAGTGAGTATTTTTTTGAAAAATCTGTAAGAGGCAGTTGATAACTAGGCCTCGTCTTATATTCGGGGTCGTCTTACATTCGGGTATATACGGTAGTTTAAGTTAAGATGTGGGTACATATTTTATAAATATAAGCTGAAATACGAAAATATTGATGTGTATCGCAATCTTTACCTGACCTATAAAGGTCAAGTTAAGATGGTGATACATATTTCATAAATGTTAGGTAAAATGCAAAAATTTCGATGTGTATCGCGATCTTTACTCGAGTATAGAACGCGATACACATCTCGTTTCGAAGGTTTATTGTAAATGCCAATTTCTGTTTATTTATGTTCCCACCACATAAAACCCCCTATTCCCCAGGCTTTTCCCGTAAGCTTGCTAAAGGAATATTTAGTGTCTTTTGTGATGTCATCAATGCCGCCATTTTGTTTTTAGGGGAATTTTATACGAAAATGTATCGCGATCTATACTACTCCCAATCCATAGTAGGGGGCAACATGTTGGTTAATCAATTAATATACACATGCAAGAATACCCAACAACAAACTTTAATAATGATAAATAGCTATCATTAGTTAGCTATCATAATTTGCATGAGCAGTAAGAATACTATCTGCTATAGAGCATCCAGCGTTTAGAAAAGACTGTGGGTCTTATGGGCTTTTACTTTTAACGGAAATCCCCCGTACACTGGTTTTGTTGCCTCACCTTTTATCATGAAGGAACTCTGAACATATATATTTTTCGTCATAGTAGCTTCCTACAATTATCTGCCAACTGATTACTTTTGTTATTGCGTACAAGTATCGCTTATATTACGTCTTAGTAATTTAAAAATTTTCGAGGTTAGCACGCTGGAAAGAAGAGCCTCGTCCTGTGCTGCATGCTCGCCCGGAGTGGAGCACGTGCTCAGTTCCGCCGGCAACATAAGTTCCGAAGCACTATCCGCCATTGGTGTTACTGTTATGTGTCTGTTTTATTTTCTGTTCGATCGAATCATGGCTGCCGACAGTTGGGTTCCAACCCACTATCTCCCGAATGCAAGCTCACAGCTGCGCGCCCCTAACCGCACGGCTAACTCACTACAATATTACAAATATTAATCTAAACAAAAGAACAAGAATAAAATTGAAAGAAACTAAATTACAGCCTAACTAATAACTAAAAAGGTTATGATCAACAGTATTGCTGACATAAAAATTGTTAACATCGTCTGCATACATCCGAGAAGGAAGGGTTGTGCTCTCGACATCTGTCAATCAGTAATGCGTCATATCACAACGAAATGAATGTCGTTATTGGTTCTCTTCGCATACAGTATCCTTAATACTGGTCCAATCCGTTAACACCTGCAAAACTGCTCCTTCCTGGGCGTGTTCTATTTCAGGTAGCTGCTGGGGCTGTGGTTGTCTCGCTAACTTATGAAAGCGCAGTACTCGAAGCGGGTGAACATAACGTATGACGTCAGCGCTACCTCTGTCTAGAGTTAGCAACACTGTCGCCATAAGGCTCCACAGTCTTTTCTAAACGCTGGGTGCTCTATAGAGGCCATACTTATCTTACCTGGAATATCTTGGTTAAGACTCGACGGCGGCCTAGTGGACGTGTAATGAAGGCCTGCGGATTATAGAGCCCTAGTCCTCGTTTGGGAATGAAGGGCTGGGCACGAGGATTAGGTTGCCACGACTCCATAATGTACTTGAGGGCAACAGAAACGTTGTGTCACAGTCACATTGGTCTCTCTCTTCTCTTCTGCACCTGCAAAAGTCACATTGTCTTCATCAGTGTAGTCTAAACTAAACACATCTTATATTTACACAGAGGACAAAGTCATTAAGAAAGAGGAGTTCAAATTCGAAACACAATTCTCGGAATTTCTGTAAACAGATTGAACTGCCATGAAAATCCAGCCCTCACGTCGGTTCTAAAATCCCCAACGGAGCCAGGAATTGAACCAGAGACTACCTAAGTAAAAGGAATAGATATTTTCACAAGATGGAAAGGAAATCTAGGAATTGAGAATGTTATCACCAAGGGTGTTATTTCATATCTGGAGTACTATAGCCCCAACATAATTGCAGTTGGCATTCGATTAAATCAAGGAGTCACTTTGCATACAGTAGAAGTTGCCTTTGTTTTTCGGCTATTAGCCTACTATGCTTTCTTGACCAGACTTGATATTCAAATGAGCCATGTGCCCACCCTTTGCAAGGCTCTAAAAATATTCCTACAGCCTCATTTTGGCAGCATAACCAATTAGGTTAATTGACTATTTCTATGGTTTGGTGTACTGTACTGTGTGAAGTGATGTTGGTAGCACTGCAGCCAATCTCACATCACATACACAACATGGCAAGCAATGTTTTCATCAGTTTCTTACTGTAAAGATAAAATGTTGATAATTTTGTTATTAAGGTACATAAATTATATAGCGTTCCCCAAAATCAGTGAACTACCATACAATTAACTGGCAGAGTCCCAACACCTTAAAGAGTGATTTACGGTACATAAAATTTGTGGGTGAGGTATAGGCCGTACCACGATAAGTCCTGTTTGGGTCCAAGCTCAATGAACTTGAGGCGTGAGGTGGCGTGGGAGGCGGGAAGAGAAGGGCCTGTCAACAGCCTGCCGTGTTATCTGGAATTCCTGTCTATTCCAATACTGCTAACATAGGGCCGTTGCCTATACCAGTGTGATGTTGCAAATGAGTGAGTGACCAATGTATTTGGTTATGTTACTACGCACGGACCGGGAAGCCTCCACATTTCTCCTCATCGTCCGCAATCCACATTCCTCTCAGGTTCACAGAGCTTGGACTCTGGCAGTACTGTCCATGTCTAGGGGAATTTTTAGTGTACCGTTAGTCGATGAAGCATGTTTGATGTAGTGCCTCAAATTGATGCTATGTACCTCTGCAATTTTATTTTTTCTTAAATGTTGGTATGAGGTTTAAACCAGTGAGTGGTCACATGCAATCAAGTCGAACAATGTGTGGGGTGTGTTGAGTTGTTCTTAAGTGAAAGGTTGCAATGCACCCCCTAAAACCACTGTCAAGACTAAACCATTAGTCGCTCTATTAGATTAGACCCCCAACTGGATTAAATTTTTTTTGTACTACACATACAGTAAGGAGGTCTGGGGCATAAGTTCCAGGTTCAGTATATATTTGCACTTCCTGTCTCTTGGACCAAACAGCTAGTAAACTGTCCACATCAGGATTAGTGCGCACCCTTCTGCCCTCATGTCAGTTCTAAAATCCCCAACAGAGCCAGGAATTGAACCAGAGACGACCTAAGAGGCAAACGCACTATCCCTACACAGTGGGGCTGATGATTCAAATGAATTTTATGATACAGTACTGTACCTGTACATATATATGCCCAGACGATGTGTTTTCTTTTAAGGCTGGGATTCCTTATAATGTTCTCACTCAAACATGTGCTCCTTCCAAGGCATATCTTATCAGTTTGAAAGGATTGACTTCATCGCTCGGTGATATTTATGTCTACAGTATGATATTATTCAGTGGGCTAATTCCCTGAACACTCTAGGCAATCCTCAACTACCTTAAAATAATAAACTCGTACAATCTTCTCTTGAAGTAATTTTTGGACTTGAAATGTACTTTTAAGTACAGGTAATCTTGTAAAAACTGGGCTATATACCAGAGGCAGAATTATGACAGACTCCAACACTTTTTGTAACTTTACAATGAAAGAAAATGTGCTTTTTAGGGCAATGGGAGCTCATCAGTTACAGTTTCAAAAGCCCAATGGCATAATATTGAAGTGTGTACATATGAATTTGATCCACATGCCAGTGGTGACCAAACAATACTGGACTGATGCACAAGTGCAACTGCAACACTAAGCTCAAACAATCAAGTGCCCAATAAATTTATATTTTCATTTGGTGTATAGGATGAATGAGTTCATACAGTTCATCTTGTTCAAAACGACTATTAGATCAAGAAATTGGGTAACTTACCATAACTAGTTGTCCTGAAATGATGAACATATGTAAATAGCACCAATCCCAGGTGTTTTGGTTACAAACCTAACCTGGCCCATTTGATGTCAACAAGGTGTCGGAAGCATGTTGTGCATGAACAGCGGTTTCCCCAACGTAATTAATAGTTGGTATTTTTTCTTCTTCATATCGCTTTTTCAGGTCTTTCAACCATACATGAAAGACTTAGGACCTTGCACACAAAATTAACATTTCCAGTATGTCCATCTTTACATGCCAGTGAACAGCCAATTATTTCAATAACCCGATGCTACGAATAAACTTAACACGAATTTTTTATAAACGAATCATCCGGCCAAAAACAAAATTCACTGGTAAAAGACTTCACCAACATTACCGCCGTTTAAATCAAATATCCGCTTTTGATAACTTTACAGCAAGGAATCTATCCAAGAGTTGAATCACAGAGAGCAAAGAGATTAAAGTGAAAACCACACACAAAATCGCGTGTTAGTGAGCAACTGCGTTTCTCGCGCATTCCCCCCATTTACTTGGCGCCCGAATTCGGTTGCAAATCGTGGTTCAATTTTATCTAGGATTTAACTATTTAACCAAAGTATTGGTTAATGAGGTATCGGTAAATTAAGGACTAGAAAACGATTTTAA